>CM061141.1:178557852-179229341 GCA_030789695.1 Scilla litardierei | reverse complement strand
AAGTGAGCCAGGGTTGCCCCGCACGGGAGCTTGTTTTCCAAGTTCACAAATCAATATCGAGCGTTGGGGTTAGCAACTACAGGGCTCGCTTCTGGAACACGAGCCAGGAACACAAACATTGTAGCAAAGCTACGCAATCACAGCAACACTTAAGGAATGCAATGACATGACAATTTATTCGCGTACCGTTAATGGGAAGTAAACATGACATGGTAATTGTGCAACATGCTATATGTCGGAACTAGCTTCGTTGTCAAGCTAGTTCCCCAATTTGCGCCTAGGCGAGTATCGTTTCGTCGCCTAGCCTCTTTTACGCCTACAACGAGCAAATGGCCTAAAACATGGCCTAAACCCTAGATGGCAAGTTTCACTTGCCTAGCACCGGGGATGACGACCACTTCGTCACACGGATGCCAATCTACGGGGAAATCGCTGTTATGGGGGAACAATCATCAAACAACATGAAATTTTATTAGGGTTTCATAAAAATACCAATAGGCTACGAAAACATAGAGGAATCGATTTCTTACTGAGAGGAGGCGGATGAAACACTCCGGAGAACCCTAGGATCAGATCTGGAAAAGATTGGAGAAGCTTGGGAGAATTAGGGTTTTGGGGGATTTGGGGATTTGATGGATTTGGTGAGGTTTTGGGGAAGATGAGAGGTAGATAGAGTGGATGGAGGGTTTGGATGATGGATTTAGGGCTTGGAATGAGGGATTGAAGCTTGGAGGAAGATGGGGGCTCAAAGGGGAAGATTTTAGGGTTTTGGGTCGTGTTGAGGAAGAAGAAAACGTTTGGGTTGGGTTTAAATAGGATGGGCTGGCGGCTGCCCAGAAATTAGGGTTTTAACACAGGTTAGTCGGTCAAAGAGCAACCACTAACCGACTAGTTTGGCAACTAGTCGGTCGGTCGACCAACGTAGACCGACTAAGTGTAAACAGTAACCTCTGAACGAAAATAGGACTTAGAATTAGTCGGTCCATGAACAAATACTGACCGACTAGTTTAACAACTAGTCGGTCGAAGGATGAACTTAGACCGACTAAGAATGAACAGTACTGATACTAAAATTTAGATGATGTGTTAGTCGGTTAAAGAAGCATTGCCGACCGACTAGTTTGCAACCTAGTCGGTCAACCAACGTTCTTAGACCGACTAACGATAAACAGTAACTCCTGAGAAATTTAGAAAGCCAACTAGTCGGTCCAAGAAGGATTGCCGACCGACTGGATCGTCATCTTGTCGGTCGGTGCCCCTTCTTATACCGGCTAATGAGCACAAAAAGTACCGATACGGAGCGCGGGGCCCCGGGATCGATTCCTAAGATTCCTAGGCTTGATCTAATAGTAAGATACGACTGTTATGAAGTCCGTCACGAATGACATACTTCGAAATCGACAATCCTAAGGAAGAAACGAGAAAATACGACGAAACGATCGAAATGAAAGCTACGGGGACGAAAACCACACAAGAGGAGAAAATCCACCAAAACATATATTTTATTATAATAAATCCAGATACATGAAATGCATTCGTTACACCTTTTTTATATCTTACACCGTTTTTCATTAATTTTCTATCGTGACAACCCATCAAGCGATTTAGCTAGCTCACCCACCGGGTGATCAGGATCCCAATTGCTCACAAGTATAACACATGCCTCCTTGTGTTCGACCCCCAAGCCCCACCTCGACACCGTGCACTTGCAGTTACAAATTTAAATCGTAGTATCCCCATTCCGATTTGATTGCCAAACAGACGTGCGGTCACTTCCCAGCCGGAGCCGAGCGCCCTCACCCCCTAGCCCGCTCGTCTCCACCACAAGGAGGTCATCGCTTTACCGAGGCTACCATTCGGCAATCCGACGTGAGGATACACGCATCCCTCACCGAGTGAATGTGCCTCCAACTGATCCCGGAGGTCCCACGTGCCCCTTTTGACCACGTCGACCTCCTGCCCTCCATCCAACAAATCAGTGGTGAGAAAACACCTAGAAACATCTGGCGCCATCTGTGTGAACGAAGAATCATCCACGTCAAACAACCACACCCGAAATGACGCGACCACAAACCGCTAGGCACAGGAGTGCGGCGATGATAACGTCAGCACCGGGCCCAATCAACGGTCGCCTGGGTAAGATCGCAGCTACCCGTCGTCTGCCTCGAGCCGAGGGGCCAGGCGCACCATGGGTAGGACCGATGGAGATAGATTGTGGAGGAGCCGAGAGCTACCCCCAGCCCATCTACTTCTCCGAGGAGGACCTGAAGAAAGCAGAGCTGCCGCGCGATGAAGCGTTTTTGTCTCGACTGTCAATGACACCACCATGGTCCGACGACTCCTCGTTGACACCGGAAGCTCGTGCAACATCCTGTTCATGTCAACTCTAGAAAAGATGGCGCTGCGAGCCGAAGACCTGTAACCTTACTCCGGGCCCATGATAGGTTTCATGGGCCACTCCACCCCCTTTGTAAGGATGATCTACATCCCGGTCACGCTCGGGGAGCCGCCCAACTCTACCACCATGGCAATAGAGTTTGCGGCACTGAGGATTGGGTCGGTGTACAATGGGATCATCGGCCGTCTGCTTCTCAATGCATCCGGGGCCGTGGTCTTAACCCTCCACCAGATGGTCAAGTTCCGAACCCTGAGAGGAGTATGGAAGATCAGAGGTGACCCGGGGAAGCCTAAGGTCTGCTATCAACTGACCAGTGCAGACCGCAAGGTGGGGCACTGCAACCAGATGGACCATCTCAACCCAAGATACGACCGGGGCGACCCAAGACCCGCACCCATGGAAGAGCCGGAGCTCATACCCGTCACGGACGTGGGTGGTAGATTCCTCTCCATCGGGTCAGAACTTAACCCAATTCTGAAGAGCGAACTGGTCAGGTGTCTGGAGGCCAACCTGGACCTCTTCGCCTGGTCGCCTGATGACATGCTAGGCATGGACCCCCAAGTGATCATCCACCCGCTGCACGTCGATTCCAACTTCACGCCAGTCAAGCAGAAGAAGAGGAACTTGGGCGACGAGAAGATGAGGGTCACCTCTGAAGAAGTGGGGTGCCAGCTTGACACCGGCTTCATTCGAAAAGTCTGGTACCCGAAATGGCTTGCCAACGTCGTGATGGTGAAAAAGTCTAGCGACAAGTGGAGAATGTGCGTTGACTTCACCGATCTCAACAAGGCCTGCCCCAAAGACAGCTACCCGCTGCCCCGAATCGACCATCTCGTGGACAACACCTTGGGCTACGAGATGTTCAGCTTCATGGACGCTTATTCCAGATACAACCAGGTCCAAATGGACCCGAAAGACGAAGAGAAGACTTCATTCATCATCGACCGGGGACCTACTGTTACAAGAAGATGCCCTTCGCCTGAAGAATGCCGGGGCGACCTACCAAAGGATGGTCAATATGGTTTTCGTCTTCCAGATAGGGAGAAACCTCGAGGTTTACGTGGACGACATGCTGGTCAAGTCCAGGGACCCCGCCGACCATATTGCTGACCTTCGTGAGACTTTCGAGTAGCTACGAAGGCACAACATCCGGCTCAATCCCACTAAATGCACGTTCGGGGTGAGGTCCGAAAAATTTCTGGGCTTCATGATCATCAACCGTAGCATTGAAGCCAACCCCAACAAGATCAAGGCCCTGGTTAACATGAAGGAGCCGACGATGATCAAAGAGCTACAGAGGCTGAACGGGCAGATCACTGCTCTGGGGGCGCTTCCTGTCCAAATCTGCTGAGATCTCTCTCCCATTCTTCAGGACCCTAAGGAGGGATCTCGCCGAACCCGCCGAGAAGAGGAAAGCTATGGAGTGGGACGAGAGCTATGCTCGGGCGTTCACCAAGCTAAAGGAATACCTCCATAGCCCCCACTCCTCTCCAAGCCCAGGGAGGGGGAAATGCTAAGCCTTTACTTAGCCAGAACCGGAGAAGCGGTGAGCTCGGTGCTGATCAGGGAAGACGACGGGGTGCAAAGGCCAGTGTACTATACTAGCCAAAACCTGAGGGACGCGAAGGGCCGATACAGCCACATGGAGAAACTTGCCTATGCCCTTGTGCTCTCAGCGTGTCGACTCCACCCCTACTTTCAAGCCCACGCGATCCTGGTCCTAACCGACTCCCAGCTCAAGCAAAACATTAAGAGGTTCGATCGGATGGGGAGCATGTTGAATTAGGGGGTCGAGCTCAGCAAGTTCGACCTCCGATACAAACCGCGGACCGGTATCAAGGGACAGGCACTGGCGGACTTAATCGTCGAATGCACCATCAATTGAGGAGTGCCCCCCAAGGACCGGGACCCGAACATGGTAACGCCTCAACCCTTGTCTTTCCTTTTGGCTGACGTCGTTCTTACCGATCAACCAGGGGACCAAGATGCATGGGTAGTCCACGTAGATGGTTCGGCGACCCGGGCGGGGAGCGTAGTCGGCATCGTCATCCGGACCCTCGATGGACACACTGTCGAGTATGCACTCTGGTTCGAGTTTCCGGCCACCACCAACGTGGCCGAGTACGAGGCTACAATCAATGGCCTGAAGTTAGCTCGGGCCATGGGAGCAGACTCCGTACGCCTCCTTATCGACTCCAAAATCATCATTAACCAGTAGCAATGGGATTACGAGGCTCGGGAGGAGGTGATGCAACGCTACTTGTCCTGGCAAGATCGAGCTGTCCAGGTTCAAACACGCCGAGACCCTCCACCCGCCGCGATCAGAGATGCAAGTGCCGATTCCCTTTCTAATCTGGCTTCCTCTTCTCTTAAAAAGTTGGGTCGTGCCATCTATGTCGAGCACATTCGAACCCCCAGTACGGAGGTGAAAGAGCTAATGGTCATCGACGCATTACCCACCTAAATGGACCAATCATGCGTTACCTATCCACAGTAGAAGTCCCGACGGATCAGGACGAACGTCACGCACTGGAACAGAAAGCCCTCCGATACGTGTTCCATGAAGGGTTCATGTACAGAAGGCGCTGGACAAAGACCGATGTCCTTCCCTACCTCAAGTGCCTCGGGCTGCAGGACGCCGACTACGTCATCCGGGAGGTCCACAAAGGGATCTGCAGGAATCACCATGGGGGCAGGACGGTTGCCATGAAGATCTTGAGGCACGGCTACTACTGGCCGACCTTGGTCAAGGATTCGACTGAGCACGTTCAGAAGTGTCCATAATGCCAACGGTTCGCCAGACTCGGCTCGTCTCCCCCATCAGATCTCGTCCCGATAATTAGCCCCGTCCCATTCGCCAAGTGGGGTCTGGACATCCTCGGGCCCTTCACCTCCGGGAGAGGACAGAGGAAATACCTGATCGTGGTGGTGGACTACTTCACCCAGTGGATCGAGGCTGAGCTGCTGGCCACCATCACCTGGAAGAAAGCAAAGGACTTCGTATGGAACTCCATCATCTCCAGGTTCGGGATTCGTTGATCCATTGTCACAGACAATAGGAAATAGTTCGATTCCACGGGATTTAAATATTTCTGCGGGCAATGGAAGATAAATCTTCTGTTTGCCTCGGTAGCACATGTCACGCCTCGCTCCCCAAAATGGACGGAGGCGAAGCGTGACAAAGGCCCGCTTAGGCCAGAGCTGAGAAGCTCTGACCCAATAAGCGTCTGTAGGGGTACCATTTTAAAAGTTTCAGGTTCTTGCATTAATAAAGTTCGAAACAATAGGAAGTACAGAAAGGAAGTTGCATTCATTAAATTAGAGCTATAATATCCAACGAGTACAAAGTCTAACAAGAAGCCTAAACATGGTAACAAAAGATTTAAAAGCAAACCTAAAAGTAGTAACCTCTGAAAGTGCCGACTAAAAAGGCCTCAAGGTCTGGTCCTCGTCAGGCACGTACTCTGGGTCGGTGTCCTCGGCTCCTCGTACTCCAGTGAGTCTGCCTCATCCACGATCTCTGGCTGAACACCTGACGTACAGCACCCAAGAGAAAGGAACTGTACGTCAGGTAAAGTCTACAAGAAGGGTTAGACTTTACTGCAAGTGCACCAAACTTTAAACAACGGTTTACTGGTTAATTAGCATGCTGAGGTTCTTTTACACAACAGTTTACTGGTTGATTATCATGCTGTGGTTATGACAGAGTAACACGAAAGGAAGTAACGTAGCAGGAAAGTAAAACGGGACAAGTAGTAGTCGTAGCGTATGCTACCAACTACGGGACTAACCTACAGGTGTCAAGTCAAGACAGGATAAACAGGACGGAACAAGACGAAACGTGGCAAGACAAGACAAGACAGGACAATTGTGACATGAAGGGTTCACGCCTTACGGTTCGAGGGGGATCAGACCCTCTTGCCGTGCGCACGCTCAACCCTACCCCAAACCCCAGAACTCAGGACAAGACAATATAGGGCCACTCACTCTGCTAGGTGAGTGCCTCTATCCCCACGGTCGGTAGCGTATCGCTCACTCTGCTAGGTGAGCGACGAACGCCTCGTAGGTGAAACCGTACAACTGTATAGGACCACTCACTCTGCTAGGTGAGAGTCTCTATCCTCTCGGTCTGCTGGGACACTCACTCTGCTAGGTGGGTGCCGAGCTTCCCGTAAGCTGTGAATCAGTACAAGGGATCACTCTCTCTAGCTTGGAGAGTGCCCTATTGCCCGCAGGCTGTGCAAGACGAGACGGGACGTGTCAAGATGGGAAGAGTTATTCTAGGGTGTCCACACACACGCACACACATGATAGCCCTACGATGTCAAAAGTTGTTGTTGTCGGGCTTAGACTTCGTCGTCAAGCCTGAGCCGTCAAGATCGTCCCGGACGCTATCATTTCACGTCCGGTTCTATTTGGTCACATTCTAACAGTTCTAAAAGTCTAAGGCCCGAACACGGCCGAAAGTGCAAGTGAGTACACTTGCCTGCGATGGCGAGTGTGTCGTCTGTCCGGGGCGTCTCGTCCAGTCACGTCGCGTCCGCAGTAGTCCGTCTGAAATAGGGTCACGTCGACGGTGTCAGGCCTCGTTTTCAATAAATCCTATTTAGGTTCGTTTCTAGGTTGTCGGGACTACCCTATTAGTCAAAAGTCACATTTTGATGTTTTGTTCAACCTAGATCGACCACTACCCTATGTGCACAGAAAGGTCGTCCGATGGTCGATTTCTACAGTGGCAATGTTTTACAGATGCAGAAAGTAAATTTAGTTCATGTTGACAGATTTTAGATTAGATTTTCAGTTTGCTACGGTGTGGGTTTTTACTACGAGTTCGGGTACCAACCTGGTTGACGAACACGAGGGAATCGACGTCGATTCTGGAAATGGCAACGGATCGCATCGCCTTCGCTCCAATTCCCCGACTACGGGTAGCGTGGATTTATCTGCGCCAACGAAGTCGTGGTATTAGATCAAGGTCCAAAAACTCAATAAAATTATACCAACCATCTTATATACTTAGATATATACTCACCGTTGACTAAACATATATTAATTATATATATTATTAACTGTTAATAGGCCAACTACCCTACGCAATTTACCTTAGTGCTAAAAGTTATGTAACTGGGTTATACTGAGAGAGCTTGGAACCAATATATTAAAAAAGGTATTATTGAATTACCATAGTATAATAAATATACACTAACTATAATACAATAATTTACAGCATGTGCAACTGCTTACATAATTCAGTATCTGTGTCAGCTAATTCATGTTGCTATTTTTTTTCCTTATTAAAGGAACATGCAAGCAGGACAAGACACTCACGGTTTCGGTGACGTTGCCCTCGCTTGCAGGTGGGGTGGTTCCCGGGCGCCTAGGCACGGCGAGTGGATGGCGAGGCAGTCGGAAAAGATGGCCGTGGTGGAGCACGGAGGTAGGGATCAAGGCGAGCGGCGGCTGCTGGCGGTCGGGAACAGTTGCGCGGTGGCCGGAGGTGTTGGCCACCGACGAGGGGTGCCGTGGAGAGGCTGGCGGTCTGTTAGGTGTCGGGGTGCCGCTGGTCTGAGGCGTTGCGAGAGGGAGAGACGAGGGAGGGAGGTGAGTGTTTGAACCGGGTTTTTTTTTCCTTTTTAAAGATGAAGATAGGCTGTGACTCTAATTTGCCCTATACCTAGGTGTAGTACAAAGCCTATATAGGAGAGGAGAGTTGCAACGTGTGTGAGTTCACGTGGGTTTGAGGGATGAATTCGGCTGAGGGTGAAGACCTAGTCTAGGTCTCCTAAAAATAGGGGGAGGTGAGTAGATCATGGGTACGGTTGTGAGGGATAAGATTTAAGTAGGATTTTTGTTATAGGTGGATTCTTCAACAGTTTTAAAAAGATCCTGAGTTTAGGTTTCAAAAAAATAATAATATTAATAATAAATGAAATGCCCAGGCAACCAACTCCCACGAAAAGTCCCAGGGTTAATAAAAAGTTTTGTTTCAAATATTAATAAGTTTGCCTTTCTAAACAAAACGTACAGCTACCTTTAAAAATGAACAAATCTTATAAAAATATATTTTATAACTTGTAATAAGCTAAGCAGATAGGTCCCTTGATGTTCAAAATTACAAACAAAATACCGGGGCGCTCGCGCCTCCGAGAGGGTCGTGAATACTAGGTCCGATCGCGAGTCCGAACTACAGATAATAAATCAAAAATCAAAGTGCAAGAGACACACAATCTAATACATCAAAAGGGTACGTACGAAATACGTACGACGAAAAATGTGGCCGTTACATTCTACCCACCTTAGAAATGATTCCGTCCTCGGAATCACTTATACTAATAATAATTATAAAATCTATAAATACTTAAGCTTATAATTCCCATCTTCCACACAATGATCTCTAATCCTATAGCTTCAACATCGTTCCTCAAATAATCCATCATAAACCTTCTTTTCACTGGATAATGCCACGACTAAACTCACCTCTTAATTCTTAATTATAGACCCATCACTACTGTTCAATTTTCCAACCCCAAGTTCTCATAAGGGAATAACAATTATCTTCTCATACCATACCATTCCACTAAACACATCGCTCAAAAACATCTTCAAATTTCTCAATCTCTTTTCAATATTAATCAATCGCTAAAATGATGTTCTAGTCAATCACCAATCCAAGACAAAAACTTCGTCTAACTCATAACACTTTTCACAAATCGACAATCATCGTGTCCCCAATGCATTCTTCGTCTTATCTTCCCATAAATTTATCCGCCAACTAATGAAACTATCAAAATCACGTCTCAACCTTCCTACTATAACTAATCGCAAGAACTATTAAGTCCAACTACCTAACCATCCATTTATCTCAACACGTCATGTCATCTCAATGTCTTCTCATATCAACTCGACAATCAATTCTTGATGCTTACAATGTTCTACCAATTCTCACGATCATCCTAACTCATACCATACTCTGTAGCCATCCCTATCTACCATTCGTCTAAGCCTCAAATCTGACAGTTCTCATCATCACGCATACAATCTCATTCAACCAGAAATCTCCATTGAGTCCGCCACACTTCGGTTTTATAAATAAGTCTTGGACAGCCCATTCTTTTCATCCGAAGAAAATCTATTCCAATATCCTATTGTTCCAAAATCGGTTAATCATTGCTATAACAAATCTCATCTCTCCCTGAGCCTACCCGCAACAAAATCCTACAACAATAATAGCTAGTCTCAAAACTATAACAACCATAACATAACATTTCTAAATGGAGAGAGAGAAGAGAAAGGGAAACTTAAAACCAATGACACATTTTTAAAACATTTGGAAAAAAAACGTGTGGAGTCATGGTAATGGATGAGGAAGGATAATTGATTTGTGATCTTGTGAGCAAATTTCAAAAACTTTAAAGATTTGGTTTAAAAAGGAAACAAAATTTTGATACAATCACATGCAGTCAAGAATAAGCTATTCTATAATTGCGAAAACTACGTCTAAGGAAATTGCCGGCTATGACCGTATTCATATACGTATGAACACCGTCATTCAGACAACTTCAATCATATCGTGGTTAACACTGGGTACACCTTCAAGACACAAAAAGGCAATCATCGGGATCCTAAAGAATACACACTCACACAGGTCTACGCACTCTACCTATACTCATGCACCACGACGACATCACCTACCAAAGGGCCTACTCCTAAACCGGAGACAACATAGACAACTACAAGGACTAATGTCTACACAACCTAAGGGAAAAACAGATGCCAGGAGTGTAACGAAATGAATCGGAAGGAACGAGTTCAAATAATGCAGGATAAGGAGTTAGTTGGTTGGATGAGACAAAAATATTTCTCAAAATAATTAGATAGATGAAAGGAGAATTACTTGCAAAATATGATATCATATACTTTTATAATTATAAAAATATGTAGGGAAAAGTGAGCAGATTGGTAAAATTATTACGATTTGGAAAAGAGTTAGATGAAGCAATAAAAGTAGGATGAGGTAGCGATTGTTTTGCAAATGAAAAATAAATAAATAAATAAATAAATTATACAAAGATTTTTTTTTTGAAATGTGAGCACGATGAACATAGAATTGATATTTATAAAAATTGAAGTTCCCTTTAGTTTAGGAAAATATTTTAAAAGTATGTACAGTAAGTGATTTAGAAATAGATCTTGTAGCCCAGAAAAATATAAGTTGAATTATCAAAATGTTAACAAGGTTTTAAAAATGAAAATATGAAAGATACCGATTAGAAATAATTACCAGATAGTAACTTGAAAATCGACGACCAAGGAGATTTCAAAATCCAAGAAGGAACGCTCAACCGAAAAGCAAGAAATTTTAAATATATATATAATAAAGGGTTTTCAAGGGAGTTAAACCGAGCGAAGAATTTAATAATGAGTTTCGAAAACACCTTTTTTTGTAAAGGAAGCAGGATTTGCAACAGAGGGATTTGAAGAATTATCGACAAGTGTCATGAAGCGATCACGTGAATCGAGGGCAAGAATGTGATCGTAAGACGGTAATTAAAGATTTTTGATGAGAAATTTTGAAATTCAAAGAATGCATTCGAGTTAACCGAAAGGTAGGAAATCTAAGTTCATGCTTTTTTTTTCAAGGAATTGAAACTGGGGAGGAATTCGAAAAATATAATATTGAAAATTCTTTAGAAGGATCAGAGGCTGAATGGAAAAGATTCAACGATTGACGACAAATACGAACGGATCATGTGGTTCAAGAGTAAGGAAAAGAATCGAAAGGTCCAAACGTAAATATGACTAGGAGATGAACCATGAAAAGCCACGGTGGAATCCTACGGTCAATGACACAGAAGGGTAATGATCTGAATGATGCTAGAAATCAGGGATTCTAATCATCGGGTCGTTCAAAGATCAGGATAGCTTAGCTCTAAGACTTCCTAATGAGCTAAACTAAAATCAGGATCTAAGGGGATAAGTTCCTAAGAGAATCAAGGTTACGTTCTGCTGGGTCAGAAGTCGATGGACCCGAGCGGACGACTAAAAGAAGGGCTCTAGAAATCTAACACGGTCAGATTCAAGTGAGGGCTACTAAGATATTCTGAGACAAGGATGACTAAATCTTAACTAAGGCGCCTGACTATCAACCTGGGTGTCTATCTAACTCTTCCTACAATATAGGACAAAGGAAACCTATATTTAGACTTGTACATGGATATTAAATGAATGAGGTACTCTTATTGTTCAGAACTTTTGCAAGACCTGCATGGGCCACCACTAAAACCTGTCACGCCTCGCTCCCCAAAATGGACGGAGGCGAAGCGTGACAAAGGCCCGCTTAGGCCAGAGCTGAGAAGCTCTGACCCAATAAGCGTCTGTAGGGGTACCATTTTAAAAGTTTCAGGTTCTTGCATTAATAAAGTTCGAAACAATAGGAAGTACAGAAAGGAAGTTGCATTCATTAAATTAGAGCTATAATATCCAACGAGTACAAAGTCTAACAAGAAGCCTAAACATGGTAACAAAAGATTTAAAAGCAAACCTAAAAGTAGTAACCTCTGAAAGTGCCGACTAAAAAGGCCTCAAGGTCTGGTCCTCGTCAGGCACGTACTCTGGGTCGGTGTCCTCGGCTCCTCGTACTCCAGTGAGTCTGCCTCATCCACGATCTCTGGCTGAACACCTGACGTACAGCACCCAAGAGAAAGGAACTGTACGTCAGGTAAAGTCTACAAGAAGGGTTAGACTTTACTGCAAGTGCACCAAACTTTAAACAACGGTTTACTGGTTAATTAGCATGCTGAAGTTCTTTTACACAACAGTTTACTGGTTGATTATCATGCTGTGGTTATGACAGAGTAACACGAAAGGAAGTAACGTAGCAGGAAAGTAAAACGGGACAAGTAGTAGTCGTAGCGTATGCTACCAACTACGGGACTAACCTACAGGTGTCAAGTCAAGACAGGATAAACAGGACGGAACAAGACGAAACGTGGCAAGACAAGACAAGACAGGACAATTGTGACATGAAGGGTTCACGCCTTACGGTTCGAGGGGGATCAGACCCTCTTGCCGTGCGCACGCTCAACCCTACCCCAAACCCCAGAACTCAGGACAAGACAATATAGGGCCACTCACTCTGCTAGGTGAGTGCCTCTATCCCCACGGTCGGTAGCGTATCGCTCACTCTGCTAGGTGAGCGACGAACGCCTCGTAGGTGAAACCGTACAACTGTATAGGACCACTCACTCTGCTAGGTGAGAGTCTCTATCCTCTCGGTCTGCTGGGACACTCACTCTGCTAGGTGGGTGCCGAGCTTCCCGTAAGCTGTGAATCAGTACAAGGGATCACTCTCTCTAGCTTGGAGAGTGCCCTATTGCCCGCAGGCTGTGCAAGACGAGACGGGACGTGTCAAGACGGGAAGAGTTATTCTAGGGTGTCCACACACACGCACACACATGATAGCCCTACGATGTCAAAAGTTGTTGTTGTCGGGCTTAGACTTCGTCGTCAAGCCTGAGCCGTCAGGATCGTCCCGGACGCTATCATTTCACGTCCGGTTCTATTTGGTCACATTCTAACAGTTCTAAAAGTCTAAGGCCCGAACACGGCCGAAAGTGCAAGTGAGTACACTTGCCTGCGATGGCGAGTGTGTCGTCTGTCCGGGGCGTCTCGTCCAGTCACGTCGCGTCCGCAGTAGTCCGTCTGAAATAGGGTCACGTCGACGGTGTCAGGCCTCGTTTTCAATAAATCCTATTTAGGTTCGTTTCTAGGTTGTCGGGACTACCCTATTAGTCAAAAGTCACATTTTGATGTTTTGTTCAACCTAGATCGACCACTACCCTATGTGCACAGAAAGGTCGTCCGATGGTCGATTTCTACAGTGGCAATGTTTTACAGATGCAGAAAGTAAATTTAGTTCATGTTGACAGATTTTAGATTAGATTTTCAGTTTGCTACGGTGTGGGTTTTTACTACGAGTTCGGGTACCAACCTGGTTGACGAACACAAGGGAATCGACGTCGATTCTGGAAATGGCAACGGATCGCATCGCCTTCGCTCCAATTCCCCGACTACGGGTAGCGTGGATTTATCTACGCTAACGAAGTCGTGGTATTAGATCAAGGTCCAAAAACTCAATAAAATTATCCCAACCATCTTATATACTTAGATATATACTCACCGTTGACTAAACATATATTAATTATATATATTATTAACTGTTAATAGGCCAACTACCCTACGCAATTTACCTTAGTGCTAAAAGTTATGTAACTGGGTTATACTGAGAGAGCTTGGAACCAATATATTAAAAAAGGTATTATTGAATTACCATAGTATAATAAATATACACTAACTATAATACAATAATTTACAGCATGTGCAACTGCTTACATAATTCAGTATCTGTGTCAGCTAATTCATGTTGCTATTTTTTTTCCTTATTAAAGGAACATGCAAGCAGGACAAGACACTCACGGTTTCGGTCACGTTGCCCTCGCTTGCAGGTGGGGTGGTTCCCGGGCGCCTAGGCACGGCGAGTGGATGGCGAGGCAGTCGGAAAAGATGGCCGTGGTGGAGCACGGAGGTAGGGATCAAGGCGAGCGGCGGCTGCTGGCGGTCGGGAACAGTTGCGCGGTGGCCGGAGGTGTTGGCCACCGACGAGGGGTGCCGTGGAGAGGCTGGCGGTCTGTTAGGTGTCGGGGTGCCGCTGGTCTGAGGCGTTGCGAGAGGGAGAGACGAGGGAGGGAGGTGAGTGTTTGAACCGGGTTTTTTTTTTTCCTTTTTAAAGATGAAGATAGGCTGTGACTCTAATTTGCCCTATACCTAGGTGTAGTACAAAGCCTATATAGGAGAGGAGAGTTGCAACGTGTGTGAGTTCACGTGGGTTTGAGGGATGAATTCGGCTGAGGGTGAAGACCTAGTCTAGGTCTCCTAAAAATAGGGGGAGGTGAGTAGATCATGGGTACGGTTGTGAGGGATAAGATTTAAGTAGGATTTTTGTTATAGGTGGATTCTTCAACAGTTTTAAAAAGATCCTGAGTTTAGGTTTCAAAAAAATAATAATATTAATAATAAATGAAATGCCCAGGCAACCAACTCCCACGAAAAGTCCCAGGGTTAATAAAAAGTTTTGTTTCAAATATTAATAAGTTTGCCTTTCTAAACAAAACGTACAGCTACCTTTAAAAATGAACAAATCTTATAAAAATATATTTTATAACTTGTAATAAGCTAAGCAGATAGGTCCCTTGATGTTCAAAATTACAAACAAAATACCGGGGCGCTCGCGCCTCCGAGAGGGTCGTGAATACTAGGTCCGATCGCGAGTCCGAACTACAGATAATAAATCAAAAATCAAAGTGCAAGAGACACACAATCTAATACATCAAAAGGGTACGTACGAAATACGTACGACGAAAAATGTGGCCGTTACAGCACACCCCCAAACTTATGGGATGGCTGAGGCCGCAAACAAAAGCATCATCGAGCCACTTTGCAAGGAAGTGACAGAGGCAGATGGGAAATTGTCGGAGGAACTACCTGGGATTTTCTGGTCATACCGAACGACCCATAAGGAAGCCACGGGAGAAAGCCCCTTCATGATTGCTTTTGGCGCCGAAGCGATTGTGCCCGTCGAAGTGGGCGAGGAATCTCTCCGCCTCAGACACTTTGACAAAGAGAGAAACTCGAAAGGTTTGGAGCTCAACTTAGAGCTCATGGACGAACGGATGAACCATGCCCTGGCTTCGATCGTCCGACAAAAACACCGAGTGGCCTGCTATTACAACTCCCGGGTCAAAGGAAGGAGTTTCCACCCAGGGGATCTGGTCCTGAGAAAAGTGATCTTTAAACTAGAGATCGCCTGCAAGGGAAAGCTTGCTGCTAAATAGGAAGGGCCCTATAAGGTCGTCGAGGTCCTTGGCCTTGCTATAGACCGGCTCTCTACCCTAGGAGAGAAGACGTTGACTCACGCCTAGAACACAGAGCACCTCTGCAAGTACTACTAGTGAGTGCGTACAACGTCGCCCCCTAATCCAAGCAAAGGTACTGAAAAACAATCATGAATAAAGAAGAGCCCCTTCCTGTAAGCTACATACTAGAAGAGATAAAAAAAATTACATTGACGAATTCTCTCTTCTATCCATCGTATGAGCTTGAAGACTTCATGAAGCTTCAATCATCATCTACGATCATCCAATCCATGTCATTTGCCTTCAATCAACTTTGAGTGTCATCCATTGCACGTAGATCTTCATAGTAAGCTTAGGCAATGGATTAAATGCAGAGTAGGGGATTAGTCACAAGTATTTATGTTTGCTCATCATTAACACTGACGTGCGTTTATATTTCATATGTTCACGCACGTTTTCTTTTGTGTTTTTCCGTTATTTTCCGCCGTCTCGTACCCGTTTCTCGTATTTTCTCGTTTTCTTTCACTTTTCTTTGTTTTTCCATGTTTGCAGGAGATTGTCCGCATAGGGGAATTTTAATGAAGATATCATAAGTCCCCGGAGCAACGGGAGGAGTCACACGTGACCTAGTGGGTCAAACGACGATGATATCATCTTTCAACCCCTCACCCGATCGGTTGGTCGTCTTCAACTGATCGGGTGATGCACGCGTGCACCACCCGGACGCAGCTTGGAGCTCACAAGAAGTCACCCGGTCGGTTCAGTGACCGGGTCAAAAGCCCAAAGTCTCTGGATTTTTATTGTGGTTGCCAACCGATCGGGTGACTTTCACCCGATCGGTTCATCTGTAGCCGAATCCCCATAGCCATGACACGGTCAGCTCAACCGGTCTCCTCACCCGACGGCACCAAGATCCAACCGGCCACATTCATATGTCAACCGACCGGGTGAAGATGACCGGGTGAAGTCCCGCATTGCGCTGTAAATTAGTGAAGCAGGTCACCCGATCGGTTGACTTGTCAACCGATCGGGTGATGTCATTTTCTATAAATAGAACCCCTAGGTTTCCAGAAACGAGAGCTGTTCATTTTTTTACTGTTTTCTTCATTTTGTGACGACTGTAATTTCCTAATTTTTGTAAATTTTCAGATCTTTGTCAAACTTTAATATTATCTTAATTGCTTTACTACCATTGCATTTCTATTGTCTGATTATGATTTTGACGGTCCATTTTCGTTTAGATCGCTTTTTAATGAATATGTGTGAGTAGATCCCAAATCTGGGATTCCGGTGGAAACCCCTTCGTGGGCTCTCCCCGATGCGTCCATAGGGCTAGGAAATCGATATGGATTAGGAATCTAACGGTTACGCGGGGCGTTTTATTGTCATCGGTGGGAAAAAGAACGCCTTTGGCCGTTGGGCCAAGGGGGAATAAACTTGGCGGTTGACTCCCTAGCCATAGCTAGCGCCCTTAGCGTAGACGTCGAATCCTAGCGCGCAGGAGCAGCAGAATGAGGCGTTGGGAGTTATCATTGCGAACTTAGTGCTCTCGGAGTCGGTCAGTGTTAATGGACACGGGAGTGCCCACTGACCGAGCCCGGAAAGTCCGGCGTATCATCCTGGGCATCGACCGGAATATCGGGCCCATGGGACGCCGGTACCACTCTTAGAGGTAACGTCTCACCATTAGACCCTAATCCCGATCGTTATCCTACCCGTAGGCTGTATCGGCGAGTATCGCACGATAGGGCAGAAGCCGGAGTCCTGGGTTTTTACTTTATATTGTTTATCCCTGTTTTCTATTTTTGTGACAATCCATACACCGATTCGGGCTAGCTCGCCCATAGGGTGAACCTGTTCCATCTCTTGTGCAAGCGCAACCATGCCTCCCTGTGTTCGACCCCCTGGCCACACTTCAACACCGTGCGCTTGCGGACTACAAATATCTAAACCTTCCGCGGTCCCCCGGCCATTTGCGTTGCAAACCTGGGGGACGTCAAGCTTTATGGCGCCGTTGCCGGGGAGGCAACGTGTTTGTACATTTTTTGGAACTTTCGGACCCTAGTGTCAAGCTCTCATCCCTACCTCGCGATAATTTTCGCACTCTACACTTTTTAATTTCACTTGTACTTACTGTAAATAGTAATTGTATAGAACTGATTGAATGAATCGCCGTGCTTCCGTCGCTACATTCGCTTCCCGTTTATGCAACCAGTGCTTTTGACGTGTTTGCTATTTGTGCAGCTCTCTCTCTCCTTTCTTATAGGTTCTTTGCCCCACGACGAGGATGTTGCATGCAGTTTCGGGAGATATCTGGGATCACTCGCACCACATCCGCTGTTTGGCACGAAGCTTGACAGAATCCATAAACACTTCGAATATACTATCCCTTCTGGCTGTCGCTGTGGAAAATCAGAGGAGGTATCATGGTATTCAACAGCACCTTGCCACGGCAATTCTCTTTCCTCATGATGAAGTGGCGTATATCGAAATTCCTGGTTCCGAGTTTAGTGAGGAAGAATTGTTGGCGGAGTTTTGTCAGGAGAACCATCAGGCCGAGTCTGTCGGTTACGTCGGGCATGAACCAATCTATTCCTTGCAGACTTCTATCGAGCATCCTGGATCTTTGGACAATGAGGAAGCTAGAAACAGTTGTGGGGAACCATCGACTGTTGAAACCTGTCTTCACTTAGAAGCCTTCTTCCCGGATAATTATTATGAGCTTGAAGGAGACCCAATGCCGTCCTTGGGCACTCCCACAATACCTTGCGAGACTTTTGTTGGATATGGACGACATGAATACACCCATGAGGGGATGTATGAGGGTATACGGACCTCAGATGTCGCGTGCACGAAAGCGTGCACGAAGGGAACCTTTTCTCGTGTGAAAAGGACCACTCGATAAGTGGAAAAAGCCACTTTATAAGTGCATAAAGGCGCTTAATAAGTGAATGAAGAAGAGGATAAGTAAATGTGCTAATATAGGCTAATAAGATTATATTTAGTTATTTCCTACAATAACTACCCCTAGAGCCTATAAATAGGACCCAAGGGTAAGGCATTTACACTAATCTAAACATGCCATAAGTTTGCATAAGGCAACTTGTGTTCTTCTTCTCCCTTCCATTAAAATCCTCTTCTAAATAGAGATTTAGGCAGTGAAACGCTGCTTCGATCCTCCGTGATGAAGTACCGACCGTTGTGGCGAATCCGAGGGTGAAGTTCAGAGACTACGGTGCCGCATACGCAAGCGTAAGTCTATGTTATTCGATCCTAACGTCGTTGTTTTGACAGGATCCAACATTGGTATTAGAGCCATACGGGTTCGCCCTGGTCTAACCATCGCCCCGGTCTAAACGATGAACGAGGCGTTGTCTCTTTCACAAATGATTCTTCTTCCATTATGGATATGGTAGGAACGCATCGTGACGAAGAGAATCGCAGTAGTTGTTCTTTTCACGTTAGGGTCTTCTGCCATTACAGATATGGCAGGAACTCTCTGTGACGGGAAGAACTTACCGTTCATCTCACCAAACTCGCGCTCCTCATGGATGTTGAGTCTCCATTTAATTGAGAATGTGAACTCTCTTCATGTAGATCGAGAAGTTTGCGGCCTTGAAAACGCGTTCTCTTCATTTTTTGGCACACGGCCAGTGAAGCAAAACCGTTTTCTCGACGAACGGGTGCTTCATCGGAGAAGACGATGGTGGTTATTCTCAACGGAGAAATTGACAATTTTGGTGCATGATCACCATGGCCATATGGGCTATGGAGGCAATGCATCCCCCCTCCCCATGCGGAGGGGGTTGGCTACGGCCAATAACAACCACGGCCACCCCTCCGGCGGGGGTGTGCGGCCAACCCCATGCAAGGGGGTGGCCGGCCATGGCCATATGGGCCATGGCCGGCCATGGCCAAAGGGCCAGGGCCAGGCCAGGCCGAGGCCAGGCCAGGGCCATGAGGCCCTGGCCGGCCTCGGCCAGAGCCAGGGGCCGGCCTGGCCGGCCCTGGTAGGGGCCAGGGCCGGTGCCCTGGCCGGCCTCGGCCAGGGCCAGGGGGCCCTGGCTTGGGCCAGGCCAGGGCCAGGGCCCTGTCGGCCCTGGCAGAGGCCAGGGCCGACGCCCTGGCCTCAGGCCAGGGCCTGGCACAGGCCGGCCGTGGCCTCTACCAGGGCCACTGCCGGCCCCGGCAGAGGCCAGTGCCCGGCCACTGCCGGTCCCGGCCTCGGCCAGTGCCGAGCCCCGGTTGACCCTGTATTTTCGGGGGGGAAGGCTTACATGAATGGGACATGCATGTTCGGCCCATACGGGGCCGACGGCAGTTCTCTGGGGCAAATTCCCTTGCAGAAGGGGAGCGCATAGATCCATATGGGAGCCGGCGACGATGGCTTGTAGAAAAATCCCCAAAGGGGGGTCCGGCCTTGGCACGACTACGGCTCATCCCGGCAATGGCCAGGGAATACTGAATATTTCGCTAGTGTCATAAGGGTACTAGGTTGAAATATATTTTTTTTTTGAAAAATACGTTTTCATAAACGCTTTTCCGCTGCGAAGTACTATAAGAGTACTATCGTTTGATAAGTGCGGGGGAAATATTGAAAGTTGTTCTAGATGGTGATTGGAATCATAGAGACCTTTCCGATTCTAGAGCAACATCTTCAATATTTTTCGAAAGTAACTTATCAAATGTAATAATATCATTCCAAGTGGGTTATTCCAAGTGGGAGTGATATTTATGTATAAGAATTTTATGCAATGATTTTTTAATCGAACCTTCGGTTTTGTGTCTTTTGCAGCATTTTAAAGTTAAAATGTCTTCCGCTTCAAAGAACATCGTCGCTGAGTTAAACAGAGGTGAAAAACTCAACGACGATAATTACAAACTTTGGTCCATCAAGATACAATACGTTCTAGAGGAGCAAGACGTGCTCGAAACTCTAAAGAACAAGATGATTGAACCAGAGTTAGGCACTATGACCCAACACAGACGAGACAAGGAAGCTTTTGATGCTTGGTCTCGGAAGAACAAGATAGCTCGCATTACGTTATTGTCCAGTATGGCCGATGACATAATGCGCATCTTCCGAGAGCATGACTTAGCCATGGACATATGGTCTAAGCTAGAGGAGAAGTTTGGTGGCACCTCGGTGTCCAAACTTCGTTCTTTAACTATAAGATTTGATTCATACAAGAAACATCCAGATCATTCCATGGGAAAACATCTGCGACATATGGCGAATCTAATCTCAGAGTTAAAGGATGCATGTCATGTGCTCACTGATGAGCAACAAATCCAAGCAGTCATACGTTCCCTACCAAATGGGTGGGACCAAATGAAGATGCATCTCACTCATAATGAGAGCATCAAGACCTTCAGCGATGTTTCAAAGCACCTCGAGTTAGAGGAAGAGCGGCTTGCGGCGGCCAAGCCAAGTGCAGAAGTGCACATGGTTGCTAGTTCCTCACACGGGGGAAAGAAACGGAAAGATCATTCGAAGGTTACTAATGAACGTAATAAGAAACCTGAGTCTACCAAGAAACCCAAACATAAGGGTGGGCACAAGAAATGGCACAAGAAGAAAGACTTGAAGAGGGTCAAGTTCTTCAAGTGCAACAAGTTAGGTCACTATGCCCGTTCTTGTACGGATGGAGGTGACAAGGTAACTTGTAATGCTAGTTACACATGTGTTTCTAGTTCAATATTTCTTGTAGAATCTAATCCATTTTGGATAATTGATTCAGGTGCCACCGACCACATAGCAAGGGACAGACGGTCCTTCGTGGAGTATCACCGGATACCCCAAGGAACGAAGTGGATCTATGTAGGAAACAATACACGTGTTGAAGTGAAAGGCGTTGGGACTTGCAAGCTAGTCTTGGACAACGGCCGCACTATCTTACTACATGATGTCCTTTTCGCTCCAGATATTCGAAGGAATATTATATCTGTGGTCGTGTTAATGGGTCTTGGTTATAATTGGTTTTTTCATGATTGTAAAGTAGACTTGTTTTGTAATAATTCTTTAATTGGTACTGGGTATGTATTCAAAGGATTTATTGTATTAAATACAATGTATGATTCCTCATTTTGTAATGAAAATTTCATTGTTGCAAATTCTTCGACTTATGAGTCTGATATAATTTGTTGGCATGCAAGGCTTGGTCACATTGGACCAACACGAATGGATAGACTTGCCAAACGTGGCCTTCTATCCAATATTTCAAAGGTTGAAATGTCGACCTGCGAACATTGCCTTGTAGGGAAATCTTGTCGCAAGCCGTTTGGAACCGGCACAAGGGCCAAGGTTCCATTACAGCTCATCCATTCTGACATATGTGGTTCGATGAATGTCAAGACAAGACGCGAGAAGTCCTATTTCATCACTTTTATTGATGACTTCACCCGATTCGGTCATATCTATTTGATATCCCACAAAAGTGAAGCATTAACCTGCTTTAAAAACTATATGAGTTTGGTGAAAAATCAATTAGATCACAAGATTAAGGTCTTGCGAACCGATAGAGGCGGTGAATATCAATCGGCATGTTTTAAGGAGATTTGTGATAAAAAAGGCATAGTTCATCAGGTAACTATGCCTTATACTCCGCAACAAAATGGTGTTGCAGAAAGGAGAAATAGGACTTTAATGGAAATGGTCCATTTAATGATGGCGCAAGCTAACTTGCCAATCACCTTTTGGGGTGATGCATTATTGACGGCCGCTTTCATATTAAATCGCGTACCCTCGAAATCAGTTAGCTCCACTCCTTATGAGTTATGGAACCAAAGGTCTCCTGACTTAAACATTTTAAAACCTTGGGGATGTGCATCCTATGCACATATTTCCTCCCATTAGTATGGCAAACTTGGGCCACGGGGAAGGAAATGTATCTTTATACGATACGCAGAAAACTCCAAAGGTTATGTTTTCATTGGTCAGGAAGACAATGGAGGTCGAATTGAATTTGAGTCGAGGGATGTCACTTTCTTGGAAAACGAGTTTCCCAGACAGGGCGAGATAAGTCAGGACTTATCTCTATTTGATATTAATGATCAAGAAGGATTACCTCATTCGAGTGGGAGCATTCTTGGTGGAGACGAAAATACGTTTCAAACTTCACCAATGGATGATACGAATGACGCTAATCCAATTCCATACGGGAATAATGATCCAAGTGGGAGCATTTCTAACGACATTCCAAGTGGGAGTGATATTAGAATTGATCTAAATTCGAGTCAACAAGGACTGGAAGAATCTCAAATACGACGTAGTAGTCGTACAAGGTTGGCTCCTCTAAGATTTGATGATGAATTTCCGCAAAACTTTATGACTTTACTACAAGATGATGACGAGCCTGCTACTTTCAAATAGGCCGTATCATGCCCTGCAAAAGACAAATGGATGGAAGCGATGGAGGAGTTGGAATCCATGAAAGTTAACCAAGTCTGGGACTTAGTTGACTTACCCAGAGGACGTAGAGCTATTGGGAACAAATGGGTTCTCAAGATCAAGCATAAGGCTGATGGCTCTATTGACAGATATAAAGCTCGCCTTGTCGCGAAAGGTTTTACGCAACAGGAAGGGATAGACTACGAAGAAACCTTCTCACCTGTTGTCCGTTTTACCTCGATTCGCCTGATTCTGGCTATAGTAGCTTGCTTAGAACTCGAATTACATCAGATGGATGTAAAGACTGCCTTTCTCAATGGAGAATTGGACGAGGAGATCTATATGGAACAACCAACAGGGTTTGTAAAAGAAGAAAACGAACATAAGGTTTGTAAACTTCGTAAGTCCATATATGGTCTTAAACAATCCTCGAGGCAATGGTATATACGATTTCAAGAAGTAGTCTTATCAAATGGGTTTTCCATGCTTGATGAAGATAACTGCGTATATATCAAGAGGATTAAGAGCAAGTACGTTATTATGTCTCTATACGTAGATGACATTTTAATAGCCGGAAATGACAAGGGCTTTGTGATGGATATCAAGGCTTGGCTTTCATCAGTTTTTGAGATGAAATACATGGGAGAAGCCGCATATATCCTTGGAGTTAAGATTTCAAGGAATCGTTCGAAGAAACTTCTGTCTCTTTCACAAGAGACTTATATAAAGAGGGTTCTAGAACGTTTTAATATGCAGGACTGCAAGTCCATTGATACTCCAATAAGCAAATGCGATAATTTATGTCTGAAATCATGTCCAATGAACCAAAAGGAAAAGGAAATTATGGAAAAAGTTCCATATTCCAGTGCAGTTGGTAGTCTTATGTACGCTATGATGTGTACAAGACCGGACATCTGTTTTGCCGTTGG
The DNA here is from genome assembly GCA_030789695.1 of Scilla litardierei. NCBI lineage: Eukaryota > Viridiplantae > Streptophyta > Magnoliopsida > Asparagales > Asparagaceae > Scilla > Scilla litardierei. Next base: position 179,205,713 of record CM061141.1, on the reverse strand, counting down.
AATGGTAAGTCGTTACCAATCCAATCCAGGGCAAGTACACTAGAAAGCGGTTAAGAGGATAATGCGGTATCTTAAAGGAACTGCAGACTATGCTTTATGCTATCAAGGAGATGCCTTGAGGCTTGAAGGCTACACTGATGCTGATTTGGCGGGTGATCTCGATGAGCGACGATCGACCTCAGGATTTGTTTTTCTACTCGGATCTGGTGCAATATCCTGGAGTAGCAAGAAACAATCCTGCATCGCACTTTCAACTATGGAAGCCGAGTTTGTAGCATTTAGCATGGCAGTCCAAGAGGCTGTTTGGCTTAGGAAATTCTTAGACAAGCTAATTGATGCAAGTGACTCAGGTGTTGTACCAATACATAGTGACAGTCAAGCATCTATAGCCTATGTCAAAGATCCAAAATTCCATTGTAAGACCAAACACATTGATATCCGCTACAAATTTGCAAAAGTCTATGATAAGACCAAGAAGGTAGACGTAAGGTACATATCTACGCATGAGATGGTAGCGGATCCGCTTACGAAGGCGATCCCCAGAGATGTGTTTTACAAACACTTATCATCTCAAGGATTGCGTAAGAGCTGAGTTGTACCAATGTAAATTCACATGTCTGTAAAATATCAAATTTAATAAAGAAATAAGTTCTTTTTCAACCATTGCATATAAGTTTCTAGAAAATGTTTGTGTACATTTTTTAAATCTCAGCTGGTTTTTTTGTATGTCGGACAGATTGAGGTTGGCTCTCTCACATGAGCAACCGCCTTTATTTCATCAGACGGGTAAAATAAAGATGAGAACTGTTTAAAGTCAAAATCGTCAGACGAATGATTTAGAGTCATGACTTAAACAAAATGGTCGTCTGAAAGATCTGCATCATATGGATGCTTACAAAAGATCTAAAAGGATTCTTAAATCCTATCTGTCTTATGCGGGATGTGGGTCCAGAGGATTATTTGAGTAGTAAAAGGGACTCAAAATCAGACATTGTGGTGTCTGATCATCATCCTTACAACATCATTAAGACATACGCTCCTTGGGAAAGGAGTGATGTTGTAATACGTATTCATACTACGTATGCATTTGACCATTGGGTTAGAATAGTAATTATGTTTACTATTATGTGAGACCCAAAGACCACATGGGTCTTAACTCATTACCCTTATAGACTCTAATTGGTTCCTTTAGATTTGACTGGGTGATTGCTATCTTAGCATGTTGCTTATGGACTATGGTCAATTCGGTCCGGCGGGGCATGTTAGAAAAGCAAGTCAAGTCAAGATCGAAAAGATCACAAGAAGAGGAAGATTAATTTCATATTCACATTTGGACTTTAAAGATTCAAAGCTGGCCAGCCAATTGTAATCCAGATGGGATTCAATTGTTGAATATACAGTATAAGAAATGTGAAGAAATAATCTAGGGTAAAGCATGCGTTGATCTACTCAACTTTGCACCTCAAGGAGTGTTGTATATCTCTAACAAGTGCACAACAGCGGACTCTATGTGCATGACGGTCACACGGCCTATTTCTCGGTATGACAAACAGAAGAGTTAAAGGAAAAGATGTTTTCTTACAATCCCCTCAAGTGTGAGTGGGAGATGTTGGATATGGACGACATGAATACACCCATGAGGGGATGTATGAGGGTATACGGACCTCAGATGTCGCGTGCACGAAAGCGTGCACGAAGGGAACCTTTTCTCGTGTGAAAAGGACCACTCGATAAGTGGAAAAAGCCACTTTATAAGTGCATAAAGGCACTTAATAAGTGAATGAAGAAGAGGATAAGTAAGTGTGCTAATATAGGCTAATACGATTATATTTAGTTATTTCCTACAATAACTACCCCTAAAGCCTATAAATAGGACCCAAGGGTAAGGCATTTACACTAATCTAAACATTCCATAAGTTTGCATAAGGCAACTTGTGTTCTTCTTCTCCCTTCCATTAAAATCCTCTTCTAAATAGAGATTTAGGCAGTGAAACGCTGCTTCGATCCTCCGTGACGAAGTACCGACCGTTGTGACGAATCCGAGGGTGAAGTTCAGAGACTATGGTGCCGCATACGCAAGCGTAAGTCTATGTTATTCGATCCTAACGTCGTTGTTTTGACAGGATCCAACAACTTTTGCATGCGGAACCACGGCTGGGAGTGAAGTTCCGGATGCTGGCTTTAAAGAAATCCACGAAGAACTCCTTTCGCTTGAGGATGCTCAGCTTGAGAAGTATGCGTCGGGGCCTCATGAAGTTGAGATGAAAGAGTTACCCCCAGGGCTAAAGTATGAATATTTGGGGACGGGCTCGACCCTGCCGGTCATAGTGAACTCCTCGCTGCCTGAAGACCAGATGACCAAACTTCTTAGTGTTTTAAAAAGGTTTAAAGGAGTTTTCTGATATGCAATTTAAGATTTAAAAGGTGTTAGCTTGGCCCTCTGCTCGCACAGGATACTGCTTGAGGATGAGCAAGCCTCCTCGATTGAGCCGCAACGGAGGCTAAATCCCATAATGATGGAGGTGGTAAAAAAGGAGATTGTTAGGCTTCTACACGCCGGTATCATATCTCCTATCTCCGATAGTCGCTGGGTTAGCCCGGTGCATGTCGTACCCAAGAAAGGAGGAATGACGGTGGTTCACAACGAGAAAAACGAGCTCATACCTACTAGGACCGTCACAGGGTACCGGATGTGCATTGACTATATAAAGCTGAACAAAGCCACGAGGAAAGATCACTACCCTCTCCCCTTCATTGATCAGATGCTCGAGAGGCTGGTAAAGCACAACTATTTCTGCTTCATGGACGTGTACTTCGGATTCCTTCAGATCCCTATTCATAACGATGACCAAGAAAAAACTACTTTCACTTGCCCGTTTGGGACATATGCCTATAGAAGAATGCCGTTCGGACTTTGTAACGCCCCAGCTACATTCCAAAGGCTCATGTCTGCTATCTTCTTCGACTACTCCCAGGACATCATGGAGGTTTTCATGGACGATTTCTCCGTCTATGGAACTGAGTTTGACCCATGCCTCAGCAATCTAACTAAAGTCCTGGAGAGGTGTCAAGAAAAGGGATTAGTCCTAAACTGGGAGAAATGCCACTTCATGGTCCAAGAAGGAGTTGTGCTGGGGCACGTCATCTCTTCGAGGGGAATTGAGGTTGATAAGGCAAAAGTTGAGGTGATTGAAAAGCTCCCGCCACCGCTCAATCTTCAAGGAGTCCGGGGGGTTTTAGGGCATGCGGGATTTTACCGCCGCTTTATAAAAGACTTCTCAAAGATTTCCAGGCCACTGACCCAACTCCTAGTGAAGGACGCACCTTTCATTTTCAACGAGGAATGTATGGAAGCCTTCCGCCATCTGAAGCAAGCTTTGATTTTCGCACCTGTAATACAGCCACCGGACTGGAGTCTCCCCTTCGAGCTAATGTGCGACGCAAGTGATTATGCCGTTGGAGCCATCTTGGGGCAGAGGAAAGATAAAAATCTGCATGTGATATATTATACGAGCAAGACCCTTGACGTCGCCCAAAGGAATTACACGACCACGGAAAAGGAATTGCTAGCAGTCATCTATGCGATGGACAAGTTCCGACAATACCTCGTTGGGGCAAAGGTGATCGTGCACACTGATCACGCGGCTCTCAAATACCTATTGAGCAAGAAAGAGGCTAAGCCGCGGCTCATTAGATGGATTCTCCTCCTCCAGGAATTCGACCTGGAAATCAAAGACAAGAAGGGGGCGGAGAATGTCGTTGCCGATCACCTATCCAGAATGCCTAGCCTCGACTTGAATGCTACTCCGGTTGATGATTCGCTCCCTGACGAACATCTGTTTTCCGTCTCTTCAACTTGGACCCCTTAGTACGCCGACATAGCAAACTATCTGACTTGTGCCATCGTCCCCCACAATGTGAGCTACCAGCAGAAGAAGAAATTCTTCCATGAGGTCTGCAAATTTTATTGGGATGACCCCCATCTGTACAAAACCTGCAATGATGGGGTGATACGAAGATGCATCCCTGAAACTGAGGCGACCTCCATAATTTCCCACTGCCACGGTCAGCAATGTGGAGGGCATGCGAGCACCTACAAGACTACTGCGAAAATTCTCCAGAGCGGATTCTACTGGCCTACCCTCTTCAAAGACACACATGCTTATGTCCAGACCTGCGACAAATGCCAAAGGACGGGGAATATCTCTAAGCGGAATGAGATGCCTCAACACTACATCCTAGAGGTAGAGATCTTCGATGTATGGGGAGTGGACTTTATGGGACCATTCCCCTCCTCCTCAGGGAACCAGTATATCTTGGTGGCAGTGGACTACGTTTCGAAGTGGGTTGAAGCTATAGCCAGTCCTACTAATGATTCCCGAGTGGTAGCCAAGTTCTTTAAAAATAACATCTTCCCGCGGTTCGTAGTGCCTCGAATTTTGATCAGTAACGGAGGGAGCCACTTCATAGAGAAGAAATTCGAAGCCCTTTTAAGGAAGTACGGGGTTCAACACAGAGTCGGGCGTGCCTACCACCTGCAGACTAGCGGCCAAGTAGAAGTTTCTAACCGGGAGGTTAAAAGCATACTGGAGAAGATGGTGGCCAACTCTAGGAAAGATTGGTCATCAAGACTTCCCGACGCGCTTTGGGCTTACAGGACGGCATTTAAAACTCCGATCGGGACGACCCCCTACCGGCTTGTCTACGGGAAGGCGTGCCATCTCCTCGTAGAATTGGAACACAAGGTGTTTTGGGCAATCAAGAACCTAAACTTTGACGCCAAGGAGGCTCGAGGCCATCGACAGCTTCAGCTTAACAAGCTCGATGAGATCCGGCTCAATGCTTATGAAAACGCCCAGATCTACAAGGAGAAGCTGAAGCGGTGGCACGATAAGCACATCCTGAAGAGGGAGTTCAAGGAAGGAGACTTAGTTCTCCTATTTAACTCAAGGCTGAAGCTTTTTCCTGGAAAGCTCAAATCAAGATGGTCGGGGCCCTTCCGCGTCACCAAGGTTTTCCCGGATGGGGCTATCGAGGTAATGGGAAGAAATGAGCCATTCAAGGTCAACGGACAGTGCCTTAAACACTATGCGGTAGGAGAACCAGCATTCTCTCCGGTGGAACTCTCAACGACCGACAACTCTTCCTCGAACCCTCCGGATCCTAATTGACCACTGCTTGAGGCGTCGAGCGAACGACGTTAAACAAAAGCGCTTCATGGGAGGCAACCCATGCTCTAAATCTTTGTTTCCAATTTTTGGAATTATTTCTAACTTTATTTTATCTATTTTTAATAAATAAGTGCAGCCGCAAGAACTTCCGTTGAGGGACTGAGGCCGTGTGTGCATTTTTTGCAGAAAACAAGACCCCAACCGATCGGTTGATAACTCAACCGATCGGGTAGGATGTATCAGCTAACGACCGTATCAGTCACTTAACGAACCGATCGGGTGAAGCCAGCCGAGACCGGGTGACAGACCGTGTGATTTGTACGAGAAGTCTCGGGAATTTTAAGGAATTGGTCAACCGATCGGGTGAAGACGACCGAGACCGGGTCGCTGACCGTGTGGGTAGAGCTGAACTTTCGGGAAATTTGGAGATCACATCAACCGATCGGTTGAGTAATACTGCAGACGGGTGAGTGACCGGGTGAAATGTCACACGCTCTCGAAAAAATATGGGAACCGATCGGGTGACTACCCACCCGGTCGGTTCACCTGTAGCTATTGGCCGACGAGATATTTTCAAAACTTATCCAACCGATCGGGTGAAACATCAATCGATCGGGTGACTTTCGCCCCTATAAATATCCCTGTTCGTGCGACCCGACCCCCAAACTTCCAGTCGCGCGATCTCTCCCCCTCCAACTACCAAATCGATCTCCCTCACCTACCCCATTACCCCTAAACCCTCATCCTCACTCATTTCTCAAACCCAACCCCCCATCACCACCCTTCCCATCAACAACATTCACTCACCAAACATCCAAACCCTAACCCTAGCCCCAGATTTTTGAAAATCATGTATCTTGTCGGATCAACGAGCGACGGTTCCCAGATCGCTTCCTTATACTGCGTGAGTCCTCCAGGGGCTTGATCTTGCTACATTGATGGGTAACACCTTTCCACTCTACACATCTCTTACCTTATCTGTAATGTCCTGAATTGGTGTTATACCTGCTTCACCTGCTTTATAATCATCATAGGCACGCTCCCACTTTCCTTTTCGCCATCCACGTTGTAACGACTGCTTTTCATGTATCTGGATTTAATATAATATAATATGTGTTTTGGTGGATTTTCTCCTCATGTGTGGTTTTTCGTCTCCGTAGCTTTCATTTTCGATCGATTCGTCGTATTTTCTCGTTTCTTCCTTAGGATCGTCGATTTTGAAGTATGTCATTCGTGACGGACTTCATAACGGTCATATCTAACTATTAGATCAAGCCTAGAAGTCTTAGGAATCGATCCCGGGGCCCCGCGCTCCGTATCGGAACTTTTGGTGCTCATTCGCCGGTGTAAGAAGGGCCACCGACCGACTAGATGACGATCCAGTCGGTCGGCAATCCTTCTTGGACCGACTAGTTGGCTTTCTAAAATTATTCAGGAGTTACTGTTTATCGTTAGTCGGTCTAAGAACGTTGGTTGACCGACTAGGTTGCAAACTAGTCGGTCAGCAATGCTTCTTGAACCGACTAACTCATCATCTTATTTTTGTATCAGTTACTGTTTACTCTTAGTCGGTCTAAGAACGTTCATCGACCGACTAGATGCTAAACTAGTCGGTCAGTACTTGTTCATGGACCGACTAACTCTAGAATCCTATTTTCGTTCAGGAGTTACTGTTTACACTTAGTCGGTCTACGTTGGTCGACCGACCGACTAGTTGCCAAACTAGTCGGTCAGTGGTTGTTCTTTGACCGACTAACCAGTGTTAAAATCCTAATTTCTGGGCAGCCGCCAGCCTAGCCTATTTAAACCCAACCCAAACGTTTTCTTCTCCCTCAACACGATCCAAAACCCTAAAATCTTCCCCCTTCAGCCCCCATCTTCCCCCAAGCTTAAATCCTTCATTCCAAGCCCTAAATCCATCATCCAATCCATCCATTCACTCTATCTACCTCTCATCTTCCCCAAAATCTCACCCAAATCCATCAAATCCCCAAAATCACCCAAAACCCTAGTTTCCCCAAACTTCTCCAATCTCTTCCAGATCTGATCCTAGGGTTCCCCGGAGTGTTTCTTCCGCCTCCTCTCGGTAAGAAATCGATCTACCGTTGTTTTTATAACTTATTTATAATTTTGGTGAAACCCTAATTAATTTCATGTGTTTGGTGTTTGTCCCCCCATAACAGCGATTTCCCCCGTAGGTAGCATCCGTGAGACGAGGTTGATCGTCATCCCCGGTGCTAGGCAAGTGAAACTTGCCACTTAGGGTTTAGGCCATGTTTTAGGCCATTTGCTTGTTGTAGGCGTAAAAGAGGCTAGGCGACGAAATGATACTCGCCTAGGCGCAAATTGGGGAACTAGCTTGACAACGAAGCTAGTTCCGACTTCTAGCATGTTGCACAATTACCATGTCATGTTTACTTTTCATTAACGGTACGCGAATTAATTGTCATGTCATTGCATTCTCTAAGTGCTTTTGTGATTGTGTAGCCTTGCTACGAATGTTGTGTTCCTGGCTCGTGTTCCAGAAGCGGGCCATGTGTTGATTGATAGCCAATGCCCGAATTGCGTGGTTCCTGGCTCGTGACCAGAAGCGAGCATAATGAGTTGGAAACCCCAACGCTCGATATTGAATTGTGAAATAGGAATGCGAGCTCATTGTGCGGGGCAACCCCAGGCTCACTAGCTGAGTTCATTGTGCGGGTACCCCAGGCTCCATTACGTGTGGGTATAGGGGGTGAGGGTTAAGCGGCCATTCAACTGGGAGTCTGTTTGATCAACAACTGCAGTTGTAAGGCGTAAACTCTTTGGGGTGGGGTAGTGTTTGGTGCCGATCGGACTGACATGCTAGCCATTCAACGAAGGGCGCAAACATCTACAAACAACCGTAAAACGTGATTGTGTTTAGTGCCGATCGGTCTGAAATGCTATGCCATTCAGCGAAGGGCGTAAACACCTACAAAATGTGAATTGATTGAGATTGATAGTAGCGTGGCTACTCTTGTCTTGTCTTGTCTTGTCCCGATGATTGTTCTCTTGTACAAATCGTCTTGCCATGTTTTAAATTGTGCACGCATGTTATAACTGCCATGTCATGCATACTAAACTGCTAGGTTGCTAGTTGCCTTACTTTCAGTTTCCTTGCCCAAGTCTTTTAGACTTGCTGACATGTGCCCCTTTACTCTTTTGGGTGACACATGTTAGATCCTGAGCCCGAGTACCTCGTTGAGGACGAGGTGTTTGCTGACGCCGAGCCCGAGCTTGTGTTTGACGGGGAGTACGTGGACACTGGGGACCAGTCCTAGTGTCTTCGTTGTGTTTTACTTTTGTTAGACTGTTGTTTGTTATCGGTGCGTAGCACCTATACTTTGTTATGTTGATGCTTTTGTTGGCCTTGTTCTGGGCCCTTAGACTCTTTTCTTTTAGCCTGGTGGCTTTTCTGGATGTTGGACTTATCTTGATGTTGGACAATTTGTGAGATGTGGAATTTTATTTCAGTCTCTCCTTGTGTTATTATTGTTATTCTGTTGTGGTTACAGGGACCTGTTTATGTATTGTGGACGCTTATCGGGTTTGGGGCTTCACGGCTCCACTCTCGTGCGGACCTTTTCACGTCTCGCCTCCATTTTAGGGAAGCGGGTCGTGACACACGTAGTCGCCATGTCTAGAAAAGGGAAAGAGATTGCCTCCGCTTCGCGTCGTAATCCGCTTTACGGACCCTTTTCACCCTCCTTCCTTGGCATAAATCCTTCTACTGAAGAACAGTCCGACCGTTTGCGAGCACTACTTCATCGCCCGATGCGACCTACACTCTTTGCCGATCACCCCATACTCGAAGCTCTAGGGCTTTCGAACGGCGTCGGAAGAATTTTCAACTGTATCGGGTGCCATACCCTTTCTTACATCCATGCCCACACACACAGAAATCTCACGCTTGAATTCCTCAGTTCCCTCGAGGTGTTTGATTGGGGTTTCTGTTGGATATGGAAGACGTTTGTACACCCTTGTGGGGGATGTACGAGGGATTACGGACCTCGAACGTCGCGTACACGAAGTCGTGTACAAAGGGAATCTGTTCCCTTGCGGAGAGGATCTCTGGATGAGCGGGAAAGTCGCATTACATATGCATAAGTGCATGCGACATATGGCTAATAAAGGGGGAATATCTTAAGCTTATGTTGTACCATGCATATGGTACAACTTAAGCTTATAATGTGCCATGTATCATGGTACACCTTAATTAAGTTGTTCCAAAGGAACAACTTACCCTAAAATAACTACCTTGGGGGCTATAAATAAGACCCAAGGGTAGCCATTTTCCTTACACTTTTTGCATGAAATTCATGCATGCATCTTCATCCTAGCGAAGCTCTGCATAAATATTTCCTCTCCCTCTTATCCAAGTTCTTAATCTAAAGTAGAGATTTAGATTGTGGATTAGTAGCCTTACTCCGTTCGTGAGAAGACTCGATCCGTCGTGGCGAATCCGAAGGCGAAGTTCGTAGACTACCGTGCCGCATACGCAAGCGTAAGTCTAAACTTCATGTTATCGATCCTAACTCTGTTTTGGACAGGATCCTACATTGGTATCGGAGCCATATGGGTTTCGCCCCGGTCAATCCACCGCCCCGTCGAAACTACGAACGAGTCGTTGTCTTTTTCACGAATGGGTCTCCTACTATTACGGATATAGTAGGAACGCTTCGTGACGGAGAGAACGCAGCGGTTGTTCTTTTCACGTTAGGGTCTCCTATCATTACGGATATGGTAGGAACTCTCCGTGACGGGAAGAACCGACCGTTCACGTAGTACGTTATTCATTTTTTGGCACACGGCCATTAGGAAATAACTAATTTCTCGACGAACGGGTGCTTCATCGACGAACGGGTGCTTCATCGAGGAAGATGATGGAAGTTATTTCCATCGGGTAAGAGGAAAATTTGGTGCATGTGAACCATGGCCAAATGGGCTATGAAGGCCATGCACCCCCTCTCCCCATGCGGAGGGGGTTGGCTACGGCCAATAACCACCGGCGACCACCCCATCAAGGGGGAGGAATGAGTGCGGCAACCCCATTTAAAGGGGGTGGCCGGCCATGGCCAAAGGGGCCATGGCCGGCCAAAGCCGAATGGCCTTGGCCATGACCGGCCATGGCCAAGCCATGGCCGGCCATGGCCAGGCCGGCAGTGGCCGGCCAAGGCCAGTCCGGCAGTGGCCGGCCTTGGCCAAGCCCTGCCGGCCAGGCCGGCCCTGGCAGTGGCCAGGGCCGGCCCTTGGCCGGCCTGCCGGCCCTGGCAGTGGCCAGGCCCGGCGCCCTGGCCACTGCCAGGGCCAGGCCGGCCCTGGCAGAGGCCAGGGCCGGTGCCCTGGCCTCAGGCCAGGGCCTGGCCGAGGCCAGGGCAGGAGCCCTGGCCCCGGCCAGCGGCCTGCCGGCCCTGGCAGAGGCCAGGGCCGGTGCCCTGGCCTCAGGCCAGGGCCTGGCCGAGGCCAGGGCAGGAGCCCTGGCCCCGGCCAGCGGCCAGGCCGCCCTGGCAGAGGCCAGGGCCGGCGCCCTGGCCTCAGGCCAGGGCCGGTGCCCTGGCCTCAGGCCAGGGCCTGGCCGAGGCCAGGGCAGGAGCCCTGGCCCCGGCCAGTGACCTGGCCGGCCGGCCCTGGCAGAGGCCAGGGCCTGGCCGGCCCTGGCCGAGGGGGCCAGGGCCCCTGGCCGGCCCCTGGCCAAGCCCCGGCCAGGGCAGAGGCCCTGGTCGGGAGAATTTGCATTTCAAAAAATTGGTCGACCAATTTTTTGTTTTTGGTCGACCAATCTGGCAGAAGGTCTGAGTCGGCTGCAAATTTGTCAACTGACCCATACGGGGTGACAAAGGGCATTGGTCAAACTCGAATGTGTCGATTAGCCCATACGGGGCTAACCACAGTGCCGACTAGTTCATACGGGACTAACATTTTAATGAAGTTTTTTAACTTGGGCTCTACTCCTTGAAGACTAGCCATAGTGCTCTACTTCATGCGAGATTAGCCAAGTCATTGTGCTCTACTCTACGGAGATTAGCCAATGTACTTATGTAATTGTGCTCTACTCCTTGAAGATTAGCCGTAATGCTCTACTTCATGCGAGATTAGCCATGTCATTGTGCTCTACTCCACGGAGATTAGCCAATGAACTTATGACGTTGTGCTCTACTCTACGGAGATTAGCCAATGTATTTTAAATTCGTTTTGAAAAATACGTTTTCAAAAACGCTTTTCCGCTGCAAAGTACTATAAGAGTACTAACATTTGATAAAGTGAGGGAGAAATATTGAAAGTTACTCTAGATGGTGATTGGAAACATAGTGACCTTTCCGATTCTAGAATAACATCTTCAATATTTTTCGAAAGTAACTTATCAAATACTCGTTTTCCGCTGCTAGTACTATAAGAGTACTATTGTTTGATAAGTGATGGGGGAATATTGAAGGTTGTTCTAGATGGTGATTGGAATCACAGAGACCTTTTCGATTCTAGAACAACATCTTCAATATTTTTCGAAAGTAACTTATCAAATATAATATAATTCCAAGTGGATTTTTGAATTTTAGAACTATCCAAATGGGATATTCTATTATCATTTCAAGTGGGAGTTATATTTTAAGAATTTTTATGCAATGTTTTGATCGAACCTTCGGTTTTGTGTCTTTTGCAGCATTTTAAAAGTAAAATGTCTTCCGCTTCAAAGAATATCGTCGCTGAGTTAAACAAAGGTGAAAAACTCAACGGCGATAATTACAAACTTTGGTCCATTAAGATACAATACGTTTTAGAGGAGCAAGAAGTGCTCAAAACTCTAAAGAACGTAATGATTGAACCCGAGTTGGGCACTACGGCCCAACACCGAAGAGACAAGGAAGCTTTTGATGCTTGGTCTCGGAAGAATAAGATAGCGCGCATTACGTTATTAAGCAGTATGGCTGATGACATAATGCGCATCTTCCGAGAACATGACCTAGCCATGGACATATGGTCCAAGCTAGAGGAGAAGTTCGGTGGCACATCGGTGTCCAAACTTAGCGCCTTAACTATAAAGTTCGATACATATAAGAAACGTCGAGATCATTCCATGGGGAAACATCTGCGACATATGGCGAACCTTATATCAGAGTTAAAGGACGCAGGTCATGTGCTCACGGATGAGCAACAAATCCAAGCAGTCATACGTTCCCTACCAAATGGGTGGGATCAGATGAAGATGCATCTCACTCATAATGAGATCATCAAGACCTTCAACGATGTTTCCAAGCACCTCGAATTAGAGGAAGAGCGGCTTGCGGCTGCCAAGCCAGGTGCAGAAGTGCACATGGTTGCTAGTTCCTCACACGGGGGAAAGAAACGTAAAGATCGTTCGAAGTCTTCTAATGAACGTAATAAGCAACCTGAGTCTACCAAGGAACCCAAACATAAGGGTGGGCACAAGAAATGGCACAAGAAGAAAGACTTGAAAAGGATCAAGTGCTTCAAGTGCAACAAGCTCGGTCACTATGCTCGTTCGTGTACGAGTGGAAGTGACGAGGTAACTTGTAATACTAGTTACATATGTGTTTCTAGTCCACTATTTCTTGTGGAATCTAATCCATTTTTGGATAATTGATTCAGGTGCCACCGACCACATAGCAAAGGACTGACGGTCCTTCGTGGAGTATCACCGGATACCCAAGGAATGAAGTGGATCAATGTAGGAAACAACACACGTGTTGAAGTGAAAGGCGTTGGGACTCGCAAGCTTGTCTTGGACAACGGCCTCACTCTCCTACTACATGATGTTCTCTTCATTCCATATATTCAAAGGAATATTAAAACTGTGGTCAATTTAATGGGTCTTTGTAATAGTTGGTTCCTTCATGATTGTAAAGTGGACCTATTTTGTAATAATTCTTTTATTGGTTCTGGGTTATGTATTTCAAAGGATTTATTGTAATAAGTACAATATATGATTCCTCATGTAATAAAAATTTCCTTGTGACAAATTCTTTGACTAATGAGTCTAATATAATTTGTTGGCACACAAGGCTTGGTCATATTGGACCAACGCGTATGGATAGATTTGCCAAACGTGGCCTTCTATCAAATGTTTCAAAGGTTGAAAAGTCGACCTGCGAACATTGCCTTGTGGGGAAATCTTGTCGCAAGCCGTTTTGGAACCGGCACAAGGGCCAATGTTCCATTACAGCTTATCCATTCGGACATATGTGGTCCGATGAATGTCAAGACAAGACGCGGGAAGTCCTGTTTCATCACTTTTAATTGATGATTTCACCCGATTCGGTCATATCTATTTGATATCCCACAAAAGTGAAAGCACTAAACCTGCTTTAAAAACTATATGAGCTTAGTGGAGAATCAATTAGATCGCAAGATTAAGGTCGTGCGAACCGATAGGGGCGGTGAATATCAATCAACAAGTTTAAAGGAACTTTGTGATGAAAAAGGCATAGTACATCAGGTAACTATGCCTTATACTCCTCAACAAATTGGTGTTGCAGAAAGGAGGTATATGAATTTAATGAAAAATGGTCCGTTCAATGATGGCGCAAGCTAACTTTCCAATCACCTTTTGGGGGTGATGCATTATTGACAACCGTTTTCATTTTAAACCGCGTACCCTCGAAATCAGTTAGCTCCACTCCTTATGAGTTGTGGAACCAAAGGTCTCCTGACTTAAACATTTTACCTTGAGTTTGTGCATTCAACGCACATATTTCCTCCCATAAGTATGGCAAACTTGGGCCATGGGGAAGGAAATGTATCTTTAAACGATACGCATTAAACTCCAAAGGTTATGTTTTTTTGTTAGTCAGGAAGACAATGGTGTGCTAATTGAGTTTGAGTCGAGGGATGTCACTTTCTTGGAAAACGAGTTTCCAAGACAGGGCGAGATAAGTCAGGACTTATCTCTATTTGAGATTTGTGATCAAGAAGGATTACCTCATTCGAGTGGGAGAATTCTTGGTGAAAACGAAAATACTTTTCAACCTTCACCAATGGATTATACGAATGACGATTATCCTATTCCATACGGGAATAATGATCCAAGTGGTTGCAATTCTAACAACATTTCAAGTGGGAGTGATATTAGAATTGATCTAAATTCGAGTCAACAAGGACTTGAAGAATCTCAAATATGCCACATCATGCCCTGCAAAAGACAAATGGATGGAAGCGATGAAGGAGGAATTGAAATCCATGAAAGTTAACCAAGTCTGGGACTTAGTTAACTCACCCAGAGGACATAGAGCAATTGGGAACAAATGGGTTCTCAAGATCAAGCATAAGGCTGATGGCTCTATAGATAGATATAAAGCTCACCTTGTCGCGAAAGGTTTTACGCAACAGGAAGGGATAGACTACGAAGAGACCTTCTCACCTGTTGTGCGTTTTACCTCGATTCGCCTGATTCTGGCGATGGTAGCTTGCTTATACCTCGAATTACATCAGATGGATGTAAAGACTGCCTTTCTCAATGGAGAATTGGACGAGGAGATCTATATGGAACAACCAACAGGGTTTGTAAAAGAAGGAAACAAACATAAGGTTTGTAAACTTCGTAAGTCCATATATGGTCTTAAATAATCCTCGAGGCAATGGTATATACGATTTCAAGAAGTTGTCTTATCAAATGGATTTTTTCCATGCTTGATGAAGATAACTGAATATATATCAAGAGGATTAAAAGCAAGTATATTATCATGTATCTATATGTAGATGACATTTTAATAGCCAGAAATGACAAGGGCTTTGTAATGAGTATCAAGGCTTGGCTTTCATCAGTATTTGAGATGAAAGGCATAGGAAAAGCCGCATATATCCTTGGAGTTAAGATTTCAAGGAATCGTTCGAAGAAACTTCTTTCTCTTTCACAGGAGACTTATATAAAGAAGGTTCTAGAAAGATTTAATATGCAGGACTGCAAGTCCATTGATATTCATATAAGCATATGCGATAATTTATATCTGGAATCGTGTCCAAAGAACCAAAAGGAAAAGGAAATTATGGAAAAAGTTCCATATTCCAGTGCAGTTGATAGTCTTATGTACACTATGGTGTGTACGAGACCGGACATCTGTTTTGCCGTTGGAAATGGTAAGCTGTTACCAATCCAACCCAGGGCAAGAACACTGGAAAGCGGTTAAGAGGATAATGCAGTATCTTAAAGGAACTGCAGATTTGCAAAAGACTATGATAAAACCAAGAAGGTAGACATAAGGTACATATCTACGCATGAGACGATAGAGGATCAGCTTACGAAAGCGATCCCCAGAAATGTGTTTTATAAACACTTATCATCTCAAGAATTACGTATGGGCTGAGTTGTACCAAATATATATTCCCATGTCTAAGAAATGATCAAAATTAATAAAAGAATAAGTTCTTTTTCCAACATTGCATATGAATTTCTTAAGAAATGTTTGTGTACATTTTTGAAATCTCAGCTGAATTGTGTGTATGTCGGACAGATTAAGGTTGGCTCTCTCACATGAGCAACCGCCTTATCTTATCAGATGGATAAGATAGAGATGAGACTAGTTTAAAGTCAAAATCATTAGACGAATGATTTAGAGTCATGACTTTAACAAGATAGTCGAATGAAAGATCTGCATCATATGGATGCTTACAAAAGATCTGAGATCTGTATCACAAGGATATAAAGATCTCATTGGATTTTTTAATCCTATCTGTCTTATGCAGGATGAGAGTCCGGGAATATTTCCTGAGTAGTAAGGAGACTCAAAAGATAGGCACTGTGGTGTCTGATCTTTCATCCGTACAACATCATTAAGACATACTCTCCCTGGGAAAGGAGTGATGTTGTAATACGTGTTCATACCACGTATGCATTTCGACCACTGAGTTAGTAGCAATAGTGTTTGCTATTATGTGAGACTCAAAGGCCATACGGGTCTTAACTCTTACCCTCAAGGACTCCAATTGGTTCCTTTAGATTTGACAAGATGATCGCTATCTTAGCGTGTTGCTAATGGGCTATGGTAATTCGGCTCGGCGGGGCACGTTAGAAAAGCGAATCAAGTCAAGATCAGAAGGTTCGCAAGAAGAGGAAGATTGATTTCATATTCGCATTTGGACTTTAATGATTCAAAGCTGGCCAGCCAATTGTAATCCAGATGGGATTCAATTGTTGAATATAAAGTACAAGAAATGTGAAGAAATAATCTAGGGTAAAGCATGCGTTGAACTACTCAACTTTGCACCTTCGAGGTCGTTGTGTATCTCTAACAAGTGCACAACAACAGACTCTACGCGCATGACGGTCGCACGGTCTATTTCTCGGTATGATAGATGAAAGAACTAAGGGAAGGACGTTCTCTTACAATCCCCTCAAGTGTGAGTGGGAGATGTTGGATATGGAAGACGTTTGTACACCCTTGTGGGGGATGTACGAGGGATTACGGACCTCGAACGTCGCGTACACGAAGTCGTGTACAAAGGGAATCTGTTCCCTTGCGGAGAGGATCTCTGGATGAGCGGGAAAGTCGCATTATATATGCATAAGTGCATGCGACATATGGCTAATAAAGGGGGAATATCTTAAGCTTATGTTGTACCATGCATATGGTACAACTTAAGCTTATAATGTGCCATGTATCATGGTACACCTTAATTAAGTTGTTCCAAAGGAACAACTTACCCTAAAATAACTACCTTGGGGGCTATAAATAAGACCCAAGGGTAGCCATTTTCCTTACACTTTTTGCATGAAATTCATGCATGCATCTTCATCCTAGCGAAGCTCTGCAGAAATATTTCCTCTCCCTCTTATCCAAGTTCTTAATCTAAAGTAGAGATTTAGATTGTGGATTAGTAGCCTTACTCCGTTCGTGAGAAGACTCGATCCGTCGTGGCGAATCCGAAGGCGAAGTTCGTAGACTACCGTGCCGCATACGCAAGCGTAAGTCTAAACTTCATGTTATCGATCCTAACTCTGTTTTGGACAGGATCCTACAGTTTCTCCTTCCGCGTTTTCAACGGCGATTATTCTCTGAATTTCTCCGAGTTGAACAATATCCTTAATCTTCATCACCCCGATCTTAATACCGAACATTCCACCCACGATCGAACTGACATCTACTCTCAATTTCGAGCTGATGGTGTTTGGCAACGATTTACCCGGTACACCACCTTTCCACCTGAGGCTCTTGCCTCCTACATAATTCACCCGTGTTACCGCCTCGCTCATTGCATCCTCGCCAACACTGTTTTTGCCCGCGTGGATGTGTCCACAGTGTCCAGGGATGAGCTTTTCTCTCTCTATGCCATGTCCGAAGACAGGATCCATGGGCATATCCCTATGCCCATAAACGCCGCTCATTGGATCATCCACGAAATTTTTGCTGTTAGCCGCGCCAATTCTGGATCCATCTGTTGTGGTGGGATGATCACTCTTATTGTCATCTGTGTTTTGCGAGTGCCGCCCGACCTCCCTATCTTGCATGGACGTAGCCGTATTGATCGTGATTACTTGATCGATATCAATATGCTCACTCCCTTTGGTGAAGACCGTTTAGTCTACCTCTATAGCCCCGCCTGCGCTCTTTTCGCGATCCTGCCACCTTTAGCACCTTTGCGGCTACCCTACCCCTGTCTCATCTGCCATGGGAGTTTTACCCGGATCCTTGGTATTCTCCATTAGTAAATCTACCACCCTTGGATCCTCCCGATTGGCACCCAACTGTCGGTCCACCTGGTACCTTCATTCTCCACCACAACCCACCGGTACATATCGATCCGCCCGTGCTCCAGCCTGTCGCCCCTCTTACCCCTGTAGGCACACCCTCCTCATCCTCTGAGGATTCTTTTATTTGTTATTCCCCACCCTCCTCTCCCTCTCCCTACCATTCTACCACCAGCGGCTCCGATTGACCTCCCCTTGCATATCTCTGCACTTTCACGATCATATCTCATTGCTAGCATTGTCACGTCTAGCTTGGGGGAAGTCTATTTTGCTGTGTTGTCGTGTTTTGTCTTCTTTGTGTGTGTGCTTGTTTCATTTGTCGTGTCGTATCATTTTCTTTCTTTCTTTCTTTTTCTATTTTTATGTCGTGTGGTTTGATTTTGATTTTTATTTATTTTCAGTTTCGTATCTGTGTTTTCCATGTTTTTCATTTCTTTTTGTGTCAGTGCGTATTCCCCACCATTTTCATTGCCCTCCCGTACTCACTCTTATTGCATTGAGGGCAATGCAAGTTTCATCTTGGGGGAGTCGCACTTTGTGCATCATTTGAGTCTTTCTTTTTCGTTTTTGTGTCATTTTCATCGTGTTTTAAATTTTTCTTTTCTTCTTTTTATCTCCTTCTCCTAGAAATGAACCCTATATGATGAATTGCCACGAAATCTCACACACGCCTAGCATGGCATCGATAATCACATTCACTAACCCTAGGATATCGAGTCCCCCTGCATTTCACGCATCGTGGGTCCACTTAGCTTTTTGTGAGTCGTGTGTCGTGCCTAGCTGTTTGATGTGCTTCTGCTTTGTGGTTTTACTTTATATACCTGTCCAGGAATGACCCCTAGATTATCACGTTTCGATATGAATAATGCGTTATTTGCTTCTCTTGTCTGTTTCTGTATGCATGATTATATATATCGTATGCTTCATTTCGCATGTGTCGAGATTCCATAGTTAGAACTAGGACCCATTTAGCATATGCTCTAATTAGCGAGTAGAGTTTCCTCTGCCCAAGTGTTTAGATTCCGATTTCTTTTTTGTTTTACTTGGTGCAAATCCCCTCGTCGTGTACCGTTCTCCCACTTGGGAGAGTACACATGTGTATAGCCAAAAACCCAAAAATCCAAAAAAGGAGAAAAGAAAAGAAAAACCCAAAAAAGGAGAAAAAAAAGGAAAAAAATACAAATACCCAAAACCCAAAAAAATTCCCTTGTGAATATCTTTTCCTACTTGCCGAGAATAAAGGGAAGGCGAGAATTTGCACCGAGTGTTCTACTCCACATCATCTCAACCGCCATCGGTTCCGAAAACACTTGGCTTAGGAACCTTTTAGCTATTATCTAGGCTTTAGTGGAGTGATTTCCTTAACCCTAGTTGTGGAGTCCCTGACGCATGATATGTTTCGATTCTCTCTCTATTCTCATGCATGCTTGAACTATATATTCACCGCTTTATCCAATTCGAATCGATATTTGGGTCATTTCCTGGATTTGTGTATATCGAGCTTTATCGCACATCGTAGATAGTGACACGGACTGCTAGCGCACGACCACACTCACTCGTGCTTCACCGCGTGGGCCCACGGCACTTGTCTGGACTCGTATTTCGTGGTTTAGTGATGTGATTTGACGTTTGCTTGCTTGGTGTGTCGTTTTTGATTTTGTTGGCCCTGACGGGTGATCTAGGATATATAGTTTTCTTTTTCTCTCTTTCTCTCTATTTTCTCCCTCCGAGCTCCTCCTCTCACTCGTCTTCCTCGAGGAAGAGGAAGGGTTCAGCTTGGGGGATTTTGACGTGCGTTTATATTTCATATGTTCACGCACGTTTTCTTTTGTGTTTTTCTGTTATTTTCCACCGTCTCGTACCCGTTTCTCGTATTTTCTCGTTTTCTTTCACTTTTCTTTGTTTTTCCATGTTTGCAGGAGATTGTCCGCATAGGGGACATTTAATGAAGATATCATAAGTCCCCGGAGCAACGGGAGGAGTCACGCGTGACCCAGTGGGTCAAACGACGATGATATCATCTTTCAACCCCTCACCCGATCGGTTGGTCATCTTCAACCGATCGGGTGATGCACGTGTACACCACCCGGACGCAGCTTGGAGCTCACAAGAAGTCACCCGGTCGTTTCAGTGACCGGGTCAAAAGGCCAAAGTCTCTGGATTTTTATTGTGGTTGCCAACCGATCGGGTGACTTTCACCCGATCGGTTCATCTGTAGCCGAATCCCCAGAGCCATGACACGGTCAGCTCAACCGGCCTCCTCACCCGACGGCACCAAGATCCAACCGGCCACATTCATATGTCAACCGACCGAGTGAAGATGACCGGGTGAAGTCCTGCATTGTGCTGTAAATAAGTGAAGCAGGTCACCCGATCGGTTGACTTGTCAACCGATCGGGTGATGTCGTTTTCTATAAATAGAACCCCTAGGTTTCCAGAAACGAGAGCTGTTCATTTTTTACTGTTTTCTTCATTTTGTGACGGCTGTAATTTCCCAGTTTTTGTAAGTTTTCAGATCTTTGTCAAACTTTAGTATTATCTTAATTGCTTTACTACCATTGCATTTCTATTGTCTGATTATGATTTTGACGGTCCATTTTCGTTTAGATCGCTTTTTAAGGAATATGTGTGAGTAGATCCCAAATCTGGGATTCCGGTGGAAACCCCTTCGTGGGCTCTCCCCGATGCGTCCATAGGGCTAGGAAATCGATAGGGATTAGGAATCTACCGGTTACGCGGGGAGTTTTATTGTCATCGGTGGGAAAAAGACCGCCTTTGACCGTTGGGCCAAGGGGGAATAAACTTGACGGTTGACTCCCTAGCCATAGCTCGCGCCCTTAGCGTAGACGTCGAATCCTAGCGCGGGAGCGGCAGGATGAGACGTTGGGAGTTATCGTTGCGAACTTAGTGCTCCCAGAGTCGATCAGTGTTAATGGACACGGGAGTGCCCACTGACCGAGCCCGGGAAGTCCGGCGTATCATCCTGGGCATCGACCGGAATATCGGGCACATGGGACGCCGGTACCACTCTTAGAGGCAATGTCTCACCATTAGACCCTAATCCCGATCGTTATCCTACCCGTAGGCCGTATCGACGAGTATCACACGATAGGGCGGAAGCCGGAGTCCCGGGTTTTTACTTTATATTGTTTATCCCTGTTTTCTATTTTTGTGACAATCCATACACCGATTCGGGCTAGCTCGCCCATAGGGTGAACCGGTTCCATCTCTTGTGCAAGCGCAAACACGCCTCCCTGTGTTCGACCCCCAAGCCACACTACAACACTGTGCACTTGCGGACTACAAATATCTAAACCTTCCGCGGTCCCCCGGCCATTTGCGTTGCAAACCGGGGGGACGTCAAACACCAAGTAGGGAGAAGTCCAATACTCAACATTCTCCCACTTTTTGATGATGACAAACAAACATAAACAAAAAGATAAATAATTGTGCTTATGAAAACTTACTCCCCCTACATAGATGCCAATCAAGTTAGTCAACAAATATTAGGCATCTACATATCAATTGAAATAAATGAGTAAGATACGTATGATTTTAATTCAAGAAATCTAGGAAATTAAAATCCCTATTCATTGTAATCTTACTCCCCCTGAATCTAAGGCAACTTCAATCTTAGATTCAAAGTGTTAGACACATTCATTATGATTCTTGTATGTTAATTTCTCTCCCCCTATGGCATTATCCAAAAGGTAGGAGTTAATAACAACAACAATAATCGTGCTAAATACGAACTAGCAACAATCAAGGAGTATAAAGATATATGGAATCAAAAACTCATAAAAGCACATCAAAGACTTATGTGAATAGAGGAATTGAAGTCCAATATCAACATTTTAGATATACGAAACAAAAATAGTTTCAAAAAAGCATCACATCAGAGATAGCATGAATAAACCAATATCAAATCCTATATTGTCTCACAAGCACATTATAAGAGAATAAATCATTCATGGAGATAATATGGCAAACATCAAAGATAAGATAATCAATTATACAAGGTGTGACACATGATTAAACAGCAACATCATATATATATATATATATATCTCAAATTCGATGTGAGTACATATACATGTGGACGTCAACATGTCCAACCAAAATACATACATCATGATATCAAAAAAATACATCATGACATCAAATAACCATCACATAGATGAATCACTCAACCAAAACAAAAACAGACCAAAACAGAAACTAGGTATCCGGGTGAGTGATCAAAAAGTAACAGCAGTAACTTCAGTCAATGTGAATGATGGAAGGGTCCGAAGGACGTCCAGAAGAGCAGAACATGAGCCTGGCAGAGCGTCGGGTAGGGTAAGCATGAGTCTTCCTCTTGGAAGACGATGCACGATCGGTAGATGAATCCGCAGGAGTAGGAACAGGGGTCTGGACAACATGGGTCTAGACCAAAGAAGGTACAGGCACAAAGCCTGGAGGAGGAGGAACACGAACATGGGCAATGTCCTCAGACTTGGAAACCAGAGCCTGAAGCTCGGCGGGGATGGGAAATCCATGACGCATAAAGGATTTGTAATGAAGCTCCAAAAAAAGATTGAGCTTCTCGTCCATAGAAGTGGAAAGTTTCACTAGAGCGGTGACATGATCACACAGTCGACCAAAAAGAAAATCCTCGAGTGGAACGGAAGGTGGACCAAATCCATCTCATCTTCCGAATCTTCACTATCGGAGGATGATGAATTGGCATTGAATGTCAAAGCCTTCTTCTTGGCCTCTGAAGGATTTATCATAGCTCGAATCTTTAATCGGTTCACTCGTCTTACCTCATAAGACATGAGAGTCTCGATAAGATTCACAAATGTGTAATTCTTCAAATCATTGACCTCCTCGATGGCGATCGCTCTCCTTTCCCATTTGGAGGTCATTACCATGATGATCTTCCTTACCTTGTCAGGTTCGGTGTATGTTTGGCCAAGGGCTTCCAATTCATTTGTGATGTCGGTAAAGCGTCCGTACATCAATGCAATGCTCTCATTTTCCTGCATATGAAACAAATCAAAGTTTTGCACGGCAACATATAACTTTGAAAGTTTTACATTGTTCGTTCCCTCATGGGTAACGATGAGATGGTTCCAAATTTGATATGCACTCTTACATGTGCATATCTTGTTGAACTCATTGGGGTCCAACGCACAATGAAGAGCGTTCATTGCTTTTGCGTTGTTGACTTCGGCGGATTTCTCGGAAGACGTCCATTTATCGAAATCCTCTTCGGTGGGATCGACGTACTCCTTGTGGAGGGTTCTCCAAAGTGAAGCACTCCTAAGGAATGTCTCCATCCTACACTTCCAATAGCCAAAGTTAGTGCCATTGAAACAAGGAGGACGTACCGTAGATTGACCTTCGAAAAGTGTGGACGCTCCATCACGATCGTGATTGTTGTACGAAGTCGACGGAGGAACGTTGTTGTTGTTGGATGCCATCGCTATAACCTTGTGCTCGGATACTAATTGTAAGGATCCTGTCTATGGGGAAAACACTAGAAGGGGGGTTTGAATAGTGTTTATGCAATTTAAAAAGATAATTACACCAATTTAAATGCAAACCTACAAAATAATGCGGAATAGAAATTAAACCCAAAATGAAACACACGCAAACACAGAGATGTTTCAAGGGTTCGGATTACCCAAGTCACTTCCCGACTTGTTCCCGGTAATCCTACGTCCCTTCCACCCGGATACCTCCGGATACTCAAGTTAGAACCCTAACTTGAGGTTTCCTTAAAACCCACTTGTAGCAATCCTACAAGTGAAATCGAATACAATCGATGTCCTTGAATCCCACAACTTGGGAGCAAGCAAACTTCTCTCACAACCCGAGAGCAAATTCAAATAACGAAAGTTATGAAATAATGAAAGCAACTCTTACAATCACATATGCCTTGAAGTAGAACTTGAAGGAGTGGTGTGTTGTGTGTTGAAGACTCTCTTGGAAGAGAGGAGAAAGTCCTTTCTCTTGACTGCACCAAATGCCTAGAAGATAACTCTTTGGTTCTAGGTTGGAGAGCAAGAGATCAAAGATATGAATTCTTAGGGCTTTGGATTTGAGAGCTTTAAACTTTAGAATGAAAGTTTGAGAGATTTTGCAATAGCCTAGGTAACCTTTCAATGGAACAGTAGAAGGCCCTTATATAGGTTTCTCAAATGCATAAAACAGTTTAGGCAAAAACCCTTAGGAATCCGTGAGAAAATTCTCAACGGATAGAATCTGCGCTCGAGACTGTCGACTGTTGAGGAAACCACAGTCGACTGTTGCACAGTCAGCAAGGGTAGGTGAGAATTCATAACGGTAACTTACCATGTGGACAGTCGACTAATGAAGCAAAGACAGTCGACTGTTGACCCAACAGGCCACTGTAAATCCTTCTACAGGCGACTGGCCGAGAGATGGGTAAGTTGAATGAAATCTGGAAATCTTGTAAGATACCAGGACAGACGACTGAAGCAGATAATACAGGCGACTGTTAATCACAACAGGTGACTGTAAATCCTTATACAAACGACTGTCAAATACCCTGAGAATTTCCAGAGAGCCAAGTCAATGAATTGGCTCACAGACAGACGACTGTTGCAGCATAGACAGTCGACTGATCCAAGGGACAGTCGACTGTATATTCAACATTAGTCTACTGGCCGTAAAAGTCAGATCAACAAAGTTTAAGCAGAAGATAGATATGCGACTGATTTACAAAACACAGTCGACTGTCACTTGGACAGGCGTCTGTGAATCGTTCATCAGTTGCCTGTGCGAAATAAACAGAGTGGCCCAAAACTAGATTGTAAAAGTTTGTGCATAATAAGCGACTATAGAACAAAACACAGTCGACTGTTTTTGAGACATACGAATGTAAAACGTTCAGCAGTCAACTGTTATAAACAATCCAAGCACAATCACTAAAGAAATGAATTCGAGTCTAAGGACGAATGATCTAATGATGTCCTAAGACTGAAATGATGATGTGTGTGAGTGCTCCATCAAAGTTCTACTTCTAAGTTACATAGTAGAAGAGATAAATGAAAATTACATTCACGAATTCTCTCTTCTATCCATCGTATGAGCTTGAAGACTTCATGGAGCTTCAATCATCATCTACGATCATCCAATCCATGTCATTTCCTGCAATCAACTTTGAGTGTCATCCATTGCACGTAGATCTTCATAGTAAGCTTAGGCAATGGATTAACTGTAGAATAGGGGATTAGTCACAAGTATTTATGTTTGCTCATTACTAACACCAAGTAGGGAGAAGTCCAATACTCAACAGAGCACACCGACACATGCATACATAATTCGGACCACTGCTCTGTCTAGGTCTTGGCTCTTTTAGTAAGGATTGTCAATCCTTTTGGATTTTTGATTGCTTTGTGATTTTTTTCTTTGTTCCGAAACTGGCATTTTGGATGCTTTTTGTCGTTTTAGTGTGTTTATTTTAACGTGAATTATCAAGAGCTGGGCTTTCATTTTGTAGTGTGTGGTTGGGATTAGTATATGAAATAGAGTTTAATATTGATAGTGTTTCGAGGTGTTTTCTCACCACTGGTTGATAGTTAGGAGGTCCGGGGGTCGTCGAGGTGTAGTCCAAGATGACTATCATGGAGCATGGTGCCAGCACACTCTATTATGGTCCTATTCTTTCTCTCAACAACACCATTTTGTGGTGGTGCACGAGAAAAAGAAAAGTTGTGAGTAATCCCGATGTCATCACAAAACTTAGTGAAAGATTCATTCTCGAATTCTCCTCCATGATCACTACGAATAGTGATAATGGTGGATCCTAAGAAATTTTGAATTTTCTCTGCAAATATAGTAAACTCTTCAAAAGCTTCATTTTTATAGGTTAAAAATGAAACCCAAGTAAATCTAGAGAAGTCATCAACGCCGACTAATCCATAATGAGCATTACCTAAAGAGGCGGTTTTAGTTGGCCTAAATAAATCTAGATGAAGTAATTCTAGGGGCCTCTTAGAAGTTATGCCTTCTTTAAGTTTGAAAGATGATTTATTTAGTTTACCTCTTTGACAAGAGTCACAAAAGTTTTTCTTACTAAAAATAATTTTCAAAAACATTAACAAGATCATACTTAGCTAACTTATATAAGTGCTTAAAATGAACATGACCAAAACGGTGACCTACCGCCCGTTTGACACACAAACCGGGACGGGGATACTAGAATTAGAATTTATAAACCGCAAGCGCACAGTGTCGAAGTGTGGCTTGGGGGTCGATCACAGGGAGGCGTGTGTTGTACTTGCAAACATTCAGGAACCGGATCACCCGGTGGATAAGCCATCCTATTCTCGATTGGTTGTCACGATTGTAAACTAATAGAACAGATGTAAAAATTAAAAAAGTAACCTAGGACATTGGCTTCCGCCTTAATCATGGATTCTCACTACTACGGCTGAAGGATAGGAATATGACCAAATGCTAGGGTTTGGCGGTGAGACGTTGCCTCTAAAAGTGGTACCTAGCGTCCCATGGGCCGGATATTCCGGTCGATGCCCATGATGATACGCTAGGTCTACCCGGCTTCGGACGGTGGGCATTTCCATGTCCAACACCATCCGACTCCGGGAGCACTAAGATCGTAACGATCGCTACCAACATTTCGTCCTAGCCATTCCCATGAGCAAGGATTCAATGTCAATGCTAGGGGGTGAGCTATGGCTAGAGAATCAAACTCCCGTTTTATTTCCTTTTGGCCCAACAGTCAAAGGCGGTCTTTTTCCCGCCGATGACAATGAAACGCCCCCGTGTAACCATCAAAATCCCTAGATCCAATCGGATCCCTAGACCTATGGCCGTTTTTAGAAGAACCCACGAAGAACTACTCACTAAACATGGTAGCAAATGTAATAACAAAAGATATAGCCATCAGAATTGAAATCAAGCAATTGTTCACCGTAGCAAATAGAAGCATAAACACAATATCAAAATATGAAAACGATCAAAGAACTTGCACTAAGTGTTTAATTGAAGCAGCTGAAAAATCCCTAAAATAGCTTAAAAAGTGGAGATTGCGTTTCTGGGAAAACCTAGAACTATTTATACAAGTGGGCAAGATGCCAGGGAATATTCCCACAAAAAGACAAAAATAGACACTCACCCGACCGGGTGAGACTCTACCCGATCGGGTGAGACTCCACCCCTCCACCCGATCGGGTGAGACTCCACCCGATCGGGTGAAACGACGGAAAAATATGTTTTCAGCTCAGATAAATTTCACCCGATCACTGAACCGATCGGGTGAGTCTTGGATTTCTTGAGCTTGGGAAGCAGCAGCAGCTGACCCGATCAGGTGAAAGTGCCGACCCGATCGGGTCACAATACATGACCCAATCGGTTGTCAAGTCAAACGACCGGGTGAGCTTTGGCATTCAAAATGGCACTCTGTCATACATCCACCTGATCACTGAACCGATCTGGTGGTACAGTCTCTTCTTCAGCACTGACATAGACAGCATGACCCGATCGGGTGGCTGTTCCACCAGACCGGGTGAGAGCTGATACATAGTCATCTTTGATGAATGGCTCTCAGGATCTCGTGCGACACTTTAGTTGCTCCGGGGACTCATAATGTTGGCCATATATGTCTCCTGCGCTAGCAATGTCCTGCAAATACACATAAACTCAACGAAAGTAAAAAAGAAACTAAAAACACAAAGAAACGGATACGAAATAACGAAAAGCGACGGAAAACGACGGAGAGGACATGCGTGAATATATAAAATATAAACGCACGTCAAAATCCCCCAAGCTGAACTCTTCCTCGTCCTCGAGGAAGACGAGTGAGAATAGAAGCCCGGTGGTAGAAAATAGAAAGAGAGAAACAGAAAAAGAAAAAGAAATCCTATATTACCCGTCAGAGTCAATGGAAACAAACACAACACTAAGCAAGTACGCAAGAAGCATAACACTAAGCCCAGGAATACGAGTTCCTACTAGTGTCGTTGGTTAATGCGATGAAGTGCGAGTGAGTGCGGTTGTGAGCTAGCCAACGGTGAAACTATCTAAATCATGCGATAAAGCTCCATATACACATATCCATGGAATGACCCAAATATCTAATCAATTCTAGTTTACGGTGAATAATAGTTCAAGCATGCATGAGAATAGAGTAAGAATAGAAACATGTCATATGTTCGGGACTTTACCGCTAGAAACTAGGAAATCGCCGCACGATTACCGAGATGATTGCTAGAAGCTCATATGCCAAGTGTGTTCGAAAATGAAAGGGGTTGAGTAGGTTTTGAGGAGAGTACTTGGTACAAATTCTCGCCTTCCCTTTATTCACGGCGGCAGGAGTGATATTTACAACAGAATTTTTTTGGGTTTTGGATTTTTGGATTTTTTTTTTGGATTTTGGCTATTATAAATATTCTTTCTTTTCCCTCCATTTTTTGTTTTGGATTTTCCCATTTTTTTTGGATTTTGGGTAGAAGTAGGAAAATGCGCATTCTCCAAAAGCGGGAGAATGATGCGCTAGTAAGTGGCAAAATTGTGTACTCTCCCTAGTGGAAGTGAAGTACACGACGCGAGGATTTGCACCAAGCAAAACAAAAAAAGGAATTTGAATTCTAAACACTTGGTAAAAGGCGTTTTTTGCAGATCAGAGCATAAGCAACATGTGTTATCCTAGTCCTATTGGTAGAGTCCTGACACATGTGATTTGAAGCGTACATGTATAGTATGATTCATGCATAATGAAGCAAAAAGTAGAAGTAGTATACCGTATATTCGAAATTGAAGCATGGTAGTCTTGGGGTCATCCATGTACAGGCATATAAAAAAATCACGACCTAGAAGCACACCAACTAGATAGTCACACCACACAACTCAACATAAAAGGCAAAGTGAACCCATGGAGCATAAAATGCAACAGAACTCGGCTTCCTAGGGTTAGTGAAGATAGTTATTGTTGCTTAGCTAAGTGAGTGTGTGTGGTTTAGTGGCATTTTCATCATGCGGGGTCATCTCTAGGAGAGGGAGAATAAAAGGATGGTGAAAAAAAAGAAACACGACGAAAACGACTCAAAAACGGTGAAAAGACACGACTGACGCACATAGTGCGATTCCCCCAAGCTGAACGTTGCATTGCCCTCAATGCAATATGATGAAGTGCGGTAGGGCAATGAACGATGGGAGGGAAGTATGCACGGACAAAGCAAAGGAAAAACATGAAAAACACAGCAAACGAGACGAAGAAAAACAAAGAAAATAAAGACCGATACGGAGTAGACAAAAGACACATACACGCACACAAGACAAGAACACGGCAAACACACATGACACGACCACAAACACAAAATATAGATCTCCTCCAAGCTGATCTCAATAATGCCTAAAAATATATGATCATGATGAATCAGAAAAACTGGCTAGGGGGAAAATAAAAAAAGGAAATCAAGATGCAGGGGCAGAAGGCTCCTCATCCTCCTCGGAAGAGAGTGGAGGGGTGTGGTCGGGAGAATGTGTGGGAGAGGTGACGGGTGTGCGAAGAACTGGAGAAAGAGATCGAGATCATGCACGGGTGGGCTCGATGGGGATGTGAATGATGGGTGGTGGTTGGTGGTAACGGAGGGTGGTAGGGATACAGCAACTGATCAAGAGGGCGGGATACGGTAACTGATCAAGAGGGTGGTAGGGATTTCGCTCGCAAAACGACTTGTTTCTTGCGAATCGAGTAGGCGGTGGTGGTAGAGGTGATAGGTGGTGGAAGATCATCAATAGGAGATGGAAGTGGTGGGTCAACGGTAGTGGTAGGTAAGGAAGTAGTAGTGGTGGAAGTGGTGGGAAGGGAAACAGTGGTGGTATCGGACACTGGAGGAATATGTGGAGGGGACAATCATCTAGGAGGCGACAGAGAAGGTGATGGGGGTGGTGATGGTGGTGGAGTGCCGTAGATATGGGTCAGAAGACGGAGAATGGTGGCCACGTTTCGCTCGAGAGCGAGGAAACAGGGATGTGATAAAAAAGAGGTAGATGGATCCGAGGGGGCAGAGGAGGATGCGTCAGCGCGTAAAGCAGCAATCTCGGCCTCGAGAGCGAGGCGAGCAGAAGTGGCACTGCGCACAGCAGAGTGGGTGCCGACAGCAGCAGAATGGGTGCCGACGGTAATGGTCGTACCGACACGAGAGGCTAGGACACGTAGGGCCGTAGTCAGAGCCTCGGAAGAAACAATAGTAGTAGCCAGGTTGGTGGTACTGGGTTCAGCCCCAGGGTCTCCTCGAAAGTCAGGAATTTCCTGCTTGCCAAAGTAGTCGGCAGGGGAAGGTGCGCGGAGCGTCAGGAAGATCGAACTGAAGGTGCAGTCCCCCTACAAAATCAGGGTTAGGTGGGAATGACAAATCTGTCGGAAGCTCAATAGTGACGCGCTCAGGGTTTGGCAGAATGGTATAAGGTGCGGGGGGTGGCCATAGTGAAAAGCGAATCGACCATCACCGAGCGGCTTGATCATGTGAGCGTGCCACATGACATGAATGTCAATATGGGTAGATTCCGTGGCACGGACCAAATCGGGTGGGATCTTGATGTTGAAAGGTGGATGTTGGGCAATGAGTGTGAAGAGGCCACTGCATCAATATTTTCCCTTATTTGCGCGGCTAATGGAAACTGGTTTTTGAATTAGCCACGAGGTGGCATTGATGCGAACGTGCAGTGCCTCAAAAGAAATCCCGTCAACATCGGAAATAAAGGGAAAAGTCATCGCCCATAAAATGAAAAGATCTGGGAAGGTCACGGTGTTGGACTCATCCCGTGGAAAGAAAGTGCTGGAAATAATGCGATGGGCGAGGCGGAAGACTGGGTGAATAATCGAAGAGTCCTTGGCCTTGGCCCTAGGATATTAATCTTGCAAGGCGAGACATTTCCAAAAGAAGTCGACGTCAAAGTCGGCATGGAATTCGATGACAAGGGAGCTACCTTCAAGATTAGGGAACCCACAAATATCATTGATAGTGGTCAAAGGAGCACGGAAATTTCGATTTCGAAGGCGAAAAACGATGTTCGACGTCGGCTCGATTTTGATCGTGGAAAGGAATTCTAGTGTGAGCAGGGGTAGGAATGAGCATGTACATGGAGGAAGCTAAGCCATCCCAAGTTCACGAACAAGGATTCGACTTCGGAGAAAACTCCGAGATCGAATAAGGTTTGGTTGTGCGTGAACTTGGTAGCGAGGTGGGGACATTGGTCGATGCGAGAGAAAAAATCTTTGTGGACTTGTCTCAAATAGCAAATACCATGTGGTCCAAGTAGTGGGTCTCTCGCTGGTACGATAGGTGGGGGTGGTGGTTGGGTAGGTTGTGTTTGAGGAGCGTGTCCACATGTAGGACGTGTGGATCGCTGTCTCTTGTGAGACGGCTCCTCATCCACCATTGGTCGCTTTCCTTTATCTTTTGTCCTTAGCCATGATATTTGTGGACTCGCTCTTTGTCCTTAGCCATGATATTGTGGACGCGCCCTTTATCTTTATCTTTGTCCATAGTTGCTTTCCTTTAGCTTTGTCCTTATCCATGATATTGTGGCGATCAGATATGATATGCAAGATGATAACTGAGTGCACACAACAAATGACAAAGTGAAAAAAAATGAAATTTCTGGGCAATATAATAACTAAGATACAGAACGAGTTTACCCAGCAATCGATGCGGCTCCAAACTCCAAAAGCTCTCACAATGCCCGAGGAAGTGATCCGGAGAGCCGTCGCACACCAATCCGAAGAAAAATATAGTTTTTGAAATGGGGGAAAAGTTGGTTAGGGCTAGGGTTTGATGGATTTGCGGCTTGAATAGGGTTAATGGAGGGGCTTTGATGGTGGGGAATTAGTGGAGGAAGTGGAGGAGGATGATTAGTAACAGTAAGGAGTGATGGAGAAGATCGTTGATCACTCCATATTTTACACCTTTTTTCTGCATGTTTGCATGCCATTTTGATCGCTCGTATCGCGTTTTTCACGATTATTCGACAATATTGCGATGCTTTTCACGATTTCTTGTTTTTGTCGAATTTCAGGAGATTTGGAGCGATTTGGAGTGATTCTGAGATGCACCCACTCCGGAGTGTCACCCGTGACTCTTTCGATGGTAATTCTGTGATTGGAGAGGAGTGGAAGAAGAAAGAACGTCGTAGGAGCGACGAGGAAGCAAAAATACGAAGATTGGGCATTTTCAGCATGCCACTCGGCCCAGTGAAGGAGCCACTCGGCCGACCATTGACAGCCCGCTTGGCCGGCCAGATCGGACACACAACAGATTGAGTATAAGCGTGCACTCGGCCGACCATTGACAGTCCACTTGGCCGAACCACGAAGACACCACTCGTCCGAGTGGCATCAAGACGACATCAACAAAAATTCCCAACTTACTGTAATCCGTCAGTGCAGTCCCGAGTTCCGACTCGGCCGAGTGAAGAAGTCCCTTCGGCCAAAGCAAAGAAAGTCACTCGGCCGAGTGACTCCCGAGGAGCCGATCCCCAAAAGTCCAGACTTACTGGAATCCGTCAGGGTTTGTCCCTCGGCCGAATGACATTTGTCACTCAGCCGAGTGAGCCGCGCTGCCTGTAGCGTAAATTGCGATTTTCAAGCTGCGCAGGGGCAATTTTGTCACAGTTTTTTGGGCGATTTTGGGCGGTTTTAACCCCAGTTTTTAACCTAGTTTAGAGATCTTTTTCTCATACTTTTGGCAGCCTTTTTAGATTACTTTTTAGGAGATTAGATTTAGTTCTTTGGAAAGAGATAAAAGTGTTATTTTGTTGGATGCTATTGAATCTTCATTGGTTTGTCTCTCTTTCTATCAAAAACCTCATTTTTATTGATATATTGTCTATTGCAATGAATTCTATTATTTTTATTATTGAATTTCTAATGATTTGCATTATGAATTGTGAGTAGTTTTATCGTTTTAGGGCGTAGGGATGAACCCTACGAACCCTATTTCTAATATGTGATGAATTGGTGAAATTATTGCTAGAATTGATTAGGGTTAGTTTGGGATCGATTTAATATGAATATCTAGGGATTCATACCGATTGGGATTTGCAAGAGATTGGATCCCAATTTGGTAGGAAGCCCTAGAAATTCGAATTAGGTTACAATTGGATTTCTCTAGGATTGGTTTGCAAGAGATTGGATCGAAATTAGGGTTTTCGATTGCAATTCTATACCTATACCCGTTTGCAAGAGATTGGACGGGTAGGAACTATCCCAACCTAGGTCGTAGCTCGAGTTTGCACGAGAGTGGGCTCGAGATACGATTGGATGATGATGTTGTTCTTCACGCTAGCTTGCCTAGGTTAGGGTTTGCAAGAGATTGGACCCTACCCTAGGTTTGTTATAGACTGGCAATAGCGCGAGAGCGTGAGCTTGGTTCAACATATAGTTGCAACTAGTTCACTTGAATTTCTAGTCTAGCAATTGTGAAACCTACGAATCAAAATGACGAGATACGGTTTGTAGCGGGGATTCCCAATCCCTAGGCGTTTTTATTAATTTGATATTATCTTTATACGATTGAACGACAGTGACGGCTTTATTGCGAATATTTCTCGACTGTTCTTATAGCTAGGTGAATTGAAGAAGACACCGTCAATTGCCCTCCTCGTGTTCGATACCTGCTCGACGCTACACCGTGCGCTTGCGGTAAGACTAGCGAGTCCCCCGCCCCGGGTGTGTGTTCGGGACGGGCGATCAAGTTTTTGGTGCCGTTGCCGGAGAGGCGATAGTGTTTGATTCTACCTACCTAGCTATTTTTCTTTTTTGTTTTATTATTTCTATTTTTATTTTACCCTTCCTTTGTGCTAACTATTTCTTTGAAACTCTGTTTTTTCTTGCATGTACACGAGATCCACAGCGGACCCTGAAGAAATACTATACGATCCGGAGATCGAACGTACATTGAGGAGGATCAGAGCGGAGAGGAGACTCGATACGGAAGGGAATTTTATGACCCATCCTGAGACACCCGAAGAATTGGCGCTGCGAATGGCGAGGATCATTTCCATTAGAGATAGGCTTCGGCCTAAGACTTCCTCCACGACCTCGTCCATAGCTATGCCGGAGTTGGCGACCGACAAAAATTTCGAGTTGAAGACTGGATTGGTAGTTCTGATGCAGCAAGACCCTTTTCATGGGAATTCCCATGAAAACCCTCATTACCACATCCAGCTCTTTTTATCAAAATGTGCCACCTTCCAAATACCGGGCGTCTCCATAGATGCTATCAGATTGCGCCTCTTCCCCTTCACACTCAAGGACAATGCCTTATATTGGTTGAGGACGCAAGCTGAAGGAATCTTCACCACTTGGGATGAATTGGCGAGTGCCTTTGTCGACAAATTTTACCCGCCCTCCAAGACGGTGAAGATAAGAAGTGCTCTCATGTCCTTCAAGCAAGGACCGCAGGAGACTCTCTATGAGGCGTGGGAGCGCTTCAAGGACTTGCAGCATCAATGCCCCCATCACAGCATAGAGGATTGGGAGCTTGTCCACAGTTTCTACAATGGACTCCAACCGGGCACAAAACAGATTATTGATGCTACCGCCAATGGAGCCATTTTGTCAAAGACCCCCGATGAAGCTACGGCCTTGCTTGAGGAGATGGCCTCCAACAACCAACAGTGGGGCGACGAGCGAGGACATTCTTCGTCCTCCTTGAAGCCCACGAGTATTTATGAGGCCAAGGCCGTGGCGGAGCTTGCTAGCACATTTGACTCTCTCCACAAGGTAGTGGAGAGATTGGAGAAATACATTACCGAGCCGCATGTAGCTCCTCCTACATCCGCATCGACAAATCATATGAGTGATTGGCAAGACCAATCCCAAGCCATGTATGTAGGAGGAGAGCATGGAGAAGGAGCTTTGGAGCAAATTCAGTATGTTGCGGGAAACTCCGGATATTGGGCCAACCCGGTCGCTAGAAACCATCCGGGTTTTTCCTATGCTAATAATGATGGTGCCTTGAACCCCCCGCCTCAACAACCTCCTCAAGCTCGGGCTCCACCACCACAACCGAATTATCAACCAAGGGGGCCACCGCAACAAAACTTTCCACCTAGGCAACAAGTGGGACCTTATAGGCCACCCGGGTATAATCAAGGTTGGAGAAATCCCAACCCTCCGCAAGCTCAACCACTTTCGAATTTTGAAGCTAAGTTGGAGGAGTTTATGGTGGAGCATAGAAAGATTAACGCCACGTTGAAGGCGGGACAAGATTCTCTCACCACAGTCGTCGCTCAAATTGGGGAGCAACTTACGTTGCTCAATAGGAACAACCAACAATTACAGGCTCAACCCAAGCCAAATCCACGGGCCAACACCGGCCATATCAACGCGGTGGTTGCGGTTACGACAAGGGGTGGGAAGGATACCACTCCCCCCATGACTCAAGTCAAGGAACACGTGGTGGAGATTCTAGAAGAGAGTGAGCCGGTAATTGAGGTGGAAAAAGAGAAGGAGCCGCAAGAAGGAGCAAAATCTAGAGTGGAGGAACCTATTGATGAGCGCCGATTCATGCCACCGGTGCCTTTCCCTCAATGGCTAGCTAGAGCCAAGATCGAGAAGAGGCTAACCAAGTTCCTCGAATACTTGAGAGGGGTGAGCCTCAATATCCCTTTCCTTGATGCCATAGTGGAAATCCCATCCTATGCGAAGTTCTTAAAGGACTTGATTACGGGAAGAAAAAGGAAAGAGAAGATCCTGCTCATGGAATAAGGAACTTGGTTCACTAGGAAGGAGAAGGAGCCCGCCAAATTTAAAGATCTTGGGAGCTTTCGGATTCCTTGCACACTCGGAGGCGTCCCCTTACAAAAAGCATTGGTTGATTTGGGCGCTAGTGTGAGCCTCATGCCTCTCACCATGTTCCGGAAGTTGAATATCGGCACGGATTTAAAGCCAACCGACATGAGGATTCAACTCGCGGACGGTCGGATTACAAGGCCGGTTGGGATCGCGGAGAACATCCCACTCCAAGTTCCGGGAGGCATATGCTTGCATTGTGATTTTGTGATCATGGACATCAAGGAGGAGGGTGACACATCGCTCATACTTGGACGCCCATTCCTCGCCACCGCCGGTGTAATCGTCGATGTGCGGGAAGGGACTCTTACATTGAATGTCGGCAACATTGAAGTCGAGCTCCATATACCAAAAGCTATGAAGCACATGCCATATCATGAGAAGCTAGATTATGTGGACCTCCTTGATGAGGTCATTGAAGAGTCTATCCCTTACTCCATCGGTGCACTCCATGATGACGGCTTTGAAGAAAGCCAAGATTTAAATGAAGAAGAGACATTGGAGGACTCTCCCAATAGCTCCACGACGAATGATGATGGCGACGCTGATGTCGCGAGAATACGGGAGCTTTGCAAGCTCTCGACATTGAAGAGTCCAAAGAAAGCTCCACCGATTCGAAGATCGGTGTCGCCGGCGAAGAAGAAGACCGGAACAAGCTCAAGCTTGGGGGAGCCATCCCCCAACATTGCCCATGATGAAGGGGCACTGAGGAAGGCCATGTACCACCTCGATCCAAATCCGAGTGGTCTTCCCGGTAAATTCGACGGGTGCATCTCATATGCGCCAAACATCCCGCGCTAAATTGAAAATCCAACGGGGTCGAGCTCAAGACCTTAAACGAGCGCTTGTCAGGAGGCAACCCGATGGTCTTTGCATTATTTTTATTTTTATTTGATTTTCATTTTTGGTTTAGACTTTTGTTAGTTTTTAGAGTCTTTTTGCCCATAAAAATCGTGACAACGGGTCCTATTTTTCATAACAGGAGAAGGAAAGAAGGAGATTAATCATAAGTGGACGATAGAGGCAAGGAAGAGCACTCCAGGAATGCGTTCAGGCCTTAGGAGGAGGAAGAAACCAACTGGAGGAAGAAAAACAGAGAGTAGAGCGAAAACGGAGCCCCGAAGCAGAAAACAGCACGTCACTCGGCCGAGTATCATATGCGACTCGGCCGAGCAAAGGACCCCATTCAGCCGAGTGGGGCACCAACCAGGGAAGTCTGTGGAACCAACTCTCTGTCTTTTTTTGTGCATTTCAGTATTAACTACCACTCGGCCGAGTACGTTTAGTCACTCGACCGAGGGAAACGGATACCCTCCTAGGGCGAGAATTGCCGAGTGTCAGTGCCACTCGGCCGAAGGAGTTTTCTCCCTTCGGCCGAGTGAACAAAATCCACTTGGCCGAGTCGTAAGTGGGAACGAGCTTTTCAAAATTTCTTTTGTTTACGCACTCGGCTGAGTGACATTTCTACTCGGCCGAGTCGTAACAATTTATATATAAGGTCGGGAGCGGGCGCGATTTTCTAAAACCCCAAAATCCCCCGATTTCTCCCGAGCTTTCGCGCTGCTTCGCATCCCTCGCCCGCTGCGACATCCTCCGCGCCTAAATCACCCCCGACCGACCCGCGACCGACCTCCCCTCCCCACTCCGACCACCGACCACCTTCCACCTCGCCGGCGCCGCCTCGGTTTTCCCCCTATCGCCTCGGTTTGCCCCGATATCCTATTTTCTCCTTGTTTCTCTCGATCCGTAGACCCGTTGAGCCCAAAAATCAAATTAATTCTTTTATCTATCTATTATACCCCATCTCCCCCGTGTATTTCAAATATTATCCGCTGATATCGTTGTTTGATTTGCAGGCTATCTTGGGGGAGCTTTGGGGAGCTTCAGGACGCGCTTTTAGGTTCATGGAGGCGACATTCTTCGCACTCATTGGCTGATTAGCTCTCGCGGCGTGTTCAGGTACATTCGTTCCATTATTTAGCACGCAGCATATTATTTTTTTTGGGTGAGCACTCGCGGCACACATGCCGCCCCGTACTAGGCCACGCACGCGGGGATCCACCCCCAAGCGGAGGCGGACCGATGACCCCGGTCCCTCTCACGCTAGGGAGGACTCCCATCCACCTAGCCCGCCACCGCCACCACCACCCACACAGCCTATCCCTGTCGATCCGTCCCTCCACCCGCTCCCGCTGTCGGGCCGCTGGGGATCACGTTCAGAAACGACGTACAGCGCATCAGATTTGAGCGTATCACCCAGCGCTCGATAGTGCCCTCTAGGTTCGCACATTTAGCAGACCTTGATCGCCTAGGGGTACTAGATGGGCTACTCAGGTTGTACGATAACGTGGGATGGCATGATTTTCTTGCTGTGTCGGTGGATACCTATATCCATCCGACACTAGAGGCCCTGAGCTCGATTAACCGGACCGCTGGGGGATGCACATTTCGCCTGATGGATCAAGAGTGCGAGGTCACTCTCGACATGCTTCGTGCATTCTTCCAGTGGCCCGCTGTCCCTGTCCCCGACCGTGCCTACGCGCCCACGCACATCCCACCACCGTCGTTCGACACTTCCACGTTCTGGACACGGATCACGGGTTCACCACTTGGCTTTGACCCTAGTAGAGCTAAGGCCTCAGCCATCCTGCACCCCTACCTCAGCATTTCACAGCGCCTCATGGCGACCACCTTCCTAGCGAGGTACGAGCCTGGGACGATGTCTACGCCTGAGCTCTACATGCTTTACGACTCGCCCTAGAGCTCTGGATAAGGGTAGCGATGACCTGGTCCCCGATGTTGAGATCGATATTGCTAGCTGGTTTTTAGACCACATCATCATTTCGGTGGGCGCTCGCTCACCTATTTGCTGCGGCAGTCTGATTACTCTGCTAGCCCTGATGACTGGCATGGACCTACCTGACGACCTTCGACGAGCCCCGGGCCCCACTGCACTATCGATAGACGTTATGGCCCGGATGAAGATGCTTCGTCCCCACGGCCAGCGGCACTGTGTGTGGTTACACGGTCCCTTTAGTGCCGATTACATAATCCTCCCGAGCCCTGCTCGGACACATATTGGACCGGCCCACGAGGATTGGATCCCAGCGATGGATCTCCTCATCCCAGCTGCCTACGTACTTGAGGCTGAGGGTGCTGAGCAGGCACCCCTGCACCCCCTGCACCCCCTGCTGACCTCGTGATCCCTCAGCCCGCACCTGCACTGACTGTACCTCCCGACACTTCTGTCCCCACTTCTGTCAGTGTCGGGATCACCCTTGCTGAGTCGTCCACCACGTCCACCACCACCCCACCACTGCTGTGCCTATCTCGGTTGAGCCTATTTCCTCACTTCTTCCCAAGCGTCCAACCACTATCCTTGAGAGTGGTGAGTCTTCCTTCCCTACTGTTGTGCGGACCCTATCCAGCTTGTTGTCCGCTGGGGTGTCACCTTTTGGCCCCTACGCTTCCTCCCCAGTGGTCGACCTTTCTGTCTCCACCGCAGCTGTCCTTTCTGAGAGTGTCGTGACGTCTGTCCCCGTTTCTGTGTTACTGACCTCTCCTGCTTCCTCGTCGCCTATTTTTCCTTTCACTGCTGCCGATGCTGTTGCTCCGTCCCAGCCTACGCCCCAGCCTCGCACTGAGGCTGGGCATCCACAACCGAGCACAACACCCCTTCCACGCTACCCTGCTGGCCCCATCCTATATGCTTCCCGTGTCAGACATCCTCGTCCTTCACAGCCTAGACCTGTTCTTCCCTCCGCTCCACCACCCCCTGACACTCTACTTCAGAGCATTCGTGCTCTTGAGGGGGCAGTGAGTGGACTCAGAGGCGACTTTAGGGCTCTCTCTGCCACGGTCAGTCCCGCGCAGTCCCGCGTCGCCATGCTTCCCGATATTCAGGCTTGCCTGAATCAGATCCTGACATGACTGCCTCCACTACACCCACCCACCCAGCAGACACCCCGCCCACCACCTCCACCTCCTCCACATGATGGAGATGGTGCAGCACCACCATCTTAGGCACACTCTTGATGCCATTGATCCTTTTTGTCGTTATGCTGCCCATTCTCTGCTGGTCCTGTCGATATATTTTTTGCCCTCCCCCCTCCTCCCCTCACTATTTTGGTCCCTGTTTAGATCACATCATTTTATATCTTTTTGGGAGAGAGGGAGAGTATTTTTGGTGACACATTACCTGCATCACTCTGATCTTTGCATGCATCATTCATATCCACATCATATTTTCTGTTCATTTTTCTTTTTTTATCATGCATGCATCCTCACCCACGCCACCCATTACCCGTCTCTCAGTGTGCCACACTTTGCACATTGAGGACACTGTGCACTTTAGCTTGGGGGAGTGAGTTCCCACACTTTTTGCTTTCATCACCTTTATTTTTAGTTTTTTCACGCTTTTTTCCGCTTTTGCACCCATTTTTCATCACTTTTTCTTTTTTTACCATGCATCACGTTTTTCTTATTTTCTTTGTGTGCTGCATTGTAAATAGTTCTGTTTTCTTTATCTTTTTTTCTTTAATCTTTTGCTAGAGATGAATTTTCTGTGATGACGATGACGTGGTGTTAGCTTTTCTCTATATGCATGCTAATCTTGTCATGTCATAGCTATTGTTTCTGATATCATATGCTATGTTCTGCTTTGCATTTAGAAATAGTAACCCACTTCGTTTTTCGTATGAAAATGGATGAAATTCTACTATTAGCTGATGTCTGATAATTCATATGTATGCTATCGTAGAAAACACACCAAGATTCATGTATTGATTGCTTTTATCTGGAGTACTGCTTTCTTTTCTCATATCACTTCTTATTGCATGATTTGTACGCTTCACTTCAGGTTGATTGAATGTTTGTTAGCATCGGTATATCTGGACTAGTTTGCTTTTTGAGATTAAACTGAGTAGATTAAATTACCCTGCTGAAGTTGTCATGCACGTCCTATAGAGTGAACCGAGATATACTTTTATTTCTTTCTCCACATATCTTGAACATTATTTCTCTATTTTAAATTCATTGGTGAATCTCCCCTTAGCAATTTTATTATTGGCATCCCCCCGTTATTATATCACATGCTCCAAATTCCCCAAAACCAAAAAGAAAAAAAACACTTGTATATCCTTCTCTTTTGATTTGGGATCATTTGTGTATATATGTTATTCAAAAAAAAGTGAAAGAAAAAAAGATTTGAGAAAAAGAAAAGAAAAGAGAAAAGAAGTTCGAAAACGATCACATCTCATACCCTTTCTCTCTTTCTTCCCTCTTTTGCTTTTATTTTTATTTCTTTGACTTTTGGAGCTTCAAAAGAAACGGGGAATGTAAATATTGTTTTGTTTATGCCACCACGCTTATGGATAAGCTTGGGGGAGAGGATCCAATGATGTGTGAGAGAGCGACTACTTGACGGTGCATGACAACCTAGGCTAAGTAATATTTTATACTCGGTGAGATTGCTAAAGTTTCACGAAATCCAGAAATCTACGCTTAGCATTCATTTCATGAAAACCACGCTTTTCTATTCTTACTACTCTATTGAGTGATATTTCTTATACTCCTAGAAAGCATTCAATTGAAAAGTGTGTGATCTACGATTTTGTATACCGCTTTAGATGCTTCAGACGATGTTAATTCTAGAATTATTCCTTTTTTCATGCTATATTGATATTCTTGGGTTTCTATTTCAAATGCACCATTATACTATGATATCAAGATAAAAGTCTTTGACATGTGTTTATATTCGATGTGTGCTATATGAGTAAGCAAAACCCACGTCCTGAGAAAAATGATCTAGCAGCTTCCTTCTTCGTTTTCTATTTTGTTTTTCATTTTTCATTTTCTACTTTTCCATTGTTTCTATTATCTTTATCCACCGGGTTCGCTTTTTACTCATATTCCTCGAGGACGAGTAAGAGGTAAGCTTGGGGGATTTTGATTACTCCATATTTTACACCTTTTTTCTGCATGTTTGCATGCCATTTTGATTGCTCGTATCGCGTTTTTCACGATTATTCGACAATATACGATGCTTTTCACAATTTCTTGTTTTTGTCGAATTTCAGGAGATTTGGAGCGATTTGGAGTGATTCTGATATGCACCCACTCCGAAGTGTCACCCGTGAATCTTTCGAGGGGAATTCTACGATTGGAGGGGGGTGGAAGAAGAAAGAACGTCGTAGGAGCGACGAGGAAGAAAAAATACGAAGATTGGGCATTTTCAGCATGCCACTCGGCCGAGTGAAGGAGTCACTCGGCCGACCATCGACAGCCTGCTAGGCCGGCCAGATCGGACACGCAACAGATTGAGTATCAGCGTGCACTCGGTCGACCATCGCCAGTCCACTCGGCCGAACCACGGAGACACTGATCACTCCGTATTTTACACCTTTTTTCCTGCATGTTTGCATGCCATTTAGATCGCTCAAATCATGTTTTTCACGGTTTATCGACAATATTGCGATACTTTTCACGATTTGTTGTTTTCGTCGTATTTCAGGAGATTTGGAGCGATTTGGAGTGATTCCGAGATACACCCACTCCGGAGTGTCACCAAAGACTTCCTAGAGGGGTATTTTGAGATTGGAGAGGAGGGGAAGAAGAAAGAACGTCGTAGGAGCGACAAGGAGGCAAAAACACTCAGAATGGTCATTTTCAATGTCTCACTCGGCCGAGTGAAGGAGTCACTCAGCCGACCAGCGAGACCCCGCTCGGCCGGCCAGATCGGACACGCTCCAAGTGTGCACTCGGCCGAGCATCAGAAGCCGCCTTGGCCGAGTGACGTATCCCGTCCGCCCGAGTGGCACTCAGACGACGCCCAT
Source organism: Scilla litardierei (assembly GCA_030789695.1). NCBI lineage: Eukaryota > Viridiplantae > Streptophyta > Magnoliopsida > Asparagales > Asparagaceae > Scilla > Scilla litardierei. The sequence goes on along the minus strand of CM061141.1, from coordinate 179,163,161 downwards.
CAAAAACTCCTAACTTACTGTTTTTCTTCAGTCTGAGCAGCAGAAGCCCCACTCGACCGAGTGGCAATTGCCGTCCGCCCGAGTGGAGTATCCCGTCCGCCCGAGTGAAGATAGCCCATCGGCCGAGTGACGACAACTCACTCGGCCGAGTGACGCCCAAAGTGACGACCCCCAAGACCCCAGACTTACTGGAAATTATCAGGGTCTATCACTTGGCCGAGCGACTTTTGTCACTCGGCCGAGTGAGCCGAGCGACTGTAGCAGAAAACGCGATTTTGAGGAGGCGCAGGGGCAGTTTGGTCACGAATTTTTGGGCAGTTTTGGGGGTATTTAACCCCAGATTCTAACCAAGTTTAGGGAGCTTTTCTATTGCTTTTGGCAGCCTTTTTTAGATTAGACTTTTTAGTTTTTTAATACTTGTGATTGGAGAGGAGAGAAAAAGGGCTATTTTGTTGGATTCTTGGAAAGCTACATTGGTTTGTCTCCCCCTCTATTAAAAATCTTGTTTTTATTGCTATTTTGATATTTGCCATGAATTCTATTGCTATTTCAATTGATTACTCTTCCATTTGCGATATGATTTGTGAGTAGTCTTAACGTCTTAGGGCGTGGGGATGAACCCTACGAGCCCAATTTCCGATTTATGATGATTTGGTAGAACTATTGCTAGAATTGCTATTAAGGTTAGTTTGGGGTTGATATAATACGGATAGCTAGGTGTTCATATCGATTGGGATTTGCAAGAGATTGGATCCCGATTCGATAGGAAACCCTAGAAAATCCGAATTGGGTTGAAATTGAGTTTCCGAAGTATCAGTTTGCAAGAGATTGGGCCGATACTAGGATTCTCGGTTGCAATTCTATACCGATACCGGTTTGCAAGAGATTGGACGGGTAGGAACTATCCCAACCTAGGTCGTAGCCCGAGTTTGCACGAGAGTGGGCTCCAGATGCGATTGAAGAATGATGTTGATCCTAATGCTAGCTTACCTAGGCCAGGGTTTGCAAGAGATTGGACCTGAACCTAGGTTTGCTATAGACCGGCAATAGCGAGAGAGCGTGAGCTAGGTTTTACATTCAGTTGCAACTAGTTCACCTGACATTCTACCCTAGCAATTGTGAAACCGATGAATCACAATGACGAGATACTGTGAGTAGCGGGGATTCCCTATTCCCTAGGCGTCTTTATTTGATTTTATATCTCTTTACATTGTTTGACGATTGTGACAACATCGTCGAAAGGCAATTTCCTACTTTTCTGTCCCTATAGCCAGGTTGTTCGGAGAAGGCACTGTCATACGTCCTCCCTGTGTTCGATACCCGCTCGCCGCTACACCGTGTGCTTGTGGTAAAACTACACGGTCGCTCTTTTGGGTGTACGCCCGGGCGCGATCAAGTTTTTGGCGCCGTTGCCGGGGAGGCGATTGTGTTTGATCCTACCACCCTAGCTATTTCTTTCTCTTTGTTTTATTTCTTTATTTTTTATCTAACCCTTCCATTGTGCTAATCACTTCTTTGAAACTTTGTTTTCCCGTGCATGTACACGAGATCCACAGCGGACCCCATCGATATATTGTTTGATCCTGAGATCGAGCGTACATTGCGGAGAATCAGAACGGAGAGGAGACCCGATACGGAAGGGAGGTTTATGAACGTTCGGGAGACGCCTGAAGAGTTGGCGGCAAGAATGGCGAGGATTATTTCCATTCGAGATAGGCTCCGACCTAAGACTTCCTCTACGACCTCGTCCATAGCCATGCCGGAGTTGGCGGCCGACAAGAATTTTGAGTTGAAGACCGGGCTTGTGGTTCTGATGCAGCAGGATCCATTTCATGGGAACGCCCGTGAAAATCCCCACTACCACATCCAGATCTTCCTATCAAAGTGTGCCACCTTCCAGATGCCGGGCGTCACCCTAGATGCCATTAGACTGCGCCTCTTCCCCTTCACACTAAAGGATAAAGCTCTTTATTGGTTGAGGACGCAAGCTGAAGGAGTCTTTACCACATGGGATGAGTTGGCGAGCACGTTTATCGACAAGTTCTATCCGCCCTCCAAGACGGTAAAGATTAGGAGTGCTCTCATGTCCTTCAAGCAAGGACCTCAAGAGACACTCTACGAGGCATGGGAGCGCTTCAAAGACCTGCAGCATCAGTGCCCCCACCATAGCATTGAAGATTGGGAGCTAGTCCATAGCTTCTACAATGGTCTCCAACCGGGGACCAAGCAGATTATTGATGACACGGCAAATGGGGCCATCCTATCGAAGACTCCCGACGAAGCTACGGCCTTAATTGAGGAGATGGCCTCGAACAATCAACAATGGGGCGACGAGCGAGGACACTCTTCGTCCTCCTTGAAGCCATCTAGCATCTATGAGGCCAAGGCCGTAGCGGAGCTGACCAACAAGTTCGATTCTCTCCACAAGGTGGTGGAGAGACTGGAGAAATATATTACGGAGCCCCAAAGAGCCCCTTCCACATCCACACCAACAAATCAAATGTTTGATTGGCAAGACCAATCCCAAGCTATGTATTTGGGAGGAGAACAAGGAGAGGGATCTTTGGAGCAAGTTCAATACGTCGCGGGGAACCAAGGATATTGGGCCAATCCGGCCACTAGAAACCATCCCGGTTTCTCCTATGCCAACAATGATGGAGCATTGAACCCTCCGCAACAACTACCTCATCAAGCTCGACCACCACCATAACAACAACAACATTATCCACCGAGGGGGCCTCCGCAACAAAATTTCCCACCAAAGCAACAAGTGGGACCCTATAGGCCGCCCGGATACAATCAAGGGTGGAGAAATGCAAACCCTCCACAAGCTCAACAACGTTCCGATTTTGAAGCTAGAGTGGAGGAGTTTACGGCCGAGCAGAAGAAGACTAATTCTTCCTTGAAGGCGAGCCAAGATTCCCTTGCAACCGTTGTAGGCCAAATCTCGGAGCAACTTGCGTTGCTCAATCAAAATAGTCAACAGTTGCCGGCTCAACCCGAGCAAAATCCACGGGGCACCACCGGACATATCAACGCCGTGGTTGCAGTTACTACGAGAGGCGGGAAGGATACCACCCCCGTCATGATCCCAACCAAGGAGCCCGTGGTGGAGAGAGTAGAGCCAAGTGAGCCGGTCATTGAAGTTGAGAGGGAGAAAGAGCCGCAAGGGGAAGAAAAGTCCAGAGCGGAGAAACTGATTGAAGAGAGGCGTTTTATGCCGCCGATCCCATTCCCTCAGAGGCTTGCTAGAGCAAAGATGGAGAAACGGCTAGCCAAGTTTCTCGAATATTTGAGAGGGGTAAGCCTTAATATTCCTTTCCTCGACGCTATCGTGGAGATCCCGACATACGCCAAGTTCTTAAAGGATTTGATAACGGGAAGAAAGAGGAAGGAGAAAATAATGCTCGCTGAGGAGGGGACTTGGTTCACCAAGAGAGAGAAGGAGCCCGCTAAATTCAAAGACCCGGGGAGTTTCTGAATTCCTTGCACCTTAGGCGACGTCCCTCTACAAAAGGCGTTAGTGGACTTAGGGGCTAGTGTTTGCCTCATGCCTCTCTCTATGTTCCGAAGACTAAACACCGGCACAGAATTGAAGCCTACCGACATGCGGATACAACTAGCAGATGGTCGGATCACAAGGCCGGTAGGGATCGCAGAGGACATCCCGTTACAAGTCCCGGGGGGCATATGTTTGCCATGTGACTTCGTGATCATGGATGTCAAGGAGGAGGGAGATACGTCGCTAATACTTGGACACCCGTTCCTTGCCACCGCCGGTGTCATTGTCGACGTACGTGAAGGGACTCTAATATTGAACGTCGGCAACATCGAGGTGGAGCTTCATATACCCAAGGCAATGAAACACATGCCTTATCATGAGGAGCTGGACTATATGGACCTCCTTGACGAGGTCATCGAGGAGGCGATCCCCCATTCAATCGGCGCACTATTCAAGGATGATTTTGAGGAAGGGCCAGACTTGGGCCAAGAAGAAAAGATGGAGCATTCCCCCGACCTCTCCATGGAAATTGATGAAGGTGACGCTGATGTCGTGAGAATACGAGAGCTCTGCAAGCTCTCAAAGATGGAGACTCCAAAGAAAGCCCCACCGGTACTAAAATCGGTGTCACCGGTGAAGCCGCGGCCCGGAGCAAGCACTAGCTTGGGGGAGCCACCCCCCAACACTACCCGAGACAAAAGATCACCAAGGAAGAACACGCCGCCACAACATCCAAATTTAAGCGTTCTTCCCGATAAATTCGACGGGTGCATCTCATATGCACCCAATATCCCGCATTAAATTGAAAATCAAAGGGGGTCGAGCTCAAGACCTTAAACAAGCGCTTGTCGGGAGGCAACCCGACGGTTATCGCTTTATTTTTACTTTGCTCTTTATTTTTTTTAGAAATTATTAGTGTTTTGAGTCGTTTCCCTGAAAATTTCGTGATAACGGGTCCTATTTTTCTTTGACAGGAGAGGAGAAAGGGATATCTATCATTAGGAGGATGAACAAGGCGACGAGGAGCGCTCCAGGAATGCGCTCGATGCTTAGGAGAAGGATGAAATCGACTGGAGGAAGAAAAACAGAGATTAGAGCCCAAACGGAGCCAAACAGCAGAAAACAGGATTCACTCGGCCGAGTACACTAGCCACTCGGCCGAGCACATAAGTTCGTCCGCCCGAGCGGCACACGAACGAGGGTCTGCTGTACCCAACTCTCTGTTTCTTTTCTTGATTTCAGTATAATTGCCACTCGGCCGAGTATAAATCTTCACTCGGCCGAGTGAAACTGATACGCTCCTAGGGCGAGTATTGCCGAGTAGCTTGAGCCACTCGACCGAATGGACTTTTTCCACTCGACCGAGGGTGGCAAAGCCACTCGGCCGAGTCGTAAGCGGGGAGGAATTTTCAAAAATATTTCCGTTACGTTCACTCGGCCGAGCGACTTAGTCACTCGACCGAGTCGTAACTTTTCCTATATAAGGCGCTGCGGGCTCGACGCGGAATTCGAAGCGTTATTTATCGATTTCTCGCCCGAGCCCGAGCCCGATCGCTCCCTACGACCGCTGCGACCCCCCCACTCGCCTGACCGCCTTGCCCGCCGCCGCGCTCGGCCGACCACCGCCGGCCGACGACCCCTCCACACCGCCCGAGTTGCCGGCGACTCCCTTACCGTCGGCCGAGCTCCGGTATGCCCTATTTCACCCATTTCTCCATTTTTCTCCTATTTTTTGACGATCCATGTGCTAATCGAGCCCCTAGCCCAAATCAACTTCAAAATCTATCCATTATACCTCTAACCCCCCATACATTTTGAATATTACTCGCGGATATCTTCGTTTGATGTGCAGGGTATATTGGGGAGCTTAGGGGAGCCTAGGGGAGCTTCCGGGGAGCGTTTTTGGCTTCGTGGAGGCAGCGTCTTCGCACGCATCCACTATTTTGCTCTCACGGTGTGTTACGGTATACTCGTTCCACTTACTTTCGCACACCGTGTTTTTCCTATTTTTGGTGAGCAACCGGGGCCCACATGCCGCCCCGGACACGGCCACACACCAGGAGAGCTTCCGCCAAGCGGAAGCGGCCGGATGAGCCTGGCCCCTCCCACGAGATGGAGGACTCTCCCCCGCCTACACCACCTCACCCCGCACAGCCACAGCCTGCAGACCCCGTTCACCCCGCACAGCCACAGCCTGCAGTCCCCGTTCACCCAGCACAGCCACTCCCTGCCGACCCATTGCCACCACCGGCTCCACTTGTTGGGCCGTTGGGAATTACGTTTCGAGATGGCGCACACCGCGTTGTTTTTGAGGGCATTTCCCAGCGCTCGATTGTACCCTCCAGGTTCGCTCACCTTGCAGACCTAGGACGCCTGGGGGTACTTGAGGGGATGCTCACGTTGTATGACAACGTGGGTTGGCTAGATTTTTTCCAAGTGTCGGCGGACACCTTCGTCCGCCCGACACTTGAGGTTCTGAGTTCTATATTCCGGACCGACGAGGGATGCTCGTTTAGGTTTATGGACCGAGAGTGCCATGTTACTCTCGGTATGATGAGAGCATTCTTCTCGTGGCCTGATGTCCCCGGGGCCGACCGTGATTACGCCCCCACTCACATTCCCCCACCTTCCTTTGATTCCCACGCTTTCTGGGCCCGGATCACGGGTTTACCGGCTGCCTTTGACCCTAGTAGGGCCAAGGCCTCGGCCATCGTCCACCCCTGCCTCCGCATAGCTCAGCGCCTTATGACGACTACCTTTTTGGCGAGGTATGAGCCTGGGACGATGTCCACGCCGGAGCTTTATATGCTCTATGCGATGACACGCCCCAGAGCTCTAGCTAGGGAGAGTGACGAGTTGGTCCCCGCCGTCGTGATTGATATCGAGAGCTGGTTTTTGGACCGCATCATCGTATCGGTGGGCGCTCGATCACCGATATGTTGCGGCGGTCTGATCACCATGCTCGCCCTGATGACCGGCGAGGACCTTCCGGCTGACCTGCGATGAGCCCCGGGCCCCACTTCTCTGTCTTTAGACGTCATGGCCCGGATGAAGATGCTTCGTTCGCACGGCCAGCGGCACTGGGTTTTCCCTACGGTGCTGACTACATGATCCTTCCGAGCCCAGCTCGGACATAGATAGGACCAGTACAGGTGGACTGGCTTCTGGCGATGGATCTCCTGATCCCCGCCGCCTACATGCTTGAGGCCGAGGAGGCTGAGAAGGCTGAGCAGGCCCACGCTGTACATGTTGCACCCGTTGACCCCGTGGCCCCTCAGCCTATCCCTGATATTTCTGCTGCTCCCGACACCACTGTCCACACTTCTGACGGTGTCGGGAGTACACTTGCTGAGACCGCCTCCACTACCACCACTCCCACCACAGCTGGCCCTCTGTCCGTTGAGCCCCTCTGCTCCGCACTACCCGAGCGCCTACCTACTTTTGTTAAGAGCGGAGAGCCTTCTTTCGTTGCGGTCGTGGAGACCATGGCTAGTATGATCTCCGCTGGGATTTCACCTTTTGGACCCCACACTGCCTCCCCAGCGGTTGTCACTTCTGTCCCCACCATAGCCGTACTTTCTGAGAGTGTCGTGACGTCTGCTCCCACGTCTGTGTCACTGACCTCTCTTGCCGCCTCGTCGCCACTTTTATACTCCACTTCCGCTACTGTTGCTTCCACCTCATACCAGCCTGCGCCCCTGCCTCGCACTGCGGCTAGGCCCCCACTCGTGAGCACATCACCCTACCTCCACATGCCTGCTGAGCCCATCCACTACACCACACGAGTCCGCCAGCCCCGTCCTGCACAACACAGACACGTGCTTTCCTCTGCACCACCTCCCCTCGACACTGTACTTCAGAGCATTCGTGCTCTTGAGGGGGCGGTGAGTGGCCTCAGAGGTGACCTCAGGACCATGTCTTCCACCGTCACCGCTATGGCCAGCCGCTTCGACCTACTTCCGGGCATTCACTATTGCCTCACCCAGATTCTCGACCGGCTTCCTCGCATCCCGACACCCACCCAGCAGGTACCCACCCCCACTCCTACACACACCCAGCCTGCTTCCACACCCGTACCCACACCCACCCCGCAGGCCAGTCCACCCACACCCCCACCCACCCAGCCTGCTACTACACCCACACTCCCACCTACCCAGCAGACTGTTCCCCAGCCACCACCACCACCACCACCTCCTCCGCCTCAGGACAGAGACGGCGCAGCACCACCCTCTTAGGCACCCTTGATGCCATTGATCTTTTTTGCCGTCGTGCTGCCCGTCTCTGCTTGGTCCTGACGATTTTTGCCCACCCCCTCCCCTCACTGTTTTTGGGTCCACATTTTGATCATATCTTTCTATATCATTTTTGGGAGAGAGGGAGAGATTTTTGGTGTTACACTCTTATATCTGATTCACTCCTATTTCTGCATGCATCATGTCCGCATCATATTTTCATTTTGTTATTTTTTATTTCTTTTTCATCATGCATGCATCCTCACCTACCCCTCACATTATCCGTCTCTCGGTGTGCCACACTTCGCACATTGAGGACACTGTGCACTTTAGCTTGGGGGAGTGAGTTCCCACGTTTTTCCGATTTACCACCTTTATTTTTAGTTTTTTTCACGCCATTTTCGCATTTTCACTCATTTTCATCATTTTTTCTTCTTTTTTACCATGCATCACGTTTTTCTCATTTTCTTCGTGTGCCGCATTGTAAATAGTTTTATTTTCCCTCTTCATCTTTATTTCTTTTCATCTCATGCTAGAGATGATTTTTCTGTGATGATGATGACGTGGAGTTATCCTTCTCTATATGCATGCTATATTTGTCATGTCTTAGCTTTTACTTCTGATATCATATGCTGTGATCTGCCTTGCATTTAAAGATAATAACCCACACTTTTTCCGTATGAAAATGGATGAAATTCTATTATTAGCTGAGTCTGAATATTCATATGTATGCTATCGCAGAAAGCACACCAAGATTCACGCATTGAATACTTATATCTGGAGTACCGTTTTCTTTTCCTATATCACTTCTATTTGCATGACTTGTACACTTCACTTCAGGATGATTGAATGATGTTAACTATGATAAATCTGGATTAGTTTGCTTTTTTGTGATCGAAACCGAGTAGATTAAATTACCCTGCTGAAGTTATCGTGCACGTCTTATAGAGTGAACTGAGAGACATATTTATTTCTTTCTCCACATATCTTGAACATTAATTCTCTATTTTAAAATCATTGGTGAATCTCCCCTTAGCGATTCTAATATTTGGCATTTCCCCCGTTATTAAATCCCTAGCTCCAAATTTCCCAAAACCCAAAAGAAAAAAGAAAAATTCTTGTATACCCTTCTCTCTCTTTTGATTTGGGATCATTTTTGTATATATGCTATTTTAAAAAAAAAATAAAAGAGACAAGAAAGAAAAGAAAAAGAAAAGAGAAAAGAATCTCAATAAACGATCCCATCTCATATAATTTCTCTTTCTTCCCTCTTTTTGTTTTTATTTTTATTTTCTTTAGCATTTGGAGCTTCAAAAGAAATGGGGAATGTAAATACAGTTTTGTATATGTCACCACGCTTATAGATAAGCTTGGGGGAGAGAATCCAATGATGTGTGAGAGAGTGACTACCTGACGATGTATGACAACCTAGGCTAAGTAATATTCTATACTCGGTGAGATTGTTTTAGCTTCACGAAATCCAGAAATCTACGCCTAGCATTCATTTCATGAAATCCACGCTTTTCAATTCTTTCTATTCTATTGCGTGATATTCTTATACTCCTCATGGAAAGCATTCAATTGAAAAGTGTGTGATCTGCGATATTGTATACCGCTTTAAATGATTCAGACGATGCTAATCTTAGAATTATTCCGTTTTTCATGCTATATCAATATTCTTGGGTTTTCTATCTCTATTTGCACCATTATACTATGATATCGAAATAAAAGTATTTGACATGTGTTTTACATTCGGTGCATGCTATATGAGTAAGCAAAACACACGTCCTGAGAAAAATGATCTAGCAGCTTCCCTCTTCGGTTTCTTCTTTCTTCTTCGTTTTTCGTTTTCCGTTTTTCCATCGTTTTCATTTTCTAAATTCACCGGGTTTGCCTTTTACTTATCTTCCTCGAGGACGAGTAAGAGGTAAGCTTGGGGGATTTTGATCACTCCGTATTTTACACCTTTTTTCCCGCATGTTTGCATGCCATTTAGATCGCTCAAATCATGTTTTTCACGGTTTATCGACAATATTGCGATACTTTTCACGATTTGTTGTTTTCGTCGTATTTCAGGAGATTTGGAGCGATTTGGAGTGATTCCGAGATACACCCACTCCGGAGTGTCACCAAAGACTTCCCTGAGGGGTATTTTGAGATTGGAGAGGAGCGGAAGAAGAAAGAACGTCGTAGGAGCAACGAGGAGGCAAAAACACTCAGAATGGGCATTTTCAGTGTCTCACTCGGCCGAGTGAAGGAGTCACTCGGCCGACCAACGAGACCCCGCTCGGCCAGCCAGATCGGACACGCTCCAAGTGTGCACTCGGCCGAGCATCAGAAGCCGCCTCGGCTGAGTGACGTATCCCGTCCGCCCGAGTGGCACTCAGACGATGCCCATCAAAAACTCCCAACTTACTGTTTTTCGTCAGTCTGAGCAGCAGAAGCCCCACTCGGCCGAGTGGCAATTACCGTCCGCCCGAGTGGAGTATCCCGTCCGCCTGAGTGAAGATAGCCCATCGGCCGAGTGACGACAACTCACTCGGCCGAGTGACGCCCGAAGTGACGACCCCCAAGACCCTAGACTTACTGGAAATTATCAGGGTCTATCACTCGGCCGAGCGACTTTTGTCACTCGGCCGAGTGAGCCGAGCGCCTGTAGCGGAAAACGCGATTTTAAGGAGGCGCAGGGCCAGTTTGGTCACGAATTTTTGGGCAGTTTTGGGGGGTATTTAACCCCAGATTCTAACCTAGTTTAGGGAGCTTTTCTATTGCTTTTGGCAGCCTTTTTTAGATTAGACTTTTTAGTTTTTTAATTCTTGTGATTGGAGAGGAGAGAAAAAGGGCTATTTTGTTGGATTCTTGGAAAGCTACATTGGTTTGTCTCCCCCTCTATTAAAAATCCTGTTTTTATTGCTATTTTGATATTTGCCATGAATTCTATTGCTATTTCAATTGATTATTCTTCCATTTGCGATATGATTTGTGAGTTAGTCTTAACGTCTTAGGGCGTGTGGATGAACCCTACGAGCCCAATTTCCGATTTGTGATGATTTGGTAGAACTATTGCTAGAATTGCTATTAGGGTTAGTTTGAGTTGATATAATACGGATAGCTAGGTGTTCATATCGATTGTGATTTGCAAGAGATTGGATCCCGATTCGATAGGAAACACTAGAAAATCCGAATTGGGTTGAAATTGAGTTTCCGAAGTATCGGTTTGCAAGAGATTGGACCGATACTAGGATTCTCGGTTGCAATTCTATACCGATACCGGTTTGCAAGAGATTGGACGGGTAGGAACTATCCCAACCTAGGTCGTAGCCCGAGTTTGCATGAGAGTGGGCTCGAGATGCGATTGAACAATGATGTTGATCCTAATGCTAGCTTGCATAGGCCAGGGTTTGCAAGAGATTGGACCCGAACCTAGGTTTGCTATAGACCGGCAATAGCGCGAGAGCGTGAGCTAGGTTTTACATTCAGTTGCAACTAGTTCACCTGACATTCTACCCTAGCAATTATGAAACCGATGAATCACAATGACGAGATACAGTGAGTAGCAGGGATTCCATATTCCCTAGGCGTCTTTATTTGATTTTATATCTCTTTACATTGTTTGACGATTGTGACAACATCACCGAAAGGCAATTTCCTACTTTTCTGTCCCTATAGCCAGGTTGTTCGGAGAAGGCACTGTCATACGTCCTCCCTTTGTTCGATACCCGCTCGTCGCTACACCGTGCGCTTACGGTAAAACTACACGGTCGCTCTTTTGGGTGTACGCCCAGGCGCGATCAGACACCACTCGCCCGAGTGGCATCAAGACGACGACAACAAAAATTCCCAACTTACTGTAATCTGTCAGTGCAGTCCCGAGTTTCGACTCAGCCGAGTGAAGAAGCCCCTTCGGCTGAAGCAAAGAAAGTCACTCGGCCGAGTGACTCCCGAGGATCCGATCCCCAAAAGTCCAGACTTACTGGAATCCGTCAGGGTTTGTCACTCGGCCGAGTGAGCCGCGCTGCCTGTAGCGTAAATTGCAATTTTCAAGCTGCGCAGGGGCAATTTTGTCATAGTTTTTTGGGCGATTTTGGGGGATATTTAATCCCAGTTTTTAACCTAGTTTAGAGAGCTTTTTCTCATACTTTTGGCTGCCTTTTTAGATTACTTTTTAGGAGATTAGATTTAGTTCTTTGGAAAGAGATAAAAGTGTTATTTTGTTGGATGCTATTGAATCTTCATTGGTTTGTCTCTCTTTCTATCAAAAACCTCATTTTATTGATATATTGTCTATTGCAATGAATTCTATTGTTTTTATTATTGAATTTCTAATGATTTGCATTATGAATTGTGAGTAGTTTTATCGTCTTAGGGCGTAGGGATGAACCCTACGAACCATATTTCTAATTTGTGATGAATTGGTGAAATTATCGCTAGAATTGATTAGGGTTAGTTTGGGATCGATTTAATACGAATAGCTAGGGATTCATACCGATTGGGATTTGCAAGAGATTGGATCCCAATTCGGTAGGAAGCCCTAGAAATTCGAATTGGGTTACAATTGGATTTCTCTAGGATTGGTTTGCAAGAGATTGGACCAAAATTAGGGTTTTCGATTGCAATTCTATACCTATACCCGTTTACAAGAGATTGGACGGGTAGGAACTATCATAACCTAGGTCGTAGCTCGAGTTTGCACGAGAGTGGGCTCGAGATACGATTGGACAATGATGTTGTTCTTCACGCTAGCTTGCCTAGGTTAGGGTTTGCAAGAGATTGGACCCTACCCTAGGTTTGTTATAGACCGGCAATAGCGCGAGAGCGTGAGCTTGGTTCTACATTTAGTTGCAACTAGTTCACCTTAATTTCTAGTCTAGCAATTGTGAAACTTACGAATCAAAATGACGAGATACGGTTTGTAGCGGGGATTCCCTATCCCTAGGCGTTTTTATTAATTTGATATTATCTTTATACGATTGAACGACTATGACCGCTTTATTGCGAATATTTCTCGACTGTTCTTTTAGCTAGGTGAATTGAAGAAGACACCGTCATTTGCCCTCCTCGTGTTCGATACCCGCTCGCCGCTACACCGTGCGCTTGCGGTAAGACTAGCGAGTCCCCCGCCACTAGTGTGTGTTCGGGACGGGCGATCAATCGTGGGGAAAGAAATCCAAACGATAGGGTGAAAATAGGTTTTGAAGTTGGGTGAAATGGCAGTCAGGTGAGGGTGGGGTTATATAGGGTTTTGGTGCCCCAATCGGGTGAAAATCCACCCAATCAGTTGGATTAATTTTCAAAAATTATTTTGAATTAGCAGCTACAGGTCACCCGATCGGGTGAGAACTCACCTGATCGGTTGACCGCTCTCTGAAAAACTTCTGAAGTCTTTGTTTTAATTCACACGATCAGTCACCCGATGGCCGACTGTATCACTCGTTCGGTTGGTTTTTCGACTGAAGTATGGCCACATAGTGAAACAATTCACCCGATCAGGTGGTGTATGACTCGATTGGGTGAGGCAATTCTTGCACACAAAAAATTCATATTCTCTAAGTTTCCCAACATATGATCCCCACAGTAGCATATATACACTAAAATTAATAGACTGATCTTATTAAAATCCAGTAGAAGTTTAGGACATGAGTTGTCTCCCATGAAGCGCTCTTTTTTATAGTCGTTCGCTCGACTCCCGATACGATGTTCCAGGTGGCTTGATTGGGTGACGCTCGACGTTTGGCGTCTTCTCAGCAGTTAGGACAAAGGTTCCGGTTGTTGACAGTAGCGATAAGTGGACGATCTCAATCGCTCCCCCATTGCTAATATCCAGGGGCTTCTCCTTAGTGTTGGAGACACACGCCACTCTCTTCAAGATTCGCACTTTGTCGGCGGTGAGCACCAAAGGCTCCTTGCCCTTGCTCTTCATCTGAGCATTCTTTTCAAATCCAGGGGGAGTTGATTGGGAGACACATTTTGGCTCAGAATTTTCCTCTTTGTCGAGCCTAGAGTGCTCCTCTACACTATCCAAGTCTTCAAGAGGGTCTCTAGATAGAATTTCCAATGCTCCCGCTTCATAGACTTTCTCTTCTTTAATCTCCAGAAGATAGCAATTAGATTTCCAGGTGGTAGCTTCATGGATAGCGCTAAGTCGAATTCCACCGTTTGATCACCGACATTCAAAGACAACTTTCCCTTCTTCACGTTGATAAGCACACCGGCGGTTGCCATAAAAGTTCTTCCGAGAATAATTGGAGTGTGATTATCCTCGCGCATATCCATCACTACAAAGTCCACCGGCACACATCGCCACGAACATTAACTGGTAGGTCGCCGTCGACTCCCACGGGATATTTGACAGACCGATCCACTAGCTACAAAGTCATCCCAGTAGGTTCCAGTTCTCCCATGTTGATTCTTCTGCAGAGTGAAAGGGGCATCAGACTCACACTTGCTCCTAAATCAACAAGTGCTCAATTGATAGAGACTTCCCATATAGAGCATGGAATCGAAAAACTCCCCTGGTCCTTAAGCTTTGGCGGTTCGGCTTGTTGTATCAAGGCGCTACACTCCGCCGTAAGAACCACCTTTTCTTTCCTTGTTCCCTTCATCACTAGATCTTTGAGAAATTTTGTGTACGAAGGTATAGTTTCAATTGCTTCAAGGAACGGGATCTGAAGACTTAGATCTTTCACCATTTCAAAGAACCTGCCATATTTTTCGTCGATCTTGGGACCGAAGGCATGAAAAATCTCAAGTCTTCACCTTCATTCTTCTTCCTTTTCTCAGAATCTTCCTCCGGAGTCACGTGACTTGATGTTGAAGCTCTGTTGTCGTTCATCTCCATCTTCTGTTGCACAATGACAATGGGCGCTTCCTTATCTTTCTCGGCCTCCCGTGTCGAAATCACTTTTCCACTCCTCCAAACAATAGCGGAAACATTCGCTTGACTAGGTGTCAAAGCTAAGGTTTGGCTCGGTGCTCTAGGATTCACCTCCGGTTGACCCGGCAATTTTCCTTGTGCCTTTGGAGGTTGGCCACTTGTAACTCCAATTGGGTTACTTGGTCGGCCAAGGATTTCTTCCAAGTTGTAATTGTTGAGTGATCTTCTCCTGATTTGAAATGTATTGAGCTAGAAGGTTCTCAATCGGAGAGATCACTCGTTGTTGTTGATTGTACTGTTGTTGTTGTTGGGGCGGAGGTTGTTGATACATTTATTGAGGCGAAGGATGTTGGTATTGTTGTTGTTGAGGAGGTTGCTGAAATTGTTGGTAGGGTGCCTTGTAGCTAAAATTTGGATGGTTCCGATTGCTGGGAGAATATCCAGGGTTAGAACTTGTTCTTGGCGGATAAGGCACATTCCCCGTAGGATTATAGAATAAGGCACTTGCTTGATCCACAGGCACCGAAATCTCTCCAACACCGAAGTCTCTAAACACTTCAGTTTCCACGGCCGCTACTTGCTGTGGGCTAGCGGCACCGGCTCCAACTATAAAAGCTGAAATTTGAGTGGAAAGCAAATCGAATTTGCTTGATAGCTTATCCACTTCCTCAATCTGATGCATGCCACCGGGTTTTGGTGTCGCACGCTCATCACTCCACCTCTCGTTGTTGGATGCCATGTTCTCCAGGATAGTTCCGGCATCCACTTCATTTCTCGACATGAAAGATCCACCCGCTGCGGCATCCATAGAGGACTTCAAGTCGTCCCTTAGTCCATTATAGAATAGGTTGATGATCTGCCAACGGGGAAGCTCGTGGTGAGGACACTTCCTTTGCATTTCTTTGTACCTCACCCACGCTTTATGTAGCGACTCATGGCTAGCTTGGGAGAAAGAGGAGATATCACTCCTCAGCTTCATCGTCTTCCCTGGAGGAAAGAGCTTGTTCAAGAATGCGTTTGAAAGCCACTCCCAAGTACTGAATGTGTTCGGGTCCTTGACCCTAAGCCATTGCTTTGCTTTATCTCGTAGAGAGAACGAGAATAACCTTAACCGAATAGCCTCGGTTGATACGCCATTGATCTTAAATGTCTCACACTTCTCCAAGAAAGAGTCTAAGTGCTCGATGGGATTCTCCATAGGAGCTCTAGGAAATTGGTCTTGTTGGATCCAAGCCACAAGTGATGGCTTCAACTCAAAGTTTCCGGTCGTAATGGCCGGAGGTTGAATGTTGGATGTAGACCCAATAGACGACATCGAATATTTGAGCAAAGACTTTGGAGGAGTGACGGCTGCTGTCATGGCGGCAAATTCTTCTCTTCTTCTTCTTTTTGCGTTCAAACGCCTCACGGTAGCATTGATCTCAAGATCCAAAGGAACTAAATCGTCGAGACTCCTTGAGTTCCTGCGCATGTAAAATTAAGATATACCGTGAAGTACGTATGGTATCATACGAAATAAAAAAAAATAAAATTAAAAATATAGAATGTGAAAATGATCACGGGGTGAGGATGTGAGCTAGTCTCAAGGATAACAAGGTCCAAAGTGTAACAAGCACGTTGCCTCCCCGGCAACGACACCATAAAGCTTGACCGGGTGCATGTTTGATACGCAAACCGGGACGGTGATACTAGAATTAGAATTTATAAACCGCAAGCGCACGGTGTCGAAGTATGGCTTGGGGGTCGATCATGGGGAGGCATGTGTTGTACTTGCAAACATTCAGGAACCGGATATCCCGGTAGATGAGCCAGCCTTTTCTCGATTGGTTGTCACGATTGTAAACTAATAGAACAGATGTAAAAGGTAAAAAGGTAACCTAGGACTATGGCTTCCGCCCTAATCATGGATTCTCACTATTACGGCTGAAGGATAGGAATATGACCGAATGCTAGGGTTTGGCGATGAGACGTTACCTCTAAAAGTGGCACCTAGCGTCCCATGGGCCCGATATTCCTGTAGGTGCCTAGGATGATACGCTAGGTCTACCCGGCTTCGGACGGTGGGCATTCCCATGTCCAACACCATCCGACTCCGGGAGCACTAATATCGCAACGATCGCTCCCAACATTTCGTCGAAGCCGTTCCCACGTGCAAGGACTCAATATCAACGCTAGGGTGTGAGCTATGGCTATAGAATCAAACTCCCGTTTTATTTCCTCTTGGCCCAACGGTCAAAGGTGGTCTTTTTCCTACCGATGACAATGAAACGCCCCCACGTAACCATCAAAATCCCTAGATCCAATCGGATCCCTAGACCTATGGCCGTTCTAGGAAGAACCCACAAAGGGGCTTCCACCAACGTCCTAGATTGAAGAACTGCTCACTAAACATGGTAGCAAATGCAATAACAGAAGATATAGCCATCAGAATTGAAATCAAGCAATTGTTCACCGTAGCAAATAGAAGCATAAACACAATATCAAAATATGAAAACGATCAAAGAACTTACACTAAGATTTTAATTGAAGTAGCTGAAAAATCCCTAAAAACAGCTTAAAAAGTGGGGATTGCATTTCTGGAAAAACCTAGAACTATTTATACAAGTGGGCAAGATGCCAGGGAATATTCCCACAAAAAGACAAAAACAGACACTCTTTCGATCGGGTGAGACTTCACCCGATCGGGTGAGACGACGGAAAAATATGTCTTCAGCTCTGATAAGTCTCACTCGATCACTGAATCGATCGGGTGAGTCTTGGATTTCTTGAGCTTGGGAAGCAGCAGCAGCTGACCCGATCGGGTGAAAGTGCCGACCTGATCAGGTCACAATACATGACCCAATCGGTTGACAAGTCAACCGACCGGATGAGCTTTGGCCTTCAAAACTGCACTCTGTCATACATCCACCCGATCACTGAACCGATCGGGTGGTACAGTCTCTTCTTCAGCACTGACATAGACTGCATGATCCGATCGGGTGGCTGTTCCACCGGATCGGGTGAGTGCTGATACATTGTCATCTTTGACGAATGGCTCTCGGGATCTCGTACTTCCCGTTGCTCCGGGGACTTATGATGTTGGCCATATATGTCCGCTGTGCTAGCAATGTCCTGCAAATGCACATAAACTCAACGAAAGTAAAAAGAAACTAAAAACACAAAGAAACAGATACGAAATAACGAAAAGCGAAGGAAAACGACGGAGAGGACGTGCGTGAATATATAAAATATAAACACACGTCAAACGGCGATGCCATAATAGTTGCTCATTTGTATTAGCAGCTAAGTAATGTTCTATGATTTTAGGCAAGCTCAAATAATAAATGTTTTTATGCCTAATACCGGTAAATAAAACATGTGTATTAATATCTACAATTTTACACATACCCTCTCCAAAATTAACATTGTAACCCTTGTCACACAGTTGACTAATGGAGAAATGGTTTCAGACATAAACCACTAACTAAATAATCATTTGTAATAAGTGGTTTGGAAGCATTACCGACTTTGCCTACTCCAATGATGGTTCCCTTTTGATTACCTCCAAAAGTGACCGTTGCACCATCCTTGATGCTAATCACTTCGGAGAGAAATGTGGGATCTCCCGTCATGTGTTTGGAGCATCCTCTTTCGAGTATCCATCCTTTCTTTTTAGAGCCAATATAAATTTTATTGCTCTCTTTCTTTTTCTTGGGTACCTAGGACTTTCGCTTCCCATCATAATCACCACTATTTATTACATCGCTAAAATATGAGTTAACATAAGCATTCCTCTTTTTGGGCCTGTGTTAGGACGACGTCCTGGGTCGTGTTCAACCTGGTGGGAACTGTTTTCCCTCTGTGCGGCTTCCCCTGGGGCATCCTCTCTTGTTTGTGGTCATCCAACTCGCGGCGTTCGCCTTTTCCACGCTTTGAACTCCTCCTGGCCCCCGTGGGGGACCTCCTTCCTCCGCGTCTAAGGTTACTCGGTCAGTATGAATCACTCTGACCGAGCCAGGACCTGGACAAGGCCTTTAGGGGGTCTTGATGCAGCGATTTCTTCTGGCTCCTGCGTCGAAGCCCTTTCTTCAGGGCTGTTTTGGTGACCAGTTCGGGGAAACTCTCTACGTTTAGCCTCTGAGTGTTGAAGAGCTTCATGTAATCCCTCATAGTCTTGTCCGGCCTCTGGATTATGTTGAATAGGAGGTTCGAGATCGGCTTCATTTGTCGTCCAACCATGAACTGTTGGTAGAACATCTGGGACAAGTCCCGGAAGCTGCCGATGGATCGATAAGGGAGGATGTTATACCACTCCCTGGCGGATCTCTTGAGGGTGGTATACAAGCCTCAGTAGAGCAGTGCGTCGTCGGCCCCCTTGGAACCTCATGACTCCATGGTAGTCTAGCACGTGCTCCTGGGGGTCTCCCGTGTCGTCGTATTTTTCTAAGGTCGGCACTTTGAACCTGGAGGGTACCCACGTGTCAATGATACTCCTCATCAGTGGGCATTGGTCATCCCATGGGGCTTCTAGGTCGATCTGTCCCGCTGGTGCTTCTCCTCGGTGTTCGGACGGCTTTGGAAGATTAGCGAGAATGTCGGAGGGGCCTCCTCCACGGCCATCCCGGCTGGGGATCTATGTCGGTCGCCGGGCACGCTCCCTGTGACAGTGATCCTTACGACTCCTCGGCCTCTTCCGGTGCGGGCTTCTACTCCACCCCATATGCTCTTTGGTGGTCGTGTAGCTGGACGATTGCCGCTCAGCTGAGCGGGGTCACTTGGATGAGGCCACAGTTGATTTGTCCCTGGTCCATTCAGGTCTCCCTCCGCCCTCACCTTGAGGGGAGGTGGGGGTAAGTTATTACTCCTGGTTTGGGCCTCCACCTTCGCGGTTCGTGACTATAGTTGAGCGCAACGGGTGGCGTGCCCTAGAGTGGTCATGAAACCCTGCTGACATGCGTTTATATTTCATATATTCACACACGTTTTCTATTGTGTTTTTCCGTTATTTTCCTCCGTCTCGTATCCGTTTTCTCGTATTTTCTTGTTTTCTTTCACTTTTCGGGGTTTTTGTATGTTTGCAGGATTTTACTGGCATTGGGGACATAAAACGTCGATATCATGAGTCCCCGGAGCAACGGGAGGAGTCATGTGCAATCCAGGGGGTCAAATGACGAAGATCGCTATTTCTCAGCCCTCAACCGATCGGGTGGACCAGCCACCCGGTCGGTTTACGCGCACGTATCCGACCCGGACGGCTACTGAAGAAGAGTAACAGCCCGCTCGATCGGTTCATTGATCGGGTGAACCGACAGAACTCTCTGTCTTTCTGGACGTGATTCTAACCGATCGGGTGACTTATCACCCGATCGGTTCATCTGCTGCCGCGACTCCTCGTTTGGCGAACCGACGGCGCCACCCGATCGCCTCAGCGTCCGGTTGAAGATCTTCAAAGCTCTCACCTGATCGGTTGACCCATCAACCGATCGGGTGGCGATTTTTCTGCGTGTTCTGGACCCGAACCGCTAGGGTTTCTTTGGGGGCTATAAATACACGATTTTGGGCACGACTTTAGGGGGATGTTCTTCAGTTTTTCTAGGGCTTTTTGCCCCTTTCTCTTGTGAGATTTAGATTAGTTTAGATTAGGTTTTGGTTAATAAATCTTGTATTGGATTGAAGGTTCAAAATCAAGGTAAGTATTTCTTTCTCTTGTTCTCCATTTTTTCTGTTGTATTTGTTTTGCTTCATGATGAATGTTTGTATGTCTTTTGTGTTGTTTGTTTATATGTTTTTCATCATGGAGTAGTATTGATGAACCCTAATACGGGTTAGGGTAGGATTGATGCTTGGTTGTTTCATTTGACTTGGTTGCATGGCATGTGTTCGATGAAATGTGTCAATGGGGATTTCTAGCAATCTGAGTCCAATTCGTATGGCAACACACTAGATGTGTTGGGGATTGGGGTCCGGTGCTTGTCCAGTCAAGATCCGCTTCGATGTATTGCTAGAAATCACATTCGACCTATTTGGCCATTAGGGTTATGCGGGGGTTTTTCATTGTCATTGGCGGGAGAAAGACCGCCTCTGACCGTCGGGCCAAGGGGGAATAAACTTGGCGGTTGACTCCCTAGCCATAGCTCACGCCCCTAGCGTAGACATCGAGTCCTTGCGCGTGGGAACGGCTTGGACGAAGTGTTGGGAGTTATCATTGTGGCCTTAATGCTCCCGGTTGCGGAAGGTGTTAATGGACATGGGAATGCCCACCGTCCGGAACCGGGTAGGCCTAGCGTACTTGGCACCGACTGGAATATCGGGCCATGGACGCTAGGTACCTCCTTTTGGGGCAATGTCTCACCCTGGATCAAGTTAAATGCCTAGTGTCATGAATGCTCTAGCCCGTGTTAGCGGGGATTCATTTCGTGTATTTTTATTTCTTTCCTTTATTTCTACACTTCCACCCACATCACTCGCGTTGCTAGCACACAACCTAGGCAAGGCTAGTAGCCATTCAAGACATCCACCTCCCTGAGTTCGATAAACCCACACCCTACACTAACCGTGCACTTGTGGTAAAATGACACCGCGCCCAAACAGTAAACGGGGTGTCGGTCTCCTGCCAGGTTTCCTCCCAAGGGGTGTTGTGGGCTTACGAGATGCTGAATGGCTGCTGCTAGAGCTTGGAATTTGGCATTCATATCGTAGGTAAGATGGTCGAGTTATTTGCAGGTTAGCGAGCGCAAGTCGTCGGTTCCTTCTGCATAGGGGCTGTGCTCGGTTTCGTGCAGGACGTAACCGCCCTCCTCTGGGATAGTGGGCATTCGGGCTGCTCCATCGTTATGCTGCTCCATGTTGGTTGTTTTGGATGATGTGGGCAATGATCTCGTTTCCACAGACAACGCCAGATGTTTCGGGGTGTTTTCTCACCACTAGTTGATAGTTTGGAGGTCTGGGGGTCGTCGCGGTCACGTGAGATGCGTGTGGCCTCGGGGGTCGGTTATCCGAGCATTAGCTTGGGTGGTAACATGCGGATCCATGTGACGATGTGCCGAAGGGCATCTTTGGTAGACCGACGATTTCCTGGAACGATCAGTCAAACGGTCTTGGGGTCGAGAGCATTCAGACCCGAACAATGGAGTGTCGAAGGGTGGCTTTGGCTGGTTGATGTCTCCTTCGATCTTCACAGACGAGAAAGATCATCAAGGGGTCGGACCTTGGTTCCGACCAAGTCCCCTCCGATGCTTAAGTCAGACTATGACTGATAAGTGCCCCATAGAATCGGGCTTGGTTCACAGAGATACCAAGCGCGAATTCTCGAACCGGGTTATGGAGGAGAAATGTAAGGTGGAAGAAAGGTCTTGAGATGTAGAATACCTAAGTCTTGGGTATTCAGGATTCGATCACTTGGCGTTTTTGTCTTTTGGACCTCTTATATGAGTCCACATGTCAACACCTTCATGGCGTCATGTCATCTCGCCCTTCGTGCCCACCCGCTTTGATGGTTACTTCAAGGGTCATGAAGGCAGACGTGATGGTGAATTGAATGATGTTCAAGGTGGGCGCGATCTGGGGAGCAGTTTCCTTAATCGTGGAGGGTCAGCGGTTTCCCCGACGTTGGCTTTGGGTCGCTGCGACTCGATACGCTCGCGGGGCCTTCAGGCTAGGGCCCAACCCCCCTGGGCCGTGGGCCTGTCATGTTCCATTTTGATCCGTTTGGAGAGGTCTCCCCCCGGGGCCGTGGGCCTAACATGTTCCATTTTGATCTGTTTGGAGAGGTTGTATCAGATAGTATCAAATTTGTAATTTTGAAGACATAAAATCACAGAACAATGAATTTTATTAATTTTGAAAGAAAATTTCCTTGTAGTTTAGAGCCGCTGGCAAATCACATGTTGTGGGTGGGTGAGTCTATAAGTGCATTCCAACTTCTACATACTTTGACAAAGAGTATTAATCCATTTTTATTAATTTTGAATGTTTTAAGATGGTTCACAGCTCGTTCCAACTCAAGACGTCTAGTTCTGGTGTTGGATGCGTTCGTCAACACGGAGGGAACGAGAACTCATCGTCCACCACCAGAACTAACATGAAATGCAGACGGATGTCTTTTATGTTAGTGGGACAAGACATGCATTATGGCGCTATTCTATTAGTGATGCAGGACGTAGTTGGATCTAGGAATTTGGTGGAGAATTTTAGAGGTTCAGTGGATAATTTCAGGAAGAAGAGGATAACTTAGGGTTCTTGGATTCGCACCAAGGATTTCAACGCTTTTCACCAAGGAAAAGGGGACCTTTCACAGATGGGCAAATCTTTCACATGTTTTGGAGAAACTTCTCAATTTTTCATTGATTCATTAATTGATCAAAGTAACAAGTCTAATGGTCTTTTATAGGCTTACAAACCAGCTCTCTTCCTATTCCACCCGATGTTGAATTCTTATATCTATTTTTCCTTCATTGAACTTGTATCAAATCTTTTTGTCTTTTACGCATTTAAAAATAGCTACGCGGTGAGTTTCTTTGGATATGGATATACTTGGTGTTGGAATTGGGTACGCCCATGACATGTTTTAACCAGGGGGTAAATCAAAATTATAATATTAATTAAGGGGTTTTAGGTAAATTAAATTAGCCTCTGCGGATAATTGCAATTTACAGATGTTGAGGGTTTCCAATGCAGATATTTTGTAAAACTACCATACCGTTGAAATCTGTACGTTATGCGTTCAACGTTAATATACTTCCTCCTCCTTAACCACTATAAAATCACCCTAGGGGATGTGAGAAAACAATCAAGAACACAAACCGTGTTTCTCCTCTCTCCCAACACAAACTCATAGAAGAAGTAGTAGTCCAAGAGGTAATCTTGGCTGTGAGAAGAACTTGGTTTCCTTCGGTGATTCCAACACGATCCAAGGCGCACTCCAATACTCCACTGCTGTTCAACGTGATGTGTTCTCTGTCGTTGAAATTTAACATTGGTACCAGAGCTGTTAATTAGAGGAATTCATATTTTATTAATATTTTCTTTCTCACGATTTCTACGAGATTTGGCCTGCGAAGTGGACTCGGACGGGGGTCTTCATCACCATCGCTCCATCGAAGCAGGACTCGGGGGAGGGATTTGTCCCCTCTATTCATTCCGAAGGGTGCCGATGGGGCTCGGGGAATCGAATCTACCCCTCTGTCATTTCGAATGGGGCTCCAACCCCTGTTCATCCACCATTCATCAACCAAAGGACGTCGATGCTGCTCGGCGACAGCACGCAGTCTGTAAGGCTTCGTCCTTGCTGATCCGCTTTCAGTATTTAGCCTGCTGCCGCTCGGATCCTAGGGATTTGGCTTGAGGGTCGAATCAATGACGGGATCCACCCCTATAGCACTTTGTCGTGGGCTGCACCTTGCCCGATGCTCGTTGTTCATCGGTAAAGGCTCAGCTCTTAGAAAAGGGGACTCGGTCCCTTGCACTCAGGCACAAGGACCCCATCGGCCCTGCCATTTACCGACATGGATCTGCCTCTGTTGCTTGGCTACAGATCGTGCCCCATGTTGCCCGAGTTGTGGATTTTTTTTTGTGGCCATCTGTCGGTGTTTTTGGGTGTTTTCTCACCACTGATTTGTTGGATGTAGGGCTGGAGGTCGACGTGGACCAAAGAGACACGTGGGACCTCTGGGATCAGTCGGAGGCATGTTTACTCGGTGAGAGACGCGTGGATCCTCGCGTCAGGTTGTCGAAGGGTAGCCTCGGCAAAGCGACGACCTCCTTGCGCTCGGGAGTGAGGGCGCTCAGCTTCGGCTGGGAAGAGGCTGATGGATAGCCTCGGCATCGCAGGATCTACTTTGACCTGAATAGATGAGGAAGCTCGTCAGGGGGGTCGGACCTTGGTTTTGACCAAGTCCCATCCGATGCCTAAGTCAAACGGATCTGAAAAATACTCGGTGGGATCAATATGGCTCACGAGGAGACCGATACGCGAGTACTCGGGCCGAGCTGTGGAGGAGAAATATAAGGTGGAAGACAAGGTCTAGTGAGATGAATACCTCTGTCTTTTGGGTATCTAGGAAGTGATCCCTTTGTACGTTGTACCTCGAGTCTCTTTATAGAAGCCCATCATGGCCACGTCTCTTCGACGTCCCCCACTTCCGTCCTGACGATCTGCCACTTTGATGCGTCTTCATGGGTCATGGAGGTGGGCGTAATGGAGCCCCTTAATGGTGATTAAGGGGGGGGGGCGATTTAAGGGGAGCGGTTAGCTCCTGCTAACGTAGGCTAGTGGTGGCGACCGCTTCGGTCCGGGACCGACCCACCTCCAAGTGTTCGTGGTGGCCTCACCACTGGTCCTGCTCCTCTTCGGGGTCGCTGGCTTGTGATGCAGGCTTGGGCCGTTCATTCTTGGCCCATCTTAGAAGGGCCGTATCAATTTGTAACGACTGCTTTTCATGTATCTGGATTTATTATATTATAATATGTGTTTTGGTGGATTTTTCTCCTCATGTGTGGTTTTCGTCTCCGTAGCTTTCATTTTCGATCGATTCGTCGTATTTTCTCGTTTCTTCCTTAGGACTGTCGATTTCGAAGTATGTCATTCGTGACGGACTTCATAACGATCGTATCTTACTTTTAAATCAAGCCTAGGAGTCTTAGAAATCGATCCCGGGGCCCCGCGCTCCGTATCAGAACTTTTGGTGCTCATTAGCCGGTATAAGAAGGGGCACCGAACGACTAGATGACGATCCAGTCGGTCGGCAATCCTTCTTGGACCGACTAGTTGGCTTTCTAAATTTCTCAGGAGTTACTGTTTATCGTTAGTCGGTCTAAGAACGTTGGTTGACCGACTAGGTTGCAAACTAGTCGGTCGGCAATGCTTCTTTAACCGACTAACTCATCAACTATTTTTGACACTAGTTACTATTTACTCTTAGTCGGTCTAAGAACGTTCATCGACCGACTAGATGTCAAACTAGTCGGTCAGTAGTTGTTCTTTGACCGACTAACTCCTAGTTCAGATTTTCGACTGGAGTTACTGTTTACACTTAGTCGGTCTGAGTTGGTCCACCGACCGACTAGTTCTCAAACTAGTCGGTCAACAGTTGTTCCTTGACCGACTAAGCAGTGCTGTGAACCCTAGTTTTGCCCTAGCCGCCACCAAACTCTATAAATACCCCTCCAAACGTTTTCTTCTCCTCCCTCACGACCTAAAACCCTAATTTCTCCCCCCTTTGAGCCCCCATCTCCCTCAAACCCTATTTCCTTCATCCAAGCCCATCCTCCATCATCCAAACCCTCCCTCCACTCATTCTACTTCTCATCTTCCCCAAATCTCCATCAAACCCCCAAAAATCCCCCAAAACCCTATTTCTCCAAACTTCTCCAATCATTTCCAGATCTAAACCCTAGGTTCCCCGGAGCGTTTCTTCAGTCGCCGTGGTTGCTCGGTGTTATTCTTCCGTTCCCTATGCGGTAATACTCGATTCCTTTAATTTTAGCATAACCCACATTGACATTGTGAAACCCTAATAAAATGGATTGTTAGATGATTAGGGTTCTAATAAGAAACCTATTTAGGATCATTGTGCTAATAATTGTTTTGCCATAACAGTGAATCATTCCGTAGTTAGCTTGTGTGACGATCTTCATTGCTCGTCAATCCCGGTATCAGGCAAGTGAAACTTGCATCTTTTGATTTGGGCCATGTCTTAGGCCATTTACCTTGCTTTAGCCTTAAAGAGACTAGACGGTGAAAGGATAGCCGTTTAGACGCCTTTGACCTAGCTTGACAACGAAGCTTGGTCCGTCACCTTCATCATGCTTGTATGTCACGTTTACATTCCCTTAACGGTACGCGTATCAAATGTTCATGTCATCCATGCATCCTTAACTGCTATTGCATTTTGCATGTCATGTTTAATTTAAATAAACGGTACGCGAATATCTGTTCATGTCATTGCATTTTGCCTGTCACGTTTAAATACAATTAACGGTACGCGTATTAACTGCTCATGTCATTGCATGCTTGAATACTCATCGTGATTGCGTAGCTTTGCTACATACTTGTACTATTGTTCCGGCTAGGCACCCACCTTGCGTGGGCACAATCCTATGCCACTTGCACTTTCTGGCTCGTGCTCCAGAAGACGAGCTCAACCCAGCCTGCGGGCAATAGGGCACTCGTTGAGTGATCCCTTATACTTGATAACTTGAACCCAGCCTGCGGGCAAAGGGCACTCGTTGAGTGATCCCTTGTACTTGCACTTGTTACTTGACATTACGTGTCACTACAACCACCGACCACTTGTACTCTCCTTTACTCTACTTGTTACCACCGTACTTTACTTGCCATGCACCATATTTTAACTGCTAGGTTGCTAGTTTACCATTATTTCCGTTTCCTTGCACAAGTCTTTCGACTTGCTGACATGTGCCCCTTTTCTCTTTTGGGTGACACATGTTAGAGCCCGAGCCTGAGTTACTTGCTGAGGACGTGGTGTTCGCTGACGCTGAGTCAGGGCCCGCGTTGATCGAGGACTACGTTGATACTGGGGATCAGTCTTAGTGTCTTCGTTTAGCTTCTTTTGTTAGGCTGCTGAATTGTCGGTGCGTGGCACCTAGTTTGATACTCTGTTATGTTTGTGTTATTTTGTTGGCCTTGTTCTGGGCCTTAGACTCTTTTCTGTTAGCCTGGTGGCTTTTCTGTGATGTTGAATATTTTGTGGACAAACTTTGGGATTGGTATTTCATATCTGCCTCTGTATTATTATTATTGTTGTTCCTTTTGCGATTACAGGGACCTGCTTATACTAAATTGACGCTTATCGGGTTTGGGGCTTCACAGCTCCTCTCTCGTGCGGACCTTCTCACGTCTCGCCTCCATTTTAGGGAAGCGGGGCGTGACAGGTTTTAGTGGTGGCCCATGCAGGTCTCTCTGTAACTGCAATTATCAGGGATAACAATAATAATATTAGATTGTCCAAAAAATGAATTCGATATCCGAGTCATAAGCTATGAGTCTAATCTGCTTCGTTTTCTGTGTCACTAGATGGCAGGAAGGCGATTCACCCGTGGTGGAGGTAGTGGTGCGCCCCCTCATGATGAGGAGCCTGAGCGGGAACCCACCAGCGGTGAGATGATGCGGATGATGATCCAGATGATGCAGGTGCAGCAGGGCGTGCTCCTGAACGTCCAGAATGCTCCACTTGCTCGAGCTGCCCAGGCTCTTCCGGATGTCCCTCGCTCCGAGCCGGGAGCGAAGCAATTTCGGGAGCTGGGTCCCGCATATTTTGATGGATCTGAGGGTCCTCTGGCTGCCGACGAGTGGATAAGGAACATTGAGGATAACTTGGCAATGGCGAAGATTAACCCGGCTGGATGGGTTGATTTGGCTAAGAGGCAGCTGAAGGACAACGCCAGGAATTGGTGGGATGCTGAAGAGAAGATGCTGGTGGAGCCGATCGTCTGGGCTACCTTCAAGTCCAGATTCGATGGAGAGTTCTTCCCGAAGGCTGCTAGGCAGGTGATGCTGCAGCGCTTTATAGATCTGAAGCAGGGGAGCTTGTCGGTGGATCAGTACCACCATGAGTTCACGAGGCTCAGTCGGTTTGCACCTAAGATGGTGCAGGATGCCGATGAGAAAGCTCAGCGATTTCTTCAGGGACTTGCCTTGGAGCTTCAGAGCTTTGTGACCTCTTCTGACCTGGAGACATATCAGAAGGTTCTGATTGCTGCGAGGCGGCAGGAGTTGAATTTGAATCAGAGGAAGGGACATGTTTCCGCAGCTGGGAAGAGGCCTATGGAGCAGGCCAGGGCGGTGGTTAGGCCTGGTTTCAAGCCTAATCATCCGGTGCAGTTCAAGAGGCCAGGAGGGCCTATCCTGAAGACTTGCCATTTCTGTGGCAAGACTGGACACCTCAGGGATCAGTGTAGGAGGTTTCTAGGACAGTGCATTGTCTGCGGAGATCCTGCCCACACCATCCGGGAGTGTCCGAAGTCGAGGCAGCCTTGGCGGGCTCCTATTGCAGCACAGCCGTTGCAGCCGCGAGCTCCTGTGCCCGTTGGACGTGGAGCGCCTCTTGTTCCACAGAGACAGGCCTTTCGGCAGGCTGTTCCGCCGAGAGGGTAGGCCTTTCTGATGACTGAGGAGGAGAGCATGGCCGTGGATGAGGTTATTGTAGGTAACGCTCATTCTAGCTATTTATCTTCCTTGGTTAGTTTGATTTTTGATTATATTGGTTGCTTGCTCATGATTGTTTGTTAGACTAGGATTTGATGGTTAATTGCTTGTTAGGTGTGGTTTTGGTTTGCACATTTCCTGCACGAGTCCTCTTTGACTCTGGTGCATCGATGTGCATTATTTCTCGGAGCTTCGTGGAGAAGCTTTCCTTGTCGACGTCCTCTCTTCCTAAGAGTTGGAATATCGTCACAGGGAACGGTGTAGTCTCGGTGCATCGTGGGTGCAATTCTTGCCCGTTGGTGGTTTGTGGACGTGAGCTTTGTGCTAATTTCATTGTCCACGACATAATCAATTACGATGCGGTCCTTGGGATGGATTGGCTTACGAGCTTCTATGCTACGATTGACTGTCGGAGGAAGAAGGTGGTGTTCGAGATTCCCGGACATCCGGTATTTGAGTTCAGTCGTGGTAGCAGTTCGCTGGGTCCAGTCAGATTTCGGGCCAGACCAGTGGATGTCGTGGCTATGCAGATGGAGTTGGAGTGGCCAGCTGTGGTGCGAGATTTTGGTGACGTCTTCCCCGAGTAGATGTCTGGTTTGCCACCTGATCGAGCTCTAGAATTTTCTATCGATCTTGTTCCAGGTGCGCAGCCGATTTTGAAAGCGCCATATCGTATGGCACCTACAGAATTGGAAGAGTTGCGGAAGCAGTTGCATGAGCTTATGCTGAAGGGTTATATTAATCCTAGTGTGTCTCCGTGGGGAGCGCAGGTGCTGTTGGTGAAGAAGAAGGATGGTTCGCGTCGCATGTGCGTGGACTATCGGGATTTGAATGCGGTGACCATTAAGAATAAGTACCCGTTGCCTCGCATCGATGATATTTTTGATCAGCTTGGAGGTTCGAGGGTGTTTTCTAAATTGGATTTGAGGAGTGGTTACCATCATTTGAAGGTGAAGAAGGATGATGTTCCGAAGACAACGTTCAGGACGAAGTATGGACACTATGAGTTCGTGGTTATGCCTTTCGGCGTAACTAACGCGCCCGCAGTTTTCATGAATCTGATGAACCTGATTTTCTACGACTTTTTGGATAAGTTTGTCGTTATCTTTATTGACGACATTCTGATCTATTCGAAGTCGGAGGAAGAGCATGCCTCGCACTTAAGGACGGTGTTGGAGATCTTGAGGAAGCATCGTTTGTATGCTAAGTTTTTGAAGTGCGAGTTCTGGCTAGATAACGTTGCTTTTCTCGGGCATGTGGTTACTGGAGATGGTATTTCAGTGGATCCCGAGAAGATTCGGGCCATCAGGGAGTGGCCTGTTCCGTCGTCTGCGTCTGAGATTCGGAGTTTCCTTGGACTTGCTTTCTATTATCGGCGATTCATTAAGGACTTTTTCCGTATTACTGAGCCGATGACCAGGTTGACGCGGAAGGAAGTTGCTTTTGTTTGGTCGGGTGATTGTGAGAGTGCTTTTGGCGTTCTGAAGGAGAGGTTGACGACTGCCCCTATTCTTGTTGTGCCTGATCGCAGCGGTGGATTTGAGATCTTTTGCGATGCTTATGGCAAGGGTCTCGGTTGTGTGTTGCATCAGCACGGGCATGTTGTGGCGTATGCGTCTCGTCAGCTTAAGGTTCATGAGAAGAATTACCCGACGCATGATTTGGAGTTGGCTGCCGTTGTGTTTGCTCTGAAAATTTGGAGGCACTTCTTGTTGAGTGAGAAAGTGAAGATTTTCACCGATCACAAAAGCTTGAAGTACATTTTCACTCAGAAGGAGCTCAACATGCGACATCGTCGATGGTTGGAGCTTATGGCGGATTATGATATTGATTTGCAGTTTCACCCTGGCAAGGTGAATGTGGTTCCAGATGCTTTGAGTAGGCTTCCAGCGGTGATGATTTTGACCTCGCAGTGGAGATTGTAGCAGGATTTTTACGAGTCTGGTGTGGAGATTGTTCTTCCTGGGGAGGCTTCTTCATTGATGTACATGCAGGTACAGTCGACGATCGTGGATCGGATTAAGGCTGGCCAGGCAGAGGATCCGAAGCTGATGAAGATTCGGGAGCAGGTGGAAGCCGGTCTGCGGACTGACTTTTTGATTCATGAGGATGGCTCGCTGAGGTTTGGAGCCAGGTTGTGTGTGCCAGCTGGGGATATCAGAGAGGAGTTGATGGTGGAGGCACACAGTTCGCCGTATTCTGTGCATCCTGGTGGCACCAAGATGTACCAGGATCTTCGTCTGAATTATTGGTGGCATGGTATGAAGAGGAGCGTGGCTCGGAGTGTAGCCAAGTGCTTGGTTTGCCAGCAAGTGAAGGCAGAGCATCAGCGTACGGCCGGGTTGCTACAACCACATCCGATTCCGGAGTGGAAATGGCAACACATCACTATGGACTTCGTGACTGGACTACCTCGGAGTCCGAAGCAGAATGACGTGATTTGGGTGATCGTAGATCGATTGACCAAATCTGCGCACTTTATTCCGTTCCGAGTAGGACAGTCCACTGAGGCGCTAGCGAGGAGATATATGGAGGTAAAATTCTTTTACTCTCCGTTTTTATTTCCTTTTCCTAGTTTGGATAGTGATGTAACGTGAATCGTGCAGGAGGTTGTGCGACTTCATGGAGTCCCCGTGAGTATCGTGTCTGACAGAGACACGAGGTTCACATTTCAGTTCTGGCAGAGTTTGTAGAAGAGCTTGGGTACGCGTCTGAGTTTCAGCACGGCGTACCATCCGCAGACGGATGGCCAGTCCGAGAGGACGATTCAGATTTTGGAAGACATGCTGAGGGCGTGCATGTTGGATTTCAAGGGTTCGTGGGAGGACCATCTGCATTTGGTAGAGTTCTCTTACAACAACAGCTTCCAGGCGAGTATTGGCATGGCACCTTTCGCCGCTCTTTATGGGAGGAAATGTCGATCGCCATTGAGTTGGGATGACGTCGGTGATCGGGAGTTGTTGGGACCTGAGATGATCGTGGAGGCCGTGGATATCGTCAGGAATATTCGGGAGAGGTTGAGGATTGCTCAGGACTGTTTTAAGCATTGGGCGGATGCTAAACGTCGTCCTTTGGAGTTTCAGCCGGGCGACCATGTGTTCTTGAAGATTTCCCCGAATCGTGGTGTGATTCGTTTCAGGAAGCGTGGGAAGTTGAGCCCGCGATACATTGGACCGTTTGACATTTTGGAGAGGGTTGGCGAGGTAGCGTATCGCTTGGCCTTGCCGCCATCTTTGGAAGGAGTTCACAATGTTTTCCATGTGTCACAGCTTCGTCGATACATTAGCGATCCGTCTCATGCTGTGGATTTTTCGGAGATTACCGTTCGCCCAGATTTGACGTATGACCAGCATCCAGTGCAGATTCTGGACAGGCGTCAGAAGTCGCTTCGGAACAAGGTTGTCAATCTTGTGAGGGTGATGTGGCGACACGGCTCACCTGGAGAGTCTACTTGGGAGAATGAGGATGAGATGCGAGAGCGTTTCCCACTTTTGTTTCCGGACTCGTGAGTATTTGGAAATTCCGAGGACGGAATTTTTTCTTAAGTTGGGGAGGATATAACGACTGCTTTTCATGTATCTGGATTTATTATATTACAATATGTGTTTTGGTGGATTTTTCTCCTCATGTGTGGGTTTCGTCTCCGTAGCTTTCATTTTCGATCGATTCGTCGTATTTTCTCGTTTCTTCCTTAGGATTGTCGATTTCGAAGTATGTCATTCGTGACGGACTTCATAATGGTCGTATCTTACTTTTAGATCAAGCCTAGGAGTCTTAGAAATCGATCCCGGGGCCCCGCGCTCTGTATCGGAACTTTTGGTGCTCATTAGCCGGTATAAGAAGGGGCACCGACCGACTAGATGACGATCCAGTCGGTCGGCAATCCTTCTTGGACCGACTAGTTGGCTTTCTAAATTTCTCAGGAGTTACTGTTTATCGTTAGTCGGTCTAAGAACGTTGGTTGACCGACTAGGTTGCAAACTAGTCGGTCGGCAATGCTTCTTTAACCGACTAACTCATCAACTATTTTTGACACTAGTTACTGTTTACTCTTAGTCGGTCTAAGAACGTTCATCGACCGACTAGATGTCAAACTAGTCGGTCAGTAGTTGTTCTTTGACCGACTAACTCCTAATTCAGATTTTCGACTGGAGTTACTGTTTACACTTAGTCGGTCTGAGTTGGTCCACCGACCGACTAGTTCTCAAACTAGTCGGTCAACAGTTGTTCCTTGACCGACTAAGCAGTGCTGTGAACCCTAGTTTTGCCATAGCCGCCACCAAACTCTATAAATACCCCTCCAAACGTTTTCTTCTCCTCCCTCACGACCTAAAACCCTAATTTCTCCCCCCTTTGAGCCCCCATCTCCCTCAAACCCTATTTCCTTCATCCAAGCCCATCCTCCATCATCCAAACCCTCCCTCCACTCATTCTACCTCTCATCTTCCCCAAATCTCCATCAAACCCCCCAAAATCCCCCAAAACCCTATTTCTCCAAACTTCTCCAATCATTTCCAGATCTGAACCCTAGGTTCCCCGGAGCGTTTCTTCCGTCGCCGTGGTTGCTCGGCGTTATTCTTCCGTTCCCTACGCGGTAATACTCGATTCCTTTAATTTTAGCATAACCCACATTGACATTGTGAAACCCTAATAAAATGGATTGTTAGATGATTAGGGTTCTAATAAGAAACCTATTTAGGATCATTGTGCTAATAATTGTTTTGCCATAACAGTGAATCATTCCGTAGTTAGCTTGTGTGACGATCTTCATTGCTCGTCAATCCCGGTATCAGGCAAGTGAAACTTGCATCTTTTGATTTGGGCCATGTCTTAGGCCATTTACCTTGCTTTAGCGTAAAAGAGACTAGACGGTGAAAGGATAGCCGTTTAGACGCCTTTGACCTAGCTTGACAACGAAGCTTGGTCCGTCACCTTCATCATGCTTGTATGTCACGTTTACATTCCCTTAACGGTACGCGTATCAAATGTTCATGTCATCCATGCATCCTTAACTGCTATTGCATTTTGCCTGTCATGTTTAATTTAAATAAACGGTACGCGAATATCTGTTCATGTCATTGCATTTTGCCTGTCACGTTTAAATACAATTAACGGTACGCGTATTAACTGCTCATGTCATTGCATGCTTGAATACTCATCGTGATTGCGTAGCTTTGCTACATACTTGTACTATTGTTCCGGCTAGGCACCCACCTTGCGTGGGCACAATCCTATGCCACTCGCACTTTCTGGCTCGTGCTCCAGAAGACGAGCTCAACCCAGCCTGCGGGCAATAGGGCACTCGTTGAGTGATCCCTTGTACTTGATAACTTGAACCCAGCCTGCGGGCAAAGGGCACTCGTTGAGTGATCCCTTGTACTTGCACTTGTTACTTGACATTACGTGTCACTACAACCATTGGCCACTTGTACTCTCCTTTACTATACTTGTTACCACCGTACTTTACTTGCCATGCACCATATTTTAACTGCTAGGTTGCTAGTTTACCATTATTTCCGTTTCCTTGCACAAGTCTTTCGACTTGCTGACATGTGCCCCTTTTCTCTTTTGGGTGACACATGTTAGAGCCCGAGCCTGAGTTACTTGCTGAGGACATGGTGTTCGCTGACGCTGAGTCAGGGCCCGCGTTGATCGAGGACTACGTTGATACTGGGGATCAGTCTTAGTGTCTTCATTTAGCTTCTTTTGTTAGGCTGCTGAATTATCGGTGCGTGGCACCTAGTTTGATACTCTGTTATGTTTGTGTTATTTTGTTGGCCTTGTTCTGGGCCTTAGACTCTTTTCTGTTAGCCTGGTGGCTTTTCTGTGATGTTGAATATTTTGTGGACAAACTTTGGGATTGGTATTTCATATCTGCCTCTGTATTATTATTATTGTTGTTCCTTTTGCGATTACAGGGACCTGCTTATACTAAATTGACGCTTATCGGGTTTAGGGCTTCACAGCTCCTCTCTCGTGCGGACCTTCTCACGTCTCGCCTCCATTTTAGGGAAGCGGGGCGTGACACAATTTCCCCTTATCGCTCGGGCCGTTAGGATTCTGACGGTTCGGTTCGAGTGATGTGATTTGTGTGGATTTGATAGGTGCGTCGGTCGAGGCAGTAGCATTGAATGGAGGTCATCATGACACTGCTCGGTTGGTCTTTTCCCGCCTTTGGGAGCGGAATTCGAAGTGCCATCGGTTTCTAGATGTCGCCACATGTCCTCCTTCGAACGGCTCAGATTCTGAGTTTATCTCCCGTATAAAATCGCCGCCCTTTAATATTTTTCATTCGCCTTTTCTGATCTTATATTGTTCCTCCAAGCGGCTAACGGATTCCCCTATGTCTTTCTTCTTCCGATCTCCTTTCAAGGTAATCTCATTCTTCCTCTTCTGCCTTACTCAATCTATACCATGGCTACATTGAGGATAGGAAATTCTGCTCCTGGGTCTGGAGATCCCCTGGTTCCAGGTTTGGTAACCCTCCGGTTCTAGGGTCCAGAGATCCCCCGGTTCCAGTGTCTGGAGATCTCCCGGCTCCCCATTTGGCTCCTGACAAAAGGAAGGGTCTGTTGTTTGAGGACCCGACCTGCCGAGACGACGCCCATGCGGTGGAGGAGTTTGATGTTCCTCTGGTGAATCTCATGTCATCGTCAGCCGTTCCATATGCCACGGCTGAGGAGATACGGGCGAAGCACCTCTGCCACCCATATGGCGTTCGGATTTCATTTACCGACGAAAGGATTTGCTATCCGAGGAGCCACGAGGTCAGTGTGTATGTTGAGATGTTTTGCATGGGGCTCTGCTTTCCTCTCCCCCCATTCATCATCCATGTCCTGGATTTCTTGGTGGTGGCCATGTGTCAGCTGACCCCTTACTCGATCGCGGCCTTGGTGAGATTCATTACGATCTGCAACAGGAACGGGCTGGAGCCGACACTGCCCCTCTTCTTTTATTACTTTTGGGTTCAGATGGTCTGTCATGGGTCGTGGCAGACATCCGCACCCAGGTGGGGAGGGAGTGTCTGCTGGGTCTGCCTCGCTGGGTTGGTGACTGGAGTAGGGATTAAGTCTTTGTCACTTTCCCAGAAGACGCCATGATCATGACGGGTTGGGGGAGCCGGTGTCAATATAACTTGACACTGTCCCTTTTCGAGGCCGATCAGACTATGGTCCGACGTTTGTCGTCGTTGTCGCCGGTGGAGAGGTCAGTCTGGCCTCTGCTGGAAGACCTTCTCCTTAAAAACATCATGTGGTCCCCTGGTAGGCTCTTTCCTCTTTCTGCCCTTCTCTGTCGCTTACCTTGATCTTCTCCCCTTCTGCAGGGATGGCGGGTCGAGAGTTCAGTCATGACGTCCGCGAGCTCATTTGCCGGGGGCCAATAGCGGGTGTGAAAACCCTTCTGACCATGCACCTTGGTGCATGGTGGAGGAGAAGATCCACACGGCTGACGTCACAGTGGGGATGTTAGAGCCGGTGGTTCCCCCTGCCTCTGCCCTAAGTCATTGTTGATTCCCCCGCGGTGGGGAACCTGACTGGTGACAACCCTGATCTTGTCCGCACTGAGGGGGTCGTTGGTGGCGTCGGTCAGGGCTCCCGAACACCGGCCAAGAACCGTGGGGGAGAACAGAAGCGCCCCCTTCGGAGCCTAGGGGGCCCGAGGAGAGGAGGAATAAGAAGGCAGGGGAGGGCAGGCCCTCGAAGGCGCCCGAGGCACTGATCCTCTCAGGGACAACCCTCCCACTAGTGAAGGCGGCCTCTTCCGCCAGCCTGGCTGAGCGGTCTCCAATCGGCACGGGGGGCACCCTGCCCATACTTGAGGCTGGCCCGGATGTCCTGCCCAGAGAGTCTGTCTTCGTTGATCGAGACGTGGCCCTCTAGTTGGCGCAGGGTTTCGTCCTCCCGAGGGATCTCTCCTTCTTGGAGAAGGTCTACTTCGATCACTTGGCAAACTCCCTGGTCTGGCAGCTCCAGCAGGTCGGTGTTTCTCTTGCCACCACCCAGGATCCTTGGCGGCCTTTGCTTATTCCTTCTGTCTTGCAGGCTTCCACGATGGTCGTCGAGTGACGCAGCGCCGCGTAGAGCGGGTGGACGGCCTTGAGGCAGACTTGGCATAGGAGCACCTGAGGGCTGGGGTGGCTGAGGTGGCAGCTGAAGAGGCCCGTTCGAAGGCTTGTCGTTCGTTGCGTCGGGTGGACGAGCTTACCTCCGAGGTGAGGGACTTGAGGGAGGCCCTGGCGGCCGTCGAGAGGTCCGCTCAGGAGGCGGAGGAGACATTCCGTTGGGAGAGGGGCGAGCTCTGGGCTGAGCTGGGGGCCATGCAACAAGCACACCCCACCCAACTCATCGAGGAGGTGGAGAGGGGTTACGATGATGTCCTGGCATCGAGAATCGCGGCATCTCTCCAGAAGGCATTTCGGACCTACGAAGAGATCCTCGGCCCAAGGATTGTGGGGGTCTTTTGGGACGGGTTTCAGAGGTTCTAGGAGCGGGTCCGACAGACGCTTCCTCATCCTACGGCCGGCCTCGAGGACCCCGTCCAATCGGGGCAGGGGGAGGCCCCAAGGGATGCTTCTTCTCGGGCCCCGACGTCGTATGCAATGTCTTCCTGTTTTTGTCCCATCCCTTGTTAAGAAAAATATTTTCGATTTTGAAATATAATTCTTTGAGATCTTTACCATTGTGAGTGCTGTCGTGCTTTTGTCGAGTGTTCTCAGGATTGTGCTTCTGATGCTTAGTTGCCCCCTCCCGCTGTTCAAGCCGGGGCGGCCCGCTGGCCTGAGTTGCGAGAGGATTTCCTTTTGCCGGCTGAGTTATCGTTTTATCGGGGTGATTAGCCTGCTGGGGGAATGGCCCTAATCCTTGTGGGTGATGGGGGCCGATCAGTCTGATTGGGGAGTTGCTCCCAGTTATGCGGTAGATCGCGGCCATAGGCCCGTTGGGGGCGGTCGATGTTTTCCTGTGGATGTCCTCCTGTCTTCTCAGGATGTTTCCTGGCAGACATCTCGTCTTCCGCTAGGTCGAGCAGACGGTCCTGGGAGAACTGTCTCGACTTGCCCGATGGTCGGTCTGACCGGCCGGTTCCAAATAAATGTTCCAAACTTTTAGTTGAATGGATGTTCGGTTTGCCGAGGGGTTGCCCTCGGTATTAAGGTCAAACATTAGCCTGACGGTTTAGCCAGGGGTCGGTTCACCGGGGGAGTCGTCCCGAGCCTTACGGTCTGTTCTGGTGGTTAGCCCGCTGGGGGAGTTGCCCTCAGCCTTACAATTGATCAGCATGCTGGGGGAGTTGCCCACCAGCCTTACAGGCAATCGTTGTGATCGGCCTGCTGGTGGAGTTGCCCCCAGCCTTACGGGCGATCAGTGATCGGCCAGCTGGGGGAGTTTCCCCTAGCCTTAAGGTTGATCGGAGTGATCTTCCCACTGGTGGACTTGCCTCAGCCTTACGGGCGATCGGGTTGTTCGGCCAGCTGGGGGAGCTACCGTCATGCTTACGGTCGATCGACAGACCGGCCTGCTGTGGGAGTTGCCCCACGACTTACTGTTAGTCAGGTCGGACAGACAGCTGGGGGAGTTGTTGAGTATTGGTGTTTCATACTAATATTATTTTGATGATGATCACAACATTATGTTGTTGCTAATGACTCTCTTGTTTTAGTCTCTTAGTTACTTTTCAAGAATATCATTTTTGGAGACTAAATACTTGGTGCAAGGATGGACATCAAGTGAAAAAGGGCCAAAGCTTGGACTCAAGGTGTGCCAAAGCTTGGAGATGATGGGAAGCATCAAGGCATCAAGATTGAAGCCATAGACTCTAAGGAAAGCATTGTAATCCTTTTAATATTTCATTTATTGCTTTCTCTCTTTTTGAGTCTAGGTTTAATGTAATGCCTTGATAGATGGTCTACTCATTCATGCATATGCATTTAACCATCTTAGAGAGCCTTAGGATTATCATAGAATCCAACCCAATAGGCTCATCTTGCCCAAAGACTCATTTGGAGTCTCTGGCTATCCAACAGTTGCCTGTTGAAGGATTTACAGTCGACTAGGTGATTCCAGTCACATGTCGAGCCTTCTACAGTCGACTGTGGTGCACTGATCAAGTCAACCTTTTATTGACTCTACTTGAGTTTTTTGCATCAGTCGACTGATGTTCAATTTACAGTCGCCTGTATATTTACAGTCGCCTGTATATTTACAGTCGCCTGTAAAATGGTCATCAGTCATCTGAAAGGTCGCATGTCTTGTAGTAGTCGATTGTTGAAGGATAAACAGTCGCCTGTCTATTTTACAGTCGACTGTCATTTGTTCATCAGTCGCCTGTGTGTACACTGGGAGTAAGAGTTCAACTCTCTGTTTTATTCCATCCCCTGCAGTAGTCGCCTGCTGAAGGTTTAACAGGTGCATGTCCTATTTTCAGTCGACTATATCGACTTCATCAGTCGACTGTCGAGACTCAGATTATAGCCGTGGGGGTATTATCTAGCCGTTGGACAGTCGACTGTCATTTATTCATTGGTCGACTGTCTGTGACGTTTCAGCCCAAAATCTAGTCGTTGCAGTTTTTTGTTTTTAGCTGTTTTCTTGGCTTTTGAGAGTTCCTATAGGGTTCCTATATATATGAGAGGGCTGAGTTCATTAGAACTTCTTGATGCTATTGAAAATCCTTAGAGATTAAATAAGCCACTCTCAAACTCTCTCATTTCCCTCTTAGAGCTCTAAATCTCCTTCATGCGTTGAAGTGAAGCTCAAGGGAAATCATCCAAGTGCTTTCAAGCTTATCCCATGACTTGGAGATCCTCTTCCAAGCCTTGCATTCATTAATGAGTAAGTTCATCTCAAGGCATAGGTGAGAGTATTTGTTTTACTTTGTTATTTCATTGAAACCCTAGCTTTCTGTGTGAGAGTTATTTACTCTCTGTGTGAGAGTATAACCTTCTGTGTGAGGGTTGGTTGAGATCTCTCTGTGTGGGAGTTTGAGTCTCTCTGTGTGAGAGCATAAGTCTTTCTGTGTGAAAGCAATGATATCTCTTTGTGGGAATCCTAAATCCTCTGTGTGAGGTCTCTGTGTAAGAGTAAGGATCTCTCTGTGTGAGAATCCAAAATCCTATGTGTGAGGTATCTCTGTGTGAGATTGTTTCACTTCTCTATGTGAGAATTATAATGGATATTGGTGTGGCTGGACGTACCCAAATTTTGGGAACCAGGGTAATTCTTGTGTTCGCATTTGGATTAATTGTGTTGATTATGTTGGATATGGACGTCATGTATACACCCATGAGGGGATGTATGAGGGTCTGTGGACCTCAGATGTCGCGTGCATGAAAGCATGTGCGAAGAAAACCTTTTCATGTGTAAAAAGGACCACTCGATAAGTGGAAAAGGTCACTTTATAAGTGCATAAAGGCACTTGATAAGTGCATAAGGAAGAGGATAAGGAATGGTGTTAATATAGGCTAATAAGCTTATAAGTAGTTATTTCCTACAATAACTACCCCCTTGGCCTATAAATAGGACCCAATGGTAAGGCTTTAAGGCTAATACTTCATGCCATAAGTTTGCATAAGGCAACTTATTTTTCCTCTTCTCCCTTCCATTAAGTTCTTCTCCCAAAGATAGATTTAGACGGTGAAACATTGCTTTGATCCTCTGTGACAAAGTACCGACTATTGTGGCGAATCCGAGGGCGAAGTTCAGAGACTATAGCGAAGCGTACGCTAACGTAAGTCTCCTCTCTCTTTCGATCATCTATCATCTTATGATGGGATCCTTCATTGGTATCAGAGCCACACGGATTCGCCCCGGTCTCACCGATGAATGAGACTTTGTCTCTTTCACGAATGAGTTTCCTACCATTATGGATATGGTAGGAGCACATCGTGACGGATAGAACGCAAAAGTTGTTCTTTTCACGTTAGGGTCTTCTGCCATTACGGATATGGCAGGAACTCTCCATGACGGGAAGAACTGACCGTTTATCTCGCCAAACTCGCACTCCTCATGGATGCTGAGTCTCCATTCAATAGGGAATGTGCACTCTCTTCATGTAGAGCGTGAAGTTTGCGGCTTTGAAAGTGTGTTTTTTGTTTTTCTTTTTGGCACATGGCCATTAAAGCATAACCACTTTCTCGATGAACGGGTGTCTCATCGGAGAAGATTGTGGTTACAAAACTTCTCATCGGAGAAGAAGATTGCCATGGAAGGGCATGGTGCATTAACACCATGTAGTATGGCAATAGCATATCTCTTTGGTGCATGATCACCATGGCCATTTGGGTCATGAAGGCTATGCACCCCCCTCCCCATTGGGGAGGGGGTTGTCTTCGGCCAATGACAAACCAAGACCACCCCCCTTCAGGGGGGTGTGTGGCCGGAATCCAAGGAGGCCAGCCAGCCTCAGCCAGGGCCGAGGAGCCCTGGCCTCGACCAGGGCTGGGCTTGGCCCTGGCCTCGGCCAGGCACCCTGGCCAGGCCGACCCAGGCCTCGGCCAGGGCCGAGGCACCCTGGCCTCAGCCAGGGCAAAGCCCGGCCCTGGCCTCGGCCAGGGCCGAGGAGGCCACCCTGGCCGAGGCCAGGAGATATGGGGGGGCTTGCATGCCCGGCCCCTACGGGGCAGGCGGCAATCGCCTGTGGCAAAGCCCCCTGCAGGGGGGAGGGCTTGGATCCCTACGGGGGCCGGCGTCTGTGGCTTGCAGAAAACTCCCCTCAGGGGGTGTTCGGCCTTGGCCATGCTGTAATGGAAACTCTCTCTTCAGGGGGAATCCGGCCATGGCACGGCCATGGCTCGACCTCGACAATGGCCGCGGAAGGCCTCTACCTCCCGGCATTCCCTATTTTTTTTTGAAAAATACGTTTTCAAAATTGTTTTTCCGCTGCAAGTACTATAAGAGTACTATTATTTGATAAGTGATGGGGAAATATTGAAAGTTGTTCTAGATGGTGATTGGAATCGTAATGACCTTTCCGATTCTAGAACAACATCTTAAATATTTTTTGAAAGTAACTTATCAAATGTAAAAATATCATTCCACGTAGGAATGATATTAGACTAGTCTAAAATTTACACATTCGATTGATTCAACGTCTCAATGGATCATGATTCGGCCAGTGGTCTTTTCGACTAGTTTTGTGGGTCACCTCAGCTCTGTCTGGGGGTAGTGAACCATGGACTAGCAAATCCCCTGGTTGGTCCGCTGGCCGAAACTGCTGAATTATGAAAATGTGCTAAAATGATGACTATGTATAGAAATTAATACAATGTTTTTGATCGAATTTTTTTTATTTTGCAGCATTTTAAAACTAAAATGTCTTCCGCTACTAAGAACATCGTCGCTGAGTTGAACAAAGGTGAAAACGCAACGGCGATAATTACAAACTGTGGACTCTGACGAACAAAATGATTGAACCTGATTTAGGCACTACGGCCCAATACAGAAGAGACAAGGAAGCTTTTGATGCTTGGTCTCGGAAGAACAAAATTGCTCGCATTACGTTGTTGTCAAGTATGGCCGACGACATAATGCGAATCTTCCGAGAATATGACCTAGCTATGGACATATGGTCCAAGCTAGAGGAGAAGTTTGGTGGCACCTCGGTGACCAAACTTCACTCTTTAACTATAAAATTCGATTCGTACAAAAAATGTCGACATCATTCCATGGGAATGCATCTGTGACACATGGCGAATCTTATTTCAGAGTTAAAGGATGCAGGTCATATGCTCACTGATGAGCAACAAATCCAAGCGGTCATACGTTCCCTACCAATCGAATAGGACAACATGAAGATGCATCTCACTCATAATGAGAGCATCAAGAACTTCAACGATGTTTCTAAGCACCTCGAGTTAGAGGAAGAGCGGCTTGCGGCCGCCAAGCCAAGTACAGAAGTACACATGGTTGCTAGTTCCTCACACGGGGGAAAGAAACGTAAACATCGCTCAAAGTTTGCTCATGAACATAAAAAGCAAACAGTGTCTACCAAGAAACCCAAACAAAAGGGTGGGAACAAGAAATGGCACAAGAAGAAGGACTTGAAGAAGATCAAGTGCTTCAAGTGCAACAAGTTAGGTCACTTTGACCGTTCATGTGCGGATGGAGGTGACAAGGTAACTTGTAATAATACTAGTTACATATGTGTTTCTAGTTCAATATTTCTTGTAGAATCTAATCCCTTTTGGATAATTGATTCAGGTGCCACCGACCACATAGCAAGGGACAGCCGGTCCTTCG
The DNA here is from genome assembly GCA_030789695.1 of Scilla litardierei. NCBI lineage: Eukaryota > Viridiplantae > Streptophyta > Magnoliopsida > Asparagales > Asparagaceae > Scilla > Scilla litardierei. The sequence goes on along the minus strand of CM061141.1, from coordinate 179,120,176 downwards.
TGGAGTATCACTGGATACCCCAAGGAACGAAGTGGATATATTTAGGAAACAACACACGTGTTGAAGTGAAAGGCGTTGGGACGTGCAAGCTCGTCTTGGACAACGGCCACACAATCTTACTTCATGATGTTCTCTTCGCTCCGGATATTCGAAGGAATATCATATCTGTGGTCGTATTAATGGGTCTTGGTTATAGTTGGTTCTTTCATAATTGTAATGTGGATCTGTCTTGTAATAATTCTTTAATTGGTTATGGGTATGTTTTTAAAGGATTCATTGTATTGAATACGATGTACGATTCCTCAAATTTTAATGAAAATTTCCTTGTTACAAATTCCTCGATTTATGAGTCAGATGTAATTTGTTGGCACGCAAGGCTTGGTCACATTGGACCAACACGTATGGATAGACTTGCCAAACGTGGTCTTCTATCCAATGTTTCAAAGGTTGAAATGTCGACTTGCGAACATTGCCTTGTAGGGAAATCTTGTCGCAAGCCATTTGGAACCGGCACAAGGGCCGAGGTTCCATTACAGCTCATCCATTCGGACATATGTGGTCCGATGAATGTCAAGACAAGACGTGGGAAGTCCTACTTCATCACTTTTATTAATGACTTCACCCGATTCAGACATATCTATTTGATATACCACAAAAATGAAGCATTAACATGCTTTAAAAACTATATGAGTTTAGTGAAAAATCAATTAAATCGCAAGATTAAGGTTTTGCGAACCGATAGAGGCGGTGAATATCAATCAGCAAGTTTTAAGGAACTTTGTGATGAAAAGGGCTTAGTTCATCAAGTAACTATGCCTTATACTCCGCAACAAAATGGTGTTGCTGAAAGGAGGAATATGACTTTAATGGAAATGGTCCGTTCAATGATGGCGCAAGCTAACTTGCCAATCACCTTTTGGGGTGATGCATTGTTGACGGCTGCTTTCATCTTGTACCGCGTACCCTCGAAATCAGTTAGCTCCTCTCCTTATGAGCTGTGGAATCAAAGGTATCCTGACTTACGCATTTTAAAACTTTGGGGGTGTGCATCCTATGCACATATTTCCTCCCATAAGTATGGCAAACTTGGGCCAAGGGGTAGGAAATGTATCTTTTTACGATACGCAGAAAACTCCAAAGGTTATGTTTTCATTGGTCAGGAAGACAATGGAGGACTGATTGAATTTGAGTCGAGTGATGTTACTTTCTTGGAAAATGAGTTTCCAAGACAGGGCGAGATAAGTCAGGACTTATCTCTATTTGAGATTTATGATCAAGAAGGATTACCTCATTCGAGTGGTAGAATTCTTGGTGAAGACGAAAATACATTTCAACCTTCACCAATGGATGATACAAATGATGCGAATCCTATTCCATATTGGAATAATAATCCAAGTGGGAGCAATTCTAACCACATTCCAAGTGGGAGTAATATTAGAATTGATACAAATTCGAGTCAACAAGGACTTGAAGAATCTCAAATACGACGTAGTGGTCGTACAAGGTTAGCTCCTCTAAGATTTGAGGATGAATTCCCATAAACCTTTGTGACTTAACTACAAGAAGATGACGAGCCTGCTACTTTCAAACAAGCCGTATCATGCCCTGCAAAAGACAAATGGGTGGAAGCGATGAAGGAGGAATTAGAATCCATGAAAATTAACCGAGTCTCGGACTTGGTTGACTTACCCAGAGGACATAGAGCTATTGGGAACAAATGGGTTCTCAAGATCAAGCATAAGGCTGATGGTTCTATAGACAGATATAAAGCTCGCCTTGTCGCGAAAGGTTTTACGCAACAGGAAGGGATAGACTACGAAGAGACCTTCTCACCTGTTGTTCGTTTTACCTCGATTCACTTGATTCTGGATTTGGTAGCATGCTTAGACCTCGAATTACATCAAATGGATGTAAAGACTACCTTTCTCAATGGAGAATTGGACGAGATCTATATGGAACAACCAACAGGGTTTGTAAAAGATGGAAACGAACATATGGTTTGTAAACTTCGTAAGTCCATATATGGTCTTAAAGAATCCACGAGGCAATGGTATATACGATTTCAAGAAGTTGTCTTATCAAATGGTTTTACCATGCTTGATGAAAATAACTGTGTATATATTAAAAGGATCAAAAGCAAGTATGTTATTATGTCTCTATATGTAGATGACATTTTAATAGCCGGAAATGACAAGGGCTTTGTGATGGATATCAAGGCTTGAATTTCATCAGTTTTTGAGATGAAAGACATGGGAGAAGCCGCATATATCCTTGGAGTTAAGATTTCAAAGAATCGTTCGAAGAAACTTCTCTCTTTCACAAGAGCCTAATATAAAGAAGGTTCTAGAACATTTTAATATGTAGGACTGTAAGTTCATTGATACTCCTATAAGCAAATGCGATAATTTATGTCTAAAAATGTGTCCAAAGTACCAAAAAGAAAAGGAAATTATGGAAAAAGTTCCATATTCCCGTGCAGTTGGTAGTCTTATGTACGCTATGATGTGTACAAGACCGGACATCTGTTTTGCCGTTGGAATGGTAAGTCGTTACCAATCCAATCCAGGGCAAGCACACTGGAAAGCGGTTAAGAGGATAATGTGGTATCTTAAAGGGACTGCGGACTTTGCTTTATGCTATCAAGGAGATGCCTTGAGGCTCGAAGGCTACACTGATGCTGATTGGGCGGGTGATCTCGATGAGCGACGATCGACCTCAGGATATGTCTTTCTACTCGGATCTGGTGCAATATCCTTAAGTAGCAAGAAGCAATCCTGCATCACACTTTCAACTATGGAAGCCGAGTTTGTAGCATTTAGCATGGAGGTCCAAGAAGCTGTTTGGCTTAGGAGGTTCTTAGACAAGCTAATTAATGCAAGTGACTCAGGTGCTGTACCAATATACAGTGACAGTCAAGCATCTATAGCCTATGTCAAAGATCCAAAATTCCATTGTAAGACCAAACACATTGATATCCGCTACAAATTTGCAAAAGACTATGATAAGAACAAGATGGTAGACATTAGGTACATATCTACGCATGAGATGATAGCGGATCCTCTTACGAAGGCGATCCCCAGAGATGTGTTTTACAAACACTTATCATCTCAAGTATTGCGTAAGAGCTGAGTTGTATCAATGTATATTCCCATGTCTATGAAAGATCAAATTTAATAAAAGAATAAGTTCTTTTCGACATTGCAAATGAGTTTGAAAATGTTTGTGTACATTTCTTTTAATCTCAGCTATATTTTCTAGTATGTCAGACAGATTGAGGTTGGCTCTCTCACATGAGCAACCGCCTTTATTCTATCAGACGGATGAGATAAAGATGAGACCTGTTTAAAGTAAAAATCGTCAGACGGATGATTTAGAGTCATGAATTAAACAAAATGGTCGTATGAAAGATCTGCATCATATGGATGCTTACAAAAGATCTAAGAGGATTTTTGAAATCTTATATGTCTTATACGGGATGTAAGTCCAGGAAATTAATGAGTAGTAAAAGGGACTCAAAGTCAGACATTGTGGTGTTTGATCATCATCCTTACAACATCATTAAGACATACGCTCCCTGGGGAAGGAGTGATGTTGTAATACGTATTCATACTACGTATGCATTTGACCATTGGGTTAGAATAGTAATTGTGTTTACTATTATGTGAGACCCAAAGACCACATGGGTCTTAAACTTCTTTCCCTTATGGACTCTAATTGGTTCCTTTAGATTTGACTGGGTGATCGCTGCCTTAGCATGTTGCTTATGGACTATGGTCAATTCTGTCCGGCTGGGTATGTTAGAAAAGCGAGTCAAGTCAAGATCGAATGGATCGCAAGAAGAGGAAGATTAATTTCATTTTCACATTTGGACTTTAGAGATTCAAAGATGGCCAGCCAATTGTATTCCAGATGGGATTCAATTGTTGAATATAAAGTATAAGAAATGTGAAGAAATAATCTAAGGTAAAGCATGCGTTGATCTACTCAACTTTGCACCCCAAGGAGTGTTGTGTATCTCTAACAAGTGCACAACAGCGGACTCTATGCGCATGACGGTCACACGGTCTATTTCTCAGTATGATAACCAGAAGAACTAAAGGAAAAGATGTTTCCTTATAATCCCCTCAAGTGTGAGTGGGAGATGTTGGATATGGACGACATGTATACACCCATGAGGGGATGTATGAGGGTTTGTGGACCTCAGTTGTCGTGTGCATGAAAGCATGTGCGAAGGGAACCTTTTCATGTGTAAAAAGGACCACTCGATAAGTGGAAAAAGTCACTTTATAAGTTCATAAAGGCACTTGATAAGTGCATAAGGAACAGGATAAGGAATGGTGTTAATATAGGCTAATAAGCTTATAAGTAGTTATTTCCTACAATATTTCCCCCTTGGCCTATAAATAGGACCCAATGGTAAGGCTTTAAGGCTAATACTTCATGCCATAAGTTTGCATAAGGTAACTTATTTTTCCTCTTCTCCCTTCCATTTAGTTCTTCTCCCAAATATAGATTTAGACGGTGAAACGTTGCTTTGATCCTCTGTGACAAAGTACCGACTGTTGTGGCGAATCCGAGGGCGAAGATCAGAGACTATAGCGAAGCGTACGCTAACTTAAGTCTCCTCTCTCTTTCGATCCTCTATCATCTTATGATGGGATCCTTTAGATTAATTCCTCTTGCATTTATTATTCCGCATTTGCAAGTTTAATTTTAATTGCATAATTTATTGCCATTACTCTATTCACCCCCCTCTAGAGTGTTTGTTGTTAGTATTGCAAGGTACACGGTCCTTACAGGAGCTACCCCCAGGCTTATGGTAGAGCGACGACCGGCCTGCTGGGGGAGTTACCCCCAGCCTTACGGTAGATCGACGGACCAGCCTACTGGGGGAGTTGTCCCCAGCCTTATGGGCAACCGTTGTGATTGGCCTGCTAGGGGAGTTGCCCCAGCCTTATGGTCGATCGGTGTGGTCGTCCTGCTGGGGGAGTTTCCCCAGACTTATGGGCGATCTGTGCGGTCGTCCTGCTGGGGGAGTTGCCCCCAGCCTTACGGGCAATCATTGTGATCTGCCCGTCGGGGGAGTTGCCCCCAGCCTTATGGTCGATCGATGCGGTTGTCCTACTGGGGGAGTTGCCCCCAGCCTTATGGGCGATCGTTGTGATCGGCCTGCTGGGAGAGTTGCCCCAGCCTTATGGTCGATCGGTGTGATCGGCCTGCTGGGGGAGTTGCCCCCAGCCTTACGGGCAATCGGTGTGGTTGGCCTGCCTGTGGAGTTGTCCCTGGCCTGATGGTCGACCTCGAGGTCCGGTGTGACGGGGCGGGAAAAGACATGATTGCTTTACTACGAACTTGTGTTTCATTCACTGAACCGGGAATACAATTTGAAAAGAAAAAAGTAGGGAAGATAATGGCGAGCTATTTTCACCCGGGGGAGGAGTTGCGGCTTGTCATCCTACCACCTCATTCGATAATGCACAGAGCGTTCTGGATGACGTTCACCTTCTTTCCTTTTTCCATCTGTTTGGACGTCCCCTTTCCGGGGGTTGTCTTCGAGTCATCGACAAAGTTCTTCAGGTGCCCGCGTCTGATCAGTTTGTCTATGTCCTTCTTCAGGTGCCAGCAGTCATCGGTGTCGTGGCCATTGTCTTTGTTGTACCTGTAGTATTTTTCCTCGTCCCTTCTGCCACACTTCATTTTCGGGGGTGGCTTGCCGATGTGGCCATCTTTCTGAGACTGTGTTGGGCCGGTGTCTTGAGTGGCGTTCAGCCTGGGGGTTTGCGCTTCCTCATTACACTTCTTTTTCCTTGCATTTTTCTCCCGCTTGTGGTCGTCCGGCTCGCGGCACTCACTTTCATCTCGTTTAGAGCCCCGCTTGGCCCCTGTGGGAGACCTCCTTCCTCTGCTACCAATGCCTCTTCTGTTAGCATGTAACGCTCCGCCCGGGCTATTACCTCGGCTTGGTCTTTCACAGGCTCATTCTGCAATGACTTATTTAGGCCCCTGTGCTGGAGCCCATTCTTCAGGGCTGTTTTCACGACCATCTCAGGCAGCTCTCCACATTCAGCCTCACAGCGTTGAAGCAGCGTAAGTAGCTTCTTAGGGATTCGCTCGGTCTTTGTATCACATTGAACAGAAGCCTCGAGTACAGCTTTATCTGTCGGCCGGCCATGAATTGCTTACAGAATTTCTGAGAGAGGTCTTTGAAGTTTCTGATGGATCGGTTGAGAAGGCTGTGGTGCCAGCTCCTGGCGGACTTCCGGAGAGTGGAGTAGAAGCCTCGGTAGAGCAGGGCGTCGTCGCCCCCTGGAATGCCATGACCCCTTCGTAGTACATCACGTGATCTTCCAGGTCCCCCGTGCCGTCGTACTTCTCTAAGGTTGGCACCGTGAATCTGTGTTGGATATAGACGACATGAATACACCCATGAGGGGATGTATGAGGGTATACGGACCTCAGATGTCGCGTGCACAAAAGCGTGCACGAAGGGAACCTTTTCTCGTGTGAAAAGGACCACTCGATAAGTGGAAAAAGCCACTTTATAAGTGCATAAAGGCACTTGATAAGTGAATGAAGAAGAGGATAAGTAAATGTGCTAATATAGGCTAATAAGCTTATATTTAGTTATTTCCTACAATAACTACCCCTAAAGCCTATAAATAGGACCCAAGGGTAAGACATTTACACTAATCTAACCATGCCATAAGTTTGCAAAAGGCAACTTGTGTTCTTCTTCTCCCTTCCATTAAAATCCTCTTCTAAATAGAGATTTAGGCGGTGAAACGCTTCTTCGATCCTCCGTGACGAAGTACTGACCGTTGTGGCAAATCCAAGGGCGAAGTTCAGAGATTACGGTGCCGCGTACGCAAGCGTAAGTCTCTCCTCTTCATTAGATCCTAACATCATTGTTTTAACAGGATCCTACATTGGTATCGGAGCCATACGGGTTCTCCCCGGTCTAACCATCGCCCCGGTCTAACCGATGAACGAGGCGTTGTCTTTTTCACGAATGAGTCTCCTTCCATTATGGATATGGTAGGAACGCATCGTGACGGAGAGAACTGTCACGCCTCGCTTCCCATTATACTTGGGGCGAGGACGTGAACGTGCCCGCTTGGGTTGGAGCGATGAAGCCCCAACCCAATAAGCATCTGTGTATGACTACTTTGGCAGATTCTTGCTTGCGAATAATCGGAACAACATAATATGGTGTCATCATTAAGACTTTGACTTCCAGATTACATGTACAAAAAAATTAGAAGGCCTAGCATGGCCATTACAACAGTTACAAGGAAATTAAAACACCTGAAAATGAATACAACAATTATTAAAATTTAGCAAGCTGCGCAGTGTTCGTCGTCTTCAGTAGTGGATCTCGTGCTCTTGGTTCTCTTGGTCACCTTCTTCAATCTCCAAGTGAACTTCACTGTGAACTCTGCTCAAAACCTAACGTATATTTCACAAACAAGGAAATATACGTCAGCGAGGGTCGCTCGGCAAGATTTTAAAACGTTAGTAACAAAAGACCCTCGGCAAGATAATAATATAGTTTTACAAAGCTTTAGTGAAGAATGATACAATGTGATCCAAAAAGATGATACATAGTAGCATGTGGAAACATGTGAGCATAACATCTGTAGTGTGTAGGGCAGTGAGCATGAGTAGCGTGGTGTGCACAGCAATAAGTATAACGGGTGTAGTGTGTACAACAAAAGTGGTGACAAGTGTAGTGTGTACAGCAATAGTAGTGACAAGTGTAGTGTGCACAGCAATAGTCAATCGTGACAATAATTTTAGCAGTTTACAATGTAGCATCAGCAGAGGTAAAGAGAAAGGTGCATCAATCAATCAATCAATCTCCTATCTAGTGACAAAGCCCAGTGTCCGAGGGGGAGGTGACCAGCATCACACCCAAGTCAACGGGAGCTACCCGTGACTCTATACTCACCGACCCGGCCAGGTGTCGGTCAAGTTCACCAATCGAGTGCAATCCAGCTTTCCAGCCTCTACTACACTAGACTACCCCACCCAAGTGTCCATAAGTCAAACCGTAGTTCAATGTTAGCTGTATGGCTAACATTCCGTAAATGCCCCGCGGGCCCATATCCGTATTGCCCGAAGGCCCAATAGTCCGTAATTGCCCAAAGGCACAATAGTCCGTAAATGCCCGAAGGCCCAATACCACATTCCAATAGAGGTGGACAATTCAAAATATATCTGGCGACACAAATAGTAGTACTACAAGCAATAAGAGCAATGTGCGTTTTAAAGATGACATCGCATTCTTATACTTTAAAATTAGTAGGGGATCAATACTTTAACCTTCGAAACTTTGTAGAAAATAATATACTTTCAAGGGGTAAATACCTGCGCCTTTGAAAAGTATGAGGAAAGTAATATACTTGCCTGAAGCGAGTTTGGGTGCCCACGCGGTCTTTAGAGAGGCGTGGAATTATCTGCGTTAACGAATTCGCAATAACAAGCCATAAGTTCTTATTCGGGTATAAAATCCAACTTAAACACACATACAGACATGCAGCCTGAATTTAAATACACAAATACACACACACTCTCTATCTCTCTAGGTATGTACAGTAGGTACCTATACTATCTATTAAGTTTGCCAGTACACTGACTTATAGCATATTAGTATATCACCTATTATTATACTGATAGAGCTAGTAATATACTAGCTATCAGAGTTATTAGCGTATTATTATAGTTCAAGACTTGTACACACACAAGCTTACCCACTCACATCCTTATAAGTGACCACAGTACACTTTTTATTAACAAACGTACGGACATAGAAATCGAAATGCATGGAAAGTCACAGTTCATATGACCGCATGCAATAATTAATATGTAAGCCTTGAAATGTTTACCCGTTGTCTCGTTGCATTCCCCTAGCAGGCGGCTTACTGGTGGCGGGCTCGACTGCGGGAGGCGTTGTTGCGGCGGTACCGGGCGGTGTCACGGCAGGTTCGAGCGGTGTGGAGGGAAGAGTACGCCGGCGGGGTCTCGGAAGAGGAAGGTGGCGCCGTGGGCTGGGGCTTGTCGTGTACGGCGGAAGGAGGGAGCCCGGGCTGTAGCAGAGCTCGTCGACGATGGAGGCTGCAAGGTGGAGGACCGGAGCGAGGGCGTTGGTCGTCGATGGGTGCTGATGGCGGCGCAGTTGGGCGGAGAGGATTCGGGGCTGCGGCTTGCTCGGAGGAAGGGTCGGTGACATGGCTGCTCGGAGAAACGGAGAGGTGACCGGAGAGGGGAGGAGATGGCCGCGATGAGGGTCGACGTGCTGGGCGAGGGAGGAGGCGACTTCTTCGCGGCAGTCGGTGGTGTGGCGAGCTCGTTCGGTGTCGGAGAGGCCTGGCGCTGGCTGCGGGTTGAATGACACTGTGTTGGGCGATGGAAGCGGCGTCGGAGGCGACGTGCACGATGGCGATGGAGGCCTCGGGGGTTGGAATCTCTGGCGTTGCTTACGAGAGGGGGAGGAGATGGCTTCGGCGGGCGGCCTGAGGATCTCTGTAGTCGGCGCCGGTCGTGAGTGGAGGAGGCGGATGGCGGATCAACGCCGGGGGGTTGTTGGGAGGAGAGGAGGACGGCGCTGGGCGAAGGCGCAACGGCGAGGGGTTGGGTTCTCGGTTCGAGTAGGAGGGTACTGCGTTTAAATATTAGTAGAGGAAGGACGTGGAGAGAGAAATATGGCGATGAGCACGTGGGGTGGTTAACGGTGACGTGATAGAGGGATGGGAGAAATGCGCATGGGTTGTTTATTGAGAATCTCTACGGATCCCGGTGCGTGACTTGCGGTCTCGTGGGTGGGTGAGGGGAGAAACGTGGGGAAAAAGTTGGCCAGCGGTTGTTAGATTATTAAGGATGGGATAATAATGGTAATTAGTTAGGATACTAACAATCAGTTAAGATACTAAAATTCAATCTGTTGGGATATAATAAGAATTGGGTTGAAATAATATACAGTTAGTTTAAGAAATAATAACTCTAAAATTTAAATTTTAAATGTAACGAAAATCAGTTTGAGTTTTAAAAAAATAGTTAAGAATTAGGTTAGTTAGTTTAAAGAGAAATTAAGTAAAAGAGTTTAATGTAAAAACTTTAATTTTTTTTTGAAAAGATCCCTACCGTAACTTAAATGTTTGAAAAGGAAAAGAATAAAAACATTAATAAATATTGATAATCCGATTTTATAGCTTCGCTATTTGACATCCAAAAATTTCAACAAAATACCGAGGCGATCGCGCCTCCGAGAGTGTCGCGAATACGGGGTCCACTTGTGAGTCCGAACTATGAAAAACAATAATTAAAATTAAACACGAGAATACACATACGATAAAGAGATACGTACTAAAAATGTACGTCCGGAAAGCTGCCGTTACACCCTACCCACCTTAAGAAAAATTCCGTCCTCGGAATTTCTTAAGCTAGATAAGGATCAAGGAAACACTTGATAGACGAAGGATGAGAATGATGTCATAGTATCAAGGAAGCAAAAGACATATAGATGAATGCAAACATCTGAATTGAAAAGGTCTAAGATCGTAACAAAATAACGCCCCAAAAAAAATAACAAAGCATGATAGACGAAATGGCAATAATAGAAATAAAAGATATATCTAAGAAGCGACAAGCAAGGATAAGCACCTGATATGAATCATTAAATGCGACGAGTGCAGTTCCTTGCAATATGATCAGGTGCCCCGCACGCCAAACACTGGTTCAACAATACGCGACAATCCTTCTTGACGTGCCCAACTCGGTTACAGTGATGACATACCACTGTAAATTTGGGGTCGGCTGGAGCTGCAGGCTTCTTGAAATTGGTGGTCTGAGTCGGTCGGATATCGTTCTTTGGCAGCTCCTGCGGACGCTTGCCTGTCTGACGCGCCTTCTTCTGATTAGCAATCCGCTCCTGATTCTTCGCAGCTACTAGGACATCCTCATGAGTGGTAAAAGTATTCCCAGACAGCACACCCTGGATGTCTAGGTCCAGGCCCTGCAGGAAGCGATGCGCACAGTCCTCAGGGTCTTTCACCATAGCAGGAGCATAGCGACTCAGCATCGTGAACTCGGCTTCGTACTCATCAACAGTCATGGAGCCCTGCTCCAGGTTGATGAAACGACTCTCCATCACTCGCTTCGTAGACTTGGGAAAGTACTGGGCGTCGAACCTCTTGCAGAAAATATCCCATGAAATCGGCTTGGTCAGCCTGGCTTCCTCCGCATTCCACCAGCTACGGGCATTATCTGTCAACTGCTTCCTGGCAAGCTCCACCCATTCATCTTTATTGATTCGAGCAAGGCCCAAATCATCCTCGGTGCTCTGACGCCACTCTTCGGCTGCTAGCGGGCCCTCTCGTCCGGAGAAGCTCTTCGGATGCATCTCACGAAACTGCTTGGCTCCCGGAGCTGGTGCAACTGGTGCGGCCGGCGCAACTGGTGCGGCCGGCGCAGCTGGCGCAGTCTGACATCCTTGCTGGACTAAATGGTGTTGAACTTCCAGCATATCTCTCATGACTCCAAGCATCTGTCGAATATCGTCCTCTCCGGCTCCAGCAGCTCCGGATCCTCGTCGAGTGTTACGTCTTCCTGACATGCTGTAAACAACAAAGTAAACATTTGCGTACAAGATTTATCCAGACAGTCTAGTTAATAATGACATCTATATTGTTCCGAGCATTTCGCAGAAGCATGACCTGCATGGGCCACCACTAAAACCTGTCACACCCTGCTTCCCATTATACTTGGGGCGAGGACGTGAACGGGCCCGCTTGGGTTGGAGCGATGAAGCCCCAACCCAATAAGCGTCTGTGTATGACTACTTTGGCAGATTCTTGCTTGCGAATAATCGGAACAACATAATATGGTGTCATCATTAAGACTTTGACTTCCAGATTACATGTACACAAAAATTAGAAGGCCTAGCATGGCCATTACAACAGTTACAAGGAAATTAAAATACACCTGAAAATGAATACAACAATTATTAAAATTTAGCAAGCTGCGCAGTGTTCGTCATCTTCAGTAGTGGATCTCGTGCTCTTGGTTCTCTTGGTCACCTTCTTCAATCTCCAAGTGAACTTCACTGTGAACTCTGCTCAAAACCTAACGTATATTTCACAAACAAGGAAATATACGTCAGCGAGGGTCGCTCGGCAAGATTTTAAAACGTTAGTAACAAAAGACCCTCGGCAAGATAATAATATAGTTTTACAAAGCTTTAGAGAAGAATGATACAATGTGATCCAAAAAGATGATACATAGTAGCATGTGGAAACATGTGAGCATAACATCTGTAGTGTGTAGGGCAGTGAGCATGAGTAGCGTGGTGTGCACAGCAATAAGTATAACGGGTGTAGTGTGAACAGCAAAAGTGGTGACAAGTGTAGTGTGTACAGCAATAGTAGTGACAAGTGTAGTGTGCACAGCAATAGTCAATCGTGACAATAATTTTAGCAGTTTACAATGTAGCATCAGCAGAGGTAAAGAGAAAGGTGCATCAATCAATCAATCAATCTCCTATCTAGTGACAAAGCCCAGTGTCCGAGGGGGAGGTGACCAGCATCACACCCAAGTCAACGGGAGCTACCCGTGACTCTATACTCACCGACCCGGCCAGGTGTCGGTCAAGTTCACCAATCGAGTGCAATCCAGCTTTCCAGCCTCTACTACACTAGACTACCCCACCCAAGTGTCCATAAGTCAAACCGTAGTTCAATGTTAGCTGTATGGCTAACATTCCGTAAATGCCCCGCGGGCCCATATCCGTATTGCCCGAAGGCCCAATAGTCCGTAATTGCCCAAAGGCACAATAGTCCGTAAATGCCCGAAGGCCCAATACCACATTCCAATAGAGGTGGACAATTCAAAATATATCTGGCGACACAAATAGTAGTACTACAAGCAATAAGAGCAATGTGCGTTTTAAAGATGACATCGCATTCTTATACTTTAAAATTAGTAGGGGATCAATACTTTAACCTTCGAAACTTTGTAGAAAATAATATACTTTCAAGGGGTAAATACCTGCGCCTTTGAAAAGTATGAGGAAAGTAATATACTTGCCTGAAGCGAGTTTGGGTGCCCACGCGGTCTTTAGAGAGGCGTGGAATTATCTGCGTTAACGAATTCGCAATAACAAGCCATAAGTTCTTATTCGGGTATAAAATCCAACTTAAACACACATACAGACATGCAGCCTGAATTTAAATACACAAATACACACACTCTCTCTATCTCTCTAGGTATGTACAGTAGGTACCTATACTATCTATTAAGTTTGCCAGTACACTGACTTATAGCATATTAGTATATCACCTATTATTATACTGATAGAGCTAGTAATATACTAGCTATCAGAGTTATTAGCGTATTATTATAGTTCAAGACTTGTACACACACAAGCTTACCCACTCACATCCTTATAAGTGACCACAGTACACTTTTTATTAACAAACGTACGGACATAGAAATCGAAATGCATGGAAAGTCACAGTTCATATGACCGCATGCAATAATTAATATGTAAGCCTTGAAATGTTTACCCGTTGTCTCGTTGCATTCCCCTAGCAGGCGGCTTACTGGTGGCGGGCTCGACTGCGGGAGGCGTTGTTGCGGCGGTACCGGGCGGTGTCACGGCAGGTTCGAGCGGTGTGGAGGGAAGAGTACGCCGGCGGGGTCTCGGAAGAGGAAGGTGGCGCCGTGGGCTGGGGCTTGTCGTGTACAGCGGAAGGAGGGAGCCCGGGCTGTAGCAGAGCTCGTCGACGATGGAGGCTGCAAGGTGGAGGACCGGAGCGAGGGCGTTGGTCGTCGATGGGTGCTGATGGCGGCGCAGTTGGGCGGAGAGGATTCGGGGCTGCGGCTTGCTCGGAGGAAGGGTCGGTGACGTGGCTGCTCGGAGAAACGGAGAGGTGACCGGAGAGGGGAGGAGATGGCCGCGATGAGGGTCGACGTGCTGGGCGAGGGAGGAGGCGACTTCTTCGCGGCAGTCGGTGGTGTGGCGAGCTCGTTCGGTGTCGGAGAGGCCTGGCGCTGGCTGCGGGTTGAATGACACGGTGTTGGGCGATGGAAGCGGCGTCGGAGGCGACGTGCACGATGGCGATGGAGGCCTCGGGGGTTGGAATCTCTGGCGTTGCTTACGAGAGGGGGAGGAGATGGCTTCGGCGGGCGGCCTGAGGATCTCTGTAGTCGGCGCCGGTCGTGAGTGGAGGAGGCGGATGGCGGATCAACGCCGGGGGGTTGTTGGGAGGAGAGGAGGACGGCGCTGGGCGAAGGCGCAACGGCGAGGGGTTGGGTTCTCGGTTCGAGCAGGAGGGTGCTGCGTTTAAATATTAGTAGAGGAAGGACGTGGAGAGAGAAATATGGGGATGAGCACGTGGGGTGGTTAACGGTGACGTGATAGAGGGATGGGAGAAATGCGCATGGGTTGTTTATTGAGAATCTCTACGGATCCCGGTGCGTGACTTGCAGTCTCGTGGGTGGGTGAGGGGAGAAACGTGGGGAAAAAGTTGGCCAGCGGTTGTTAGATTATTAAGGATGGGATAATAATGGTAATTAGTTAGGATACTAACAATCAGTTAAGATACTAAAATTCAATCTGTTGGGATATAATAAGAATTGGGTTGAAATAATATACAGTTAGTTTAAGAAATAATAACTCTAAAATTTAAATTTTAAATGTAACGAAAATCAGTTTGAGTTTTAAAAAAATAGTTAAGAATTAGGTTAGTTAGTTTAAAGAGAAATTAATTAAAAGAGTTTAATGTAAAAACTTTAATTTTTTTTTTGAAAAGATCCCTACCGTAACTTAAATGTTTGAAAAGGAAAAGAATAAAAACATTAATAAATATTGATAATCCGATTTTATAGCTTCGCTATTTGACATCCAAAAATTTCAACAAAATACCGAGGCGATCGCGCCTCCGAGAGTGTCGCGAATACGGGGTCCACTTGTGAGTCCGAACTATGAAAAACAATAATTAAAATTAAACACGAGAATACACATACGATAAAGAGATACGTACTAAAAATGTACGTCCGGAAAGCTGCCGTTACAAGAACGCAATAGTTGTTCTTTTCACGTTAGGGTCTTCTACCATTACGGATATGGCAGGAACTCTCCGTGACGGGAAGAACTTACCGTTCATCTCGCCAAACTCACGCTCCTCATGGATGTTGAGTCTCCATTCAATTGAGAATGTGAACTCTCTTCATGTAGAGCGTGAAGTTTGCGGCCTTGAAAATGCGTTCTCTTCAATTTTTTTGGCACACGGCCATTGAAGCAAAACCATTTTCTCGACGAACGGGTGCCTCATCAGAGAAGAAGATGGCGGTTGGAACAATTCTCATCGAAGAAGGAGATCTCCTTGGTGCATGATCGCCATGGCCATATGGGCCATGGAGGCTAGGCATCCCCCCTCCCCATGCAGAGGGGGTTGGCTACGGCCAATAACTACCACGGACACCCCTCCGGTGGGGGGTGTGCGGCCAACCCCATGCAAGGTGGAGGCCGGCCATGGCCATATGGGCCAAGGCCGGCTCTGGCCGGCCTCGGCCAGGGCCAGGGGCCGGCCTGGCCGGCCGTGGCAGAGGCCAGGGCCAGGCGCCCTGGCCCCTGCCAGGGCCGGGGTGGCCCTGGCCGAGGCTAGGACCAGGCCCTGGCTGAGGGGCCAGTGCCCTTGGCCGGCCAGGGCAGAGGCCCTGGTCGAAGGGCCAGGGCTCCCTGACCGGCACTGGCCGGCCTCGGCCAGGGCAAAGGCCCTGGCCGAGGGGGCCAGGGCCCCTGGCCGGCCAGGGCAGAGGCCCTGTCCGACCAGACATGAACCCTTGGTCGGCATTGGCCGACCTCGGGGCCCTGGCCGAGGGAACATGGCCATGCCGAGAAGCCCTACGGTGCCGGCGGTTTCGGCCCCGGCCACCTGCATGCCCGGTCCATACGGGACCGACGGCAGTTGCATACGGCAAAACCCCCTACTTGGGGGAATCCGGCCTTGGCACAGGCACGCCTCAACTCCGGCAATGGCCGGGGCAAGCCACTACTTTAAATGCAAAATACATTTGCAAAATACGTTTGAAAAATACGTTTTCAAAATACGTTTTTAAAAAAACGCTTTTTCCGCTGCAAGTACTATAAGAGTACTATCGTTTGATAAGTGAGAGGGAAATATTGAAAGTTTTTCTAGATAGTGATTGGAATCGTAGAGACCTTTCCGATTCTAGAGCAACATCTTCAATATTTTTCGAAAGTAACTTATCAAATGTAAAAATATCATTCCAAGTGGGATATTCCAAGTGGGAGTGATATCTATGTAAAGAATTTTATGCGATGATTTTTGATCGAACCTTCGGTTTTGTGTCTTTTGCAGTATTTTAAAGTTAAAATGTCTTCCGCTTCAAAGAACATCGTCGCTGAGTTAAACAAAGGTGAAAAACTCAACGGTGATAATTACAAACTATGGTCCATCAAGATACAATACGTTCTAGAGGAGCAAGACGTGCTCGAAACTCTGAAGAACAAGATGATTGAACCTGAGTTGGGCACTACGGCCCAACACAGAAGAGACAAGGAAGCTTTTGATGCTTGGTCTCGGAAGAATAAGATTGCTCGCATTACGTTGCTGTCAAGTATGGCAGACGACATAATGCGAATCTTCCGAGAGCTTGACCTAGCCATGGACATATGGTCCAAGCTAGAGGAGAAGTTTGGTAGCACCTCGGTGTCCAAACTTCGTTCTTTAACCATAAGATTTGATTCATACAAGAAACGTCCAGATCATTCCATGGGAAAACATCTGCGATATATGGAGAATCTCATCTCAGAGTTAAAGGATGCAGGTCATGTGCTCACTGACGAGCAACAAATCCAAGCAGTCATACGTTCCCAACCAAATTGGCGGGACCAAATGAAGATGCATCTTACTCATAATGAGAGCATCAAGAACTTCAGCGATGTTTCTAAACACCTCGAGTTAGAGGAAGAGCGGCTTGCGACCGCCAAGACAAGTGCAGAAGTGCACATGGTTGCTAGTTCCTCACACGGGGGAAAGAAACGGAAAGATCGTTCGAAGTTTACTAATGAACGTAATAAGCAACCAAAGTCTACCAAGAAACCCAAACATAAGGGTGGGAACAAGAAATGGCACAAGAAGAAAGACTTGAAGAGGATCAAGTGCTTTAAGTGCAACAAGTTAGGTCACTATGCCCGTTCTTGTACGGATGAAGGTGATAAGGTAACTTGTAATGCTAGTTACATATGTGTTTCTAGTTCAATATTTCTTTTAGAATCTAATCCATTTTGGATAATTGATTCAGGTACCACCGACCACATAGCAAGGGACAGACGTTCCTTCGTGGAGAATCACCGGATACCCCAAGGAACAAAGTGGATCTATGTAGGAAACAACACACGTGTTGAAGTGAAAGGCGTTGGGACTTGCAAGCTAGTCTTGGACAAAGGCCGCACTATCTTACTACATGATGTCCTCTTTGCTCCAGATATTTGAAGGAATATTATATCTGTGGTCGTGTTAATGGGTCTTGGTTATAGCTGGTTTTTTCATAATTGTAAAGTGGACTTGTCTTGTAATAATACTCTAATTGGTTCTGGGTATGTTTTCAAAGGATTTATTGTATTAAACACAATGTATGACTCCTCATTTTGTAATGAAAATTTCCTTGTTGCAAATTCTTCGACTTATGAGTCAGATATAATTTGTTGGCATGCAAAGCTTGGTCACATTGGACCAACGCGTATGGATAGACTTGCCAAATGTGGCCTTCTATCCAATGTTTCAAAGGTCGATATGTCGACCTGCGAACATTGCCTTGTGGGGAAATCTTGTCGCAAGCCGTTTGGAACCGGCACAAGGGCCGAGGTTCCATTACAGCTCATCCATTCGGACATATGTGGTCCGATGAATGTCAAGACAAGACGCGAAAAGTCCCATTTCATCACTTTTATTGATGACTTCACCCGATTCAGACATATCTATTTGATATCCCACAAAAGTGAAGCATTAACCTGCTTTAAAAACTATATGAGTTTAGTGGAAAATCAATTAGATCGCAAGATTAAGGTCTTGCGAACCGATAGGGGCGGTGAATATCAATCAACAAGTTTTAAAGAACTTTGTGATGAAAAGGGCATAGTTCATCAGGTAACTATGCCTTATACTCCGCAACAAAATGGTGTTGCAGAAAGGAGGAATATGACTTTAATGGAAATGATCCGTTCAATGATGGCGCAAGCTAACTTGCAAATCACCTTTTGGGGTGATGCATTATTGACGGCCACTTTCATCTTGAACCGCGTACCCTCGAAATCAGTTAGCTCCACTCCATACGAGTTATGGAACCAAAGGTCTCCTGACTTAAACATTTTGAAACCTTGGGGGTGTGCATCTTATGCACATATTTCCTCCCATAAGTATGGTAAACTTGGGCCACGGGGAAGGAAATGTATCTTTATACGATACGCAGAAAACTCCAAAGGTTATGGTTTCATTGGTCAGGAAGACAATGGAGGTCTAATTGAATTTGAGTCGAGGGATGTCACTTTCTTAGAAAACGAGTTTCCAAGACAGGGCGAGATAAGTCAGGACTTATCTCTATTTGAGATTAATGATCAAGAAGGATTACCTCATTCGAGTGGGAGAATTCTTGGTGAAGACGAAAATATGTTTCGACCTTCACCAATGGATGATACGAATGATGATGATCCTATTCCATACGGGAATAATGATCCAAGTGGAAGCAATTCCATCGACATTCCAAGTGGGAGTGATATTAGAATTGATCTAAATGCAAGTCAACAAGGACTTGAAGAATCTCAAATACGACGTAGTAGTCGTATAAGGTTAACTCCTCTAAGATTTGAGGATGAATTTCCGCAAACCTTTATGACTTTACTACAAGTAGATGACGAGCCTGCTACTTTCAAACAGGCAGTATCATGCCCTGCAAATGACAAATGGATGGAACCAATGAAGGAGGAGTTAGAATCCATGAAAGTTAACCAATTCTGGGACTTGGTTGATTTACCCAGAGGACGTAGAGCTATTGGGAACAAATGGGTTCTCAAGATCAAGCATAAGGCTGATGGCTCTATAGACAGATATAAAGCTTGCCTTGTCACGAAAGGTTTTACACAACAGGAAGGGATAGACTACGAAGAGACCTTCTCACCTGTTGTTCGTTTTACCTCGATTCGCCTGATTCTGGCTATGGTAGCTTGCTTAGACCTCGAATTACATCAAATGGATGTAAAGACTGCCTTTCTCAATGGAGAATTGGACGAGGAGATCTATATGGAACAACCAATAGGGTTAGTAAAAGAAGGAAACGAACATAAGGTTTGTAAACTTCGTAAGTCCATATATGGTCTTAAACAATCCTCGAGGCAATGGTATATACGATTTCAAGAAGTTGTGTTATCAAATGGTTGTACCATGCTTGATGAAGATAACTGTGTATATATCAAGAGGATTAAAAGCAAGTATGTTATTATGTCTCTATACGTAGATGACATTTTAATAGCCGGAAATGACAAGGGCTTTGTGATGGATATCAAGGCTTGGCGTTCATCAGTTTTTGAGATGAAAGACATGGGAGAAGCCGCATATATCCTTGGAGTTAAGATTTCAAGGAATCGTTCGAAGAAACTTCTTTCTCTTTCACAGGAGACTTATATAAAGAAGGTTCTAGAACGATTTAATATGCAGGACTGCAAGTCCATTGATACTCCTATAAGCAAAAGCGATAATTTATGTCTGAAATCGTGTCCTAAGAACCAAAAGGAGAAAGAGATTATGGAAAAAGTTACATATTCCAGTGCAGTTGGTAGTCTTATGTACGCTATGATGTGTACAAGACCGGACATCTGTTTTACCGTTGGAATGGTAAGTCGTTACCAATCCAACCCAGGGCAAGTACACTGGAAAGCGGTTAAGAGGATAATGCGGTATCTCAAAAGAACTACAGACTTTGCTTTATGCTATCAAGGAGATGCCTTGAGGCTCGAAGGCTACACTGATGCTGATTGGGCGGGTGATCTCGATGAGCGACGATCGACCTCAGGATATGTTTTTCTACTCGGATCTGGTGCAATATCCTGGAGTAGCAAGAAACAATCCTGCATCGCACTTTCAACCATGGAAGCCGAGTTTGTAGCATTTAGCATGGCAGTCCAAGAGGCTGTTTGGCTTAGGAAATTCTTAGACAAGCTAATTGATGCAAGTGACTCAGGTGCTGTACCAATACACAATGACAGTCAAGCATCTATAGCCTATATCAAAGATCCAAAATTCCATTGTAAGACCAAACACATTGATATCCGCTACAAATTTGCAAAAGACTATGATAAGACCAAGAAGGTAGACATAAAGTGCATATCTACGCATGAGATGATAGAGGATCCGCTTACGAAGGCGATCCCCAGAGATGTGTTTTACAAACACTTATCATCTCAAGGATTGCGTAAGAGCTGAGTTGTACCAATGTAAATTCCCATGTCTGTAAAAGATCAAATTTAATAAAAGAATAAGTTCTTTTCAACATTGCATATGAGTTTCTAGAAAATGTTTACGTACATTTTAAATCTCAGCTGTATTTTCTAGGTTGGCTCTCTCACATGAGCAACCGCCTTTATTATATCAGACGGATAAAATAAAGATGAGACATGTTTAAAGTCAAAATCGTCAGACGGATGATTTAGAGTCATGACTTAAACAAAATGGTCGTATGAAAGGTCTGCATCATATGGATGCTTACAAAAGATCTAAGAGGATTCTTAAATCCTATCTGTCTTATGCAGGATGTGGGTCCAGAAGATTATTTGAGTTGTAAAAGGGACTCAAAATCAGACATTGTGGTGTCTGATCATCATCCTTACAACATCATTAAGACATACGCTCCCTGGGAAAGGAGTGATGTTGTAATACGTATTCATACTACATATGCATTTGACCATTGGGTTAGAATAGTAATTATGTTTACTATTATGTGAGACCCAAAGACCACATGGGTCTTATCTCGTTACCCTTAAGGACTATAATTGGTTCCTTTAGATTTGACTGGGTGATTGCTATCTTAGCATGTTGCTTATGGACTATGGTCAATTCGGTCCGACGGGGTATGTTTGAAAAGCAAGTCAAGTCAAGATCGAAAGGATCACAAGAAGAGGAAGATTAATTTCATATTCACATTTGGACTTTAAAGATTCAAAGCTGGCCAGCCAATTGTAATCCAGATGGGATTCAATTGTTGAATATAAAGTATAAGAAATGTGAAGAAATAATCTAAGGTAAAGCATGCGTTAATCTACTCAACTTTGCACCTCGAGGAATGTTGTGTATCTCTAACAAGTGCACAAACAGCGGACTATATGCGCATGACGGTCACACGGCCTATTTCTCGGTATGATAAACAGAAGAGTTAAAGGAAAAGATGTTTCCTTACAATCCCCTCAAGTGTGAGTGGGAGATGTTGGATATGGATGACATGAATACACCCATGAGGGGATGTATGAGGGTATACTGACCTCAGATGTCGCGTGCACGAAAGCGTGCACGAAGGGAACCTTTTCTCGTGTGAAAAGGACCACTCGATAAGTGGAAAAAGCCACTTTATAATTGCATAAAGGCACTTGATAAGTGAATGAAGAAGAGGATAAGTAAATGTGATAATATAGGCTAATAAGCTTATATTTAGTTATTTCCTACAATAACTACCCCTAAAGCCTATAAATAGGACCCAAGGGTAAGGCATTTACACTAATCTAACCATGCCATAAGTTTGCATAAGGCAACTTGTGTTCTTCTTCTCCCTTCCATTAAAATCCTCTTCTAAATAGAGATTTAGGCGGTGAAACGCTGCTTCGATCCTCCGTGACGAAGTACTGACCGTTGTGGCGAATCCAAGGGCGAAGTTCAGAGATTACGTTGCCGCGTACGCAAGCGTAAGTCTCTCCTCTTCATTCGATCCTAACATCTTTGTTTTGACAGGATCCTACAATCTGGATGGTACCCGGGCATCGGTAATGCTCCTCGCTCATGGGCAGCGGTCGTCCCTGGGGCCTGCCCGTGCTTCGGTGTGAGGGGCAAGCTGCCCCAATGGGCCGACGGGGGTCCGAGGAGAGTCCGCTCGACGCCCATCCGACTGGGGATATGCGTTGATCGTCGATCGCTTCTCCTCCTGCGGTGGTCCTCCTGGCCCCTATGCCTCCTCTGGTAGGGGTTCCCGCTCTGACCTTGCCGATCCTCGACGGCTCGACGGTTGGGCGACCGCTGGTGCGCTGAGCATAGTCACCGGGACGAGGTCATGGTTGACTCGTCTCTGGTCCACTCGGGCCTCCCGTCCGACTCGTCCTGGAGTAAGGTGGGTGTGATGGACCGCACCGGGATGAAGTATGGCATAGTGAACCGTCGCTCTGGGTTGGCGCTTTCGCCACCATGGTCGGTGACCACGGCTGATCGTAATGGATGACAAAGCTCCTGTCGGTCGGGGACAGCTGCCGACCCCCCTTTCGGAAGACATGGGTTTCCTACAAGCTATTGAATCACCACGGATAGTTTCCAGAGGTCGGCGTTTGTCTCTTGAGCGAAGAGACAGAAATGCTCCTGAGTCACCGAGCGCGAGCCATTGGTGCCCTCAGTGGTGTGGTTGTGCCCGTTTTTGGGCGAGACGTAGTCGCCCTCCTCGTGGATAGGGGCATGCGTTCCGTTCCGTTGTAAGCTGGTTCCATTTCGACGATGCGGTTGTTTGACATGGGTGCTTATCTGTTTCTCACTGACGACGCCAGATGTTTCTGGGTGTTTTCTCAACACTGATTTATTGGATGGAGGGCTGGAGGTCGACATGGACAAAAGGGACACGTGGGACCTTCGGGATAGGTTGGAGGCACGTTTACTCGGTGAGGGATGTGCGGATCCTCGTGTCAGGTTGTCGAAGGGTAGCCTCGGCAAAGCGACAAACTCCTTGCGGTGGAGACGAGTGGGCTCGGGGGTGAGGGCGCTCGGCTCCGGCTAGGAAGATGCTGAGGGGTAGCCACGGTGCCACAGGATCTACTTTGACCTGAATAGACAAGGAAGCTCGTTAGGGGGGTCAGACCTTGGTTCCGATCAAGTCCCCTCCGATGCCTAAGTCAAAATGGGTCTGATAGATACTCGGTGGGATCGGTATGGCTAACGGGGAGACCGATACGCGAGTTCTCCGGCCGAGCTGTGGAGGAGAAATATAAGGTGGAAGACAAGGTCGAGTGAGATGATTACATCTGTCCTTTGGGTATTCAGGAAGTGAACACTTTGTACGTTATACCTCGAGTCTCTTTATTGGAGCATATCATGGTCACGTCTCCTCGACATCCCCCACTTCCGCCCTGACGATCTGCCACTTTAATGGCGCCTTCATGGGTCATGAAGGTGGATGTAATGGAGCCCCTTAATGGTGATTAAGGGGGGCGCTTTAAGGGGAGCGGTTAGCTCCTACTGACGTAGACCAATGGTGGCGACCGCTTCGGTCCGGGACCGGCCCGACTCTAAGTCTTTGTGGGGGCCTCGTCGCTGGGCCCGCTCCTCTTCGGGGCCGTTGGCTTGCGACGCGGGCTTGGGCCGTTCAGTCGTGGCCCATCCTGGGAGGGCCGTATCAGTGGGATAACTGATTGAGTGACCAGTAGAATTTGGTTCCTAATTGATCGTAAGATTATATCTATTTACACATACATAGTTGATTACTACATAGTTAATATATTTAATTAAGGGGGATTAGATATCATTGATGCTCAGTTGTATATAAGTGGCCAATGCACATGAGGCCAATTTTTGGTTGATATGCTATCATGATCTACTAATATTATTTTAAATCTAAGTGATTAATTTGATGTACATGTGGTTCTGTTATGCTCATGAGATAAATACCAATCTAAGTGATTAATTAGGTTTACTGCAAGTAATGTGGAGTTACTGTACCAAGGAGTTGAGTTACAGTTCCAAGGAGTTGATTTTGATTCCCCCCATCATTACATAATAGAATCATAATACACAAATTAATTTAAGGTGACAAACACCGCATCCACAATTATTCCCTTAAGAATAATTTGCAAAGGTTTGTTATGTATATGGAGAAAATGAGATATATAGTTGTTCATCAAATTATTAATGTAACTTATGACAGTTGCATGTCAATTTATGTCTGTAAATATATTTTATGCATATCTTGCTTATTTATTCTCTTGCATGTATTTTAGTTTGCATGAGTTTTATGTTTAAATTAAAAACGGACTTTTAATTTTATATGTTAAAATTAATAGTAATTCAAATTGGCAATTTTAGTTTACCAATTATCAGAATATTCCCACTTGCCTATTTTGTGTAAATAGAACCGTAATAATGTTTTATGTAAATATTATTGATATGATATGTTTTGAAATTCATGTTACGTTTGGATACATAAATTTAGTGGGAGAAATACAATATTCTGATAAAATATGTGGGGACTTGTATTTGTTCAAAGAGAACAAGATATAAGTATACATAAGTTTTTTAAGGGGTCTTTAAATTAATGATGAAGTTTCTAGTCATGGACGATGATTGGGAATTAAATAAACTTTTGACTCTATGCTATTAACTAAATAATTAATTTAAAAACTTGGCAAAATACATATTTATTCGCAACATCACTAATCTTCTGATTGTCTCTTTATTTCAGTTATTAATAAACCAACCTACATAATGGCTTCTACCAAAAACATAATGTTGACCTTAACAAGGGTGACCGTCTCAATGAAGACAACTTCAATGTCTGGAGATGTCGTATCAAGTATGTCTTGGAGGAACATAAAGTCATTGAAGCTATTAATCATATGTTAGAAGATCCTGGTGAGGGAAACACTGCTTAGCACAGACGTGGGGTTGAGACTTACAATGAATGGAAGAAAAGGATGCCACTGCGCGTGGTATACTTGTAAGCTCAATGAAGGATGACTTGGCTTGTGAGTACAAGGACTATCCTACAGCCAGTGACCTGTGGAAGGTTTTGAATGATAAGCTGGGAGGAACTTCTGTGTCGAAGTTCAGACAGCTTTCATTAAATTTAATACTTATAAAATGAGCTTTAATCAGACTATCAATCAACATCTCCGGGAGATGTCAAGAATGATTAAGGAGCTGGCTACTACTGGGTGCAACCTCACTGACGAACAACAAGTACAGGTTGTGAGTCGCTCCTTGCCCGATTCATGGAAACATATGAAAGTTAACTTGACACGTAATGAAAGTGTCAAAAATTTCGATGATGTGGCACGTCACATGGAATTGGAAGATGAAAGGCTATCTTCCTTAAAACCAAAATCTCATTCCTACGTGACTGAGTCAAGTTCGAGGAAAGGTAACTTTAACAGAAAGAGGTTCTGGAAGAGGAACAAAGGCAAGGGTGCAGCTTTGAAATTCAAAGGGCTGAGGAAATTTGATGAGAAGAAAAAGAAAAAGATAAATGTTGATAAGCTGAGATGCTTCAACTGTCATCAGAAGGGTCACTTCGCTCAGGATTGTCATGAGCCGAAGAATGTAACTTCTGATGCTTCTTTTATGTCTTATCATAGTGCATATGTGTCTAGTTCTGCTATGCTCATTGAACCTAATCCTTGGTGGGTTGTTGATTCAGGAGCGACAAACCACATAGCCATAGACAGAGACTACTATGTTGAGTACCGCCAAGTTCCTAGTGGAACAAAATGGGTATATATGGGCAACAACAACAAATTAGAAGTAAAGAGAGTCGGTACGTGCAAAGTTGAATTGCACGGAGGACGAACTTTATTATTACATGATGTGTTGCACACTCATGATATTAGGCGGAACTTGGTTTCTGTAATTTCCTTAGCTAAGTTTGGATTTAATTTGTTATTTGATGAAAATGGTTTGCAAATAAGTTTGTATAATGAATACTATGGATCTGGTTCTTATTTTAATGTATTGGCATTTCTAAATACTAAGAATTGTTCTTCTGGATATATGTTAACCACGTCTTCCTTTGAATCATATGCCAATGAAGCGTTGTTATGGCATGCTAGACTATGTCACATAGGGAAAGCCAGGATAGAACGCTTGGCTAAAGAAGGGTTTTTGGGATCTCTTACCAAAATAAATATTCATGTATGTGAACCATGTCTAGCAGGTAAGATAACTAGGAAACCATTTGGTAAGGCAATACGAGCTGACTCTCTTTTAAATCTTATACACTCTGATATTTGACCTATGAGTGTGAGGGCAAGGCATGGTGTCTCATATTTCATTACATTCATAGATGACTTCTCTCGATTTGGAAAGGTATACCTTATATCCCCATAAATCCGAGGCGTTGGATTGTTTCAAGTCATTTCTCAACAAAGTTGGGAATCAAATGGATATGAAGGTTAAAACCTTAAGGACAGATCGAGTGAGAGAATATGTATCAGATCAATTTAAGGATTTATGTAATGAAAAAGGGATTATAAGACAACTTACTACTCCTTATACACCTCAGCAAAATGGTGTGGCTGAGAGAATGAATAGAACACTCTTAGAAATGGTTCGATGCATGATGTCACAAGCAAATTTACCAATTAAATATTGGGCAGATGCATTATTGACAACATCACATGTTTTAAACCTAGTACCCTCCAAATCGATTCATAAAATCCCATATGAACTCTGGACTCGTAGAAGTCTAAATTTGAGTTTCTTAAAGCCATATGGATGTGTTGCTTAAGTACATGACACTTCTCATAAGCATGGGAGGTTGGAACACTTCTCATTAGATACTCTAAACACTCAAAGGGTTATGTTTTCTTGGTTGAGCAAGAAGACGGAACTGTCACAGAATATGAATCAAAGGATGCCCCATTTATAGAGGAAATGTTCCCTAAACAAGGCAAAGTTAGAAATGAAGATGATCTCCATGAGTTGGAAGATCCAGACTTCGTGAGTCTTAGGTCATTTGAGGTACAAGAAAATACTTCGCGAGTCCCTAAACTTAGTGGGAGCAGTACATCCGAAAGAGAAGTAATTTAGAATTCTTAGCTTGATGAGCTAGTTGGGAGAGGTAAAAGGGTTAAGGTTCCCCGATGTAGATTTGAGATCAAAGGGGAAGCCCTAATTGCAGTACCTTAAGATGACGAGGAACCTCAGAGTGTAGAAGAAGCTCTATCTCGTTATGATCGAGATTATTGGAAGAAAGTTATGGAGGAAGAGATGGATTCCATGAAAGTTAACCAACTTTGGAAACTGATTAACTTACCGCCTAATCGAAAAAAATTGGGAATATGTGGATTCTCAAATTAAAAAGAAAGGCAGATGGATCCATTGAGAGATATAAAGCTCGGCTGGTGGCAAAAGGATATACCCAAAAAGAATGTATAGATTACAAAGACACTTTTTCACCAGTCGTTAAGTTTGCCTCTATTCACCTTTTACTAGCTTTAGTTGCTCACATGGATTTAGAACTTCACCAAATGGATGTGAAGACATCATTCCTAAATGATGAACTAGATGCAAAAATCTAAATGGATCACCAGTAGGTTTCATTGTTAAAGGCCAAGAAATTAAAGTCTGTAAATTACAGAAATCTATATTTGGCCTTAAACAAGCATCTAGGTAATGGAACCCGAGGTTTCATAGAGTTGTCACTTCATTTGGTTCGAGATGATTGAAGAAGATCATTGTGTTTATGTGAAGCAACATAAAAACAAATTTGGCATCTTGACATTATACGTAGATGACATTTTGTTAGCTAGTAACAATATGGAGTCTCTGATAACCATAAAAGAATGGTTATCATCAAACTTTGAAATGAAAGACAGTGTGAAGCGGATTATATACTTGGTGTAAAAATCCAAAGAATGGTTATCATCAAACTTTGAAATGAAAGACAGTGTGAAGCTTATCTATAAGCGTGGTGGCATAAAAAAATATTTACATCCCCATTTTTATAAAGCTCCAAAAGCAATGAAAATAAATACAAAAAGAGAGAAGAAAGAGAGAACATGAGATGGGATCTTTCATTGAGGTTCTTTCCTCTTTTCTTTTCCTTTTCTTTTTTTCTCTTTTTTTTCATATAGCTTATATACACAATGATCCCAACTCAAAGAGAAATAATGATATACAAGAGTTTTTCTTTTTCTTTCTTTAGTTTTGGGAAATTTGGAGCAAGGAATTAATAGCGGGGGAAATGCCATATAATAGAATCGCTAAGGGGAGATTCACCAATGATTTTAAAATAGAGAAATGATGTTCAAGATTTGTGGAGAAAGAAATAAATATATCTCTCGGTTCACTCTATAAGACATGCATGACAACTTCAGCAGGGTAATCTAATCTACTCAGTTTCGGTCACAAAAAAGCTAACTAATCCAGATTTATCATAGCTAACATCATTCAATCATCCTGAAGTGAAATGTACAAATCATGCATATAGAAGTGACATAGGAAAAGAAATCGGTACTCCAGATATAAGCATTCAATGTGTGAATCTTGGTGTGTTTTCTGCGATAGCATACATATGAATATTCAGACTCAGCTAATAATAAAATTTCATCCATTTTCATGTGGAAAAAGTGTGGGTTACTATCTCTAAATGCAAGGCAAGTCACAGCATATGATATCAGAAATAAAGTCTAAGGCATGACAAATATAGCCTGCAGATAGAGTAAGCTAACTCCACGTCATCATCATCACAGAAAAGTCATCTCTAGCATGCGATGAAAAAGAAATAAAGATAAAGGGGAAAATAAAACTATTTACAATGCGACACACAGAAAAATAAGAAAAACGTGATGCATGGTAAAATAAAAGAAAAAATGATGAAAATAAGTGCAAAAGAGGAAAACATCGTGAAAAAACTAAAAATAAAGGTGGTAAATCGAAAAGAACGTGAGAACTCACTCCCCCAAGCTAAATGGCACAGTGTCCTCAATGTGCAAAGTGTGGCACACCGAGAGACAAGTAATGTGAGGGGTAAGTGAGGATGCTTGCATGAGGAAAAATAAGAAAATAATGAAACGAAAAATGTGATGCGGACATGATGCATGCAAATAAAGGAGTGATACAGATATATAGGTGTGGCACCAAAAACTCTCCCTCTCTCCCAAAAAAGATATATGAAGATATATATAGGAAATGTGTACCCAAAAACAGTGAGGGGAGGGGGGGTGGGCAAAATGCATCAGGACCCAGCAGAGACAAGCAGCACAACGGCAAAAAGAATCGATGTCATCAAGAGTTCCTAAGAAGGTGGGGCTGCGCCGTCTCCGTCCTGAGGCGGGGGGGGTGGTGGTGGTGCGGGCTGCTGGTGTGTGGTAGAGGGGGTGGGAAACTGCTGGGTGGGTACGGGTACGCGTGGGAGACGCTCCAGGACCTGGGTAAGACAGTAGTGAATATGCGGGAGCAGGTCAAAGCGGCCAGCCATCGCAGTGACGGTGGCGGACAGGGTCCGGAGGTCGCCTCTGAGGCCACTCACCGCCCCCTCGAGAGCACGAATGCTCTGAAGTACAGTGTCGGGGGGAGGTGGTGCAGAGGGACGCACCGGTCTGGGCTGTGCAGGTCGGGGCTGGCGTACTCTGGTGGCGTAGGTGACGGGCTCAGCAGGCAAGGGAACAAAAGGGGCTGCATTCGCAAGTGTGGGCCTGGCCTCAGTGCGAGGCCGAGGCACCGGCTGGTGAGAAGTGGAGGCAGCAGCAACGAAAGAAGAATACAAAAGTGGCAACGAGTCGGCCAGAGAGGTCGGTGACACAAAAGTGTGGACAGACGCCACGACACTCTTGGAAAACATAGCAGCGGTGGAGACAGGGGTGGAGACTACGGTCTCTACGGCAGAGGCAAAAGAGGGCTCTCCGCACTCAACTATAGTCGGCGGGCGCTCAGGTGGGGCAGAGGAAACGGGATCGGCAGACAGAGGGCCAGTGGTGGTGGTGACAGGCGTGGAAGCAGGGGAAGTGGGCTTAGCTAAGGTACTCCCGACACCGATAGCAGTGTGGACAGAGGTATCGGGAGCAGCAGGAATATCAGGGATAGGCTGAGGGGCCACTGGGTCAACAGGGGCAACGGGCTCGGCAGGTGCAACAGGGTCTACGGGGGCAGCGTGGGCAGCATGAGCCTGCTCGGCCTCCTCGGCCTCGAGCACGTATGCGGCTGGGATCAGAACATCCATTGCAGGGAGCTAGTCCACCTGGGCCGGTGCAATCTGAGTCCGAGCTGTGCTCGGAAGAATCATGTAATCGACACCGTAAGGGCCGTGCAGCCAGACCCAGTGTCACTCACCGTGCGGACGCATCATCTTCATCCGGGCCATAACATCAATCGACAGAGAAGTGGGGCCCGGTGCTTGTCGCAGGTCGTCAGGGAAGTCCTCGCCGGTCATAAGGGCGAGCAAGGTGATCAGGCCACCGCAGCATATCGGTGAGCGAGCGCCCACCTATACGATGATGCGGTCCAAAAACCAAGCCGCGACATCAATCACGACGGTGGGGACCAACTCATCGCCCTCCCTAGATAAAGCTCTGGGTCGTGTCATCGCGTAGAGCATATAGAGCTCCGGCGTGGACATCGTACCCGGCTC
Organism: Scilla litardierei; assembly: GCA_030789695.1. Classification (NCBI taxonomy): domain Eukaryota; kingdom Viridiplantae; phylum Streptophyta; class Magnoliopsida; order Asparagales; family Asparagaceae; genus Scilla; species Scilla litardierei. Next base: position 179,089,579 of record CM061141.1, on the reverse strand, counting down.
ATATCTGGCCAAAAAGGTCGTCGCCATAAGGGGCTGAGCTATACGGAGGCAGGGATGGACAATGGCCGAGGCCTTGGCCCTACTAGGGTCAAAGGCAGCGTGAAGACCTGTAATCCGGGCCCAGAAGGCGCCGGCGTCGAAGGAAGGTGGGGGGATATGGGTGGGGCGTAACCTCGATTGGCCCCGGGGACGTCGGGCCACGAGAAGAAAGCTCTCATCATACCGAGAGTGACCTGGCACTCGCGGTCCATGAACCGAAACGAACATCCCTCGTCGGTCCGGGCGATCGAACTAAGTACCTCAAGTGTCGGACGGATAAACGTGTCCGCCGACACCTGAAAGAAATCTCGCCAGCCCACGTTGTCGTACAACGTGAGCATCCCCTCTAGTACCCCCAGGCGTCCTAGGTCTGCAAGGTGTGCGAAGCTGGAGGGTACAATCGAGCGCTGGGAGATACGCTTGAAAGCGACGCGGTGTGCGTCATTCCGGAACGTGATCCCCAGCTGCCCGATAAGTGGAGCTGGAGGTGGTGGCTGTGGAGCGGCAGGGTGTGGCTGTGCGGGCTCTGCAGGCTGTGCGGGGTGTGCGGGGTGTGTGGGAGAAGGCGGAGGAGAGTCCTCCACCTCGTGGGAGGGGCCGGCATCATCCGACCGTTTCCGCTTGGCGGAAGCTCTCCTCGACCTCGGCCGTGTCCGGGGCGGCATATGGGCCCCGAGCGCTCACCAGAAAGCGTGAAAAGTGCGGCGTGCGTAAAATAAAGGAAAGAATATATCACGACATGCCGCGAGTGCAAAGCAATGGAAGCGTGCGAAGATGACGCCTCCACGCAGCCCAAATCGGTCCTTGGAAGCTCCCCTGGGCTCCCCTAAGCTCCCAAAAATAACCTGCGCATGAAACGGAGATATCAGCGAGTAATATTCAAAACGTATGGAGCATTAGGGGTATAATAGATAGAAATAGAAATTAATTTGGGTTTGGGGTTCGTTTAACACATGGATCGTCAAGAAATACAAAAAAGAGGAGAAATAGGCTAAAATCGGCGATACCGGAGGTGGCCGGAGGCGTGCCCGCCGGCGGCGACTCGGGCGAGGAGCGGCGGCGGCTCGGCCGGCAGTGGGTGGCCGAGTGGCGGCGTGGGTCGAAGGATCGGGCGAGTGGGGGAAGGGTTCGGGCGCTGTGGGAGTCGAAAAGTCGGGCTGTTTTGGGTTTCGCTCGTTTCGAAAAATGCGCCCCCCGCGGCCCCTTTTATAACAAAAGTTACGACTCGGCCGAGTGACTAGGTCGCTCGGCCGAGTAACCCAATGGAAAAATTCCTCCCCGCTTATGCTTCGACCGAGTGGCCTTGCCACCCTCGGCCGAGTGGAGTAAGTCCATTCGGCCGAGTGGCTCAAGCTACTCGGCAAGACTCGCCCTAGGAGCGTATCCGTTTTACTCGGCCGAGTGAATATATATACTCGGCCGAGTAGCAGTTATACTGAAATCAGGAAAATAAATAGAGAGTTGGGTACGGCAGACTTCCCTCGTTCATGGGTGGCTCGGCCGGACGAACTTGTGTGCTCGGCCGAGTGACTAGTATGCTCGGCCGGGTGAGCCTTGTTTCTGCCGTTTGTCTTCGTTTGGGCTCTAAATTCCGTTTTTCTTCCTCCAGTCAATTTCATCTTCCTCCTAAGCATCGAGCGCCTTCCTGGGGCGCTCCTCGTCTCCTTGTGCATCCTCCTAATGATGGGTACCTCGTTCTCCTCTCCTGTCAGGAAAAATAGGACCCGTTATCACAAGATTTTTGGGCGAACGACTCAAAACACTAAAAATTTCTAAAACAAAAATAAAAGAAAAGTGAAAATAAAGCAATAACCGTCGGGTTGCCTCCCGACAAGCGCTCGTTTAAGGTCGTGAGCTCGACCCCATATGATCTTCAATTAATGCGGGATGTTTGGTGCATATGGGATGCACCCGTCAAATTTTCCGGGGAGAACGCTTGGGTTCGGAAGTTGCGGCGGCGTGTTCTCCCTCGGTGGTCTCCCGTCTCAAATAGTGTTGGGGGGAGGCTCCCCCAAGCTAGCATTTGCTCCGGTCCTCGGCTTCACCGGTGACGCCGATTTCTGTATCGGCGGAGCTTTCTTCAGAGACTTCATTTTCGAGAGCTTGCAGAGCTCTCGAATCCTTGCGACATCAGCGTCGCCTTCATCATTTTCAGCGGAGAAGTCGGGGGAATCATTTATCTTCTCATATTGGCCTAAATCCGGGCCTTCCTCGAAATCTTCATCGAATAGAGCGCCAATGGAGTGGGGGATCGCCTCTTCGATTACCTCGTCAAGGAGGTCCATATAGTCTAGCTCCTCGTGGTAAGGCATGTGTTTTATAGCCTTAGGGATGTGAAGCTCCACCTCGATATTGCCGACATTCAATGTTAGGGTACCTTCTCGCACGTCGACAATGACTCCGGTGGTGGCGAGGAACGGGCGTCCAAGTATCAATGACGTATCTCCCTCCTCCTTAACGTCCATGATCACGAAGTCGCATGGCAATCATATTCCCCCCGGGACTTGTAGTGGGATGTCCTCGGCGATTCCTACCGGCCTTGTTATCCGTCCATCGGCTAATTGTATCCGCATGTCGGTAGGTTTCAACTTCGTCCCGGTGTTTAGCCTTAGGAACATGGAGAGAGGCATGAGGCTTACACTAGCCCCTAAATCCACCAACGCCTTTTGTAGAGGGACGCCGCCCAAGGTGCAAGGAATTCGAAAACTCCCCGGATCTTTGAATTTGGCCGGCTCCTTCTCTCTCTTGGTGAACCAAGAGCCCTCATCGGCTAGCATAATTTTCTCCTTCCTCTTTCTCCCCGAAATCAAATCCTTTAAAAATTTAGCATATGCGAGGATTTCACGATGGCGTCGAGGAAGGGAATGTTGAGGCTAACCCCTCGCAGATACTCGAGAAACTTTGCTAGCCTTTTCTCCATTTTTGCTCTAGCAAGCCTTTGGGGGAATGTGACCGGTGGCATGAAGCGCCTCTCCTCAATCAATTGCTCCGCTCTAGATTTCTCCTTTTCTTGCGGCTCTTTCTCCCTCTCAACTTCAACTACCGGCTTAATTGGCTCTACATTCTCCTTCACAGGCTCCTCGGTAGGAATCATGGCGGGGGTGGTATCCTTCCCGCCTCTAGTAGTAACGGCAACCACGGCATTGATGTGGCCGGTGTTGCCCCGTGGGTTTTGCTCGGGTTGAGCCGGCAATTGTTGAGTATTCCGATTGAGCAACGCCAATTGCTCCGATATTTGTGCCACAACGGTTGTAAGGGAGTCTTGGCCCGCCTTCAAGGAAGCATTGACCTTCTTTTCCTCGACCATAAACTCCTCCACTCTAGCTTCGAAGTCGGATCGTTGTTGAGCTTGTGGAGGGTTTTGATTTCTCCACCCTTGATTGTATCCGGGCGGCCTATAAGGTGGAACTTGTTGCTTCGGTTGGAAATTTTGTTGTGGAGGCCCCCTCGGCGGATAGTGTTGTTGTTGGGGTGGTGGTGGACGTCGAGCTTGTTGAGGCGGTTATTGCGGTGGGTTCAAAGCTCCTTCATTGTTGGCATAAGAGAAACCGGGACGATTTCTTGTGGCCGAATTGGCCCAATATCCTTGGTTCCCCGCGACATATTGTACTTGCTCCAAGGATCCTTCTCCTTGCTCTCCTCCCATATACATGGCTTGAGATTGGTCTTGCCAATCACACATTTGGTTCGTTGGTGCGGAGGTGGAAGGGGTTCCTTGGGGCTCCGTGATAAACTTCTCCAGTCTCTCCACTACCTTGTGGAGAGAATTGAACTTGCTTGTAAGCTCCGCTACGGCCTTCGCCTCATAGATGCTAGTTGGCTTAAAGGAGGACGTAGAGTGTCCTCGTTCATCGCCCCATTGTTGATTATTTGAGGCCATCTCTTCAATTAGGGCCGTAGCTTCTTCGGGAGTCTTTGATAAGATAGCACCATTCGCCGCGGCATCAATAATTTGTTTGGTCCCCGGTTGGAGACCATTGTAGAAGCTATGAACTAGCTCCTAATCTTCAATGCTATGGTGCGGGCATTGATGTTGCAGATCTTTAAAACGCTCCCAAGCCTCATAGAGCGTCTCTTGGGGTCCTTGCTTGAAGGACATAAGAGCGCTCCGAATCTTCACCGTCTTGGAGGGCGGATAGAACTTGTCAATGAATGCACTCGCCAACTCGTCCCAAGTGGTAAAGACTCCCTCAGCTTGTGTCCTTAACCAATAGAGTGCCTTGTCTTTTAATGTGAAGGGGAAGAGGCGCAGTCTGATGGCATCGATGGAGACCCCCGTCATCTGAAATGTGGCGCACTTCGACAGAAATAGCTGGATGTGATAGTGGGGATTTTCATGGGCATTCCCATGAAATGGATCCTGTTGCATCAGAACCACTAGTCCAGTCTTCAGCTCAAAGTTCTTGTCAGCCGCCAACTCCGGCATGGCAATGGATGAGGTCGTAGAAGAGGTCTTAGGCCGGAGCCTATCTCGAATAGAAATAATCCTCGCCATTCTTGCCGTTAATTGTTCCGTAGTTTTCGGGTTGGTCATAAACCTCCCTTCCTGATCTTGTCTTCTCTCCGCTCTGATTCTCCGCGCAGTACGCTCAATCTCGGGATCAAATAGTATAGCTTCAGGGTCCGCCGTTGATCTCGTGTTCATGCACGGGAAAACAAAGTATCAAAGAAGTGATTAGCATAATGGAAGGGTTAGGTAAAAATAAAGAAATAAAATAAAAAGAAAGAAATAGCTAGGGTGGTAAGATCAAACGTAATCGCCTCCCCGGCAACGGCGCCAAAAACTTGATCGCTCCGGAATGTAACCCAAAAGTGCGACCGTGTAGTTTTACCGCAAGCGCACGGTGTAGCGGCGAGCGGGTTATCAAACACAGGGAGGACGAATGAAAGTGCTTGCTCTAATCAACCTGGCTATTTAAGAACAGAAAAGAGAGAATTTGCCTTTGGCGATCCTGTCACAATTGTCAGACAAAGTACGAAAATATCAAATCAAATAAAGAACGTATAGGGAATGGGGAATCCCCGCTACTCACCGTATTTCGTCAATGTGGTTCATTGGTATCAAAATTGCTAGAATAAAATTTCGGATGAACTAGTTGCAATTGAATGTAATACCTAGCTCATGCTCTCGCGCTGTTGCCGGTCTATAGCTATCCTTGGTTCGGGTCCAATCTCTTGCAAACCCTAGCCTAGGGAAGCTAGCATTAGGATCAACATCATCGTTCAATCGCGCCCCGAGCCCACTCTCGTGCAAACTCGGGCCACGACCTAGGTTGGGATAGTTCCTACCCATCCAATCTCTTGCAAACGGGTATCGGCACGGAATTGCAACCGGAAACCCTAGTATCGGTCCAATCTCTTGCAAACCGATACTACGGAAATTCGATTCCAACCCAATTCGGATTTCTAGGGTTTCCTATCGAATTGGGATCCAATCTCTTGCAAATCCCAATCGATATGAATACCTAGCCATCCGTAGTAAATCGATCCCAATCTAACCCTAATAGCAATTCTAGCAAGATTTCTACCAATTCATCACAAATCTGAAATTGGGCTCGTAGGGTTCATCCCCACGCCCCAAGACGTGGAGACTACTCACAATTCATAGCACAAACACAAAAATAATCAATGAAATTGACAAGAGAATTCATCACAATATTGAGATAAGCAATAAAAATAGTATTTTTAGAGGAGAGAGACACAAACCAATGGAGTTCTTCAAATAATCCAACAAAAATCAACTTTTGTCTCCTCTCCAATCACAAGAAAAAGCTAAAAAGTTAATCTAAAAAAGCTGCAAAAATCTAAGAGAAAGAGCTCTCTAACCTAGGGTAAAAACAGGGGTTAAATACCCCCCAAAATCGTCCAAAAAACTGTGACCAAAATGCCCCTGCGCAGCCTAAAATCCGCAATTTTCGCTACAGGCAGCGCGTCGCACTCGGCCGAGTGACAAAAGTCGCTCGGCCGAGTGAGAAACCCTGTAAATTTCCAGTAAGTCTGGGTCTTCGGGGGTCTTCACTTCGGGAGTCGCTCGGCCGAGTGAGTTGTCGTCACTCGGCCGATGGCTTCTTAGTACTCGGGCGGTCGGCATTTGCCACTCGGCCGAGTGGGTCTTCTGAAGCTCAGGCAGACGAAAAACAGTAAGTTGGCGATTTTTTACATGCGTCGTCTGGGTGCCACTCGGGCGGACGGGATCTCGTCACTCGGCCGATGTGGCTTCCGATGCTCGGCCGAGCGCACGCATGAAACGTATCCGATCTGGTCGGCCGAGCGGTGTCTCGCTGGTCGGCCGAGTGACTCCTTCACTCGGCCGAGTGAGACACCAAAAATGCCCAAACAGCTTGTTTTGGAATCCTCGTCGCTCCCGTGACGCTCTTTCTTCTTCCGCTCCTCTCCAATGGCAAAATACCCCTCGGGGAGGTCATCGGTGACACTCTGGAGTAGGCGTATCTCGAGATCACTCCAAATCGCTCCAAATCACCTGAAATGCGACAGAAACAACAAATCGTGAAAAGCATCACAATATCGTCGATATATCGTGAAAAACATGATTTGGGCGATCTAAATGGCATGCAAACATGCGGGAAAAAAGTGTAAAATAAGGAGTGATCAGCGCCCGCTCGCTGAGCGGGCGGGCAGCCCCGCCCCGCCTCACAGACCCGGCCTGCTTCGGCGGGCCGGGGGTAATTGCAGCGCCCCTTGTGGGCGTGCCCGCTAGGCGAGCGGGCGCGCCCGTGAATCTGACTTAAATTAGGGTTTTTTGAAACCCTATATGACGGCTACGAAATCCAACTTCTTGTCCATCTTTGGGCAATTGTTTAGGGGTCAAACGAAGTCAGAATTTGTCGTTGTTTGTTCCTACGCGTTCACCATTAGAAGCTCTTCGAAATGATAGCTTGTTTGGTGTCTGGTGTTCAAGGATGAGAGAGAGATCTATTTAGTTAAATTTGGGCCTTTGTGAAAGGCTTTCTAAACTTTATTAATTAAGTTAAAAATACTCTCATTATGTTTAGTCCCACACTGCTCGCGCGAAACGAGGGAAGGCCGACTCCCTATATAGATATGGGTGCCCGCCTCTATTGTACAGTGCACCAAGTCCTCGATCGAGTAGCTCCAAATAATTGAGCAAGCTCGATCTATGACTTAAAATTTTCTCCTCTCATCTTCCTATTCTTCCATCGGGTCCTAGCAAGGCTACGAAGGGGGGTTTGGATTAGGATCCAAATGTCTAAGGCACGGGTCTGCTCAAGTGAAACCTTCTACCGCAAGTGATCGGCTCGGAGGCGGGTGTCGGCGCGGGTGGATCAGTTCGAAGGTGCGAGGCGGCTCAGGTGGATCGAGTCAACGGGGTAAGGCGGCTTGGCTATGAGGAGCACAAGAAGCTGGTGCCGTACATCTTGCCCGTCCCAGGTTTGAGATTCCGGGTATGTTCTCTAAGTAACTTTAGCGTAACTTTAATTTCGTCGCAGTAGTATAGATCCCTCTTGGGGTGGTCAGACCACCCCAAGTTGGCATAGATCGGGCTAGCTTCTGGCTTTCTCAGAGCCTAGCTAAAATGTTTAGCTAGCTTGCTTATTTTCCGCTGCTCTTTTCTGCTTCTGTGTTCCGTTCGATTAGGCCGGGCACAGATCTGAGCTCTGAGGTCAGCCAAAACCCTTCAATTAGAAATGTTATACTTTTACTTCGTTAACATATTTTGTCACTAAATGACATAACGTTTGTCGCATGAACATAACGACTAAATGTTAGTGGTTTCCGGTATTATAATTCATTATGTTGCTAGGTAAATTACATGTGAAAAATGTTTCTATCTTTTTAAAAATATTCATAAAATGCCTTATTGCATGTATATACCATTACTTGTGCTACACCATCTTTGGAACGTCCATTCTTAATAATTTGTGATGTTGACACTACTACAGATTTGGGCTTGGGTAACGCCACTTAGATAGCGCTTTTAAAAAGCGCTATCTAAGTGAGCTCTTGTATAGCGCTTCTGTACTTATAGAAAATAAAAATAAATCAAAATTAAGGTAAAAACACTTAGATAGCGCTTTTTGTTAAAACGCTATCTAAGTAATACCTTACATAGCACTTTTTGTTAGCGCTATGGTACTAATCGTTACGTAAGCACTTTTATTAAAAAATATACATATGTATTATCCTTGGATAGCGCTTAAATTTCGCTGGTGCGGCCGCCAATCCTTTTCGTTTCCCCCCTTCTTTTTCCAGGCCGTCTCCTATCTCAAAGTCTCAGCTTCTCCTCTCACATACACGCTCTCTCTCTCTCTCCCCCTTCCTTCGCTGCAAGCTGATGGGGAGATCAGCGGGCGGATGCGGAGATCTTCGCCGATTAGGGACGGATTCCAGGCGATCGCGGTATTGATCAGGGCCTGTGCCGATCGGGGAGGGGAGTCTTAGGATTTGGATTAGGGAATTAGGGTTTTTGGCGATGGGATTCGAGGGGTGTTAGCAGTTTGGTAGAGGATTTAGAGGTAGATGTTGTCTTTGGGGAGTAGGGATGAAGGGAGGAAGGGGATAGGGATAGGGTTCCGATCGAGGGAGGGTGCGATGGAGGAGAACGAGCTTCAAGAAGGAGAGGTGTTCTCTGGCCATAAGGATGCTGCTTGTATAGATCCGGACATCGCTCTCTCTTACATCGTAAGGAAATCTCTTTTGTTTGTTCATAAAAATTTGAGCTTTTCCAGTTGAAATCTCTGGCCATGAGGAAATCTCTGGCCATGAGGATGCTGCTTTGGATATTAACTGAACTTCATTTGGGGTTTCTATTTGGATTCTAACTGAACCTCATATTAACTGAACTTCATTTGGGAATACTCAAGTAGGTATAGATCTCCTTCGTGCTCACCATATCGACGTGGCAGATCATTATCCAGGTCCAGAAGTCGCTCAAGGTATTTTTGTTCCACTCTTTTAGGCCTAAAATAGGACATTACTTATGGAATTTGTTCCTGAATCATTATTGAGTTGGTCTGTGGTTTGAAACATGATCAGGAGTTATGATTCAAGTGATGTTGAAAATCCTGGAAACAACTTGTATGTGACTGGTTTATCTTCTAGAGTAAAAAAGAATGACCTTGAGAAGCATTTTGCTAGTGAAGGGAAGGTATGTACCCGTTAAGTTAAAAATGTTATTGGTGATGTAGAGCATGACCTACTATCTTTATGGATTTTATTATTTTTTTTGTGTTTGGAACTCCTTGCTTCATTTGGTGACAACCCAGCACGATACACCAACTCTTGGCACGATACACCAACACTTGGGCAAATTTTAAAATCTACATTCAAAATAGAAGTATCTGTCCGACACGTGTCCAATGCAACCCGGCTTCATATTCGAAGTGATCGTGCTACCTATCCCAAATGGCATCCTTTGGGCCGTAGAATTCGTTAAAGTTATCAATGGTTTTGTTATTTTTTATCTTTTATTTCAGTTGCACACCTAAATAACAATGGCTTGAGGTCATTGATATTTGTCACCATTTTTCATGCCTTCATTTTTTCGGTCTCTAGGTATTGCCACTGCAAATTGCTTGAGGTCATGATTCCAGAATGATGTTTTTGTGCCTAATGCACAAGGTTTCTAAGTCACGTTAAATTTGATGTGCTCTGCATCGATTGTTAAAAACTGCAATACAAATGTCAGGATCCCTGATTGTAGGCAGTAAATGATACATGTTTTATCTTTGATAACCAACATAGATGTGTATTATACCCTTAATGACATTAGTAAGATCTGTAGACTGATGATTAAAGTTTTATTTGTAGAAGCTTTTAGAGCGAAAAATATGCATTACTAGTAACAGAAAGAACTGAAGAGTGGTTAAAGGGAGCCCCTATTTACCTAACATCCCTAAATTTTGTGGTCAGTGCTATCAAAACAAATATTTAGGACCGACTCTTATCAAAGATGAGCACAATTTGGATAGCAATACTATGGTGATTACAAATTTGGAAGAAATGGGGTTGTTGGTGCTTTTCGTTGCATGGTTTCAACTATTTCATTGTATGCCTCTTCATTGCATGTACTTAAAATTATATTCTGTATCATGCATTCTTCTGTTTATTGTTTGTGCTCTAAGGGAAGTTTGTTTTCGCAGCCTCACAGAAATTCAAAATGCCCGTGGTATCATGGATGTCCTAGCAGAAATGCTAAATGCTTTAGATCCCGGAAACTGAGGTATCATGCAATATCACATCTTTTATGATATAATTTGTCTTAAGAAGTTACCGTAAAGAGTTAGGTTATTGGTCTTTCATAACATTATTAGCCTTGCTGGGAAAGAAAGTGTACACATGCAATTGCTATCATAAAACATTGACTAATTTACTGACCAAATTTTTCGCCTTGTCAGTAATGTAAGCCGGTCCACAGGTTTCCAATACTCACACGAAGACTGACAAGCAAGTTTAACTAAAACATAATTAAAAATGTCATACTTATTGACATGAGCGGTTCAAAACAGTTATATACATTTGTGATAACTCTATGTGAACTTGGGTAAATTTCCGTAGTTCTTATGCATGTTAGTACTAATATACAGGGACTGAAATAAGAGGTAATCGTTGATCTTGTTGAACAGTGTCGTACTTACAAGCAGAGAGTGGTGCAGCTTGTGAACACGACCTCGTAAGATCTTTTACCATTATTTGTCTGCATGAAATACTTAAAAGAGAGGTGATAGCTAATTGCTGGAGTTCTTGTTATTCAAACGTCTCTCATTGCTTAACTGTGTTTGAAGCATATTTCTCATGACAAGGTCCGTTGAAAAAAATTTCTATTCCGCGAATTGTGCGCTTCATTTTTATTCGCTTTGTGTTGTGGGATTTGGTGCAGGTTTATCCCGAAGGCACGCATTTGATGATTTCGTGATTCGAGAGGCATATAATTTATGATGTCCGTGCCTGTCCCCACCTCGTCGAGAGCACTTCCGGCAGCCGTGATCTGCAAATGGTAATAAAAGCTTTTCTTTGATTAGTTTGCATACCTCGGATAAGATGAAGTAATATGATTGCAGCTTGTGAGGTTCCTTAAATGAGGTTGCTGGAACTTGAAAGCGGCATAATCTCGTTTATTTAACGCTGTTGTTATCCAATTTAGTGGCTTATTTTATCAGTTCAGATAGCTGGCTTGGAAATTTCTAACTGGAGTTCTGTTTAAGAAGGCGTGAATGAAAGGTAAAGAAGGGCCACCAAAGATATTATTTGGAGAAGAGAAAATGTTAAAAATTATTTGGGAAACTAGAAAGACTGTATCCAATTCATATTTAGAAATCACAATTACTCAAGGAAGAATGTCATAAATGTAAGTGGTATATGATGAAATATTATCAGAAATATGAGATTTCTTAGGATAGATTGAATGTCTGATATGTTGGGGATTTATATGGTAGCCAAAAGGGTATTTGAGTAATTATATTTGCACTTAACCATAACAGATTGGATTGGTTTTTGGCAATCCCATATGAGTTTAAGCCATATTTGTCTCTAATGGCATGTCAGAACTTCAATTTTGTGGGCACAGAAATTTAGCCCTCAACCAGTGCCCCTTGAAAAAGTTTATGAAAGAGTCATTGGTAAGTTATGCCATCATACATTATCCTATCAAATAGTTTCTGCATCTATTATAAACATTGTCCCCTCTTTGTTCTTTGCATATGCATCCTTATTTGATATATTAATGGCAAGGGAAACAATGTTTTGTGCATTTTTTGTTGGGTCAGGGGTAACTGAGGTTTGATTGCAGACTTGAGCTCTCTGCCTGTCATTTATTTATGGAGGTTTCCTTCTTATAAGTTTGTCGACAATGTCATGATCTACAGGCTATATGTGAACTGGTCTCTCTAGGGAATAAGGAAGACAAGGGATATGATGAGAATTTAGAGGGAGAATGGCAGTTAGTTTGGGCTTCAGAGGTTACTCTTAAAAGCAAACAACATTTCCCTTCGTTCGTTACATATTTAACTAATGTAATTTATGTGGTTGACACGCCATACATAATTCAGGAAATATGCCTTGATTTCGCTGTATTAGTGCGTTCATGTTCATAAGGATTTTCTTTTCTTGGCTTGTTAAGTGTTTATTGTTAGATATTCTTTTTTTAAATTGCAGTCAGAAGACGAAAACTGGGAAGCCGTTGTTGCTTATGGTCTTAAAGGAAAGCAGGTATTTAATTTGGAAAATAAACTTTTGCTATGTTGTTATAAAGATACCAGTTTCTCTTTCCATGATGGTTACTGATCCTAATTGGATTCTTTATTTATTTTTCGTGTTTCCTTTTTATAGATTGTGATGAAAAATAGCCAGCTGGAGAATTTGGTTGATCGTTTTCCAGGTTTCAGATATTGCGCAACTGGAAATTTAGCGTGAGTTATTTGTCTGTAACTAAATGTAGAGAGTTAGTATGATTGTTACTCTTCTTCATTCACGTTGAACTTGCAGTAAAACATCAGATGGCAATGCTTACAATGTGTCAATGGACAATGGATATTATCTTTTTGGGGGATTCAAATTTTTCCTCGAAATCAAAAGCACATATAGAATGGAATTGCTGTAAGTTGTTCAGCGTTGGAATCTAAATACAAGTCTTGATATTTATGTTACACTGTTAACATAATGTTATCATTTCTCTTCCCTTGCAGATACATTGACAACAAGATCGGGATAATACGAGGCATCAAGGGTATCATGTTTGTTCACATACGTCTTGGTGGAACCAAAACTTGAAGAATCAGAAAACTTGAAGAAAACCTTAATATTTTGCAAGCTGGAAGAATCCGACAAGCTTTATTGCTCTTTGGTACACTTTACCAACTTATAATAGTACATTTCACCAAGGCATGTACACATGCTTCTTCGTGTATGGATTTTACTCATACTCACTAAATCAATTGGTCTTTATAATGCAAGGAATAAATATAAATGGTAGTTCTTACAAAACACAGGACTTAAAACAAGAAATAGGCTTACATGAGTATTCCTACCTCAAATGACTGATTTCAAGGAGACTAATAGAACTATAATAGAATCAATTAAATTAGCTTGACAAACTAGAATGCAATGTAACTAGAATATGTGAAGATATAGAATTAAGCTATAATCTAGTTGGATGCCCATACGAGTTAAAGATATCAAGAATTTTGGGAGAGATTGCTTACAGGAACTAGGGAGGCGCTCGCTTTAGAACATTAAAAGATAAAAAAAGAAGCACAAAAATCTCCTGAAGAAAGAAATACAGCTCTCCCTCTTTGGAAGTTTGGTAACTAGTTTGGTATATAGAATTAAGCCATCTATCTTTATTTGTAGGCAAGAATAAGCTAAGAAAAATCTCAGCTCTAGTATGAACATGATCTGTTGGAATTCAAAAACACTAGTAAACAATTGCAGCTTGGCCTGGATGCATTATTCATAGTGCTATGTATGGGCTGTGATCGAGAAAATTATGATTAAATCAAATAAAATGTTTATCAAAATCACAATATATAGATCTCATTTTATGGGCATTATTCCTTTTATGAGGCTATAACTATGATATCAAAGTCTATCATGTTCGATGAGCCATTTAAAGGAAGCTTTTTTACTAGCTTTGAGAATATGGTCGAATACTTGAGACAAGTTGTTTGATCAAATACTGCCAATTATTCATAGAACATCTGGCGGATTTATTTGAAGAACAGCCTAACTTGCTTCATAATCTTGTAAGTAATTGTTTTATTTTCTCATTTGAAAGGACTGTCTTCTATATTGAAAATTTTCACTTCCTTTGTTCCTTTAAGTAAGAGTTCACATAATTTGTGATTAAAATGTATTAGATATGGATGTCCAATCTGTCTGAAATTGCATACAAGTTTCTGGACAGTTTGGTATTGATAAATGATGTCAATTTATTCTGTCGGAGGAGAAATGATTCAAATTTCAGATTCAAACTAGATTGGGGATTTCGGCATCAATAGTGGAAGTAGGGATCACCTATACTGAAAGAGAATGTCTGGTGACCTTTACTAAATTATCAACTACCTGGATAGGGATTTTCATTTTATTCATTTTTGCCTTTTTAAGGGTGGTTTCTTTTTAACTTTTTGGTATTTTTTTGGGGCGAGGGGGTGGCACTCAACCTATTTTTACTTTGATGTACAGATTGGCGCATTCAATTTGTTTATCGCAATCTTGTTTCATCCTATTGCTTTCTGGTTTATCCTGGATGACTTAATGTTTTCTTAAAATTTACTGGATGCTCATTTATATATTCATGTCTCCTTTGCAGGTTACACAATTTTCGCCTTCTTTGCTTAAAAAGGAGGGTGTGCCGGTTTTTCGTTGTTTGCAGCGTGCTGGGGAATAGCTGGAAACCATGTTTGCATCGTGCTGGTGGAGGTTGGGGGATGTTACCGGCCTCTTAGGTGAAGGCAAGAGAGCCCAAGACTTCATCTGCACCCTGGCTCCCAGGATCAGGAGGCTCGAGGGGAGGGCTGAGAGCAGGAGGACGAAGCAAGCAGAGATGATGCCATTAAGTTGGATTTTTGATAGGAAAGCGCAGCTTTGAGCATGAAAGGGAACGGCCATGGTTTTTTTTTTCATAAAGGTATATTTTTCCACCTAAAGGAGACAGTCATGTTCATGCCTTCTGAATTCTGTACAACAAGTTGCAACTCCTTTGTATCTATGATGGACTTGTATATCCTATATTCTTAAAGATTGACGTGATATAAACTGGATATTCAATTTGTTTATAACAATGCTCATTTAATACTTGTTAAACAAAAGGAAGCAGGATTGGAATGATTTTGAGCTCGGGTGTCAAAATTCTACATGTTTTCTGCTGATAACCATGGGGAATAGCTGGAAATTTTGCAGATCATGTTTTGGTTCCTTGGTGTTATTGCTATATGATAATCTGATATGGTTGTGATTGGCCAGTTGTGAGATAGCTAAAATATAATGATGAAATCGACGCATGCTCACACAATATTATGAACTCCAGAGTTGGCCAACAGAGGATTTGTTGATTTTCTAATTTTTTTTAATAAAAAAACTAAACATTAGCCACGGCCAGTCCGTGGCTAATGCGTATTAGCCACAGACTGTCCGTGGCTAATGTTTAATTTTTTTTTAAAAAAATAGAAAATCAAAAAATAGTAAACCACTTAGATAGCGCTTAAAAAGCGCTATCCAAGCTACCATAGCGGTAGCTTGGATAGCGCTTTTATAAGCGCTATCTTAGTAAACCACTACGATAGCGCTTATAAAAGCGCTATCCAAGCTACCATAGCGGTAGCTTGGATAGCGCTTAAAAGCGCTATCCAAGTGTAAAAAAAAGCGCTATGCAAGCGTTTTTTTGTAGTAGTGTGAGCCCTCGGGGCATATATGAGGCCATCGAGTACAGATGCGATAAAAGATGGTCTATGACTAGACAAGACACTTTGGGGTGGTGTTGGTTCATTGTAGTAGAGTTTGTGAGTGTAGCTTGGTCACCTTACGGCTACCTCCATACCACACTAATGGAGGTAAGCCTCTTGGCCATTGCCAGGTTAGGGATGGCAAGAAGCGTCACAGTAAAACCCCGATGATAGGGTGCATTCAAGAACACTATACTTACTCAAACATGAACTTATTCACTAGAACATATTACTTAAAAGCACTCAACTTACAACCCATCATTGCTGTATTGAGATGCAAATCTTGTGATAATCATTGTTTAATTTTATGTCTTAACTTTCAGCATGCTCGTATCTCTTTGTTAATTTTCCTTCGTAACATGCTTTTATCCTGTTAGTGGACAATGTTATTATAATGCTAAATTCTTTTTAATTATTTAAATGAAATTGATACTTCGAAACCTACATGAGTAACCCTCACTGACGGGCATCGTATTTGTGTTTTCAATGTAATGTCTGTCAGGTTCCGAGGGCATTTTTGCATATCCTAGTTCCAGCGTAGCGTGATCCACTAGAGACAGGCCTCTTCCAGGAGGATATTCTTAGGCTGCAACTCGATGTAGTTCCATTGTATCAAATTTATGTATTCTGTGTTGTAAAGGCCATAAGGCCTCTCTTCCTTTCCTTTTTTTGTTGTAATCCATTTTTGAGACGATTGGGATTGTAATAACATTATTGATTATCAATGTTGTTTTTGAGTATGCATGCAAGGACCTGCGAAGTTTCTACAGATGCTTAGTGTGCTTAGGACAAGTAGGCACGAACTAAAAAGTAATGCCTCTTTGTCTTAAGCACACTGCGGACCCGCTCGCGTCCTAGCTCCAAAGTATAATGAGAAACGTGGCGTGACAAAATTAAATTAGAGTTTGTGGATAATTGCAATTTACCGATGTTCGGGGTTCCTAATGCAAATAGTTTGTATAACTACCCAACCGTTGAAATATGTATTTTATGTTTTCATCGTTAATAAACTTCCTCCTCCTTAATCACTATAAAATCCCCCTAAGGGCTGTGAGAAAACAATCAAGAACACAAACTATGTTTCTCCTCTCTCCCAACACAAACCCATAGAAGAAGAAGAAGTCTAGGAGGTAATCTTGGCTGTGAGAAGAACTTGGTTTCCTTCGGCGATTCCAAACACGAGTCAAGACGCGCTCCTCTACTCTGCTGCTGTCAAGGTGATGTGTTCTTTGTCGTTGAAATTTAACGCTTGGAAAAATTGAAGTCATTATGCTTCTTTTGTTTTGCAAAACATTTATTATTTATTCTCCAATATTCTACTTCCAGGATCGTATGGTAGTTGATCAAGAACATGGCAAATGACACTAAGAAATGTTAAGAGGAAGATGGCAAGCTCTTTATTCATTAGGTTTTGGAATTAAGAGGGCAGCTTTTCTTATCTCAAGGTAATTCTCATTGTAATTTACCCAGGCGATTTTCATCTTGATAAAAGGAATGCTAGTGTGATGCTTTATTTGAATTGTAATATATACCAGCAATTTTTATTGTTGAAAGGCTTTGATGCCTTGTTTTTTGCAATTGTATTTTTTGTGATTTTATTTCATGTTGGCTTTGGCGTGTTATTTGTTCTGTATATCTTTATTAGTTAAATGTACTGTGTTTACATTTGTTGTAATATGGAAGAAAAAGCCCTATTTTTATAAAAAAACTTATTAAATCTTGTTGAGAATCAATCTCTATGGTGGAACCATAGGTCATATAAATATATATTAGAATTATTCGTTACAAAGGGATGAATACCAAGGGTCTCCATAATGATGGTGGATACCAAGGGTCTTTAGTGCCTATTTATAACACTTCCACATATCCATTCATCTTTGTAAACTTGTTATATGATTACTCCAGGATTCTTAGTGCTTATGCGTAGGACAAGGGGTGGATACTTCTGGATCTTGAGTTAGAGAGCATAACTCTCTTTAACTTCCCATGTTCTGTGGATATAAGTAGATGTGGATACTTCTAGATCCAGAGCTAATGAGGTTACCTTGTTAAAACATTTGGCAATGGAAAACCCAATGGGAAAACCAATAGCTAAGGGAAAAGAGTACAACTCTACATTTAACTCCCTCTGATCTGTATAAGCTTCAAGCTTGCAGATCTCCTAGGCATGTATACATCAATCTTATCTACAATATTTCGAGAAAAAAATACAAGCATCACTCATCTATACACGTATCACTCATATATGGCAGCTACTGAATCCGAGGGAGCTCCTCTGAAGAGGTGTCCTCTGTCGCATCGCCTTTGATGTTGCCTTCTCAAGGATGAGTTAGGAGAGTGGCATGGTCTACGAACTCGGCAGATAGCTCCATGTCTCTAGCCTTTGACCCAGTCGTCACTGTGTCTGCAAGGTACTTCAGGGCGTAACTATGCTTACTCTTGATTTGCTTCTTGGATGATGAGCTTCTCGAAATGGTAAGATGATGGTGCCATAATCGAATGCTTTGCATATTTTCTGTTGGATCTGGATCTAAGCCTAGAGGGGGGGTGAATAGGCTTATAAAAATTCTCGTGCAACCCACGAGAAATCACACGCAGTTACAGTCACAGTCAAAGTAAACAACAATCAACCACAGATACACAACAGATTTTACCCTGGTTCGGTCGCACCCACGACCTACGTCCAGCCCCAAAAGCAATACTAGATTATTAAAGTTTACTGGTACAACCTGTAGGTAGAGCACCAACCCTACGCTCCCCTGGCCCTCAGTACCCGCACTCACCAAAGTGCCCAAACAATAACAATACTAGTAAAGCTCTCTCTCTTGGCTAGTCCCAACTAGCCAAGTCCCCAAACAAATAATAAACTAGTTTCACAGAGATCACAATACCAAATCACAAATAAAATAAAGTTCAGAGTTTAGAATTGCTCAGTTGTGACGGTGTTGATGTCTCTGTCAATCAGCACGTGGTCAGATCAATCTGATAGATAGACGTCTCTGATGTCCTGAATAATGATCTGAACAATTCAGCATCTGCTCTTCTTGAATCTTGTGTCTTCCAACAGAGGCAACGCAAAAAGTCGACAGACTCTCTCAAGAATTTCGGCCACAAAAAAACTTGGAAGAGGCCGCAGCTTTATGATTGGCAAACACAAATACTCACGGCGGCTTTGTGCTTGAAGTTTCAACTGCAAAGAGATTGCTTTCGGACTTTTGGGATTCTCAAATAGGAGCTCTTTGAAAAAAAAAACTCACGGCTCCTCACAATTAATTTGATGATGATGATACTTTTAAAAAGGGTGCTGCTCTCCTCCTAAGATTTTTGATCATGGTGCCTAGAAGAGAAGTGCGGCACTGAGAATTTTTTTGTGCGGCTGTGTTTGGAATTTTTGGCTTTTTGAAAGAACCAAACGCCCTCTAGAATAATTTTTGGAGAGAAACGGAAACCTTAAAAGCCTGTGATCTTTTTCTAGGGTTTTTTCAATTGTGCGGCTGGCAATGGAAAAATGGCAAAAATGGAGATTTTCGGCTTAGGGCTTGAGGGGGTATTTCCGAGCACAAAAAAAAATAATGCGGCTTATTGCTCTTGGAAGTTGGGGTTGTGTTTTTATTTTAGGTCAGATGCTTGGAGTAAGCCGCATCCTGGGAAAAATAGGTCACAGCTTGGGTTATTTTTGTTGCCTCAAAAACAAGATACGCACGTAAGGGGTGGGGGAAAACAAAGTCTATATGGCTCTCAAAAAAAAATGAATTGCAATGCATTCAAGCTTAAACGTGACTTGGTACACCTTTGATTATTTCTCCTTTACGCATGAACAAGTCCTTCCGTGAATTAATCGCACGTTAACCGTTCCTGAAACACTTAACACACACGTTAAAAGCGTTCACACACGTTTGTTATCATCAAACACGAAGTTCATAGGTCGTTGCTACCAACAATCTCCCCCTTTTGATGATGACAAACCAAGTATAAGATTTCAATAAGCATGCTCCCCCTACTTTTGTGCTTCCCCAATATTCATTAATGCTCCCTCTTAATCAAACAATCATATATTTGTGAACACCAAGTAAATACCAAATCTCCCCAAATTTTTCTCCCCCTTTGTTATCATCAAAAGTCATACCACGAAGTCAAAACCATATATTATGCAAAAAGAGAGTATTATTAACCATTACCAACAATTGCATGCATATACTTATAGAATAATCAAGTCAAAATCCAATGAAATTAAACAACGACGACTTCAACACCAACGTGTACGTGCGATGATTAAAATTGAAGCACATAGGGAGAATCATTTTAGAAAGTCAACCAAGATCAATCCACATTTTCCAGATAACATTCTATCACCTAGGATTGATTGTTCCCACCTCATTAAAAATGAGTTCAAGGTACCGCACCCCAAAAACATAGCCTATAAGGACTCTTAGATGTGGGGGTGGCATTACTTGAGGAGTAAATACACCAACGCTAAAGTTTACCCATAAAGCTTATGTTGGATACTCGTGGGTAATACCGTTGCCAAGGATTGTATCCATTTTTCATACGGAGCATGTATTTTCTTTTTCAATTTTTATACTTGTAGTAACATGTTTTTAATGCTCAATTTTTATCCATGGCAAGGTATATCATATCCCTTAGATTTTCAGTTAAGTTTTCCTCCTACATTCACATTTCCAATTTCAAAAACGATATCTCCAAATGTGCAACAATAATAATATATGTGGAAGTGAAATAGGTGGTGTAGAAATCAAGTTATTTTCAGTCATTGAACAGCCATGAATATTTAAAAAGATGGACATGCGCATGTAGCAAAAGAAATAATACAACAATTTCTACGTAGATATGAAAATCATTCATGAACACTTCTTTTAATGAATCAAAGAGAAAGATACACATTGAAGCACCATTTTTTTCGTTTTTGTTTTTCATTTTTTTGTTTTTGTTTTTGAATGCATGAGATACGAAAGCAAACATGAGATGCAATCACACAAAAAAAATCATGCATACATAATAATGCAACTACTAGCACACAAACAAGAAAAAAGTTCAAGCATACATAAAGCATGGAGTCTCGTACTAAGTTTTATCAATAATACCAAGCTCAAGACGAAGATGACAAAAACGAGCCTCAACCAAAGGTTTGGTGAATATGTCTGCAAGTTGAGATTCCGTAGGAACAAACTCCACAGACACATCCTCTTTAGTGAGGTGATCTCTAAGAAAATGGTGTCTTACGTCAATATGTTTAGTACAAGAGTGGTGTACGGGATTATTAGAAAGATCTATGGCACTCTTGCTATCACATCGAAGAGGAACTCTTTTAAGAGCTAGTCCGTAATCAGATAATGTTTACATCATCCACAATACTTGAGCACAGCAACTGCCGAGGGCAATATACTCTGCTTCAGTAGTGGATAATGCAACACTATTTTGCTTACGACTAGATCATGAAACTAAAGAGTGTCCTAGCATAAAACAAGTGCCACTAGTGCTCTTTCTATCAGTTAAACTACCCGCATAATCAGCATCAGAATAACCCACCAAATCAAAGTTACCACTAGAAGGATACCAACGGCAAGTAGGTGTACTGATTAGGTACCTAAAGATCCTTTTAATGGCTTTCAAATGAGATTCTTTTGGGTTTGATTGAAATCGTGCACACAAACATACAGCAAACATTATTTCAGGCCTAGATGCAGTCAAATACAACAAAGGAACCAATCATACCTCGATATAGCTTTTGGTCCACTACAACTCCTTCTTCATCACTGTCCATTTTTGTGTTGGGGCACATCGGCGTTCCAATTCCTTTAGACTTCTACATCCCAAACTTTTTCAAATGCTCCTTGATGTATTTTGTTTGAGATAGAAAGATGCCTTCCTTTCCTTTCTTTACTTGGAACCCCAGAAAATATTTCAGCTCTCCCACAAGGCTCATCTCAAACTGATCCTGCATGACTTTCTCAAACTTTTGACATAGAAGATCGTTAGTAGCACCATAAATAATGTCATCAACATAAATTTGCACAATGAGAAAGTCTTCAGATTCATGCATCAAGAATAGTGTATTGTCAGCACTCCCTTTTATAAAATTATTTTCCAACAAATATGTGCTTAGACGGTCATACCAAGCTCGTGGAGCTTGCTTAAGACCATACAAAGCTTTTTCTAATTTATACACATGGTTTGGAAAATTATGGCTTTCAAAAACTGGGGGTTGCTCAACGAATACCTCTTCTTTTAGGTAGCCATTAAGAAAGGCGCTTTTTACATCCATTTGTTTTAGTTTGAGCCCTTTATAACTTGCAAAAGCTAGCAAGATTCTAATGGACTCAAGCCTAGCAACTGGTGCAAAAGTCTCATCCTTTCAATTTGGTTGTACCCTTTAGCTACCAACATAGCCTTGTTTCTAATAACATTACCAGATTCATCATGCTTATTTTTAAACACCCATTTAGTACCAACTATAGGATAATCAGTGGGTCTAGGTACTAGTTTCCAGACATTATTCCTGACAAATTGATTTAATTCCTCTTGCATGGCCAAAACCCAACTTTCCTCTTCTAAAGCAATATCTATAGTCTTAGGCTCTATTACAGAAATAAAGTCACCATAAATACATAGAGCACAAAGATCTCTAAAAGAGGAACGTGTGCGAATACCTGCCGTAGGCTCACCTAGAATTAAGTCTGGTAGGTGGTTTGGATTGAATCTCAGCTCTCCTCTGGTAACTGCTTCATCTTGTATTTCTGTCGTGTCAGTTTCAGCTTCTTTCTGTATTTCAGGTTGCTCCTCATTAACTTTTGGAATGCCTTGTTGTTCTACATTTTCCTCTTCATTGTTCTGCCTGCAATCCAAAGAATTTATATCAGATTCATCAAACTTTACATTTATAGATTCAACAATAGCAAATGTGCGTTTATTATAAATCCTGTATGCGCTGCTCCTTGCTGAATATCCTACGAACACTCTCTCATCTGATTTTGATTCAAAGGTGCCAAGCTGATCTGCAGTATTTAATATAAAGCACCTGCATCCAAAAACTCTAAAGTAAGAAACTTTTGGGGTGTTGCCATGCCATAGTTCATAAGATGTTTTATTTAGTATAGGTCTAAGCATAACTCTGTTGCATACATGGCATGTCGTATTAATGGCCTCAGCCCAAAAAGACATAGGCAAGCTATATTCATTTAACATACTCCTAGCCATCTCTTTTAATGTGTGATTCTTTCTCTCGACCACCCCATTTTGTTGAGGTGTTCTAGGAGAAGAGAATTCATGTAAAATTCCTTTTTCAAAACAAAATTTTTCAAAATAGCATTTTCAAACTCACCTCCATGATCGCTTCTAATTTTTACAATGGAAGAATTTTTCTCATTAGAAACTTGTATGCAAAAGTTTTGAAAATGGTCAAATGAGTCTGATTTTTTGGCTAGGAAGTATACCCATGTATATCTGAAGAAATCATCAACCAATACTAAACAATACTTTTTACCTCCTAGGCTAGCAATGTCTGTGGGACCAAATAAATCCATGTGCACTAATTCCAATATACGTGTGGTGGCAACTTCATTAATGCTAGAGAAAGTAGATCTAGTTTGCTTACCTTTGGTGCATGCCACGCACAACTTACCATTCTCATATGTTTGATGCGGTAGTCCTCTTACCAAATTTTTGTTTTCCAGCTTCTTTATCAATCCCATGCTTGCATGTGCTAATCGTCTATGCCATAGTGTGGCCTCTTCTTCACCTACAAGCAAGCATTTAGAAATAGTTAGTTCTTCAATCATAAGAGTATAAACATTATTCTTTCTATTTGCAGTAATAATAATGTCACATGTGGATCTATCAATGATTCTACAGAGTTTTGCATCAAATTTAACTTTCATACCTTTGTCACACAGCTGACTGATAGAAATGAGGTTATGTTTGAACTTTTCAACCAAGAGGACATCTGTATGCCGAAAGGTGTCGTTACCTACAACACCTTTACAAATTACCTTGCATTTTCCATTGTCCCCTAAAGTAACACTTCCTCCTTCATGCTTTGTAAGGCTAAGGAACCTTTCTCTTTCACCTGTCATGTGTCTTGAGGAGCCAGAGTCTAAGTACACTCACACTTTTGTCCCTTAACCTTGCCATGTACCTACACATAAGAAGAGCATGATATGTGTGACCTAGGAATCCAAATAGGTCCACTAGTGTTAGTCACTTTATTTTTTGGAACCCAAATTTGCTTAAATTTGATGTTGGTATTCCTATACTTACAATTATAATAAGCATGACCAACACCACCACATGTATAACATTTAGCAAACACACTTCTTCCTATACCAGTTTCTTTTTGATGCTTTCTATTAATTCTAGGCCTCTCATCAATTTTATTACCATATCCCAAGCCACGCCTGTTATTTCCTTGTATCTGATTACCTAGAATAATGTCTAGTGAATGCTTTCCAACACCAAATTTTTTAATAGACAATTCAAGATCAAATATTTTAGACTTTAAAAACATGTTCTCATTAACAAGCATGGTACATTTACTAATGAAGGCCTTTTTGTTCTCTTCCTCACTCTTTTTCAGATTAGCCATCTTCTTCTCTAGCTCTTTGTTCTCATTTATTAGCATGCAAATCTTCTCATTTAGTGATTCATTTTCCACTTCCAGCTTAATCGAATTTAGTTTAAACATGCTAATATCTTTAAGTAACGTAGAGCAATTCATACACTCAGTTTCAGTAGGCATGCAAGATTTTCCTTTTTTTCAACGAGCTAATAGTAGAATTACATGCTACAAGTTTCTCTTTAAATTCATCAACTTCTAATGACATATTATAATTGTCTTGTTGCAATTCAAAATTAGCATTTTTAAACTTCTCTACATGGGATTCTAGTAACTCAACAGTTGATTCCAACCTTTCAATTTCATTTTGCATTTCTTTAAAAGTAGTAACAAGTTGAGTTTTAGTTAAAGATTTTACCTGATCTAGTTCTCCCATCAGACAAAGAGAAGAATGTGCAACTTCCTCTTGAGATTCATCCTCGCTGTCCATATCCCATGTGAGCACCAAAGATTTTCCCTTTTGTTCCGCAGCGTTATTCTTTCCTTGAGGGCATTGCTTCATAAAATGTCCCTGCTTTTTGCATTTAAAACATGTAACCGGATCAGTAGTATTCTGCTCAAAAGATTTACTATTAGAATTAAATTTAGAGCGATTAAACCTTTTCAGCATCTCTGATCTCCCGTTGCCAGTTCTGATATATTTCTTGAAGCTCCTCACCAAAAAAGCCTCCTCTTCATCTCCATCTTCATCCTCTTTAGCCTGAAGGGCTATTGCCTTTGAAGTCTTCATTTCATCTTTCTCTCTCAGTTCAATGCTTTACAGCTCCAGCTCGTGGGACATCAGGTTCCCTGTCAGATTCTCCACTTTCATCTGCGATAAATCCCTTGCTTCCTGAATAGCTGCAATTTTAGGGCGGAAGGAGCTAGGCAGCGCTCTCAAGATCTTTCTGATTTGTTCTAGGCTTGAGTACGGCTTTCCAAGAGAAGTGGATTTGTAGACGATGTCTGTGAACCTCACAAACATCTCTTTGATTGACTCTGATGGAAGCATGCGGAAGATTTCATATTCAGTGCTGAGTAGCGCAAGTCTGGACTCCTTAACCTGTGATGTACCTTCATGAGTCACCTCCAGAGTATGCCAAATTTCCTGCGCAGTTTGACATTGAGATATACGGTTAAACTCAGCTTTATCTAAAGCACAGATCAATGCATTCATAGCTTTGTTATTCAATGAAAAACGCTTCTTATCAAAGTCATCCCACTTATCTTCTGGTTTTATCATTTCATTATTAGCAACATTAATAGTGGGAGGTTTATAGCCTTTTTCTACAATGCTCCATACATCATAATCAACAGCAGCTAAATAAATCCTCATCCTAGTTTTCCAATAGGCAAAGTCAACACCATTAAACTTGGGGGGACGAGAAATAGACTGACCCTCAGCAAAAGCAGAATCAGACATATTTATAGACATGATCAACTAGGCTAGATCCGCTAAACTGGCTCTGATACCACTTGTTGGATCTGGATCTAAGCCTAGAGGGGGGGTGAATAGTCTTATAAAAATTCTCGTGCAACCCATGAGAAATCACACGCAGTTACAGTCACAGTCAATGTAAACAACAATCAACCACAGATACACAGCAGATTTTACCCTGGTTCGGTCGCACCCACGACCTACGTCGAGCCCCAAAAGCAATACTAGATTATTAAAGTTTACTGGTACAACCTGTAGGTAGAGCACCAACCCTACGCTCCCCTGGCCCTCAGTACCCGCACTCACCAAAGTGCCCAAACAATAACAATACTAGTAAAGCTCTCTCTCTTGGCTAGTCCCAACTAGCCAAGTCCCCAAACAAATAATAAACTAGTTTCACAGAGATCACAATACCAAATCACAAATAAAATAAAGTTCAGAGTTTAGAATTGCTCAGTTGTGACGGTGTTGATGTCTCTGTCAATCAGCGCGTGGTCAGATCAATCTGATAGATATGAATAATGATCTGAACAATTCGGCATCTGCTCTTCTTGAATCTTGTGTCTTCCAACAGAGGCAACGCAAAAAGTCGACAGACTCTCTCAAGAATTTCGGCCACAAAAAAACTTGGAAGAGGCCGCAGCTTTATGATTGGCAAACACAAATACTCACGGCGGCTTTGTGCTTGAGTTTCAACTGCAAAGAGATTGCTTTCGGACTTTTGGGATTCTCAAATAGGAGCTCTTTGAAAAAACAAACTCACGGCTCCTCACAATTAATTTGATGATGATGATACTTTTAAAAAGGGTGCTGCTCTCCTCCTAAGATTTTTGATCATGGTGCCTAGAAGAGAAGTGCGGCACTGAGAATTTTTTTGTGCGGCTGTGTTTGGAATTTTTGGCTTTTTGAAAGAACCAAACGCCCTCTAGAATAATTTTTGGAGAGAAACGGAAACCTTAAAAGCCTGTGATCTTTTTCTAGGGTTTTTTCAATTGTGCGGCTGGCAATGGAAAAATGGCAAAAATGGAGATTTTCGGCTTAGGGCTTGAGGGGGTATTTTCGAGCACACAAAAAAATAATGCGGCTTATTGCTCTTGGAAGTTGGGGTTGTGTTTTTATTTTAGGTCAGATGCTTGGAGTAAGCCGCATCCTGGGAAAAATAGGTCACAGCTTGGGTTATTTTTGTTGCCTCAAAAACAAGATACGCACGTGAGGGGTGGGGGAAAACAAAGTCTATATGGCTCTCAAAAAAAATGAATTGCAATGCATTCAAGCTTAAACGTGACTTGGTACCCCTTTGATTATTTCTCCTTTACGCATGAACAAGTCCTTCCGTGAATTAATCGCACGTTAACCGTTCCTGAAACACTTAACACACACGTTAAAAGCGTTCACACACGTTTGTTATCATCAAACACGAAGTTCATAGATCGTTGCTACCAACAATTTTCATGATGTGGTTTGTACTTCTTGGTGTTCATCACGATGATTTATTACCTGCATCTACAAATAAATCTAATATGGAAGATGATCCTTTATAATATTAACCCTTGGAGGTAGCACAGAAGATGCGTAGCTCCGCTCTAGTGGCGCACTGCAGGCGCTGTATGTATCCGACTAACATATTTACTGCAAACACTATATAGAGAAGCATGCAGTTGGCCAGAAAAAGAACACTCACGTAAGGTACTTCAGGACATATGATATCATTCCCCTCTTCCAGCGAATGGAAAGGGTCTTTAGTTGTATCCATACAACCAGTAGGTGTATTTGGTGGGATACAATTGTCCATGTTTCTTCATCAACTTTGGGTATATGAAGTTAAATGTAAAATGATTTTCGTCTTTTAGATGATATTGTCATCTTCAGGATGATGTTTTCATCTACAGGATGATAGTTTCATCTACTAGATATTATCATCTACTAGATGATATTTTCATCTTATGGATGAGAGTTTTCATCTACTAGATATTATCTACTGGATGATATTTTCATATTATGGATGAGATTTTTCATCTACTAGATGATAGTTTCATCTTCTAGATTATATTATCATCTGCTGGAGGAGAGTTTCATCTTCTGGATGATCTATTCATCTTCTGGATGAGTATTTCATCTTCTGGATGATGTGACCATCTTCTGGATGAGAGTTTCATCTTCTGGATAATTATTTCATCTTCTGAATGATGTGTTCATCTACAGGATGATAATTTCATCTTCTGGATGACATTTTCATCTTCAGAATGATAAGTCGGTAAGTTAAGATTTTTGCCTAGGTCTTTCATATCATATTTGATAGTTAGGCTTAAACAGATAGTTCGGATTTCTCTTCAGGAGATCCAATGAGATTTGACTCATTTGAAGATATAATCTCAAATCAGTTTATTTGCTTTTTTAAAGATGCAAAGACAACCTTTAGTAGGAGTCCTTATTTTTGATAAGGAAATTTCTTTGTTGTATTATATACATTTCATAGAATAGACGTCTCAAAGTCTATTCAGGCAAGTAGGGAAATTAGGAATAAATCCATAAGGTTATGATGTCACACCATCCATATCACCAAAAACCAAATTTTTCTTTGCCCATCGCAAGAATTTCGCAAACATAACTAGGGAGCCTGATGCATCAGTTTTATTTCGTAAGTGAATCAAGCTCATCGTACTTGCTTCCTAGTTTCATCGAAATGAACCTCTAAGCTAAAGCATGTCGCTTTTAGCATACGATTTTATTTATTTTATTTGTATTTAGACAATACTCATTATGCCCACAGGTTTGATATCTTTTGATATCAGGACTGTAGGTCCAAACGCTTCACATTTTATAAGTGAGTCTAGCTCAACTTATTATTGCCTCGTTCCACATTATTGGCCAATCTCTACGTTTGCTTTAGAAAACTGAGTGTGGAACGATATTTATAATTGTCATTTAAAAGGCAAAATGAAATGTGAGTAATTGTCGGCAAGTGTGTTTTTTATCCAAACACATCCCCATGTACGTACATTATTTAATAATATTTCAATTTATTTCAGATTCATCTCTTCTAGAGGTTCTGGAAAGGGAGAGGATATGGAGATGAGCTCGCTTTCTTGTGGTGGTATTGTTTAAAAGTCTCCAGGAGTTTTTCTCTCTTTGGAGCATCGTGGTATGTCCTCTCATTCAGTTAGGACATCCACTTTCGCTACTAATGGATTGCATCCATTATTTTTGGTATGTCAATTCTAACTGGATTTTTAGCTGCAGGGATGTGTGATTTTGACAATATTCTGGTTGTCAATAAATTTGTCTGAAAACAGTTTAACAGATTCATAAGTGTGTATCTTCAGGATCTCAGCACGATTTAGATTATTGAAATGGTCAACTGAGCTTCAAGCTCGGGGATGATGGTAATATCCATGTTGGACCTAATACTGGAAAATTAAAGAGTTCTGAATGGGAAGGATCTTTAGGATCTAATCTTTACAATTGTTTCTTTATATGATGACCCATTAAGGCACAATCTATGAGATATGCTAAATGCTTCCCCGTTTGGAATACTCGGAATATATTTATCTGGGGTAATTAATTCTGATAAATAGTTCTAAGACGACATTCTGATGGTTTATAGAGATGTTATGGGGATGTGGACACATCATGGCACAACCTTTAAGATGTGCACTAAACGCTTCCCCGTTAGGGGTTCTCGGAAACGTTTATATGTGTGATCATGCCCAGATAAATAGGTTCTAAATAAGTGTTTTGATAGTCTGCATTGTAATTAATTTGAATGTCCCCATGCAGTCACCAGCAACTGGATTTTTAACGGATGAATAATCCGTATAAATTATTTTAATGATTAATTCATATAACCCATTTTGGGTGGGAACACAGACTTCAGGGTGTTCAACTTTATTCCAGTTGCAAATTATGGTTGATTTCCCAGTATTATCCAATGTTCCCGCCATTTAATAATATGTCCTATATGATTTGAAAAAGCTAGACTGTGGTTGGATAATAGGTTTGATTACGATCATTTTTGAGGATAAATGGATCAGTAGACTAAGGTACATCATCAGCCCTATGTAAGGAGTGGATAAGTCCATCATTATCCCTCAAATACTCTCAAGAGAACTAAAGGTCTTATTAATTTAACGATGATAGTAAATATATCATCTTAAATTCTATTAAAGCAAGTTTTGGCAGTCAATGTCCACGCGTAGTGGAGATGAACTGTAATCATTTTCCCGTTAAATGGGACAATGATAATGCACCCTTCTGAAGAAACTTCGTGTTCTTCAGAATTATAGGATTGGTTAATGATGTCTTGCATCATCAATTTATGGTGACATGTTATATCGTTCCTGTTTCAGAGTGTTTTCTCACTACAAAAGCGTTGACCGTGGATAACCCGGTCAATGTGGCCAAGGGGCCCGCGGGGGTCTCTCGGGTGTGTCGAGTCGGTGCAGACGAGACGCGAGTCGGAGTTGCAGACGACGTGGAGCGCGTCGGCTGGGCCGAATCGGGGTCCTCGGTCGCAAGGAGGGCGAGGGGAAGCCTCGACCCGATCAGAGACGCTCGGCCTCAGACGGTCGGACGACGAGGGGTAGCCTCGATCGTCCCGCTGGTTACGTGGCCGATCGCGGGGCGGAGGGGAAGCCTCGGCCCGGTGTGAAACGCTCAGCCTCGGACGGTCGTGCTCGGCCTCGGTCGGGCGGGTGACGAGGGGAAGCCTCGGTCGTCTCGCTTGATGCGTGGCTGGCGAGGGGCGGAGGGGAAGCCTCGGCCAGTGGATCTGATGTCCTCCTGCGTAGACGAGAACACTCGTCAGGGGGGCCGGACCTTGGTTCCGGCCAAATCCCCTCCGATGCCTAAGTCAGACAGTGATCTGAAAGGGGAGGCCCGACGGAGACGGTTCGACTCGAGAGGAGATCTGAACGGCGTCTCACGGCGCGAGCGGGGGAGTAAGGAGATGAAATGGGGGAACTAGGTCGTTGATGGAGTACCTTAGGTTTTAGATACCTGAGATGCGGTCCCTCGTCCAGTCGTCCTTCTAACCCTTTTGTAGACCTCCCGCCATGATTGCCCCCGACCCACGTCGCTCGTCCGCCCTCGATCGTGCCCCCTCAATCCGCCCCCCCCCCCCCCCCCCCCCCCCCCCGTCGCCGCTCCCTGCGCCATGCCAGCACCTCCCCATCACAGCCATTAAGTGGTAGCGGGATCAGGGGAACGGTTACCGCTGGAGTGGGCGAGTGCCCAGCGCGCTATCAGGGCCGGGTCGGATCGATATTCGGGGGTCCTCTATAGGGCCTTGTCGGGTGGGCCAGATCGCGCAGATGGGCTTCTGATCGGCAGTCGGGTTTCTGGGCTCGTGTCTTTCGGGCTTCGGCCAAATAGGCTTAACAATTGCCCCCATTGGACGGGTCGATCGGCCTCGGCCGGTTCGGCTCGGCCGATGTGACTTCCGCCGACTTTAACAGGCTCGTCAGTCGATGCCGACTCATTTATTAGTCGTCATCATGAGTTGGTCCGTTCGATACTTTTAAGGCGCGGGCTCCGAAGCGTCGTCAGTCCTCTGATGCTGCCACGTGTAGCTGCAAGCTTATCCCCACCGCTCGCGGGGTCGTCTTAGGTTGAGAAGTTGAGTGGGTTGTGAGCCGCCATCCCGTCGTTTTCTTCTTTGCGCTGATCTCGATTCTGCCTGAGCTCTACCTCATGTCGTCTTCCTCTGCCACGGGTTCGGGTCGGCCGGAGCGCGACGCTGCTCCTGGCCTGGCGGGTAGCCCTCCTTCAGCGATTCGTCGGCATGGGGGTGAACTTTCAGTGGTGCCCCCAGAGGTCTTGTCGTGGCCTTCGTCGATCTGCGCCACCGCCATCGGGAGCATGCGCTCTGCCTATCTGCTTCCGCCTTACTCGGCTCGTGCCCCTGGGTCCGACGAGCGGATCTGCCTTCCCGGTCCCAACGAGGTTGGAATATACGAGAAGTGCTTCCGCTTCGGGCTTCGTTTCCCGCTCCACCCTTTCATCGTTGAGTTCCTCCAGGCCCACAACGTGTGCCTGTGTCAATTCTGCCCCAATGCCATTGGGCTCCTCGTCGGGTTCGTCGTCGTCTGCATGCTGAGGGGAGTGGCGCCCTCTCTTCGTCTCTTCGCCCAGTTCTACCGCCTAAGCCACCACCAATCGGGGCGTGGATTTACATCAGCGCCCGCCTGAAGATGGCCCTGGTGTTGGGGTTGCCGAGCTCCCTGAAACGCTGGAAGGGGGAATACGTGTTTGTCACGTTCCCGTCGAGTGTACCTTTCCCGGTTCGGTGGGAGTCGGCCGGCGCAGTCATCCTCGATCTGGGTGAGCCGACTGTCGCCGAGCAGTAGAAGGCGAAGGACATGCTGGCGATTCCTGCGAGGGAGCGGTCGATTGACGTCCTCTTTAGTGACCATAACTTGCGTAAGACGGTGTGGCCCTTGGGTAAGCTCCCCGAGCATTCGCCATTCGATGTTGCCTGGGCTCTGCTTGGTCTCTCATTTCTTCGGTGAGTGCAGGTGGATTCCCTCTCGGTCCTTCCCCTGCCAGCACTCACGTGCAGGCCCCAGATCCGGATCCGCGTAGGAGGGATCATGTGCTGGAGGTCCGGAAGAAGCAACAGGCCGTGACCTCGACTGGAGGCTCTAAAAGGAAGAAGGGGCCATCCCCCTCTGTCCCCTTGTTGGGGTCTTCCAAGAGGGTCCGTGAGGGGGTCGAGGGAGTTGATGTCCCGTCGCCCGTCTATCAGCTCCGACCCGCCCCTGTTGAGGTTGCCTGGCCGTGGGTCGGCCCTTCGCCTCTCCCAAACGGTCCTCTCCCTGATGCCTACGATCGGTATCTAGGCGCGTTCCGCTCCAACCCCGGCGAGTTTCCTTCATCAGGGGAGGGTCTTCTTCGTCCACGCTTCCCGGTAGGGAAGAAGGAATCGGTGTTTTCGAGCCGCGGAGCCGCCGCGCGAGTGGCCGAGAATAGTTGCCTCCCTCCCGATCAGGCTACGCTGGATGGAGTTAGAGGTGACTGTCTGGCCACCTTTGTGATTCAGGCCGGCCAACAGGTAGAGTACCTCTGCTTGTCCTCCCTCCAGCTGCTTTCGCCATCTTACCTTTGTTGCCTTGGTGCAGTTGTCCTCGGTGGGTCTCTCGATGAGGCGTCAATTTGCGGCGCTTCCCAAAGCCAAGGCCGATGCCGGGCAAGATCTTGAGGCCCATGGCGAGGAGGGAGAGGCAGACCAGTTAGAGGAAGTGCGGGTCAGGTCCTTGGAGACCCGCGTAACTGAGCTGTCCTCTGCCTTGGAGGAGGCAGACTGGGAGAGGGCCTTGGCTCTGACTGCAAAGTCAGAGGCCGAGGCGCGGGTCGCCGAGCTCTTGAGAGATGCCGACACGTCTGGGGGAGCCGAGAAGATCCCCGTCTCCGTTGCTGCCCCCGAGACCTTGGAGCTCTCCGATCGTCTGGAAGCGGCGGAGGAGCAGGCGAGGGTCCTCCTTGCTCAACTTGGCGAGAGATCTCGGGAGATCGAGAAGGAGAGGGCGGAGCACCAACGCTAGATCGAGACCTTATAGGCCAGGATGCATGGGCTTGAGGAGGTGGATCCGGCCCGGATCGCTCAGGATGCCGTGGCGGAGTATGCCACCTCCTTCGTTGAGACCGCCTTGGCGGAGGCGTTCGAGAAGGGTTTCGCCCGATGTCAGTCCGAGATCCAAAAGAAGTTCCCACTCTCGGGGGTCAACTTCGAGGACCTCCGGATGCACCCTGACGTCGAGCGGAGTGCGGGGGATGACCCAAGTGGACCGCCAGCCGGTGGTCCCACAGGTGGCCCTGGAGTTGAATGAGGGAGGGGAATGCCCCTTGGCCTCTTCGCGCATCTCTCTGTACATCTTTTTGCTTATCTGGAAAGGAACGAATTCAAATAAATTTATTTCACAGAAACGATACATTTATTGAAAGTACTTGCGTAAATGTTCCGCATTCCAGGCATGAGTGAGAATCCTCCCCTCCATATTGGCTAGACGGTAGGTTGCGGGTCCGAGGACCTCGATGACTTTGTAGGGCCCTTCCCATTTAGCCGCGAGCTTCCCCTTGCGAGCGGTATCCAGGTTGAATCCTGCTTTCCGGAGGACCAGGTCCCCAAGGTGGTAGCTTCAGCCCCTGACCCGAGCATTGTAATATCGGGCCACCTTCTGCTTCTGGCGGATGATGGTGGCCAGGGCTTGTTCCCGTCGTTCGCCGAGGAGATCCAGGCTGAGTTCCAGACCCTGCGAGTTCCTGTCTTCGTCAAAGTATTTGAGGTGGAGAGATTCCTCACCCAACTCGACCGGTACCACTGCCTCGGCCCCGTAGGCAAGCATGAACGGGGTCTCACCGGTGGCCTCCTTGTGGGTCGTCTGGTATGACCAGAGTATTCCGGGGAGCTCTTCCAGCCAGCTTCCTTCGGCGTCCTTCACTTTCTTTCGGAGGGGCTCTATGAAACACTTGTTGGCCGCTTCCGCCATTCCGTTGGTCTGGGGGTGCGCTACAGAGGCGAAGAGAAGCTTGATTCCCCATTCCGCTCAGAAGTCTTTGAACCCCACGGAGTCGAACTGTTTCCCGTTGTCTGTGACGATGGACCGGGGGACTCCGAATCTGGAGATGATGGAAGTCCACACGAAGCTTTTCGCTTTCTTCCATGTGATGGTGGCCAACGGTTCCACCTCAATCCATTTGGTGAAGTAGTCCACCGCCACTATCAGATACTTCCGCTGCCCCCGGCCCGGTTTAAACGGTCTGAGGATGTCGAGCCCCCATTTCGCAAAGGGGATGGGGCTCACGATAGGGATGAGCACTAATGGGGGAGTTGAGGAGTTGTGGGCATACCTCTGACATTCCTGGCACTTTTGGACGTAGCTTGTTGCGTCTTGTACCAGGGTCGGCCAGTAGTATCCCTGACTCAAGATTTTCTGTGCAACCATCTTGCCCCTGTGGTGATTTCCGCAGATCCCTTCGTGAACCTCCTGTAGGACGTAGTCGGCTTCCTGCGGTCCGATGCATTTCAGGTACGGGAGGACATCAGCCTTCGTCCAGCGCCTCCGGTAGAGCGTCCCCTCATGGATCACGTATCGGAGCGCCTTCCTCTCCAGGGTCCGACGCTCGTCCCAATCCGTCGGCACTTCCCAAAGAGTAAGGTACCGAATGATCGGATCCATCCAGGTGGGATTTTGGTCGATCGCCATCACCTCCCGCTCCTCCGTGCAGGGGGACTGCAGGTTCTCCACGTAGATGGTGCGGCCCAGCTCCTTAGGCGAGGACGAGGCTAGATTCGACAGCGCGTCCGCCCGTGCGTTCTCCGACCGCGGGAGATGCAAGACTTCCGCGTTTTTGAACCTGGAGAGCGCAGCTTTGGAAACGGCGTGATACCTCTGCATTGTCTCCTCCCGCGCCTCGTAACTTCCCAGAAGTTGGTTGACAATGAGCTTCGAGTCGCTGAGGAGGTGCACAAGCTCCCGGGCCAGTCTCAGGCCGTTGATCACCGCTTCATATTCTGCCACGTTGTTGGTGGCCAGGAACTCGAACCGCAACGCGTACTCCACGACGTTCCCTTCCGGAGATCAGATCGCGATCCCAGCCCCGCCTCCTGATTGTGTGGCCGATCCGTCCACATGGACTATCCACGCTCCTGGGACTCCTGACTGGAGGTGGTCAGCCGAAAGAAAAGACAAGGGTTGGGCGATTACCGTTGCTGAGCCTTCTTCCTCTGGAGGATGTTCTCCTTCCGTCGTGCACTCAGCGATGAAGTCAGCCAAGGCCTGCCCTTTGACGGCCGTGCGCGGTTTGAATCGGAGGTCGAATTCGCTCAATTCCACCCCCCAGTTCAGCATCCTTCCCATTCGGTCGAATCTCTTGAGATTATGCTCCAGCTGTGAGTCGGTCAAGACCAGTATGGCGAGGGCCTGGAAATAGGGCCTGAGCCTTCGCGCTGAGAGAATGAGGGCGTACGCCAGTTTCTCCATGGGCGAGTATCGCACCTCCGCCCCCTTCAGGATCTGACTCGTGTAGTACACCGGCCACTGCACCCCACCATCTTCCCGGATCAGCACCGAGCTTACTGCTTCCTCCGCGCATGCCTGGTAAAGGCTTAGCGACTCCCCTTCCCGTGGCTTGGACAGGAGAGGTGGGCTGCGGAGATATTCCTTGAGATCCGCGAACGCCCTGGAGCAGTCTTCGTCCCATAGTATCGTCTTCCTATTGTCCGATGGTTCCGCGATCGCTTTCCTCAGAACTTTGAAGAAGGGGAGCGATCTTTCCGCCGATTTGGATAGGAATCGCCCCAAGGCTGCGATGCGCCCATTCAGCCTCTGCAGCTCTTTGATCGTCGTCGGCTCACGCATGTTGATCAGTGCCTCGATCTTGTCAGGATTAGCTTCAATGCCACGGTTAGTTATCATAAACCCCAAGAATTTGCCAGATCTTACCCCGAACGTGCACTTCGTGGGGTTGAGTCGAATGTTGTGTCGCCGCAACCGCTTGAAGGTTTCACGAAGGTCGGCGATGTGGTCCTCCGGCTTTCTTGACTTGACAAGCATGTCGTCGTTGTAGACCTCCAGGTTCATCCCGATCTGGGAGTGAAAAACTTTGTTGACCATTCTCTGGTAGGTGGCCCCTGCGTTCTTCAAGCCGAAGGGCATCTTCTTGTAACAGTATGTTCCCTGGTCCGTCGTGAAGGCTGTCATCTCCTCGTCCCGGGGGTCCATCTGGACTTGGTTGTACCCTGAGTAGGCGTCCATGAAGCTAAGCATCTCGTACCCCGAAGCGTTGTCCACCAGGTGGTCAATGCGCGGCAGGGGGTAGCTGTCCTTGGGACAGGCTTTGTTGATGTCACTGAAGTCCACGCACATTCGCCACTTCCCGTTGGGTTTCCTGACCATCACCACGTTCGATAGCCACTCCGGGTACCAGACTTCTCGTATGAAGCCGGCGTCGAGGAGACGTTCCACTTCCTCGGAGGCCGCCTTCATCTTCTCGCCGCCCAGGTTCCGCTTCTTCTGCCTGACCGGCCTGAAGTTGGGGTCGGCGTTGATCCAGTGGACGATCACCTGCGGATCCACGCTGGGCATGTCCTCTGGTGACCAAGCAAAGACGTCCAGGTTCGCCTCCAGGCACTCGACCAGTCGGCTCCTCAGGTCGTGGCTTAGCCCTCTCCCGATTGAGACGAACCGGTCCTCGACGTCCGTGACCGGGATCTGCTCTTGCTCCTCCGCAGGGGTGGGCTTCGGCCCGTCCTTTAAGTCGAGCGCGGCCATCCGGTCGACTAGACGATCTTCGGGACCTTCCTCTGCCAGTTGATAGCAGGTATTCGGTCTCCCCGCGTCGCCTTCGACTTGCCCCATCCCCTCGGGCGTTCGGAACTTGATAGTCCGATGGAGGGTCGAGACCACCGCGATGGCGTTGAGAAGGGGTCGGCCGATGATCCCGTTGTATTCTGACCCGATCCCCAATACGATGAATTCTACCGCCAGGGTCACCGAGTCTGGTGGGCCTCCGAGTGTTACCGGGAGATGGATCGTGCCGATGATGGGGGTGGAAAGACCCGTGAATCCCACCACGGGACCCGAGCGGGGTCGCAAGTCTTCCTTCCGCCGTCCCATCTTTTCCAGGGTTGACATGAAGAGGACGTCGCAGGAGCTGCCGGTGTCGACGAGCAGTCGCCGTACCATGGTTGTGTCTATGATCACCGACACCACCAAGGCCACGTCCGAGCAGCGCACCGTTACAGACGTGCTCGGTCTCCCAACCGGTAGGGACGGTGAGGGTCTCCCGGTCCTCTCCTCACGATCCTCCTCGCGCTGGGCCCGGGCCCATTCTTGCCAACGATGGCGGGCCCTGTCGCTTCGCGTCAGAGCCTTGTTCTCCTTTCGTCGAGACGGGTGAAGACGTTTCATTGCAGGTGTGGTTTGTTTCTTCGTGGGACAGTTCGATCCCACAGACGGCGCCAGATGTTTCAGAGTGTTTTCTCACTACAAAAGCGTTGACCGTGGATAACCCGGTCAACGTGGTCAAGGGGCCCGCGGGGGTCTCTCGGGTGTGTCGAGTCGGTGCAGATGAGAAGCGAGTCGGAGTTGCAGACGACGTGAAGCGCGTCGGCTGGGCCGAATCGGGGTCCTCGGTCGCAAGGAGGGCGAGGGGAAGCCTCGACCCGATCAGAGACACTCGGCCTCGGACGGTCGGACGATGAGGGGTAGCCTCGATCGTCCCGCTGGTTACGTGGCCGATCGCGGGGCGGAGGGGAAGCCTCGGCCCGGTGTGAAACGCTCGGCCTCGGACGGTCGTGCTCGGCCTCGGTCGGGCGGGTGACGAGGGGAAGCCTCGGTCGTCTCGCTTGATGCGTGGCCGGTGAGGGGCGGAGGGGAAGCCTCGGCCCATGGATCTGATGTCCTCCTACGTAGACGAGAACACTCGTCAGGGGGGCCGGACATTGGTTCCGGCCAAATCCCCTCCGATGCCTAAGTCAGACAGTGATCTGAAAGGCGAGGCCCGACGGAGACGGTTCGACTCGAGAGGAGATCTGAACGGCGTCTCACGGCGCGAGCGGGGGAGGAAGGAGATGAAATGGGGGAACTAGGTCGTTGATGGAGTACCTTAGGTTTTAGATACCTGAGATGCGGTCCCTCGTCCAGTCGTCCTTCTAACCCTTTTGTAGACCTCCCGCCGTGATTGCCCCGACCCACGTCGCTCGTCCGCCCTCGATCGTGCCCCCTCAATCCGCCCCCCCGTCGCCGCTCCCTGCGCTATACCAGCACCTCCCCATCACAGCCATTAAGTGGTAGCGGGATCAGGGGAACGGTTACCGCTGGAGTGGGCGAGTGCCCAGCGCGCTATCAGGGCCGGGTCGGATCGATGTTCGGGGGTCCTCTATAGGGCCTTGTCGGGCGGGCCAGATCGCACAGATGGGCTTCTGATCGGCAGTCGGGTTTCTGGGCTCGTGTCTTTCGGGCTTCGGCCAAATAGGCTTAACAGTTCCAAATTTAAAACTTGGACGATTCTGGACATTTCAGGTGTTCCATTTACCTCTTTTCGAATTTATGTATGACTGCTTAAAATCTATTTGAACGCTCAAGGAAGGTCTTCACGACCATTATATTTTTGAGTCATTCATTAGGGATTTTATTTTGACGAATATCCATGAAAACTTGGTAAGTTTCTTTTTTAGTGAGTACTGGGCATCCTCATATAGGGTATTCAGGTTTGCAAAACCTGAATCTTAAGTCAGACGTCCGAAAAAAGTTTCTATTTTAATATTATTAGGGTTAAATGCTTTTGAAAGCATACGTTTACAACTTTGCAGGAAAAATACTCAGTAAGAATTATGGTATGGCAACAGATTAACTTTGTTTTCAAAGTTTATGTTTTCTCCGGTAATAGATAAGTATACAATAGCTATATCAACTTTCGTCTTTAGACTAGCTTTGTATATATTATCTATGTCATAAATTAATGACCTTTCATATTGCAATATCAGTATGGGTCTTTTCCAGAACTTCTGGGTCAGGACTAGGTTTGCCATTGCTTATTCAATGTCAAGGTATAGCTTATCTTATCTTTCTCTTTATGTATCAGGACGTCGTTGGTCCTGGAATTCCCTTGTTTTTAGTCTTCTATATTGTTATTTATTAATAAGAATGAACCTTAGTCTCTCTAAGGAGACATATACAAGGGAAAGAGCTTGTTTCTATACTTCCACTTATCATATTTATGTGGGACTTTTGAAAGTCCATTTGAATGCTCATGTATGGTCTTTAGGCCATTATTTTCTTGAGTCACTCAATTTTTATGTGGAGAGAGAAACATGCTTAAGTGGAACAAATACGTAGGTGCGAATTTCATAAATATATTTCTCACTTACCTATTAAGCCACGACTTAAGGAGTGGGCTTATACGCAAGGTTAGATTCAAGAATCTTTCCTTGTAAAGTGAGATTACTCTAAAAAATTTTGCTGTGTGATGGCAAGCTTTTGGTGTCCATATTGGTCTATATAGACCATAGATCTATGAGATCTATTTACCTCGAAGTGTGCATCTTTTAAGAAGATGGCATTAAAAGTTTTCGCATAAATCCTCGTATTTTGTCATTTTTATTTTATTTAAACAAAAGAGTGTTGACATATAAATTTGAACTTCAGGCTTCATTGGCAGATATAGATATGATTTTTAAAATTTTGAAGAATTTTTTATTTGTGAGCCATAATATATGTGAGCATAAATGCATGAATTGTTTACAAAAACATTTCATGAAGATTATAAAACATTTAAGTAGGCAATTCATTTGAAGTATACAAAACAATTATATACATGAAGATAACCTAAGTAATGCCATGCAAACAAGATATTAAATCAATCATGCATTAATCTTTTGTTCAAAAGATAACTTGAATTATATGACCAACCCATGGAAATTTCGTGGGATTTTAATCCAAAATGAAAATTTTCGTGAGGTATGCAACGGAAGCGAAGGCTTCGACCGCCCGCGGTATGCATCGGGTGAATCGGGTCATGTTCACAAAAAAAAATAAAACTGAACACATCCGAAAACATATTTTATCGATATCCTCAAACAACGTTTTATCCCCAAAAAATATTCATATGATGTCAATTCCCTCCCATTTTATTCCTTGATTTTTCTGGAATTTTCCAGAATTTTTCCAGAATTTTTTCAGAATTTTCTGGATTTTTATGGGATTACGATTATAGCATATTGAATCAGTTTTTGTTCGAAATTGACATGTAACAACAACATGGAATATCTAAGAATGGTCCACCTTTTCTCTGCAAGAAACTTAAAAGGTTCCAAGAGAAAATGATGTGGACCGAGTGATTAATTGGTAATGGAAATGACGAGATTGATGGAAGTGGGACTACTCAAAGGCCTTAATAATAATGTACAACTCTAAGATTCTTATTTGATATATGAAAGGACACATGAAATTTTGAAAAACAGGAATATGGAGCAACATTATAGATTCATGATGATAACCTCAGTCCACGTATATTCTAAACTAATCTTAAAATAACTAAACTGATAATGTAAATGAATACTTTAAATGGGGAACAATATAACATGGCAATATAGCACATTTATGGTATACAGAATTGTACTTGCACAAGAATCTTTGATATGACCGCTCTTCTTCCATGACAAAAAAACCGCAATTCACCCACTTTTTACAAGTGATGATAGTACACAAATTGGGTTCCATCATACTAGCAAATTATAGCTATCTTTTTGGAAGGATGCAAAGCCGAGATCCATGGAGAATTTGGGGTTTTAGGGTGTGACGGCTTCAGACCGGGATCGATAAAATTTTAATTTTTATTTCACTGGCATCAAGAACTAGTTTTTTGGCACAAGATCACTATAAAAATTTAAATTTTTATATTGTAATTAGGTCTCTAGATCCTTACAATCATGTTTAAGAACTAGAAAAACAATATCATGATAAAGAATAAAAAATAGGATTTTTGCACAAATCTAGATATACCACTTATCCGTCGTCCTACGAAGCCTTTGCAGTGCATCGATTCCTCTTTCGAGTCCTCGCGAAAAAATTCTTCAGAGCTTCGCCGCATCTTTTCCTTCTCTACGAGCGTAATCGTGCAGATAACGTGTTGGGAATCAATCTCTATGGTGGAAACCATAGGTCATATTTATATTCGAATTAGCCATTACAAAGGGAGGAATAGCAAAGGTCTCCACAATGATGGTGGACACCATTCATAACAAAGCTTATTATATATAGATTAGTCACGTTGAATGCATTTTTATAATTTTTTTGAAAAAACAATGTCCTGATGTTTTTTAAAAATATTCCACATTAGAATTTCGCATGCAACATTCAAATTAATTTTTTAAAAAAATTTCCTGGGGTTTGTAATGTGTGATTTCCTATGTGCATGTTTCGTTACCCATGGGGACAACAATACCTACGTGATTCCCATATGCAATACATTATTACCCATAAGTAGTAATCCTCACAGGTTATTGCCTAAATGAATATTTTTCATGGGCAATATTGCATTACACATAAGGAGGATTTCCTTCACCGTTAGCATGGGTGAAACCCCTGCATCTAGTAATGTCATTTGACATGAAAGAAAGCTTAAGAACTCAAATTAGGATATAAATGTAAAGTAATGTAAAGGATCCTAAGATACATTTCGATATATTTGCATATTCTCTTTGGATTACCCTAAATTATTTTCATATGGTCATAGAATGCTTGTTAAGAAAGTTGCACATTTCTCATTGGGCCAGAGAGGTTAGCTCATTAACTGAAACTCAAACTACAGTACATAGTGGATGCATCATCACTTAATTGCTAGCTTTCAACTGTAGCTCGAACCAAATAACCTAGCCATCAATCTGTGCTTTATACAGCCCATAATCAGTGACCCTTTGTTTCTTGGGCAAACGCCCAATATATATAAGACTCTTCATTTCTAGGGCGAATGCCCAATAAATATAATGATCTATCGATATGACTTATTGATCTGTAACAACTGTAACATATCAGATATCAATCAACCGATGAGCTATGACTATTAAGCTTATTTCTTCTATACTTTATCTTAGTTTTCCTTTCTATGAATTTGTCGTAAAGGTATGCAAATGATTAATCTAACATTGTTTCATACATATACACTTGATTCACTATATTATTTTGAATTTAGCCTATTTATATAACCCAAATGTTACTGGATGTATCCTATATGATATAGCCTTTATCTTAGTTTTCCTTTCTATTGATTTGTCATAGCGATATGAAAATGATTGATCTAACATTGTTTCATATATATACAACTAATTCACTATATTATTTTGGATTTAGCCTATTTATATAATACAAATGTTACTAGATGTAGCCTATAGGATATACCCGTTATCATGACTGTACACATCAATCTTGGGACAAATTGTATTAATTTATTAATATTTTGGAATTTAGGCAAAGTGAGTTCACACTTAATCTAGAGGGTTCCTTAGACCTTTCTTTATCCATGAATGGGTCTAATGCTGTCCACACTACTTTTACTTACCAGTGAGAGCTATACTCAAATTTCTTCTCATTTTTTATTTAAAAAATTTTGCTAATGTTTTTCAGTTAGAATTTTGAAGTTGCAGGTTTTTTTAACTTCCTTAGAGGAATCTCATTCCAAAGTCTTAATTTTTCTCACTAGGATTCTAAAGTAGATTGTGCTTTTAAGTTGCATACCTCTTTCTAGTCCATTACATTCATTCTAGCCTAGCCTAGCTTATTCATTTGTGCTTTATAATTTTTATACACCCTTTCTGATGCAGGAGCAAGCATGAATAATCTGATGTGGGCAAGAAAAATCAAGGAAATTTCGAGCTCCAACTTTAGATCCGAATTTCAAGTTAGTCCTCAAGCTATTTTGGTCCAAGTTTTGCGTAGTTGGCTTCCTTAAGGGGTCAACTATGTTGGGAAGTGATTATTTTGGCATCTAAACTGAAATGAAGACTCAGATTTCATATAAAGAGGTAGCCAAAGGGTTTGGACGAATTTTGAAGACTTTTGGCCTTGGAATTCAACAATAGCATTTACTTTTCCAGCATTCAATGCTTAGTAAGTTGTAGCCTATTCAATGTCTAGAAAGTTGTAGCCTAGTAAAGTGTAGCCTATTCAATGTCTAGTAAGTTGTAGCCTATTCAATGTCTAGTAAGTTGCAGCCTAGTAAAGTGATGCGTGACGGGTAATGGAATGTATGAAGTTCAGAATTGAAGAATAGAACAGAGGATAGAGATCTGAGATAAAGGCTATGCCACCACTCAAGATCAGGAAATGGAGTTCACCACAACTGAGATTAAAGGCCAGGCCACCCTTCCAATTGATAAAGAGATCACTTGTCTCACCACAAACCTTCCCATAGTTAGATAAAGAAAACAAAATTAACAACAAGTTTTGAAAGAACTTGCAACTTCAGAATTCTCATTCAACAAATCTGATCTTTTGAGTTACAAGGACTCTCTTTTAAAGAAGACATACAACACTGATAATGACATACATCAGCATTTAATAGCCAACAACTTCCAAGGCTGATTACACAACTTACTAGGCTATAACTTTCTAGGCTACAACTTTCAAGACATTGAATGTTGAAAAAGTAATTAGCCAACAACTTCCAAGGCTGAGTACACAACTTACTAGGCTACACTTTACTAGGCTACAACTTACTAGGCTACAACTTCCTAGATATTGAATGCTGAAAAGGTAAATGTTAGAGTGGATTTCCAAGGCCAAAGTCTTCAAAATTCGTCCAAACTCTTCAGCTCCCTCTTAATTTGAAATCTGAATCTTCATTTGAGTTTAGATGCCAAAATAATCACTTCCCAACATAGTTGACCCATTAAGGAAGCCAACTAAGCAAAACTTGGCCCAAAACAGCTCGAGGACCAACCTGAAATTCAGAGCTAAAGTTGGAGCTCGAAATTTCTTTGATGTCACTTGCTAAAATTATCAGATTAGTCATGTTTGTTCCTGCATCATAAAGTGTAGCCTAATAAGTTGTGTAATCAGCCTTGGAAGTTGTTGGCTATTAAATGCTGATGTATGTCATTTTCAATGTTGTATCTCTTCTTTAAAAGTGAGTCTTTGTAACTCAAAAGATAGATTTTTTTGAATGAAAATTCTGAAGTTGCAAGTTCTTTCGAAACTTGTTGTTAATCTTGTTTTCTTTATCTAACTGTGGGAAGGTTAGTGGTGTGACAAGTGAGTTCTTTATCAATCTGACTAGGTGGTAAAGGAGCAAGTGTGATTTTCTTTTGATCAACAATAAGAGATTAAGTGTTTTTGTGGCCATCATGAATAACTTGTTTATCAAACTGCCAAGGTCTTCCTAAGAGAATATGGCTAGCAGCCATAGGAATCACATCACACAAAATACGATCATGATAAACATTGCCAATGGAAAGAGCAACAATTGCTTGTTTGGTTACCTTGACATCAATGTTCTTGCTAAGCCATTGAAGTTTGTATGTATGCGGGTGTGGTGTAGTAGGCAACTGAAGTTTCTCAATGAGTGTTGTAGAAGCAACATTTGCACAGCTGCCACTGTCTATAATGAGACTGCATACTTTGCCCTTAATGGTGCACCTAGTGTAAAATATTTGCTCTCTTTG
This sequence comes from Scilla litardierei, assembly GCA_030789695.1. NCBI lineage: Eukaryota > Viridiplantae > Streptophyta > Magnoliopsida > Asparagales > Asparagaceae > Scilla > Scilla litardierei. The sequence goes on along the minus strand of CM061141.1, from coordinate 179,044,922 downwards.
GCCTTGTTCTTGTGGTGCTCCCTTTGCATGGAGAACCCTTCTGAACATGAGAAGTTCACCTTGATCATCTTCTAACACCATCTCATCTTAAGGATTAGCATTTCCTTCAGTTTTCCAAATCACTTCCTTTTCAAATTTTTCCTCAATCTCTTCAATCTCCTTAAGTGTTATAATTCGTCTATTTGGACAATTAGCCTGGAAATGACCAAAACAATGACACTTAAAGCATTTCTTCCCATCAAACTTTTTATGAACTTCTTTAGGAGTTTCCTTGACCTTCTCCTTATTCTTATCAGCTCTCGAAGAAGAAGAGTCATTTTTACAGAAATCGCTCTTAAAGAAATTTGGAGGCTTGCTTGATGTCTTCTTCAACTTAGCATGTTTCTCCACCTTCATGGCCAACTTGCACACGTCCTCAAAGGTCCAAAAAGGCTGTAGATCAACCTTCTCAGCAATATTTGGATTCAACCGACCAAGGAATCGGACAATTTTCTGTTCAGATTCTTCTTGAATTCCACTATTCATAAGGAGCTGCTCAAATTCTCTAATATACTCTTCAACACTTAGACTTTCTTGCTTAAGAGACGCAACCTTGAGATACAAATCTTGCTTGTAACTTGCTGGAATAAATCTTTTATCCATGAGTCTTTTCAGTTTGATCCAAGACTTAAGCTTTCTTTTGCCTTCTCGACTCCTTTCCAATTTCAGGTTCTCAAACCAGATCGATGCATACCTTTTGAGCTTAATGCATGCAACCTTGAAGCATTTCTCATCATTATAACCTTTGGCTTCAAAAATTCACTCAATAGAACGAACCCACTCCAAATATACATCGGGATTCAAGCTTCCATCAAAATCTGGTGGATCTATCTTCACATCTTTGAAATTATCTTTGGGGGGCCTTCTATGATGGACTTGATGAATTGAATCTTCAGATGAAGATCCTGCAGCATTAGAGTCTGAATTAGATAAGGAAGAGGTGCCATGAGTGCTCCTTGAGTTCCTCCTTTTCCATGATTCCTTCTTAGGCCTAGTTGAGCAATGGCTTGGTGTATTTCTGCAATCTGGCCTTTTAATTCAGTAAGCTCTCTATCGCGCCGCAGATTTTGAGCTTGCTCAAGAGTAATATTTCTGGGAATTTCATCCATACTTTAGGCTTAAAAAGGGTATATTTAGGCTTATGAAAGTGTTTAGGATAGAATAGAATGGAGATTAGGCTGAATAGAGAAGAAAAGATAACAACAAAAGGGATGAACACCTGATTTTAAGCTCTGATACCAAGGTGATGCATGACGGGTAATGGAATGTATGGAGTTCAAAATTGAAGAATAGAACAGACAATAGAGATCTGAGATAAAGGCTATGCCTCCACTCAAGATCGGGAAATGGAGTTCACCACAACTGAGATTAAAGGCCAGGCCACCCTCCCAATTGATAAAGAGCTCACTTGTCTCACCACTAACTTTCCCACAGTTAGATAAAGAAAACAAGATTAACACAAGTTTTGAAAGAACTTGCAACTTCAGAATTCTCAATCAAAAAATCCGATCTTTTGAGTTACAAGGACTCTCTTTTAAATAAGACATACAATATTAATAATGACATACATCAGCATTTAATAGCCAACAACTTCCAAGGCTGATTACACAACTTTCTAGGCTACAACTTTCAAAGACATTGAATGTTGAAAAAGTAAATAGCGAACAACTTCCAAGGTTGATTACACAACGTACTGGGCTACACTTTACTATGCTACAACTTACTAGGCTACAACTTCCTAGACATTGAATGCAGAAAAAGTAAATGCTAGAGTGGATTTCCAAGGCCAAAGTCTTCAAAATTCGTCCAAACTCTTCAGCTCCATCATAATTTGAAAGCTGAATCTTCATTTGAGTTTAGATGCCAAAATAATCACTTTCCAACATAGTTGACCCATTAAGGAAGCCAACTAAGCAAAACTTGGCCCAAAACAGCTTGAGGACCAACCTGAAATTGAGAGCTAAAGTTGGAGCTCGAAATTTCTTTGATGTCACTTGCTAACATCATCAGATTAGTCATGTTTGCTCTTGCATCATAAAGTGTAGCCTAGTAAGTTGTGTATTCAGCCTTGGAAGTTGATGGCTATTAAATGCTGATGTATGTCATTTTCAATGTTGTATCTCTTCTTTAAAAGAGAGTCCTTGTAACTTCAAAGATCGGTTTTGTTGAATGAAAATTCTGAAGTTGCAAGTTCTTTCGAAACTTGTTGTTAATCTTGTTTTCTTTATCTAACTGTGGGAAGGTTAGTGGTGAGACAAGTGAGTTCTTTATCAATTGGAAGGGTGGCATGGCCTTTAATCTCAGTTGTGGTGAACTCCATTTCCTGATCTTGAGTGGTGGCATACCCTTATCTCAGTTCTATATCCTCTGTTCTATTCATCAATTCTGAACTCCTTACATTCCATTACCCGTCACACCTCAACTTGGTATTAGAGCTTAAAATCAGGTGTTCATCTCTTTTGTTGTCATCCTTTCTTCTCCAATCAGCCTATTCTCTCTTCCATTCCAGCCTAAACACTTTCATAAGCCTAAACACAGTCTTTTCAAGCCTAAAGTATGGATGAAATTCTAAGAAACATGACCCTTGAGCAAGCTCAAAATCTGATGCGTGATAGAGAGCTTACTGAATTAAGAGGCCAGATTGCAAAAATACACGAAGCCATTGCTCAACTAGGCCAAATAAGGAACCATGGAAGGAGGAGGAACTTAAGGAGCACGCATGGCACCTCTAATGTTGCACGTTCTTTATTTGAAGAATCAGTTCATCAAGTTCAACATAAAGGCCTCCCAACGATGATTTCAAAGATGTGAAGATAGATCCACCAGATTTTGATGGAAGTTTGAATCCTGATGTATTTTGTAGAATGTGTTCATTCTATTGAGCGAATATCCGAAGCCAAAGGTTATAATGATGAGAAATGCTTCAAAGTTGCAAGACTCAAGCTCAAAAGGTATGCATCCTTCTGGTTTGACAACTTGCAGATGGAGAGAAAACTAAAAGGGAAGAGGAAGCTTAAGTCTTGGATCAAACTGAAAAGGCTCATGGGTAAAAGATTTCTTCCAGCAAGTAAGAATCCAAATTTCTTTGAGAGTGATTTTTCTAAAGGTGACTCTTCTTCTTTTAAATCTGAAGATATGAGCATCATGAATGTCATCTTTGAATTCAATGAGTGTTTTGATAAAGAAGTTTTTGAAGATCTAGGAGAGCCCATTTATGATAAGTAAAATATTAGTGATGAAACCACAACAAAAGATAATGAAGAATTTTTAGTTGAAGAATCTCTTGTTGGTCAATATTTGGATGTGCAATGTGAAAAATAAGAAGTAACTATAATTGAAACTATTTTTAAGATGAATTTGTTGAATCTGAAGTTGAGGCAGAAACTCTTGACCTCAAGAAGGCTTTTCAATTTGAGATGGATCAGAAAGCCTCTTGGATGGAGAACAATTACAATTCAGATTGCAAAATCACCAACTTGGAGAGAAATCCCAAACATAAGGGGTAAGGTATAATCCTTCCAATTTCATTCATTCCTACTGCTTTATTTATGATGTAGACATGTCCATTCCAAAAGCTAGGGAAGCACTTTGGAAGACTGAAAGTTCAGGCATGAATGAAGAACCATTACATCTTTCGTTGTAACCATTAATTTAGTAATTTAAAGATGTGTTCCCGGATGATCAACCACCTGGTCTGCCTCCAGAATTCTCCACTCCTATTGTTATTTTCCTTGGATATGTCGTTTCAAAGGATAGTATTTATGTTGATCAATCCAAAGTTGAAGCTGTGAGACCTTGGCCAATTCCAACCAACATATAAGTTTCCGTGACCTTGCATCATTTTATATAAGATTCATTAAAGATTTCAGCACTCTATTGGCTACTATAACTGAATGCATGAGGAATGGTTCTTTTGAATGGACTAAGGTTACTCATAATGCCTTTAAATCCATTAAGACGAAACTTTATGAAGCTCCAATTTTGGCCTTGCCCAATTTTGATGATCTCTTTAAAGTGGAGTGTGATACAAGTGAAGTAGATATTGTGGCAGTTCTTGTGCAATCTCAACGTCGCATAACTTATTTCAGTGAGAAGTTGAATGGCCCAAGGAGGAATTACAGCACTTATGATAAGGAGTTCTATGCCATTGTCAGAGATCTTGATCATTGGAGTCATTATCTTCGCCCCAAGCAATTTGTTCTACATTCTAATTATCAAGCACTCAAGTTTATTAATAGACAATACAAGTTGAATCAAAGGCAAGCTAATTGGGTTGAATTTCTTCAATCCTTCTCATTTGTTTCAAAGCATAAATCTGGAATAACCAATGTTGTAGCTGATGCACTTTCAAGGAGGTATTCTCTTCTATTTATTATTGAAGCTAAAATTCTTGGTTTTCATTTTATTAAAGCTCTTTACAAGGATGATCCATACTTTTCTCAAATCTTTGATGAAGAAAGAGCTGCTCTTTCAGGCCCTTATGTGATTCAGGAAGGTTTTCTTTTCAAGAACAACAAGTTGTGCATTCCCAAAAGTTCGTTGCGTGATCTATTGGTGAAAGAAGCCCATTGTGGAGTTGTTGATGGTCATTTTGGCATCAACAAGACACTTGACATCTTGCAAGAACACTTTTATTGGCCTAAGATATCTGGTGATATCGATAATGTTGTTGCAAGATGCTCTTTTTGTTATAAAGCAAAGAGTCAATTTCATCAAGGAATGTATACTCCTCTGCTTGTTCCAAATCAGCCTTGGGAAGATGTGTGCATGGATTTTATTGTGGCACTACCAAGAACTCAAAGAGGGAAAGATGCTCTCATGGTAGTTGTTGGTCGTTTTTCAAAAATGGATCATTTCATCGCATGCACGAAATCAGATGATGCTTCCCATGTTGTTGATATCTATTTCAAAGAAATTCTCAAGCTTCATGGAGTCCAAAGACCATTGTAAGCGATAGAGATTCTATGTTTTTAAGACATTTTTGGAGATGCTTGTGGAAATTGTTGGGGACAAAGCTCTTGTTTAGTACTTCCTACCATCCTAAAACTGATGGGCAAACAGAGGTGACAAATAAAACACTCTCAACTCTTCTTAGAAGTTTGGTGGGTAAAAATCTCAAAGATTGGGATAACAAACTTTCCCATGCTGAATTTGCATACACCAGAGCTCCATCTTATGCAATAGGAAAGTCTCCATTTAAAGTGAATTATGGAGTGAACCCTCTTACTCACATTGATCTGATCCAACTTCCAATTGAGTTTCCAGTGAGTTTTGAAGCTGAACAGTGTGCCAAAGTACAGCAAAAGCCCCTAAGCAAGTGAAGACCAGAATTAAAAGAGCGAGTGAATTGTACAAGAAAAATGCTAACAAGCATCGCTACTCCATTCAATTCAAGCCTAGAGATTTGGTTTGGCTTCATTTAAGGAAGGAAATGTTTCCCTCTAGAAAGAAGAACAAGCTCATGGTTTGTGGAGATTGCCCTTCCAAACTAGTTGAGAAGGTTAGAAGTAATGCATATAAGCTTGAATTGCCGGGAGAAACGAATATATCTGCAACTTTCAATATTTGTGATTTAATTCCATTCTTGCCTGAAAGTGAAGATGCTGAGGATTTGAGGGCAAATCCCAATCAAGGAGAGGTGAATGATGCAGGAGAAAGCATGAATAATCTGATGTTGGCAAGAGAAATCAAGGAAATTTCGAGCTCCAACTTTAGCTCTGAATTTCAGGTTAGTCCTCAACCTGTTTTGGGCCAAGTTTTGCTTAGTTGGCTTCCTTAATGGGTCAACTATGTTAGGAAGTGATTATTTTGGCATCTAAACTCAAATGAAGACTCAGATTTCAAATAAAGAGGGAGTTGAAGGGTTTGGACGAATTTTGAAGACTTTTGGCCTTGGAATTCATTAATAGCATTTACTTTTCCGGCATTCAATGCCTAGTAAGTTGTAGCCTATTTAATGTCTAGTAAGTTGTAGCCTAGTAACATGTAGCCTATTCAATGTCTAGTAAGTTGTAGCATATTCAATGTCTAGTACGTTGTAGCCTAGTAAAGTGTAGCTTAGTAAGTTGTGTAATCAGCCTTGGAAGTTGTTGGCTATTAGATGCTGAAGTATGTCATTTTCAATGTTGTATCTCTTCTTTAAAAGAGAGTCCTTGTAACTCAAAAAATCAGTTTTATTGAATGAAAATTCTGAAGTTGCAAGTTCTTTCGAAACTTGTTGTTAATCTTGTTTTCTTTATCTACTGTGGGAAGGTTAGTGGTGAGACAAGTGACTTCTTTATGAATTGAGAGGGTGGCCTGGCCTTTAATCTTAGTTGTGGTGAACTCCATTTCCCGATATTGAGTGGTGGCATAGCCTTTATCTCAGATCTCTATCCTCCGTTCTATGTTCAATTCTGAACTCCTTACATTCCATTACCCGTAACACATTAATTTGGTATCAGAGCATAAAATCAGGTGTTCATCTCTTTTGTTGTCATCCTTTCTTCTCCAATCTGCCTATTCTCTCTTACATTCCAGCATAAACACTTTCATAAGCCTAAACACAGCCTTTTCAAGCCTAAAGTATGGATGAAATTCCAAGAAACATGACCCTTGAGCAAGCTCAAAATCTGATGCGTGATAGAGAGCTTACTGAATTAAGTGGCCAGATTGCAGAAATACACCAAGCCATTGCTCAACTAGGCATTAGAAGGAACCATGGAAGGAGGAGGAACTCAAGGAGCACTAATGGCACCTCTAACGTTGCAGGTTCTTTATTTGAAGAATCAGTTCATCAAGTTCAACATAAAAGGCCTCCCAAAGATGATTTCAAAGATGTGAAGATAGATCTACCAGATTTTGATGGAAGTTTGAATCCTGATGTATTTTTAGAGTGTGTTCATTCTATTAAGCGAATATTCGAAGCCAAAGGTTATAATGATGAGAAATGCTTCAAAGTTGCAAGCCTCGAGCTCAAAAGGTATGCATCCTTCTGGTTTGACAACTTGCAGATGGAGAGAAAACTAAAAGGCAAGAGGAAGCTCAATTCTTGGCTCAAACTGAAAATGCTCATGGATAAAAGATTTCTTCCAGCAAGTAAGCATCCAAATTTCTTTGAGAGTGATTTCTCTAAAGGTAACTCTTCTTCTTTTAAATCTGAAGATATGAGCATCATGAATTACATCTTTGAATTCAATGTGTGTTTTGATAAAGAAGTTTTTGAAGATCTAGGAGAGCCCATTTATGATAAGGAAAATATTAGTGGCGAAACCACAACAAAAGATAATGAAGAATTTTCAGTTGAAGAATATCTTGTTGGTCAATATTTGGATGTGCAATGCGAAAAAGAAGAAGCAACTATAATGAAACTATTTTTGATAAAGATGAATTTGTTAAATCTGACGTTGAGGCAGAAACTCTTGACCTCAAGAAGGCTTTTCAATTTGAGATGGATCAAGAAGCCTCTTGGATGGAGAACAATAATTACAATTCAGATTGCAAAATCACCAACTTGGAGAGCAATCCTCAACATAAGGGGAAGGTATAATTCTTCCAATTTCATTCCTTCCTACTGGCTTTACTTATGATGTAGACATGTCCATTCCAAAAGCTAGCGAAGCACTTTGGAAGATTGAAAGTTCAGGCAGGAATGAAGAACCATTACATCTTTTGGTGCAACATTAATTGAGTAATTTTAAGATGTGTTCCCGGATGATCAACCACCTGGTCTGCCTCCAGAATCTTCACTCCTATTGTTGTTTTCCTTGGATATGTCGCTTCAAAGGATGGTATATATGTTGATCAATCCAAAGTTAAAGTTGTGAGATCTTGGCCAATTCCAACCCACATATCTGAAGTAAGAAGTTTCCATGACCTTGCATCATTTTATATAAGATTCATTAAAGATTTCAGCACTCTATTGGCTACTATAACTGAATGCATGAGGAATGGTTCTTTTGAATGGACTAAGGTTACTCATAATGCCTTTAAATCCATTAAGACGAAACTTTATGAAGCTCCAATTTTGGCCTTGCCCAATTTTGATGATCTCTTTAAAGTGGAGTGTGATACAAGTGAAGTAGATATTGTGGCAGTTCTTGTGCAATCTCAACATCGCATAACTTATTTCAGTGAGAAGTTGAATGGCCCAAGGAGGAATTACAGCACTTATGATAAGGAGTTCTATGCCATTGTCAGAGATCTTGATCATTGGAGTCATTATCTTCGCCCCAAGCAATTTGTTCTACATTCTAATTATCAAGCACTCAAGTTTATTAATAGACAATACAAGTTGAATCAAAGGCAAGCTAATTGGGTTGAATTTCTTCAATCCTTCTCATTTGTTTCAAAGCATAAATCTGGAATAACCAATGTTGTAGCTGATGCACTTTCAAGGAGGTATTCTCTTCTATTTATTATTGAAGCTAAAATTCTTGGTTTTCATTTTATTAAAGCTCTTTACAAGGATGATCCATACTTTTCTCAAATCTTTGATGAAGAAAGAGCTGCTCTTTCAGGCCCTTATGTGATTCAGGAAGGTTTTCTTTTCAAGAACAACAAGTTGTGCATTCCCAAAAGTTCGTTGCGTGATCTATTGGTGAAAGAAGCCCATTGTGGAGTTGTTGATGGTCATTTTGGCATCAACAAGACACTTGACATCTTGCAAGAACACTTTTATTGGCCTAAGATATCTGGTGATATCGATAATGTTGTTGCAAGATGCTCTTTATGTTATAAAGCTTAGAGTCAATTTCATCAAGGTATGTATACTCCTCTGCTTGTTCCAAGTCAGCCTTGGGAAGAAGTGAGCAAGGATTTTATTGTGGCACTACCAAGAACTCAAAGAGGGAAAGATGTTGTCATGGTAGTTGTTGGTCGTTTTTCAAAAATGGATCATTTCATCGCATGCACGAAATCAGATGATGCTTCCCATGTTGCTGATCTCTATTTCAAAGAAATTCTCAAGCTTCATGGAGTTCCAAAGACCATTGTAAGCGATAGAGATTCTATGTTTTAAAGTCATTTTTGGAGATGCTTGTGGAAATTGTTGGGGACAAAGCTCTTATTTAGTACTTCCTACCATCCTAAAACTGATGGGCAAACAGAGGTGACAAATAAAACACTCTCAACTCTTCTTAGAAGTTTGGTGGGTAAAAATCTCAAAGATTGGGATAACAAACTTTCCCATGCTGAATTTGCATACACCAGAGCTCCATCTTATGCAACAGGAAAGTCTCCATTTGAAGTGAATTATGGAGTGAACCCTCTTACTCCCATTGATCTGATCCAACTTCCAATTGAGTTCCATGTGAGTTTTGAAGCTGAACAGTGTGCCAAAGTACAAAAAAAGCCACGTGAGCAAGTGAAGGCCAGAATTAAAAGGGCAAATGAATTGTACAAGAAAAATGCTAACAAGCATCGCTACTCCCTTGAATTTAAGCCTGGAGATTTGATTTGGCTTCATTTAAGGAAGGAAATGTTTCCCTCTAGAAATAAGAACAAGCTCATGGTTTGTGGAGATGGCCCTTTCAAAGTAGTTGAGAAGGTTGGAAGTAATGCATGCAAGCTTGAATTACCGGGAGAAACGAATATTTCTGCAACTTTCAATATTTGTGATTTAATTCCATTCTTGCCTGAAAATGAAGATGCTGAGGATTTGAGGGCAAATCCCAATCAAGGAGAGGAGAATGATGCAGGAGAAAGCATGAATAATCTGATGTTGACAAGAGAAATCAAGGAATTTTCGAGCTCCAACTTTAGCTCTGAATTTCAGGTTAGTCCTCAAGCTGTTTTGGGCCAAGTTTTGCTTAATTGGCTTCTTTAATGGGTCAACTATGTTGGGAAGTTATTATTTGGGCATCTAAACTCAAATGAAGACTCAGATTTCAAATAATCAGGGAGCTGAAGGGTTTGGACGAATTTTAAAGACTTTTGGCCTTGGAATTCAACAATAGCATTTATTTTTTCAGCATTCAATGCCCAGCAAGTTGTAACATATTCAATGTCTAGAAATTTGTAGCCTAGTAAAGTGTAGCCTATTCAATGTCTAGTAAGTTGTAGCCTTGTAAAGTGTAGCCTAGTAAGTTGTGTAATCGGCCTTGGAAGTTGTTGGCTATTAAGTGCGGATGTATGTCATTTTCAATGTTGTATCTCTTCTTTAAAAGAGAGTCCTTATAACTCAAAAGATCAGTTTTGTTGAATGAAAATTCTGAAGTTGCAACTTCTTTCGAAACTTGTTAATCTTGTTTTCTTTATCTAATTGTGGAAGGTTAGTGGTGAGACAAGTGAGTTCTTTATTAATTTGGAGGGTGGCCTGGCCTTTAATCTCAGTTGTGGTGAACTCCATTTCCTGATCTTGAGTGGTGGCATAGCCTTTATCTCCGATCTCTATCCTCCGTTCTATTCTTCAATTCTGAACTCCTTACATTCCATTACCCGTCACGAAGCACTTTCTTTTGTACTTTTCCACCTTTGGCAGTGAATTCTTTTGTGCTTATATCTTTTTTCTCAATCTTTGTATTCTTTTGAGGATAACTAATTATATCCATGTGTGTGTAGATGGAAAATCCAATCATAGGGCATGCATAAGTGAAAATTCCAAGCATATGGAGTAGTCTGGACGAAATTCGTATTACTAAACAAGTTCACAAGGTGTACTTGTTTGTTGGAAATTTTGAGTGAAGGCCTCTTGGTAATGGACTTTGACTCATTGAAGATTCGACCACTATATATCAATGTGTTTGCATTGCTGGTTTTTTCTCGCTACCCATATTGTTTAATTTTTGCAAATTTTTTAGTATATTTTGGCTCTTACCATACATCGGCTAATGTGATCGATACATCGACACTCAATGGGTATATAGTAAGATGCATGGGAAGCGAGTGGCCATCTAGCTGAGCTTCATCTTTCTCGTATGTGAAGTTAATGTCACAGAATGTGGAGGAATCTACGAGTAGTTTCAACGAGTTAACCTATAAACCGCCCAACGAATGGAAAGAAGAGAAGGCTTTGCAAGACCTTATGAACCGATAGCCCTAGTGGAATGAGCCCACTAGCCGGAAGGAAAGCAAACAGAAATCTCTACTGACGAGCGTCCTTAACTTGACTTGCCTGAAAGTCGAACGATTTCCTTACTCAAAAGCCGAAAAAACGAGTATCAATGGATTTGTAGAAATTTCCTGGCCAAGGTGGAGTGGATAAAATTATCTAAGAATAACAAGTTTCATCCAACCTCAAACTATGAGATCACATATGACTCAAACACAGCTTTAAAACCTTAAACTATGGGATCACATATGACTCAAAGATTTAAGGTGTTACTAGGGTTTGACACTTTTCGTACCCAGACACCTTAGTGATATAGTCTTGGCAAAGGGACCGGCATGCACTATAGCTGTCACTGACATGCCCAGATTTGGTCGGAGGAGATTCCAATCTCACGCCAACTAGATAATGACGATTCTAAAATAGGTGGTCTTCAAGCCTAGCTAGGGCCACTATCGTACTTTTGACATGCTATGATCGAATAACTGATGGAGTAGGATCAGATGTTAAAGTCTCGCACCGATGAAGGCTCGTCACAAAAATAAAAGGAAGAGATTATACATATATGTGATATACAGACCGATCATAAAGAGTTGTGATAAACTTTTTTAAGAGGAAATAATGCTTCACAAATAGTTATGAATGTTTGTAAATAGTTACGAATATTTAAATTTAAAGAAGAAAGACAAAAACTCTAAAACAAACCCTTACATGTAGGTTAGTTGACTCATTGGTCCACTAATGATTTCTGGTAGCCATTAGTCGACTAATGATTGACCATTGGTTGACTAACTCGAATGTATGTAAACTAGAAAATATTTTTGTTTCAAATTAGTCAATTAAAAAGGTCATTAGTCAACTAACTCGGTATTATTTTACTAATGACTATGCATTAGTCGACTAATCCGACTGCATGAAACAAATCCGTCTGCTAAATATTCATATTCTAGTACTCTTATTTACGAGAATGAAAGCATTCACTTTTTGCAACCTCTTCTTTCCTCACTTTCACCTTCTTGATACCGCCTTTAGGATTAATAGCCATCTTCTTTCCCTTGCAAGAAGCTTTGGTATGAGAAGTAGTTCTCATAAGCATAACCGATGTCTTGTCCTTCGAAAAGGAACTCTCAGCATATCTTAACAAATTGAGGATATCTAGAAGTGAACATTTCAGTTTGTTCATACTGAAGTTCAATATGAATTGAGAGGAGGTGCTATGAAGAGACTGTAGAATTATATCGATACATAACTCATTGTCTAACATAAAGCCCAACTGTTCTAATTCCTTAATATAAACAATCATCTTGGGGACATGGTCTTGGACATGGGTCTTATCTGTCATCTCCGATTGAAACAATTTCTTTCAAATATCGAATCTTGTGATTCGTGAATGCACTCCATATAACTCTTTTATATGGAGAAAAATGAAATGAACATCTATATGCGCGTGCCTCCTTTGTAACTCAGTACTCATGGAGGCCAAAAAGAGGTATTTGTCAGTGGTACAGTCTTGAGTCTACGATTTAAAGAACTCTTTCTCTTCATCACAATACTTATCAGTTGGTATGTCAGGAGGGGTTGCATCTAAGATGTATGCCAATTTATCATAAGTCAATCAATCTTTATTTTTCTCAGCCAATTTTCAAAATTCGTCAACAAGTCATAAAGTTTTATCCAAATCCTTTTACATACATTTCTTATTCAGTTAGGGAGATATTATGTACCCTTCCCTTCGTCAACAAGGCCATATTCACCAACACCCCGCATGAATCCATCTCAGGGTAGCAAAAATGCATCACTTGGCATCGACATGCTAATAGATTGGCATTCATCAACAAGTATAGCACCAATACTAAGAACTCTACACCTTCAAAATGATGGAAGTCTATGGATAATTCTTAAAATAATTTTAAACCAATGGAGTTGATATAATTGGAAAAACTAAGTCATGTAGATTTAAATGAATAAGAAATTTATGCTAATCATTTGGCCATACTTGGTGTAACGACTGCTTTTCATGTATCTGGATTTATTATAATATAATATATGTTTTGGTGGATTTTTCTCCTCTTGTGTGATTTTCGTCTCCGTAGCTTTCATTTTCGATCGATTCGTCGTATTTTCTCGTTTCTTCCTTAGGATTGTCGATTTCGAAGTATGTCATTCGTGTCGGACTTCATAACGGTCGTATCTTACTATTAGATCAAGCCTAGGAGTCTTAGGAATCGATCCCGGGGCCCCGCGCTCCGTATCGGAACTTTTGGTGCTCATTAGCCGGTATAAGAAGGGGCACCGACCGACTAGATGACGATCCAGTCGGTCGGCAATCCTTCTTGGACCAACTAGTTAGCTTTCTAAATTTCTCAGGAGTTACTGTTTATCTTTAGTCGGTCTAAGAACGTTGGTTGACCGACTAGGTTGCAAACTAGTCGGTCGGCAATGCTTCTTTAACCGACTAACACATCATCTAAATTTTAGTATCAGTACTGTTCACTCTTAGTCGGTCTAGGAACGTTCATCGACCGACTAGATGCTAAACTAGTCGGTCAGTATTTGTTCATGGACCGACTAATTCTAAATCCTATTTTCGTTCAGGAGTTACTGTTTGCACTTAGTCGGTCTGCGTTGGTCGACCGACCGACTAATTGCCAAACTAGTCGGTCAGTGGTTGCTCTTTGACCGACTAACCTGTGTTAAACCCCTAATTTCTGGGCAGCCGCCAGCCCAACCTATTTATACCCCTCCCAAACGTTTCTTCTTCCTCCCACTCGACCCAAAACCCTAAAATCTCCCCCTTTGAGCCCCCTTCTTCCTCCAAGCTTCATCCCTTCATTCCAAGCCCTAAATCCATCATCCAAACCACCCATTCACCCTATCTACCTCTCATCTTCCCCAAATTTCCATCAAATCCCCAAATCCCCCAAAAACCCTAGTTCTACAAACTTCTCCAATCTTTTCCAGATCTGATCCTAGGGTTCTCCGGAGTGTTTCTTCCGCCTCCTCTCGGTAAGAAATCGATCTACCGTTGTTTTCATAACCTATTTATATTTTTATGAAACCCTAATAAAATTTCATGTTGTTTGATGATTGTTCCCCCATAACAGCGATTTCTCCGTAGATTGGCATCCGTGTGACGAAGTGGTCGCATCCCCGGTGCTAGGCAAGTGAAACTTGCCACTTAGGGTTTAGGCCATGTTTTAGGCCATTTGCTTGTTGTAGGCGTAAAAGAGGCTAGGCGACGAAATGATACTCGCCTAGGCGCAAATTTGGGGAACTAGCTTGACAACGAAGCTAGTTCCGACACATATAGCATGTTGCACAATTTCCATGTCATGTTTACTTTCCCTTAACGGTACGCAAATTAATTGTCATGTCATTGCATTCATTAAGTGTTTCTGTGATTGCGTAGCTTCGCTACAATGCTTGTGTTCCTGGCTCGTGTTCCAGAAGCGGGCCCTGTGTTGGTTGATAGCCAATGCCCGAATTGCGTGTTTCCGGCTAGGTGCACCCCTACGCCAAATGTTTAAGAATGCGAGCTCATGTGCGGGGTAACCCCAGGCTCACTAGCTGAGCTCATTGTGCGGGGACCCTGGCTCCATTACGTGTGGGTATTGGGGGTAAGAGTTAAGCGACCAATCAACTGGGAGTCTGCCCGATCAGCAACTGCAGTGGTAAGGCGTAAACTCTGGGTTTTGGGGTAGTTGTTAAGCGGCCAATCAGCGAATGTGAAACCATTCAGCTGTAAGGCGTAAACATCTACAAACAACGTGAATAGTGAATTGATTGAGATTGATAGTAGCTTGGCTACTCTTGTCTTGTCCCGATGATTGTTCTCTTGTACAAATTGTCATGCCATGTCTTAATTGTGCACTCATGTTATAACTGTAGGGATTTTCAAGGTCCCTTAGAGCTAATTTATTGCTATCCGTCCTAAGTCGGACGAACAAAATAAATAAAACAGCGGAAGAAATGATTTATTAAACTATTTAATAAATAAAGCCCTAAGGAAAAAAAATTCCCTAAGCCAGGAAATCTACTGACTCAAGTTGGGTCCGACCAACTCGAGAAAGTTCTAACTACTAATTAATCTAATTGCATATAAAATTGACTCACCCGGAATCTTGCCCTGGAGCAGGCAAGATGTTCCGCACCGTCTTGCGCTCATTGATCTGAGCCGTCTTCCGAGCCGTGTTGCGTCGCTCCTCGCCGCAGACTGGATCAGCTCCCGTAGTGCACTTCCGAGCCGTGTTGCGTCGCTCCTCGCCGCAGACTGGATCAGCTCCCGTACCGCACCTTGCCTCCGAAGCCATCAGAAGCCGTAGAAGATTTCACTTGAGTAAACCCGCGTCGTAGACTTCTGAATCAGATTCGGACCTCCTCGTTGTCTTGCTAGGACTCGGTTGGAGGACAGGAAAATTTATAGAGGAAGAGAATAAATTTAGTCTAGATTAAGTTTGCTCAAAATATTCGTGAGCTCCTTAATCAGAGACTTGGTGCAAGAAACAAAGAAGGGAGTGTCCACCTATTTATATAGGAGGCCGGCTCCCCTTCTTTTGTCATGAGCAATGTGGGACTAATGTTAGGAAGAGGATTTGGATTAATTCAATTTGGGTTAGAGTAGCTTACACAAAGCCTTAACCTTCAACCAATTAATCCTCACTCATCGTTGAGCTCTAGAGATGATACAAGTTATCATTTCGAAGAGCTAGTGATGGTGAACGCGTAGGAATAAACGGCGTCTAAATCCGAGTTCGTTTGACCCTTCAAACAATTGCTCAAAGTTGAGCAAAAACCCAAATTTCGTAGCCGTCAAGGGTTTCAACAATAAACCCTAAAATAACTTAAGTGGCGGGCGACCCGCTAAGCTTAGCGGGCGCGCCCGCCTAAGGCTACTGGGCGCGCCCGCTAGGGCACGCCCGCGCGGGCTCAGCCCACTGTCACCAGCGGGCTGCGCCCGCTGCACCCAGCGGGCGGGCCCGCTGGGGCAGCGGGCTGCGCCCGCTGGGGCAGCGGGCGGGCCCGCTGCACCCAGCGGGCGGGCCCGCTGGGGCAGCGGGCGGGCCCGCTGCACCCAGCGGGCGGGCCCGCTGGGTCAGCGGGCCCCGCCCGTTTTGCCAAGTGGGTTTTATCCCACTTCCTCTTGCGCCTTTTTCGCGTTTCTGGGCTCATCCGAGCTCCGATTCCTACACGGTTTGATCCTCTGGATTTCATACGAAATTTCCTCCATTCCCAAATGCTTCAATTTCACAACCAACTTGTGAATTTAGTATTCTCTTTGCATCTAATGATATCCTCTATACATTCTATCTGTTACTACGACGTGAATGTTACTCGGTGTGAGAACCTACAGCCTGACCCTTACTACAGGTCGAGACTCGAAGTCTCAAGACGACAGTGACCACTAGCAGTAGGTGTCGTCCCTGTTTCGGGATCATCGATTACGTGATTGGTTCGTTTAGGCAAAAGTGCCGACGAAATCACTCTGACTGTGACTGTGATAATTTCCGCAGTTTTAGTCCCTTCGTCATAACTATGTCACTCGGCTAGTCTAGGGTATGGTATACTATCAACCCCATTGGCTAGCAGTGGTCAGTATACATCGGTCTCTGGTACATACAGGTTGTACAAGTTACAACATACCTTGGCCAAGGTTTTACCGAGAGCCGTACCGACCTGTGACACTAACTTCCCATTAACGGAAGAGACGAATCCTCTGTTGATCACTACTTAGCTCATATGTTTCGAGTGTCACCCAGCCTAAGATCTTTCATCAGGCCTAGCCTCGAAGTTAGATCTTTAGACCTAAGTGACACTGTCCACACATAGCTTCATACAATGATCTCAAGTCCTAAGGACCAACTTACCTATTATCACTTAGAGTTATTAATGATAGTTTAGTTAATGTATAACCATTTAATAACTCCCTGTTTTGGTCGTTCAGTGAACTCAGCTTCTACTGAGCACCTGCATCCTGTTTTCGACTTCACCAAGTCGCTTGGTTATGAGACCAACCAGACAGGGACGCAATGGTCTGTCTGATGTGTTGATATCCCTTATCTCGACACATCTATGACCATGAACACTTTTAAGATTCAAGCTATTAGAGGTCAGACATTTCTCATAATCGTAATCTACATTTCGAAACATGTGTGACCTAACTCTGAATCCAAGGGAATAATCTGAGCAATGAACAACTCAGATAATACTTTACCAGAAAGAACACTTTCATTTATTGAACAAGATGTTTCATTATGATAAATAGCCACGAGGGCATACATTTCTCTACAATAACTGCCATGTCATGCATACTATAACTGCTAGGTTGCTAGTTGCCTTACTTTCAGTTTCCTTGCCCAAGTCTTTTAGACTTGCTGACATGTGCCCCTTTACTCTTTTGGGTGACACATGTTAGATCCTGAGCCTGAGTACCTTGTTGAGGACGAGGTGTTTGCTGACGCCGATCCCGAGCTTGTGTTTGACGGGGAGTACGTGGACACTGGGGACCAGTCCTAGTGTTTTCGTTGTGTTTCCCTTTTGTTTAGACAGTTGTTTTGTTATCGGTGCGTAGCACCTATACTTGTTATGTCGTTGCTTTTGTTGGCCTTGTTCTGGGCCTTTAGACTCTTTCTTTTAGCCTGGTGGCTTTTCTGGATGTTGGACTTATTTTCATGTTGGACATTTCATGAGATGTGAGATTTTTATTTCAGTCTCTCCTTGTATTATTATTGTTGTTCCGTTGTGGTTACTGGGACCTGCTTATGTTTTATTTACGCTTATCGGGTTTGGGGCTTCACAGCTCCACTCTCGTGCGGACCTTTTCACGTCTCGCCTCCATTTTAGGGAAGCGGGTCGTGACACATGGCCACACTAGCTATATAATAAGAGGGATGTTTTTTGTGATAGAAATTTCAAATTCACATTCCTTTAATTAAGTACTCAATCAAAATCTGTCTTTCATAGACATCGATATGAAGAACAAATTTTAGAATCCAATAAAATTTACAATCCTTTTGTAATTATAATTTGAATTAGATTTACATCTACTAGTTATTCTAATTAACTATGTTTTGCTATTTTAGGTTTCATGAATGCAATGGCACCATTTAACCACATAAAAATTTGCATAAAAATTACTTGACCACGAGACAACGTCTTACAATGTTAGATTCGATACTAACTGTAGAACAGTCATATGATACTTATAATCATTATGTGCAAAACAAGCAAAATTAATTAAATTAAAATTTTCCTTAATAATTATTTGGACGATGGGACGATGTTGTACACTGTTCGGTTAATAAATAATAGTAGAGCCGTCACATGATTCCTTAACTATAATGCATATAATCACATATGGCATGTTAAACAAGTTATCATGGTCACATCTTAAATTTTAAAACACTTTTTAAAATTAACTAACACGTGAATTTTATCTCATAAAATTATTCAAAATTACTTTTCATCAAAACTGATACGACTATTTTGACCGAGCCAGGAGCAGCCAAGTCAACTACGACCGGTCAACCGGCCTACTACGGCCTTGAGCTCCGGCCCAAGAATCTCACAGGCGGGGTCGCGCCTCTCCACCTAAGACGAAGGCCCAGAAGACCGCCCTCTTTCATAGTGGAGAAATTATGGCCCGAGTTAATGGCCATCACCCTCCAGCCATCATGGCTCGCCAAATATGGCAACCGCTCAATGCCATCACTCCAGCCATCATGGCCCACCAATTATGGCCCGACTTAATGGCCATCACTCTCCATCAATCATGGCCCGACTTCATGACAATTACTCCAGCAATCATGGTCCGCCAATTATGGCAACACGCCATCATGGCTTGCCAATTATGAAAATCACTCATGGCCATGACTCCACCTTCATGGCATTCATCACATCATCAAACATGCACAATTAGTGGGGGTCAACACTTCCCCATTTGCACGTCCCCATGAATTACGGCCATCATGTCACATCATGGCACATTATTAGGATGGTTCGCCTATATGAGGGGAGGGGTTGCGTCATCCACAAGGGCCAAATCTTCGCAATTTACAACGGAGGTATCGCATACCCACTCTTACACCTTCTTCCACCTAACATAATTCTCCTCCATAGCTCGGCCCGAGGATCGGTGCTTGGTCTCTCCACGAACCAAGTCCGATCCCACCGAGCATCTATCAGACAGATCTGACTTTGGCACCAGAGGGGAATTGGTCGGAACCAAGGTCCGACCCCCCTAACGAGCTCCCTCTTCTATTCAGGTCCAGGAGATCCAGTGACGCTGAGGCTATCCCTCGTGTCTTTCCAGCCGGAGCCGAGCACCCTCATCCCCGAGTCCGCTCATCTCCACCACCAAGAGGTCATCGCTCTGTCGAGGCTACCCTTCGACGAGCCGACACGAGGATCTGCACGTCCCTCACCGAGCGACTCCGCCTTCAACCGATCCCGAAGGTTGTCATCCCTCCGAGGTTACCCCTCGACGCACCAAAGAACAGATCCGTGCCTTCCTATTCAATCGAACGTGCCATCGATCGACCCCAAGGGTCATCTCCGTCTCACATGACAGCTACGACATCCGGGCCTCCAGACAATTAACATGCAGTGAGAAAACACCCGTAAACATCTGGCGCCGTCTGTGGGAACGAGTCAACATCCATGTCGCCAACCGCACCAACCATTGCTCGTTCCACTAATCAAAATCAAGCGCTCGCCCCCCCTTAACGATAACGAAGGCGCCGATAAAGGCCATGATCAGCTCCTTATCTTTAAGATCGGCCCTTGGCTCTTCTTCGCCTACCACAGATCGAAGCAGTTCCATCATCGGAACCACTGCATTGATTTCACCTGGGACTTGACTCGGGCAAAGTCTCATGCGGTCGACGACCCCGAGCAGATGGGCCGACTCTTCCTTTCGATCACGCTCGGCGGCGAGGCCATCCTCATCGTCGGTGGACCTCGGAGATGAAGCTACAATAGCTCAACATGGAAGCTTTGCTGATCTCAAGGAAGGAGGCACCACACTCCTAGAGCAAAGCATGATATTTATGATCAACGGGAGGCTTTGTCACCGAGACGCCTCAAGCTCAGATGGGAGGATGTCGTACCAAGATGCCAATGAAGTGGAGCTTCGGATAAACAAATCGGCAAGTGGAAAAATTGGGATCATCGCACATAAACCACGGGCACGGCGACGGCTGGGCCAACCCGAGGCCCCTGATCACCTCCAACACTGCTTCATCCCCGATGCAACTACCACCGACGTCGTCGTCGCCACCGCTAACACCACCACCTTCGGCCTGTACACAGGCCCGTCGCGCGCATCCGAGGGGCTCACATCATCGCACCCGCCTCTGCCACATATGGGCTCATTAGGTGAGTTATACCCTTCCCTCAAAAAGGGAAGGCCCGTGGCATGGGACCGGGCATAAGAGAGGGCAGAGACATCGCTCGCGCAGATGACAGACAGGCGGGACGTGCGCTTAAGATGGGAAGCAGGCGCGATCAAGGAATCGAACCCGATTGTGTCCGGGTGCAGGCAGGTCAAGTTGCTTCCATCCACCTCGCCCTACTCATGACGAGCGATCATGACGATCTCCCATCCACTTCTGCCAAGACCTCCTCCCAACCGCAGAGCTCTGCATGTCCGTTGACCCCCGCCAGGCCTGTCTGAGCACCCAATCCCCCTGGATCTGTCGGCCTCGAGTCTGGTGCCTTCCCCACCTATCGCTACTCCATCGGTGATTCCATCCTTAGATACAGGGAGATCGAGAGCTCCAGGGAGAAGACGCTCGGGATCCCTCACACCAAACTAGATGAGACATCAGATCTGATGGGTCTCTAGCGGATGAGAGGTTTAAGAGGATTTACTTTTCTCGTTCAATGAGGGGGTAAGATCTGGTGGTTTTAATGTGAGGGGGAAGACCAAAACTATCAGGTCTACCAGGGGATGGACAAGCCTGACATGATTCCCGTCATCCTGTGGCAGATCTACCTCTTGTGAATCTGCCTAGAGAGTAGCCTGGATGCCGAGATGCCGAGATGAGAGATCTCCAAATACAATCATCGAATCTGCCCAGATACCGAGAGGCGACCACGCAATGCTCGTGCCACACCCCGAATATGGTCATGGCCCTCGCCGTCGCCTCCAGAAGAACCGCATTTGGCGAATTTAATGCTCACGCTTGGGGGTTCTCTGGTGATCGCCAAGGGACTGCGAACTGTAGAACTTCTGCTGGCAATAGTTGCAGGTCAAGCTCGAGGCTGACTGGATTGGACTTGATCGACTTGCTGTCGGAGTTTGACGAAACTTCTGAAAGGAAGGGCTCATCAACTTCCATCGACGAAGACGACGATAAGATGGAGAAAATTAAACCTCGGTTCAAGGCTATTGGGGCTAAGCGACCGTCGTCCACACTCTGGCTATGCCGAGCACCCGAGGCTCCAAACCGAGCACCCGATGGTCCGTGCCGCGCATCCGTGCATCTGTGCCGAGCACCGAGCATCCGAGCATCCGTGTCGCGCACCCGAGGATCCGTGCCGAGCTCTCTAGTTCCAGATGAGTCCACTTAATTTTCCTAATTCTCTCTTTTTATGCCGCAGTGATCTTTTCGGCTCGGCATCATTTCGGTTGTGAAACTTACACTTTCTACTTTCAGCTGCTGGGTTCCCCCTAACGGAGCTTCCACTCCCGAGCAGACTCTGGGAGCTTGACCTGCCTCTGTCGAGTAGAGCAGCGGAACCTGGGCCACTTCTACCCACTGAAGCCCATGGATGTTGTTTTAGCGAATTCTCAAGCCCAGGGTACACATGAGACCCCCTGACGGATTCCACGACTCGGGCCAGCTACAACACTAATGGGGTCGACAGTCTCTGTCTCCACTCGGTGCCAGCCATATTACTTCGCCTCTATTCGAACCTACTGATCCTCCCACCTGGAGTCTCCTTAAATTCCGATTGTAGCGGCGAAAGATCGTTCCATCTGGCGCCTTTCCACTTTCCTCACCCAGGAGGAGGCCGACCAGACGAGACTGACACATGAGGAGGTTAACCAGTACAGGCCGACCAATCCAGGAGGAAGGCAAAGGCGGAGTTGGGGATGAATCTGTGCGTCTGCGTACCGAGGACGCTGGACGATGAGGAGGACGAGGAGAGTACCGGGGTGAGGAAATTATGGCAACAAGCCATCATGGCCCGCCAATTATGGCAACAAGCCATCATGGCCCGTCAATTATGGAAATCACTCATGACCATGATTTCACCTTCATGGCATTCATCACATCATCAAATGGGCGCAATTAGTGGGGGTCAACACTTCCCTATTTGCACATCCCCATGAATGGCGGCCTTGATGTCACATCATGGCATATTATTAGGATGATTCGCCTATATGAGGGGAGGGGTTGCGTCATCCACAAGGGCTGGATCTTCGTGATCTACAACAGAGGTATCTCATACCCACTCTTACACCTTCTTCCACCTAACATAATTCTCCTCCATAGCTTGGCCCCAGGATCAGTGCTTGGTCTCTCCGCGAACCAAGTCTGATCCCACCGAGCATCTATCTGACCAGATCTGACTTTGGCATCGGAGAGGAATTGGTCGGAACCAAGGTCCGACCCCCTGACGAGATCCCTCATCTATTCAGGTCCAAGAGATCCAGCGACGCCGAGGCTACCCCTTAGCATCTTCCCAGCCAGAGCCGAGCGCTCTCGTCCCCAAGTCCGCTCATCTCCACCATCAACAGGTCGTTGCTCTGCCGAGGCTACCCTTCGGCGAGCCGACGCAAGGATCCGCGCATCCCCCACTGAGCGACTCCACCTTCAACTGATCTTGGAGGTTGTCGTCCCGCCGAGGCTACCCCTCGGCACACTAAAGAACGGATCCGCGCCTTCCTGTTCAAGCGAACGCGCCATCGATTGACCCCAAGGGTCATCTCCGTCTTACGTGACAGCTACGACATCCGGGCCTCCAGACAATCAATATGCGGTGAGAAAACACCCGTAAACAAAAACTTTTGTTATCACACGAGAAGAAGACATAACTTATAATAAAAATTGCAACCTTTTAAATTTTAAAGCATAAATATTTCTCAAATCTTATTAATTGTGCAAGAAAACTTAGTCTTTTGCAATTTTGAATTCACAAGTATCTTAAAAACCGTGGATATATAGCAAGACTCAGATACCACTATAAGAAAATATTATTAGAATTTTAATCAAATTAGAAACATGAGAATGAGAAGTGTTACGCCTATTTGGCCGAAGCCCGACGGACACGAGCCCAGAAGCCCGACTGCTGGTCAAGAGCCCATCTACGCACTCGGGCCCACTCTATAAGGCCCTATGAGGGACCCCCCCGAATGTCGATCCGACCCGGCCCGGTAACACGCTGGTCACTCGCCCACTCCTGCGATAACCGCTCCCCCAGTTCCGCGACCACTAAAAGGCAGTAATGGGGAGGTGCTGGCATGGCGCAGGGAGCGGCGACGGGGGGGGGGGGGGGGCGCGGATTGAGGGGGCACGATTGAGGGCGGACGAGCGATGTGGGCTGGGGGCAATCACACTGGGAGCTCTATAAAAGGGCTAGGAAGACGACGAAACAAGAGACCGCATCTCAAGTATCTAAAACCTAAGGTACTCCATCAACGACCTTGTTCCCCCATTGCATCTCCTTCCTCCCCCGCTCGCACCGTGAGACGCCGTTCCGATCTCCTCTCGAGTCGGACCGCCTCCGCCAGGCCTCCTCGTTCAGATCTCTATCTGACTTAGGCATCGGAGGGGATTTGGCCGGAACCAAGGTCCGGCCCCCTGACGAGCGTTCTCGTCTACGCAGGAGGACAGCTGATCCACGGGCCGAGGCTTCCCCTCCGCCCCTCGCCGACCACGCAACCAGCTGGACGATCGAGGCTACCCCTCGTCGTCCGACCGCTGAGGCCGAGCACGTCCGACTGAGGCTGAGCGTCTCAACCCGGGTCGAGGCTTCCCCTCGCCCTACCAATGACCGAGGACCCCGATTCGTCCCAGCCGACGTGCTCCACGTCATCCGCAGCTCCGACTCAAGCCTCATCAGCACCAACACGACACCCCCGAGGGACCCAAGCGGACCCCTTGACCACGTTGACCGGGTTGTCCACGGTCAACGCATTTGTAGTGAGAAAACACTCTGAAACATCTGGCGCCGTCTGTGGGAACCGAAAACCGTCCCACGAAGAAGCAAACCACACCAACAATGGCACGAGCCAGCAATGGAAGGAAGCGCATGCCCCCCATCCCGGAGGAGGGGAATGTCGCATCAAACGGCAACCCCGAAGACACGCCCGTCGGCGACCACCCCACCCCCTCAACCGAAGAGACCGGCGGCTCAGGACTGGCCACACAGGGACAGCTCCGCGCCCTGGCTCAGGAGACCAACGCGAGCCTCTAGACGTTGGTCGCGACGGTACAGCAGCTCGTCGGCCCTGCGCCATCCAACGGAGGCACGTTGGGCGATAGCCATCGATGGGCGGGGGGTCCCCCGCTCTTGCGGTCCGCCGTGGTCGACGACCACGGGACCCAAAAACCGAACACAGATCGTCGGTTCACGCTGTCCGGCCCCCGTCAGGCGAGGTCACGCGCCTCCTCCCCTTATCGTGAAAGGAGCCGAAGAGAAACCGAAGGGACGGAGGGCGAATCGATGACCGCATCATCTCGTCATTCACGGTCGTCCCGCCGCAGGAGAAGCGAACGACACCACTCGAGAGACTGATCACGGCGGAGCAGGAGCTCCCGCCGGAGGAGCCAGGAGCGCCGGGTCAGCCCGACCCCCATCGTGGCGAGGGCCGTGGAGCCAGCCCCACCGACGCCTGTGCACCCTCCACCACCGAACGAGCCAGAGGCAGGCGACTGTCGAATCCCCGGGGGCATCCACGGAGACCGGTGTCCCCTATCACGGAGAATAACCGACGCACGGGTCCCCTATCGATTCAGGATCCCGGCGCTGGGGAAGTACGACGGGATAGGGGACCCGGGAAACCACGTGATGGACTACGAGGGGGACATGTCCTTCCAAGGAGCGGACGATGACCTGCTCTGCCGAGGCTTCTATTCTACTCTCAGGGGAGCGGCGAGGACCTGGTACCGCAGCCTGCCCAGCCGCTCCATCGACAGCTTTGAGGAACTCACCCAGTTGTTTTGCAAGCAGTTCATGGCGGGGAGGCAGATCAAGCCTGATGCTGAACATCTGTTCAACATAGTGCAAGGCCCGGCCGAGCCGCTCCGGCAGTTCATGCGCCGCTTCAATGCGGAGAGGCTGAACGTAAACAGCCCTCCCGACCTGGTGGTCCAAACGGCCCTTAAGAAAGGGCTGCGCCATAGGGGCCTTAAGAAATCTCTGCACAACGACCCTCCGAAGGACCTCCCCGGGATCATGGCGAGGGCCGAGTGCTTCATGTTGACCGAGGAAGCCTTGGCCGTTGATGCAGGAAAAGCCACTCGAGGGACCAAGCGCGGCGACAGCGGACAAGGCAGCCCCGAAGGATACCGGACCGAGAAGAGGCCGAGAAACAGGCAGCGCGGAGAAGGTACGAGAGACGCCACCCCAGACGCCATCCTCGCTCAAGTACAGAAGGAAGAGCGCGCCGATCGCCCCCCCCACCGAGGGCAAAAAGAGGTGGGAAGAATAGGGAGAAATACTGCAAGTACCATAAGGACGATGGCCACGACACTGAAGACTGCTGGCACTTAAAGAAGGACATCGAGAAGCTGTTGAGCTGGGGGCACGCCAGGAGCTTAGCCGACGAGCCAGCCCACGGAGAGGGGACCTCCATGCAGCCGGACAAGGGGAAGAAGATCAACACCGTCCAAGGACCCCTCCGCATCATAGAGTGAGCTGGCGAGGTCTCTCCCCCCAGTCGCAGCCTAGTCCGAGGGAATTACCTAGGTTTACATCCCTCTGTCTAGCTTCATTTCCTTTTTTCTTTCCTCCAAATGTACTAGTCCGACAGGACTCTTAAGAGTACAATCGCATTCCCTTTTGTCTTTTCTTAATCTTCGACATCTCACTGAGGGTGCATAACAAGGAAGACCTCCGCTTTACCGGAGGGGGAGGGGGTCAGACCGAGCCGATCCTTCGCCCTCGCCGATCGGTCCTAAGCCGAGGAGCTTTGCCCTCGCCGACCGACCCTTGCGCTCGTAAGCCTGGGGGCAACTCCCCCAGCCGGCACGGACGCCGACTGGTCCTAAGCCGAGGAGCTTTGCCCTCGCCGACCGACTCCCTCGTGCGTAAGTCTGGGGGCAATTCCCCCAGCCAGCGCGGACGCTGATCGGTCCTAAGCCGAGGAGCATCGCCCTCGTCGACCAACTCCCACGCACGTAAGTCTGGGGGCAATTCCCCCGGCCAACGCGGACACCGATCGGTCCTAAGTCGAGGAATTTTGCCCTCGCCGACCGACTCTTGCGCTCATAAGTCTGGGGGCAATTCCCCCAGCTAGCGCGGACGCCAACCGGTCCTAAGCCGAGGAGCATCGCCCTCGCCGACCGACTCCATCATTCTAAACTTGAAGACAACTCCCCCCGCCAGCTCGGGCGTCAGCCGGCCCTAGGCCGAGGACGAAGCAACAAAGCAAAATATGCGAGAAATCCGAGTAAGTCAATTTCGTTTATAATAGCTAACCAAGATACAAAAGTGTGTCTTATTTACAGGGAACCTCTCGACAAATAATCCACTCTCGGCGGACAACAAAAACTAGGGCGACACCGACAGAGCAAAAATTGTTGGCTAAAGACCCATAGTTGCTGGCCTCAGCAAACATCCATGCAACCAGCAATTATTGGCTTTGAAGCGGGGAGTCGATAGCGAAGCCGAAGGAGATGGCAGGGGCAGGGATCCATTTCAAGTAGACTGGCCCAAAGCGAAGCGGATGCTACAAAATTGGAGGATAAGGCCAGAGGGGACGACTTAGGGAGCCCGGGCTCGAGAGGACACATCCCCGGGTGCTTCGCCCTGCTCGGAGCGAGGGGGATCGACAAGCGGGGGGGCTTGCCAAACGCGCTCCGCACAATCCCGGAAGGAAGAATGGACGACTTCGACAATCCGAGGGGCGATGAGGTCTTCATACGTACCGAAGGCCTCCCTGAGGACCTTGAAGATCTTCTCCCCCAGGGTCCCGACGACACCCCTCTCCACCTCCTCCGCAAGCCGCGCCACCTGACGCCGATCCGACAGTTCCCTCTGAAGCTCCTCCCTCTCCAGGCGGAACGACTCTGCCGCTTCCTCAGCCGACTGTTGAGCGTCCTCCAACTTTCCCTGGAGGTCACCCACTCGTCCCTCCAGCTCGGCAACATGAAGCTTGAGGTGCCGAGACTCCATCTGAGCCTCTGTCATGGCTACCTCCGCCGCCCCGGCCCGCTCGTGGGCCCTCATAGAGGACGCCTCCAGCTCCCTCAGAAGGACGGCTCGACGCTGCAACTCAACAGCGAGCGTTGAACCCTGAAAGACGAAACATGAGCCAAGAAGAGGGTGGAAGGAAGGGAAGGATTGCAGAATAGCCGAACCTGTTGAAGGGTCCAAACCAAGGAGTCCGACACCTTGTCGGCGGGGATCTTCTCGAGGAGATTGCGGTCCCGGGGAAGGACGGAACCCTCGGCCACCTGCTGGGCCAGGGCTCGGTCGACAAACACCGAACCCCCGGGGGCGACATCGAGGGAAGCCATATGGCTCGCCAACAGGGTTCCGACTCCTGGCGACGGAAGCGGGGACGCTGCGACGGGGGTGGTTGTCAGAGCCACCGGAAGATCCCCGGTGGTAGCCGCACGAAGCACGAAACACGCCGGGCTGGAGGGTTCCACATCCTCCTTCCTCTTCTTCCCTCCGTGAGGCTCCACGAGCGACGAAGGGGAGCGCTTCCGCCTTGCCCCATCTCCACTCTCGGGGACGAGAGGGGGCGCGCCGAGGGCAGGAGGGACTGCACCAGACCCGTCATTACCCCCTGCCTCTTGGGCTGACGAGGCGGGTCCGGCCCTTACGACGCCCCCGGGGAGGAGATCGCCAGAAGAAGAGGCGGGAGGCACGGCCACCACCTTGCCCACGGAGGGCTCGGCTCGGCGCACCTCCTCCTCAACGGTCCGTCGAGGCGCCCTTCCGAAGGTACTACCCCGGCTCCGAGCGGCTCCACGACGGATCAGCTCATCGACGTCACGGACGAACTCACGGCCGGCCATCCCTGCAAGGGAAACCAAAATCAGGATGAGTCACAGGGCGATTCAAGACTGAAAAAGCGACCTACCCGGAGACCACAAGACGGCCTTCAGGAGTAGGTCGTCCAACAAAGACCAGATGGAATTCGATTCCAAGGGGAGGGTCGACAGCAGCGCGGTGGCTACCTGATCAACGTCAGAGAGGGCTGGCGACGGGCGAGGCTGGACAGACCCACCCCAACTCGTCAAAATCTGGGCATCCTCCAGGAAGATCACAAAGACATAATCGGAACTCCAATCCCCCGACCAGCGGGGTAGCCCGGTCAGGCATTCCCTCCTCGAGCGGGCTCGGAGCTGCAACCATGACCCCGGGCCGACCGTCTGGATCTGATAAAAGTGGAAGAGAAGGGGGAGAGACGGCTCCAGACCGCGGGTACAGCAGAGCGTCGCGAAGCCCGTCAGTACCGCAATCGAACAAGGGGTGAACTGGCAAAGGGGCACCATGAGATATTCCATGACCTGGATGAGGAAGGGATTGAGCGGGAAACGAAGACCCAGGCGGAACATCTCGACGTAGACACCGACCTCATTGCTCCTCGGAAGGCAAATCCGCTCGTCGACGAACGGAACTCGGACATCGTACGGGAAGCAGAGATACCTTTCCCGGATCTCCGTGGCCACTGAAGGAGGGGTCCCTGACGGCGTTCGGAGGACAACCGGGGGCACGTTAAGCCGCACGGAAGCCGACGCCATGTCATCACAGGCGTAGTCTGGGAAAAGCTTCCCCTTCCCCTTATCTCGGAGGGGACGACTCCCAGCAGAGGAACCTGATCCCACTAGCCGGGGCCCGCCCCGCCTGGACTCCGGAGAATCCCTCGCCCCTTGGCCAGAACCGCCTATCCTAAGAGCAGCCATAATACGAAAGCGAGAAAGGAATTACCTTTTAACTAGTTTGGAGGAGGCAAGGAAGCGAAGGCGACGGGAAACTCTGAGTCGAGGAAAGCCTAGAACGATGGGAGAAGCAGGGGAGAAGGGGAGATCAACGTGGCTGAGGATCTTATATACCGGACACAGGGGCGAATTCAAAGCGCCAGACAAGAACGCGAGGTGGGCCTCGAAGAACCGGCGGCGTTTCGAAATCGGCGCCAAGGGAAGTCCAATCGATCCGCCTCATCATGACCTACATTTATGACCACACCTCGACTGAAGCGCCACTCGGAACCCCAGGAGGCACAACAGTTGTACCGAGCTAGCCGAGGCCGATCGACCCCACCGATGGCGGCTCACGAATCCCTCAGCTTCTCAACTGAAGACGACCCCGCGAGCGGTGGGGATAAGCTTGCAGTTACATGTGGCAGCATCAGAGGACCGACGGCGCTTCGAAGCCCGCGCCTTAAAAGTATCGAACAGACCAACTCATGATGACGACTAATAAATGAGTCGGCATCAACTGACGAGCCTGTCAAAGTCGGCGGAAGTCACATCGACCGAGCCGAACCGGCCGAAGCCGATCAACCCGACCGATGGGGGCAATTGTTACGCCTATTTGGCCGAAGCCCGACGGACACGAGCCCAGAAGCCCGACTGCCGGTCAAGAGCCCATCTGCGCACTCGGGCCCACTCTATAAGGCCCTATGAGGGACCCCCCCGAATGTCGATCCGACCCAGCCCCGGTAACACGCTGGTCACTCGCCCACTCCTGCGATAACCGCTCCCCCAGTTCCGCGACCACTAAAAGGCGGTAATGGGGAGGTGCTGGCATGGCGCAGGGAGCGGCGATGGGGGGCGGATTGAGGGGGCATGATTGAGGGCGGACGAGCGATGTGGGCCGGGGGCAATCACACTGGGAGTTCTATAAAAGGGCTAGGAAGACGACGAAACAAGAGACCGCATCTCAGGTATCTAAAACCTAAGGTACTCCATCAACGACCTTGTTCCCCCATTGCATCTCCTTCCTCCCCCGCTCGCGTCGTGAGACGCCGTTCCGATCTCCTCTCGAGTCGGACCGCCTCCGCCGGGCCTCCTCTTTCAGATCTCTATCTGACTTAGGCATCGGAGGGGATTTGGCCGGAACCAAGGTCCGGCCCCCTGACGAGCGTTCTCGTCTACGCAGGAGGACAGCTGATCCACGGGCCGAGGCTTCCCCTCCGCCCCTCGCCGACCACGCAACCAGTTGGACGATCGAGGCTATCCCTCGTCGTCCGACCGCCGAGGCCGAGCACGTCCGACCGAGGCCGAGCGTCTCAACCCGGGTCGAGGCTTCCCCTCGCCCTACCAACGACCGAGGACCCTGATTCGTCCCAGCCGACGTGCTCCACGTCATCCGCAGCTCCGACTCAAGCCTCATCAGCACCAACACGACACCCCCGAGGGACCCAAGCGGACCCCTTGACCACGTTGACCGGGTTGTCCACGGTCAACGCATTTGTAGTGAGAAAACACTCTGAAACAAGAAGAAAATAAAAAAATTTCTACACCTAGCAGAGAAAACCAAGATCCGCTGTATAATCCACGAATTTAAATACTGAAGAATAAAAGACATCCCTTTGCGCGAATATATCTTAGCAATACTCGTGGATCCTTATAACTCTTTCGGTGAAGACCCCAATCTCTTTCACCAACTAAGCGCGATAGACGTTTCACCCTGATGATGTAGACCATTCACGATTCTCAAGCCCTCTAAGAACTCTAATTCGGTCCCATGTGCTTTAGTAGTGCGAGTGAGGAGAAGGAAGAACTTCTAATTTTAGAGAAAAAAATTCTCGCTTGAAAAGGTTTGAATTTTTCCTATGAAGAGATCTTGGATGATATGACCTTATCTCTAGTTGGATTGATTATGTATTGAGAGGGGGAGAAGATGAACCCTTTATATAGTGCTTGTGATTAGGGGTTGCAATTTTCAGCACATCCCGTTAGTCTGGTACATGCCCGACACGATAAGACTGGACCACCAATTTTGGTCCGAAATCTTTATCGGGCCGTACCGGCCTGGCCTGGTCCCCTATCGCGCCTGGCATGGGCTGAGCTATCCGGCCCATTGAGCCACTCGGCCCGGCCCAAAAATTAGTGTTGCAGTCTGTGTGGTTCTAATAAACAGTTCAATTAGCCTTGTTTTCTCAATGCCATCTGTTTCATTCTACCGAAACTGTTCAATTATCATAATAAAACAGATGCTTGTACAAATATAACATGAACTCATTAGTATTTAGCCACTCGTTCTAGCAGGCAGACCATCCATGATCACCCAAAAGAAATTGTTACATATATTGAAAATTTTAGAAAGTAAAATAAGAACTACAACAAAAAAGGAATTAAAAATCATTTTTGGCCGATTCTTTACCCCCATTCCTCTCCGACTGATTCTTACATTCGACTTATTGGAAGCAAAAAGAGCTACAACAACAGCGGCTGCAAATCATGGCAGACGATCAAGCGTGGATGTCAGAGACATCACTCATCCTACAACTGCATTTTTTGGCATCCTTGGCCTCCACAGCTCTCGCTTTCGCCTCGGCTGCCTCTGCCAATTGATAATTTGTAAACCACATGTAAATGGTTACATCAAAAAACATTTACATATGTCTAAGATTGAATCTGTTATTTCTCAATTATACATGAATTTTATGGAAAGTGTTGGTGGATGGGTTCCGCCTTCCAGTAAGGTGGGCCGACGGGACGCCTTCAATGAGAGGACCATTCGTCGGCTAGGACATGGGAACCATGGAGAGTAGACCATGGGTCGTGGGGAGCTAGGGCTGAGCTTCATGGGTGAAGGGTGACCTAGCTATGCGCTATCTCTATTGACCTGCATCATAGGAAAATCGTCAAGAGGTCGGAGCTTGGTCCCGACCGATTTCCCTCCGACGCTCAAATCAGTTCTTTGTGGAGGAAAATTAGAGAGGAAAATATGATGTATTGTCGATAGTAGATTGATACTTAGCCTCTGGCCCCCCTTTTCTCCATGACTCTCTGGAGTATTTATCCTCTTCCTGGCTTTGTAACTTCCCCACACTAACCAAGTACCTTTAGTGGAAATCGTGGCCATCATGACGGTAGGACTAACCATGTCACTTCATGGGATTAACTCCCCCATGAATGTAGCCCTCAATTCTCTCATCAGTGGCCATTTAAATGGGTCATGGTGAAGGGTAACTACCTACTATTGAAGGCCCTTCATGATTGAGGTGGGGTTGACTCATTCAACCCAGAAGCCACGGGTCGTGGGCCGATACGTTAATGGCCTAACCGTAGAAGGTCAATATAGGATGTAACAATGGTCCCCTATCACCGGAGCTCAATTGCTATATAGATTAAGGTTAGGCGATGTGAAGAAGTAGCTCTTAATCAGATAGTTGGGTTGGCAGGCAAGGGGGTGGCCCCCGGGCTTATAACCATGGTCGGGCTACATCAACACATCAGCTTGCGAGATCTTCAAAACATAGTCCTTGGCGTAGTTAAGTGGGCCTGCAAGGAAAAAGTCATCCCCGATCGTGTAGCTCGGTCGGCTGGCGAAGGGTTGGTCCCTCTGATCGTGTAGCTGAGCGGCCCGCGAGGGTAAGATAAGTCATCCCTGATCATGTAGCTGGTTTGACCAGCGAGGGTGTGGCCCCGGCTCGTGTAGCTGAGTCGCCCATGAGGGTAAAGTCATCCTCGATTGCGTAGATCGATTGGCTCACGAAGGAGGTAGAGTCATCCTCTATCGTGTAGATCGATCGGCCTGCAAAGGGTTGGACCCTCCGATCGTGTAGTCGAGAGGCCCGTGAGGGTAGAGTCATCCTTGATTGCATAGCTTGATTGCCTCGCGAAGGAGGTAGAGTCATCCCTGATCGTGTAGCTCAGTCAGCCCGCGAAGGGTTGGCCCCTCCGATCATGTAGCTGAGCAGCCTGCGAGGGCAAAGAAATGTCATCCCCGATCGTGTAGCTTGCTTGGCCTAGGAGGGAGCAGTCTCTGATGTTGGATATGGATGACATAAATACACCCATGAGGGGATGTATGAGGGTATACTGACCTCAGATGTCGCGTGCACGAAAGCGTGCACGAAGGGAACCTTTTCTCGTGTGAAAAGGACCACTCGATAAGTGGAAAAAGGCACTTTATAAGTGCATAAAGGCACTCGATAAGTGAATGAAGAAGAGGATAAGTAAAAGGGCTAATATAGGCTAATAAGCTTATAATTGGTTATTTCCTACAATAACTACCCTTAAAGCCTATGAATAGGACCCAAGGGTATGCCTTTTACACCAATCTAATCATGCCATAAGTTTGCATAAGGCAACTTGTGTTCTTCTTCTCCCTTCCATTAAAATCCTCTTCTAAATAGAGATTTAGGCGGTGAATCTCTGCTTCGATCCTCCGTGACGAAGTACCGACCGTTGTGGCAAATCCGAGGGTAAAGTTCAGAGACTACGGTGCCGCATACGCAAGCGTAAGTCTATGTTATTATTCGATCCTAATGACGTTGTTTTGACAGGATCCTACATCTGATTGTATAGCCAAGTAGCCCGCAAGGGTAAAGAGTTCATCCTCGATCGTATAGCTTGCTTGGCCCGCGAGAAAGTTGATATGTGTTGAGTATTGGACTTATCCCTACTTAGTGTTAATGATGAGCAAACATAAATACTTGTGACTAATCCCCTATTTTGCAGTTAATTCATTGCCTAAGCTAATTATGAAGACTACTTGCAATGGATGACACTCAAAGATCATTGAAAGCAAATGAAATGGATTGGATGATCATAGATGATAATTGAAGCTCCATGAAGACTTCAAGCTCATGCGTTGGATAGAAGAGGGGTTTTCGTCAATGTAAATTTCTTGTATCTCTTCTAGTATGTAGCTTAGAAGTAGAACATTGATGGAGGACACACACATCTTCATTTCAGTCTTAGGAATTCATTAGATCAATTGTCCTTAGACTCCAATTCATTTATTTATTGATTGTGCTTGTAGTGTTTATAACAGTCGATTGCTAAACATTTTACAGTCGTCTGTCTCAAAAACAGTCGTCTGCTTTTTGTTCTACAGTTGCCTGTTATGCACAAAGTTTTACAGTCTAGTTTTTGGGCTTTTCTGTTTTAATTGCCACATGCAACTCATGAACGATTCACAGGTGCCTTTCCATGTGACAGTCGACTGTGTTTTGTAAATCAGTCGCATGTCTGTCTTTTGCCCAAAATCTATTGATATGTCTTCTATGGCCAGTCGACTAATGTTGTGTTTACAGTCGACTGTCCAATGGATCAGTCGACTGTCAATGCTGCAACAGTCGTCTATCTGTGAGCCAATTTGTTAACTCAGCTCTCTGGAAAATCTCAGGGTTTTGACAGTCATCTGTATAAGGATTTACAGTCGCCTATTCTGATTAATAGTCGACAGTTATCTCCTCGTCAGTCGTCTGTCCTGTTCTCCCAGATGTTTTTCCAGACTTCTTCAACTTACCCATCTTCGGCCAGTCACCTGTAGTATGATTTACAGTCGCATGTTGGTTTAACAGTCGACTGTCTGTCCTTCATCAGTCAACTGTCCACGTGGTAAGTTACCGTTATGAATTCTCACCGACCCTATCTGACTGTGCAATAGTCAACTGTGGTTTCTTCAGCAGTCGACTGTCGCGAGCGCAGATTCTATCCGTTGAGAGTTTTCTCACGGATTCCAAAAGGGTTTTTGCTAATTCTGTTTGAGGATTTGAGAAATCTACATAAGGAGCATCTACTATTCCATTGAGATGTTGCTCACTCATTCCATTGCAAAATCTTTCAAGCTTTCATTCTCAAGATCAATGCTCTCAAATCCTAAAGCCCTAAGAATTCCTATCTTCTATCTCTTGCTATCCAACCTAGAACCAAAGAGATATCTTCTAGGCATTTGGTGCAGTCAAGAGAAAGGGATTTTCCTCTCCTCCAAGAGAGTCTTCAACACACAACATACTTCTCCTTCAAGTTCTACTTCAAGGCATAGGTGATTGTAAGTGTTGCTTTCATATTTCATAACTTTCGTTATTTGAATTTGCTCTCAGGTTGTGAGAGTGGTTTGCTTGCTCCCAACTTGTGGGAGTCAAGGTCAATCGATTGTATTTCAATTTCACTTGTAGGGTTGCTACAAGTGGGTTTTAAGGAAACCTCAAGTTAGGATTCTAACTTGAGTATCCGGAGGTATCCGGGTGGAAGGGACGTAGGATTACCGGGAACAAATCGGGAAGTGACTTGGGTAATCCGAACCCTTGAAACATCCTCGCCTCTGTATTTGTTTCTCTTTGGTTTTAATTTTAATTCTGCACTATATTGTTGGTTAGCATTTAAATTAGTGTAACTATCTTTTTAAATTGCATAAACACTATTCAACCCCCTTCTAGTGTTTTCCCCATAGCCAGGGTCCTTACAATTGATATCAAAGCGCAAGGTTATAGCTATGGCATCCAACAACAACAATGTTTCTCAGCCGCCTTCGTACAACAATCACGATCGTGATGGAGCGTCCACACTTTTCGAAGGTCAATCAACGGTGCGTCCTCCACGTTTCAATGGCATGAACTTTGGCTATTGGAAATGTCGGATGGAGACGTTCCTAAGGAGTGCTTCACTTTAGAGAACCCTCCACAAGGAATACGTCGAGCCCACTGAAGAGGATTTCGAAAAATGTACGACTTCCGAGAAATCTGCCGAAGTCAACAACGCAAAAGCAATGAACGCTATTCATTGTGCATTGGACCCGAATGAGTTCAACAAGACATTGTTCACATGTAAAAGTGCATATCAAATTTGGAACCATCTCGTCGTAACCCATGAGGAAACGAACAAGGTAAAACTTTCTAAACTCCATGTTGCCGTGCAAAACTTCGATATGTTTCATATGGAGGAAAATGAAAACATAGCATCGATGTACGGACATTTTACTGACATCACCAATGAATTGGAAGCTCTTGGCCAAACTTACACCGAATCAGAAAAGGTAAGGAAGATCATAATGGGAATGACCTCCAAATGGAAAAGAAGAGCTATCGCCATCGAGGAGGTCAACGACTTGAAGACCTACACAGTTGTGAATCTTATCGGGACTCTCATGTCTTATGAAGTAAGACGGGAGAACCGATTAAATATTTGAGCTATGATGAATCCTTCGGAGGCCAAGAAGAAAGCATTGGCATTCAACGCCAATTCCTCAGCCTCCGATAGTGAAGATTCAGAAGATGAGATGGATTTGGGTGAAATGGCCCAAATGGCGAAGAAGTTTCAACGCTTCTTTCGCAACGGTAAATTTCCCTCTAAAAAATATTTGAGTCTACTAATAATACTTCCTCTCTTTGCTTTAAGTGTAATAAGCCAGGGCACATCAAGAAGGATTGCCCAATGCTAAGAAACAAAGAGAAGTGGAAGGCTCTGAAATGCCACAAGTACGACAAGAACAAGAGAGACAAGAAGAAAGGACTCTTCGGTACATTCGATGACTCAAGTGAAGACTCATCAAGTGATTTCGATGATGAGAAGGGTGAAAGTGCCCACATGTGCTTCATGTCCCGAGAAGATCCACTCTCCGATAAGAGTGATTCCGACATGGATGAAACCAAGGTAATAATGGATGAATTACGTATTGCTAATGAAGAATTGTTTGCTAAGTATCAATATCTAATACTTAGATATACTAGCTTAAAGAAATTAAATATTAGAAATTCATCCATTCCATGCATTATCAACAATGACACCATTGTTGATACTTTAACTCTTGAGAAAGCAAATTTAGCTTCTCAAAATGTCACTTTGAGAGATGAGGTGAACAACCTCAAATCTCAACTAGATCAAACACATCCTAAGGATAATAGTATCTAGTTACACGACACACACAATTGGTTTTAGAGAATGATTCTCTTAAAAATCAAGTGCACGAGCTCAAAGCACGGGTGTCCACTTTGGATACCAACATTTCTTCTCTTAAGGAGAAATATGAGCTCATGTCCTCCCGTATTGTGAGATTCATGGGGGAAAAGGACAGTTGGATGATTTGCTAGCAAACCAATTTTCGGCCACACATCGTGTTGGTCTTGGTTTTGTAAAAGCAAATGCATCCAATGATCGCACCTCCTATAGTGGTGTCACTATAGACTTTGTGAGGCCATCCTCCGGTGCATCCACAAGTGGTGTCAAAGACACTATAAGTAGTAAACCTACCAAGAAAGTCACCACTTCACCATCTCTTCCTTTTGGCAAGAAACCCACTAAGGGTGGAAACCAAAAGAGAAGCCATGCTTACATGTACACCAACCTTCATCCACATAGAAAATCTCCTACTTCACAAGTGGACACTCATGACACGTTTTATGCTCCACACCCATGGACACGTACAAATCCACACATGAGAAATACTCGTGTACGTGCTCTTCTACACCGATATGCTCATACACATCATTCTTACATGTATGCACAACCTCCACATGTCATGCATGACCCATATGATTCATACAACATGCTTGTTCCCAAACATATATATCATTCTCGTATGTCTAATGCATATCCACCACCACATTCTTATGCTAGAAACCATGTTCTTCACAAGTATGCACCACATAGAAATCTAACAAGTATGCATGCAACTAGGAAAAGGACTCCCAAAATTTTACACCATTTGCGGTCCTAAGAACTGTAGCTTAAATGATAGGAATGCATATGTTGATTCTTATTTTCATGATGTTATTAAGAATAGCAATTATGTTGGGAAGCGGAAGTCCACTTGGACTTGGCTTCCAAAGGGCTAATCCCATTGGACCCAACAAATATTGGATACCATGAGCTTATGGTGTATTATGTAGGTACCCAATAGAAAGAAAAAGAGCAATAAAGGTCATATTAGCTCTAAAGGGAAAGGATGTATTCTCGATAGTGGTTGCTCCAAACATATGACGGGAGATCCCTTATTGCTCTCCGAAGTGATCAGCATCAAGGATGGTGCAACGGTCACTTTTGGAGGTAATCAAAAGGGAACCATCATTGGAGTAGGTATTGTCGGTAACCCTTCAAAAACATTAATTACTAATGTATTTCTTGTTAGTGGTTTGCGTCACAATCTCATTTCCATTAGTCAACTTTGCGACAAAGGTTACAAGGTTAACTTTGGAGAAGAATTGTGTAAAATTGTTGATTCTAATTCACATGTTTTATTTACCGGTATTAGGCGTAAAAATATCTATTTTTTGAGCTTACCTAAAACCATAGAATATTGCGTAGTTGCTAATACAAGTGAACAACTATTATGGTATCGCCGTTTTTGTCATGTTTATTTCAAGCACTTATATAAGTTAGCTAAGCATGATCTAGTCAAAGGTTTTTCTAAACTTGCTTTTAGTAAGAAAAACTTTTGTGATTTGTGTCAAAGAGGCAAACTTAGTAAATCATCTTTTAAGCATAAAGAAGGCATTACTTCTAATAGGCCCCTAGAACTTCTTTATTTAGATTTGTTTGTGCCAACTAGAACCAATTCTTTAGGCAATGCTCATTATGGATTAGTTGTCGTTGATGACTTCTCTAGATTTACTTGGGTTTCATTCTTAACTAATAAAAATGAAGCTTATGAACAGTTTATCATATTTGCAAAGAAGATTCATAATCTCTTTGGATCCACCATTATCACTATCTGTAGTGATCATGGAGGAGAATTTGAGAATGAGTCTTTTACAAAGTTTTGTGATGACACCGGGATAACTCACAATTTTTCCTTTCCTCGGGCACCACCACAAAATTGTGTTGTAGAGAGAAATAATAGGACTCTTATTGAGTGTCCTCGCACCATGCTCCATGATAGTCATCTTGGACTACAATTTTGGACAGAAGCAGTGCACACGGCATGTTATGTGCTCAATAGGATGCTAGTGAGATCTCGAACGAACAAAACTTGTTTTGAGTTATTTTATAACAAAAAGCCTCAAGTTAAGTATTTTCGAGTTTTCAGTTCAAAATGTTTTATCAAGAACACTTTTGGTAATCTAGATAAATTTGAGCCAAGATCCGATGAAGGAATTTTTGTTGGATATTCCACACATAGCAAAGCCTACCGGATATACAACAAAACTTCTTCAACGATCGAGGAATCTCTACACGTATCATTTTATGAAGATTTTGATTTTTCTCATGTTGATGATGATAGTGTAGATGCTATTTGTGAACCTCTTAGTAATGTTAAGATTAATGATTCGATTATTAAGACTAACACTACTAATGGGATTGTTGAAGTTGTTCCAAGTGATGCAGGAATACCCAAAGCTTACCCGACCATTCACAACCATCCACATAACCAAATAATTGGAGATATTGGTGTGGGTGTTCGAACGAGGTCATGAGTTGAAGAATTCTCTCATTGCGCATTTGTCTCTACCATTGAGCCAAAGAATATCCAGTAAGCTTGTGATGATAGCTCTTGGATAGTGGCAATGGAAGAAGAACTCAAGCAATTCGAGAGAAATGAAGTTCGGGAGCTCGTTCCTCTTCCAAGTGGTCATCAAGTTATTGGGACCAAATGGATCTTCAAGAACAAGACCGATGAGAACGAGGTAATCACAAGGAACAACGCAAGGTTAGTAACTCAAGGCTACCGGCAAGAGGAATGTTTCGATTTCGAAGAATCCTTTTCAACCGTAGCAAGATTAGAAGCTATTAGATTGCTTTTATATTTTGCATCTCATAAGGATTTTAAACTATTTCAAATGGATGTTAAAAGTGCATTTTTAAATGGGAATGTCAATGAAGAAGTATATGTTTCTCAACCTCCTGGTTTCATTCATGAAAAATTTCAAAACCATGTTTTCAAACTTAAGAAAGCATTGTAGGGGTTGAGACAAGCTCCTAGAGCTTGGTATAATCGACTCAAGACCTTTCTTTTGGATTTAGATTTTAAAATGGAAGAAGTTGATTCAACACTTTTAATTAAAGATTATGAAAATGACATCCGCTTGATTCAAGTGTATGTAGACGATATAATATTTGGCTATACTAACTTTAATCTTTGTCAAGAATTTTCTAAGTCTATGAAGGATGAATTCGAGATGAGCCACATATGAGAGCTCAATTACTTCCTTAGACTGCAAATTCGACAAATGGAGAATGGAACTTTCATACATCAAACAAAGTACACAGGGGAGCTTATTAAGCGATATGGAATCTTCTTCAAGCAAAAGGACTCCCATGAGTACGACAACCCATCTACACAAGGATGAGAACGGAAAAGATGTAGACGTTCGTCTATATCAAGGTATGATCGGTAGCTTACTTTATTTAATCGCTAGTAGGTCCGATATCATGTTTTCTGTATGCTTGTGTGCTAGATATCAAGCTAGACCTAAGGAGTCACACTTGATTGCGGTTAAACTAATATTTCATTATCTCAATCAGTCACTAGATTATGGGTTACTTTACCCTAAATCTAGCACATATGAGTCAATCTCATATAGTGATGCCGACTTTACCGGATGCAAATCCGATAGGAAAAGTACTAGTGGCACTTGCCATTTTCTAGGAAATTCCTTAGTTTCTTGGTTTTCCAAGAAACATAACTCGGTATCATTGTCCACGACTGAAGCAGAATATATTACCGTGGGTCTTGCATGTGCACAACTCCTTTGGATGAGACATACTCTTAGTGACTATGGTGTCAATTGTGATACTTGTCCTATCTTGGTTGATAACCAAAGTGCTATATGTCTTTTCAAGAACCTGGTACATCACTCCCGTATCAAACACATAAATGTGAGACACCATTTTATCAATGATCATGTAGCTAAGAAGGACATCGTCTTAGAGTACATTGAAACCCAAAAACAAATTGCCGACATCTTCACCAAATCTCTTAAAGAAGATTCATTTGTGAGGTTGCGTGGAGAATTAGGAATTATGGGCGACTCTGAAATTTAGGAGCTCATCATACTTGTTATAACACTTTTTTGAGCTCATATCATTATGTTGACTCTCTTCATTTGTTATTTCATATATGTGTCTTGAGATTGGCAATTGAGACTTCTGTGATTACATTAGTTTTTTTGAGATTGTTTTAAGAGATTTGTTTTATCAACGATTTATAATTTGATGTTGATTTTATGATGGGTTTATGTTTAGAGTATAGGTCTTAAGGTGAGTGTTCATTTCCTCTGGATTTTTTTATCTAACTGTGCATTTTTGGACCAGTACAGACGACTGTATTTACTTCGACAGTCGACTACCCTACTCTATCTTCTCTGTCAGAAACTTGTATCTTTCGCACAGACCACTGATGACAATTGTACAGTCGACTGTTGTTTCAACAGGCGACTGCATTTTAGTCATCAGGCGCCTGTCATCTTTGTCTAATTTCGCCAGTACTCTCTGTCTTTTTGATGAGTTTTACTGATTCTCAGTCAGCCGACTGATGCGTATTATACAGTCAACTGTCTCCCAGACAGGCGACTATATGTGCTACTCAACAGTCGACTGTCTGTCATCCTAAGCTTATTTCTCATCACTTCAGCCAGTCGACTGACTTTTGTTCATCAGTCGACTATCTCCTGTTGTGGCGGTTCACTGCTTCGATCTGAACCGTCGATTCTTTGATCCAACGGCCCAGATTAATTTGCCCCTTCCTTATAATCTTCGAGACAGTTCATTTCGACCCACGTTTTCTCTCTCCTCCGATTGAAATCGTTCGTCTTCCTGCTCGATTTCTCTGTTGATCTCTCCGCCGTCAATCTCCTCTTCGCCGACTGTCGATTTCTTCATCGCTGTCTTCGTGCCGTTCGCCTAGGTCTGAATTCCTCTCATTGGCTCTTCCATTCGTTGCATCTTTCGTGCGTTTTCTTTCATCATCGTTCGATTTGTTGTGTAATGGTTCCCAAGACTAAGGGAAAGGGAAAGCTCCTTGCTTCTAAGAAACCTAGGGTTCCTAAGCCTTCTATCACCAAGAACAAGAAACACTATATGGCCCGTACCAAACATGGCCAATCTCCCTCTCATTCTACTTCGAAGGGTTATTCTTCTTCTGGGAATTCTTCTTCTGACACTGAGCCCCTGTTTAAGCATCCATGCAAGCCCATTGGTGTTCGCATCAATGAGCGTAGTGCTGAGGCTCCTCCTTCTCCTTCGGTATCGAGTTCTATAGAAGAAACCCATGTCGTGACTCCTGCTGATCCCCTTGTTCCGATTTGTCGTGATGATCTATGCTTAGGTAAATTTCACTCTCTCATAGGGATCAAACTTCTTAGAGAGCGTTATATCATTTTTCTTGCCTTTACTGCTGAGAGACTGTCTGACATCCTTTCTGCTCCCGTTTGCTTCTCTCAGAGTGAATCTCCTAGGGCTTATCCATTTTTTGTTAAGATATTCTATGCTAACCGCGTTCGCAGTGAGTATTCTACCACTGGATATATTGACACTGTTGTCCAGGGGACTTCCATTCGCATTGATCCCACTCTCTTAGGGACCATACTTAGGATTCCCTCTACTGGATATCTTCCTTCAGACATTTGCATTTCTGACATTGATGAGCTAGATCAATCTGTCCTCCGGGACATGTTCCGTGAGATACCCTCAGCTCTATCTTCTCGTGTTAGGTCGTCTATGTTCTCGACTAGGGGTTGGGCTGTTCACCTCGTGGTGAAGTCCAACATCATGCCGAAGTACAGATCTTCTGACCAGTCTTCCCAAGAGATACTGCGGTGTATGTACGAGATCTTTTTCGGAATGTCCGTGAACTGGGCCGGTGTCCTCCTTGACAGGATGGACAAGGTCGAGTTTACTTCCTCCTCCTCTCACATTCCATACGGTGGACTTCATACTCTTGTCTTTCGACATTTTGGGATTGACTTGTCTCCCTATGAGCCAGTGACTTTTGGTCCTCTTCTTGATGCTTCTGTAAAGTCGAATTCCTCTTCGGCTCTGCAGTCTGCATCAAAGAAGAGGAAATCCACTTCAGCTCTGTCTTCCTCCACGGTTCCTCCTGTAGACCAGCCATCCACCTCTGCTCCATCCTCTCTTGATATTCTTTTTGAGATGGTCTCTGGTCTATATGAGTTGGCTTCCTTATCATTCCAGCATCAGGGAATACCCTTCCCTAAGCATCTGAGACGTTTTGTTCCTCCCCAGCCTCGTGAGCCTCCTACACCCATCATCACTGATCTCGTTGTTCATCCTGGCGTAGCAGCTACTCAGGGTGCTCCTGCTGCTCCTGCTGCTCCTGCTGCTGAGGATACCACTGTTGACCCAGATCCTGATTCTTCATCTGCTGCTCCTGGAGACACTCACTCATAGATTTTTTGTTAGTTTTGAGTGGTGTTTGTATGATGGATATGTTATGATGTTATATGATGATGTATTTTTGAGATCATGATGCTTTATTTTTTTTGATCATGATGTATTTTGTTGGACATGTTGATGTCCATTTGACTTGTACTCTTGTGATATCTCTTATATATATATATATATATATATATATATATATATATATATATATATATATATATAGACTAGTCTATAACCCGTGCCCGAGGGCACGGTTCAATTTAGATATTTCCCCCTCAAAATCATAGTTCCCCCGAAAATGTGGGCACGATTCATTTTAGATATTCACCCTCAAAATCTTAGTTCCCCTGAAATTGTGTACATGATTCATTTTAGAAATCCCCCCCTCAAAATCTTTGTTCCCCAATAAATGTCTTAGTTCCCCAAAATTTAGGTCACCTCAAGATATTTTAGTTCTCACATTGTTTAATTAATCAAAAAATTTTTAGTCACTGACAAAAATGTTAGTCCCCCAATATGTATTTCGTTTCTAAATTTTTTTGTAAAGTTAGTTGCATTTTCCCCACATTTTTTAGACAAAATATTCTATAAAGATGGGAGCTAAAAAACATGTTACAGTATTAAGA
The DNA here is from genome assembly GCA_030789695.1 of Scilla litardierei. Lineage (NCBI taxonomy): Eukaryota > Viridiplantae > Streptophyta > Magnoliopsida > Asparagales > Asparagaceae > Scilla > Scilla litardierei. The sequence goes on along the minus strand of CM061141.1, from coordinate 179,000,814 downwards.
TACATGAACAAACAGAAAAATAGAGATGGACGTAAAAATTAGCCATGTCACCAAAACCTAGGAGTGTGGAAGTTAGCAGCATTGATCAGATTAGGTGCATTAGCCATGTCACCACGTTCCCCCAATCACATCCAACCATGAAAACAATGAAATTGGTGAAGTAAAAACACCATGCAAGCAACTATTGAAATTTACATTTCTAACATCTAAAAGTAGCACCTTAATAATGTTACACAAAAGTAATGTAGATCCAATTCTATTAGTCTAAGCCAAGTAGCAACATAAAATAATATTTACATTTGTTACATCAAAAATACATCTGTTACATCAACGTTGTTACTACGCAATCCATCATGGTTCAACAGGAAACTTCCTCTTCATTACATTAAAAAAAGAATGCGTGTCAATCTCAATCCAACATCGTGTGTCATCTGGATGCACAATAACCTAGGTAAATTACAAACATAAATTGGTTAGAGAAATAAAGAAATATGTGATAACATTAACAATTTAAACTTAAAACGTTTTTACCTTATGCGGAGGGGAGCATAGGTGGACGTGCTTTATGGACCCAATCAAGCTCCTTAAGAACTAACTTCCAATTCTATAACACAAACGATATTATGTTGATATTCAATGAAAATGATATTGTGGGAATAAAATTCTAATAGTTTTTTACATTACCTCTATAACAAATGTTTCGGGTGCATCAATATCCCATGTCACCTGTGCATCTACAATTCTTTTTGCTTTTTGCTGAAAATAATAATAATAATAATAATTTACTAACTTAAAAAGTCTTAATATGAAAATGATAACTTATTTATTGGTCAGCATACCTTGTCCCACCAAATTCTTTTATAATCCCGCAACTTGACAGCTATATTATTTTGAGCAAGTAACACAACCTATAAGAACAAAAAATATTTCCCCCTCAAAATCCCTATTCCCCAAAAAAATTAAAGAACAATAATTGTTATTTAGTTCACTCAAAAATTTAGTTCCTCCCAAAAATTTACTTTCCCCATAGAATTTAGTCCTCTTAAATTTTAGTTCCCCACAAAAGTTAGATCAGAACCCAAGCCGTAAGGGCACAATTCATTTAAAATATTCACTCACAAAAGCATAGATCCCCTAATATTTTTTTATGCAGCAGAAAAAAGATCCACTAATTTTAAATGAACAATAATAAGTAACACGCAATAATTGTTATTTAGTTCCCCCAAAACTTTATTTACCCCATAATTTTAGGTCCCCTTAAAATTTAGTTCTCATCAAAGAATTTAGTTTCACCCACAAAATTTAGTTCACTTAAGATTCATTTGGGTTTCCCTCCAACTTTTGTTTTTCACTCAACAAAGTTTGTCCTAGTCATATTTTGGGTGTCACATACGACAAAGATTCAAAAAAGTCATCAAATGTATAATAGAAAATATCTCTCAAATGTAGCATCATCTTTCTTTCAGTCCAATGCAAAATTATTTCTAACATTTATTTTGATGAATGATAATGGATATGTTCAGATAATTGTAGCTTAAATTATAGATAGTCACGAATTTGATAGTATGGTTTAATGTAAAGCTACATCTTGTTAGATTTCTTTTACTTCAAATTTGCAAGCCTCGAGCAAGAAGCTAGCACCATCTCAAGATCATCAATGCAACAGAAACCTATATTGTTGGTGAAGCAAAAATAAAATATTTCTGCAAGATTTCTTGCAGCTTCCATGGAACCTATCTGCATAGCCCATGTTGTGTTTCATATATCAAGACATACGAAGCAAATTGATCGACTACCACAAAATCTGAGCAGAATTATTTTGCTAAAACTTATTATATTTACCTAATATATACCTAATGCCCAATCATTTTTAAATGAGATGGAACAAAATGCAAGTTAGATGAATGTTTTAATATACCAAGTTGCAAATGTAATGCATTGATTTCTTTAGAAAATGATTCTCTTAAATATGTCATCTAAAAGGGAAATGGGGTCTTGATGTAACCAAGAACCAGCGATTATATGTTGTTTCTCTTGGATAACTGTATTATTTGATGGCTCTCACACACACAAATGTGTGCAAGGTTAAATTGCTCCAAGTTCTATATCTAATCCTTGATAGACTTCAGTTTACGATCATAAATTTTCCTCCTAAATACATTTTAAACAAAAGCACATGTTTAACAAAACATTTGTGTTGGATGATTGATACCCGAAAGTTCAAAGAGACTGTGGATATTGAAGATGCATATGTGAAAAATGTGTAATATAAAACCTTAATTGCCTTGAAGAATTCCTGGAAACTTTCCCAAATAGTACACTACAAAATCAACTTCTGATATGCTAAAAACCTATAACTATAAATTAATTAATTTTATTCTGTTGTGAAGGGAAAAGTAGGGAAATAGGTGTAAGGGGTTAAGAGCCCCTCTACCCTCATATTTATTGCTTTCAATGATGGGCCGGATACCCAATGGGCCTCATGGGACTATTCATAACACTTCCCCTTATCCAACCAACATTGAATAAGAGGTGGATTCTTCAGGATTCGAGTTAGGATAACTTCCTTTGTTAAATAAAGAACAGGTAATCAATAACTTCCTCTGTTTTAGGGATGTGTCTAGGGGTGCATACTTCAGGATCCAGAGTCAACGAGGTTGTCTCGTCAAAACCTTGACTACGGAAAACCATGTGGGAAAAAACCAGTAGCCAAGTGAAAAGAGTACAACTCTGCAGTTGACTCCCTCTCATCTGACCAAGCTTCAATCTTGCAGATTTCCTATGAATCTATAGATCAGTCTCCTATATATCTATGAGTTCATAGTCCTCTCATCCTGACCCAGTTTACATTTTCTCTTTCTCCTTATCCCAATCCCATATACAAGTTTCTCAAAGATACTAGTAGGCAGGGATTTGGTAAGCAAATCCGCCAAGTTATTACATGATTGGATCTTCTGTACCTCAATCTGCTTTTGCTTCTGAAGGTCATGCGTCCATAAGAACTTGGGGGAGATATGCTTTGTCTTGTCGCCTTTGATGTAGCCGTCCTGTAGCTGGGCTATACATGCTGCATTGTCTTCATGGAGAGGAGTAGGTGCAAGTACGTCGGTCATCAGACCGGTGGAGGTGAGAATGTGCTGGACCACAGAGCGTAGCAGAAACTCTCCTTGCTTGCTTCATGGATCGCTAGAAGTTCTGAGTGAGTGGATGAGACGGTTGTCATGGTCTGCTTTACGGATCTCCAGGATATGGCAGTGCCGCCATAGGTAAACATATATCCGGCCTGAGACTTCTCTGTATGAGGATCGGACCTGTATCCTGCATCAGCATAACCAACTAAACGAGTTGATGCCCCTTTCCTGTAGAATAGACCTAAGTCTATAGACCCTTGGAGGTAGCACAGAAGATGCTTAACTCTGGCCTAGTGCCGCTGTGTAGGTGCAGCACTATATCTGGCTAGTAAGTTGACTGCAAATGCTATGTCAGGGCGAGTGCAGTTAGCCAGGTAAAGGAGTGCATCGATAGCACTTAGATAAGGCACTTCAGGGCCTAGTACGTCCTCCCCCTCTTCCAGCGGTCGAAAGGGGTCTTTATGCACATCCAATGATCTGACGACCATTGGGGTGCTGAGGGGTAGCACTTATCCATCTGAAACTTTATCAATAAGTTCGATGTGTAAGTTGACTGATGTAACAGGATCCCATCGTTAAGATGCTCTATTTGAAGACCTAAACAGAATTTTGACTTTCCGAGGTCTTTCATCTCGAATGTTTCTGTCAGGCTTCTAGAAATCTCGACGATCTCTTCAGGAGATCCGATGAGGTTCAAGTCATCTACATAGACGGCTATAATGACAAATCCTATTGCCTTTGCTCTTATAAAGATGCAAGGATAGACTGGGTCATTTGTAAATCCTTGTTTTGCAAGGAAATCGCTCAGTCTGTTATACCACATCCTTCCAGATTGTTTTAGACCATATAATGATCTTTGCAGTTTCACTGAGTAGATGTCACGTTGTCTCTCTTTTAGTGCTGCAGGCAAGGAATAACCGTCAGGCAATCTCATATAGATGTCTCGGTCTAAGTTTCCATATAGGTATGCAGTCACGATGTCCATAAGCTGCATATCTAAACCCTCTTGGGCTGTTAAGACAATGAGAAATCGAAAGGTGATCGCGTCCATGACCGGGGATATGTGGCTTCAAAATCCACCCCTGGACATTGGGTAAAACCCTGCGCTACAAGCCTTGCTTTGTAGCGAATGATCTCATTCTGTTCATTTCGTTTTCTAACAAATACCCATTTCTAACCTACAGGTTTTACACCTTTTGGTGTCTGGACTATAGGTCCGAAGACCTTGTGTTTGGTGAGTGAATCCAACTCCACTCCTATTGCCGCTTTTCACTTTGGCCAATCATCTCTGCTTTGACATTCTCTCAGAGAGCGTGGTTCAATACCATCGTCCCAGTACGTGACGTTGATGGCAATATTACACGCAAATGTGTCATCTATGGTTGTGCTCTTTCTGTCCCAATACTCCCTAGTTCGTACATAGTGTATCGAAACTTCATTTTCTCCCGGTTTTTCCTCTGTTTGAGAGTTTGGGAGAGATGTGGTAGCAGGGCTTATAGTAGCATCCTGTGGTGGTATTTGTTTACCATTGCCAAGGGTCCTACTCTTTCGAGGGACTTGGTCCTTGGATCCCGGTGGTCGTCCTCTCTTTTTGAGAGGTCCAACCATTTCTGCTGCATGCGGATTGCATCCATTTTGCGGTATGTCGATCCTAGCTGGAGTGTTAGCAGCAGGGACGTGCGATCTGACAATCTTCTGGTTGTCAGTAAATTTTTCCGGCAAGAGATGGACAGTGTTTTGGATATGGAGAATCTTCAAGATCTCCTTCTCACACTGGCTTGTGGGCGGATCAAAGTGACATAATGTCTTTGTATCCCAAGTGATACAGTCTGAAGCTTCGGGCTTCTTTGTCTGTGAGCCTAGTCTTGGAAATGATCTTTCATAAAATTCACAGTCTTCTAGACGTGCCTTGAAAACGTCTCCCGTAAGGGGTTTTAGGAATCTTATTATGGAGGGGGTGTCAAACCCAACATAAATGCCTAGACGACGTTGTGGACCCATCTTTGTCCTTTGTGGTGGTGCTATGGGCACGTATACTGCACAACCAAATATTCTGAAGTGTGAGACAATTGGTGGGGCTCAAGTGCTAGTTGCATTGGAGAAGATGACTGACCTCCAGAAGGTCTTAATTTTAATAAAGATGCAACATGCAAAATTGCATAACCCCATGCATTCACTGGCAGCTGGGATTGAAGTAATAATGGACGAGCAATCCATTGCAGTCTCTTAATTAGAGATTCTGCTAACCCGTTTTGGGTGTGAACATGTGCTACATGATGTTCGACTTCAATTCCCTGTGCTTGGAAATAGTCTAGAAAGACGTGTGATGTAAACTCCCCCGTATTGTCCAGACGAAGTTTCTTTATCTGGTAGTCGGGAAAGTGAGCCCGCAACCTGATTATCTGACCTAAAAGCTTAGACAGTGCAAGGTTTCTGGTGGACAGTAGACACACATGTGACCACTTAGTAGATGCGTCAATCAGGACCATAAAGTACCTGAACGGACCACTTGATGGGTGTATAGGCCCACAAATGTCTCCATGAATTCTTTCTAGAAAACTTGGAGACTCCAGGTCCACTTTCAGTGGAGAGGGTCTCGTAATCAGTTTACCCTTGTAACAGGGTGGACATGGGAATTTACAATTTTGAAGACTCTTCAGGTTCTTCAAGTCTATACCCCTGGAGATTTTTATAATGTGGTACATCATAACAGATCCAGGACGTCCCAGTCTACTATGCCAGAGTTGGAATTCTGGTGTTTGGAGGACACTGCAGGTGCTCCGCCATTGATGTTTCTGGAGTTTGTATACTTGTTTGGTAGATCCCGAGGGGAGTCCCTTGAAACGATCCACAATAGTTTTAGAACCATTTGTAAGAGATGTTACAAGCAAGTATTCCCTTTCATTTTCATCGATCGTCTCAAAGTGATATCCATTTAAACGGATATCTTTAAAGCTTAGGAGGTTTCGGATGGATTAGGGAGTATAACGCATTCCTAAGTGTGATTTGTGTGTTACCGGGGAGCAATATGATTGCTTCCCCTGATCCTTCGATTATATTAGCTGGTCCTGAGATTATTCTCAGTGGACCAGAGTAGCTACTTATGCTCGTGAAGTAGTCTATGTTTTGAAGGATCGAGTGCGTCGATGCACTGTCCACTAGGCAAATTGATTCCATATCTATATTAAGAAAGACATTTAAGCAGTAAATAATATGAAAAAGAAAAGATCTACTTTCATTTAAGATGCTCAAAAGATTGTTCGACATGGAATAAAAACTAGATACGATGCATGAAAAGAAGATACATTTCTAGCAATAACAATTTGTTTATGGTCCAAAACTAGAGAGTGTCGTCTCCCATGAAATCTTCAGGAGTCCATGAGGTCTCTGGCAACACTGCGCTCTCTATCAGGTTTGTCTCAGGTCGAGGCTTGAGGCTTGCCTGGTAGAGGTCATGTAGGTATTTCTGGGTGTGGCAGATTCTGGACCAATGGCCCGTCATTCCGCATTTGGAGCACTTATCCTCCCAGTCTTTCTTGGGAGTACCACCTTTGGACGTCCACTTTTGCTTCTTTTCCACGAACTTCTGGTTCTGAGGAGGAGCTTGGGGAGTGGCCTTCTTCCGCTTCTTCTGTTCTTTCCATTTCTGGAATTTAGCCTTCTTATCCATCTTCTTCTTTGGGGAAGACTGTAAGTGTGCCTCTGCAGGAGGTGGCAGTGGAGCGGAGCCGGGAGGGCGCAGGTTGTGAGTGGCAACCAACAAATCTCTATTCTGTTCAGCCATTAGCAGGCATGAAAGCAGATCAGAGTACTTCGTGGACTTCCTCTCCCGGTATTGTTGCATAAGTATCATGTCCTTCTCGTGGAAAGACGTGAACGTCTTTTCCAGCAACATTTTCTCAGTCACAGTCTCACCGCACAACTTCAGGCGTGAGGTGATACGGAATAGTGCTGAGTTGTACTCCGCTACAGATTTGTAATCCTGTATGCGGAGGTGAGTCCACTCGTACTATGCACGGGGGAGTATGACATCCATCTGATGCATGTACCTCTCCTCAAGTGCGTCCCACAGTTCGTAAGGATCCTCAACAGTAAGATACTCGTCCTTCAGGGTCGAGTCTAAATGTTTCCTGATATAAATAATGGCATTCGCCTTTAGTATATCGGAAACTTCTTCTGTTTGAGGTGCTTCTTTGGAAGCATCCTTTTGAGCTGTGGCAGTACTTGTTGTTGCCTTCGCAGTGGGTGTCAGACTGAATCCATGAGATCGCAGATGGAACTTCAGGTCCAACTGCCAACTCAAGTAGTTCGACCCATCGGCCTTCAGGACTGAGAAATCGACATTCGCAAGTCTGGCCATTAATTGATCTAGCAATATAAAAATAGCATGCATTATTAAAACTGTAAAAAATTAGACATCCACGCATGTATTTTTTACCATTTTCATAGCATGAATTATTAAAGAAAATTAATATTCATGCATGCTTTTTAACATTAAAAATAACGTGAATTATTAAACAAAATTAACATCCACGCATGCTTTTTAACATTTAAAAATAACGTGAATTATTAAAGAAAATTAACATCCACGCATTTAATGTATAAACAATGAAAATAAATTAGGACTATGGGGATCAGCCAGTCGACACCGAAAAGAAAAAGACAGTCCGAAATTACATCAAAAATGCATGAAAGAGTAAATACAACTCAGAAACTTCAGAGAGAAGCCCCTTTCTTCTTTGTGCATACGCCTTCAGCTCCTTTTTGGTGTCCTCCGGTCTTCTATTTACATATATTTCCTCACTTACAAATTTATCTCAAAAAGAAAAAATTGCAGAAAAGAAAAGACGTCGGAAACCTGGCTGATCCCTAAAAACATAGCCTAATCGCACATCCACACAGATAATATATGAAAAATATACAACCACGCAGATAATCATATCACAGGCATGTAAAGATTAAAATAATCTAAATAGTGTGTGACGTGCTAAAAATTATTTTTGAAAAACTTTTTACCTTTTGATCCATATTTTTAATGTTTTATTTTCCGCTTTAACCCTTTTTATAAAGTTTAAAATTTCTTTAATTATTTTGGGCTTTTGTGGCCAAAAATAAAAAGGAAAAATTATTGTGTAAATGGGCTAATTTTCAGGCTTTGGGCCATGAAAACAACCCATTATGGTTAATTGGGCCTCCCCTAAAAAATTGGCCCGTTTAGGGCTAGGGTTTCCGAAAAAACCCTAGGGGGGCCGCGGCGAGCCGTCGCGACGGCTGGCCACGGCCTGGGTCCGCGGCCAAAAAGGCCACGGCGTTTTGTGCCGCCGGCGGCGCTTATGGAGCGCCGCCGTTTCGCCCTTACGACGTGCGGTTTATGGATCAAGGTTGAGGGGTGGTAAAAAATTGATTTTTCAAACATTTAGATCTAAAAACGATTTTTATTGTTTTTAGACATGCGGATCTAAATAAAAATGTGATTTTTATCGAGTTTTCAAACTTTTTGATCTTAAAATATGCAGATCTACGTGAAACGCAAGATTTAGATCTAAAAAGTTTTGAGATTTACCTCTAGATTCAACGAGGGAATCTAGACGACGGTTGGTGAAGCCCTTTTCTCTTCCTGTTGAGAAGATTACGATCTTCTTAGACTGAGCGGTTGATGGATCTCCTTCCTCGTGCGTCGCCGCCTTTTCCAACGAGCGTGTTCGTGCTAATAACGTGTTGTGAAGGGAAAAGTAGGGAAATAGGTGTAGGGGGTTAAGAGCCACTCTACCCTCATATTTATAGCTTTCACTGATGGGCCGGATACCCAATGGGCCTCATGGGCCTATTCATAACATATTCAATTTAAACTTATCTCATATTTCTCTTGCTTTTTGCAATATTGATATTAGGCCACACCTTCATTCTTTTTATCTTGAAAAGGCATGTTAGCCATGCCATTATCAAATTTTGGCTTCAATCAGATAGGAACACCCATGTATCATGAAACTTTGGACGTACCCATGAACTAATTTTGTTATATCATGAAAGTTTGGAGCAAGTCAGCTGATTTTATATCATGAAGTAAGCTACATAAAGTCATACATAAAGTCATACTCCTAAGCTAACCATCCCTAGCAATTACCAATACAAAGACAAATTAGTAATGCGAAGACACTAACCCCCTAATAAATTTATTTCGTCAATTTATGACTCGTTTCGTCCTTGCATATTGAACTTCTGACAGCAATTTACATTACTGGTTATGTGATTGATCTGTTTACATATGCATAACCCCATGCTCAATTGATTGTTTGTGCATTAAAAAAGAGAGCTATTTATGTGATGAAAGAGGCCACAGTTTCATAAATACTACAAAATTACACACAATATTTTTTGATACATACATTGTCATGCACCATTCCTTGTATGATCATCATGATACATGTATCTTGATAGTGTAGGGTCCTTCTTGCAGAAAAGAATGGTTGCATGCTTTGTAAAGTTGACGGTACAATGATTTCATACTCTAACTACATTAATTGATCATATCAGGCGGGCAATGCCATCGGCAATATGAGGGAGGAAAAAAATTCTGGAAGAGAGAATTTGGATAAAATTGGCTCGGAGCTGGCTATACTGCAGAGTATTACAATAGCTTCAATATATGTCCGATGCTTCCCAATCTACATTGACTTGAATCAAGATCATGTTGTTAGATTTTACGCAAGACATTTGTTATCGAGAAAGACTGAACCCCTTGAAGTCACTTGATGAAGCCCAGAAAGCTCAGCTTTCCTTATCTAGTCTTGTATAACAGTGTGAATGGGGATTGATGGACCAAGCCTAAGTTCCCGAAACAACCAAAATTACAAAAGGACATAAATAAAACAGATTGTCAGGAACAAAAGATAACTTGTGAGAAATCTACAAATATTATGTCAAGAGCAACATCTCATATGCAGCACACATTTGGTTTATATGTACAGTTCCTTATCAAAGGAGAAGTGCATCAAAAGTTTAACCACAGAGATTAATAAACGGAAATTGAGCAAGTTTAGCTGTCTATTAACTCAATATAATGAAAAGCAGGATTGTTATTCAAAATTTGACCTATACCAATGAAAGTTCGTCGATTAAGATTAGCATGTCCCCAGCCTTGTTGAAGAATTCATAAGCATGTCGTGCACGCTACTCCCGACACTCCAGCCCTTCAAGCTGAGATACATTTATGGCAATGGAAACAAACTCTTTGAAATCTAAATTTAGTTGCTGAAGAGACTTACCTGAAATCATCAAAAAGGTTAAGTAGTTATCACTTACTTTCTCATTGTTGGAAAATTCATATTCAAAGAATAAAGGAAATATACCAAATATACAAACTCAAGAACCCTAGATTGCTAATTACTTTGGTTAAGTTCTTCATTAATGCCAGCATATCCCTTGTTATCTTGTATATGTCTAAAACTGAGAAGTGTTATAAAATGCGAAGGGGTTAATGGTAATCAAGCTAGAAGCCCCGTAAAACACCTCCAAATCCTTTCCTTTCTCTTCACTAATCCCATAAAAACACCTTCAAATCCTAATCCAACTTCAAAAGGCCTTTTCTTTCCTTCAATAATCAAAAACACACATTGAAATAATCTAAATATTGAAGTTTAGCTTCTACTGATCTCAAAATGCATAAAAGAAACTCAAATTTTACCAAAAATATGCAAAAAAAACTTTAAAAAACTCACCCAAATCAAACGAAAACTTACTAAAATTCTTGTATCTATGTCCTCTTAGCTCACAACATAACTTTTATCACAAAAAGATCAGATTAAAGACTTTTAGTAATAACACTGAATTTGCCTCAAAACATACTAATATGAAATTTCCTACACTTGAAAGATGAAAATTAATTTGCTCATTGAATAGTTGAAAATTAAGTAGAGAAGAAAAAAATGAGAAAATCATTTCGTAATGGAGTATATACCTGGGATTGATAATTACAGATGCATACGATTCCAGAGTAAAGACTCGCGCAAATCCTGCAGAATTTTTAACATCTTCTTAGTGAATTGGAAAATGGAATGATTTTTAAATTTTTCATGAAAAGTAAAGTGGCTTTTGATTACCATGGTTCCATTGGATGAAGATATATTGATTTCTCTCGTTTATACATTTGTGCAAGTTTCATCTGATTCGCTGAGCACAGAGAGTAAATTAACCAATACCGAATTAATAGAAACGAACATTTAATATATATATAAGACTAATTAATGACAAATACCTTGATTTCAAGCCTGAGAGGTTGCAGCCGTCGCTAAAAATCTAATCCTCTATCAATATTTTATTGGTATTAGAAACAGAAGCTTCAGAATCTAATCCCGAAAGAATACCTCTTTATGTTTCTTTTTACTCGGAATGATAGGATGGCTAAATCCTAATGATCTCCTCCAAGGATGAGATTTTCAAAATACTGTTACTATGGTTATTGCAGAACCCACACCCATGACAAACCATATCATAAGTATAGCTGAAGTTGCTTTCTCCAATACAATCAGAACAAAAGAACTTTTGCAGGATCTAGTTTGTTAGTAGAGAATCTCTCTCCTCAAGAATGATGTTCGGAGTTATCCACCTTATTTATTCAAATAAAAGAACTGTACAATTTTGAAATTACACGTCGCTAACGCTTAATTTTAATGAACAGGAACATGAACAAAGCAATTTGCTCTATTCAAACTAAAACATTATTAAAGGATCCCTTCTAAGTTAGAGCATAAACTCTCTATTGAAGGGAATAGCAAAAATAAAATAAATTATAGTTGATATTAAAAAACTAAAAATATTGCAATGAATTTAATCTGATTTGCTCACCAAGAAGTGTTACTGATATCTGATAAGATTAATTCAGGTATTACAAAAAGATCAAAACTATCCCATCTCCAAAATTTATTTTGATAGCATATTTTCAAACAAAAATACATTGAGTTGGAAATTTTCAAATCACCAATAGTAAACCATGTGTTAATCCCTCAAGCAATGCTCATATTCTAGCAGCACCAATCAAACTTTTTCACTAAAAAATTTTAAAAATTGGAGAAAAACCGTATGACATTAATAAATTCCAGCTAATTCCCATCTAAGACGAATGCATTGAGGATTAGATTTAATGAAAGCTTAAATTATTCCAGCTACAACAATAAGTTTCCAGTAAAAAACCCAAAAAGAATCAAAAGCTGCTAAATTTTGCTGGGGGAGAGGGGATATAATTTAAAATTTGCAAAAGTAAAAAAAAAGTAAGTTCTATTTAAATTACACTCTATATTAAGTTCTGCTACCAAAAATGTTTTATGCCAAGAGAGAAGTGATCCCATAAAAACAGATTTGATCAGCTAAAAATTCTGTGAAATATGGACATGGTAACAAATATTCTGTGAAAACTAGCGTAAAATTCTGCTTCAAATAGGTTAGTGAATGAATATTGGTATTTGGATAGTGTATTTACCATTGAACTACAATAGCCATTTTTCCTATCGAACAACACAAAAATCACCTAACATAGAAACAACCAACTAAATCATAGTCATTCTCCTATTGAACTACATAGTCATTCTCGAGGCATATAATGTCACAACTAACTAAAAAAGAAACAAAATCAACTAAAAAGTTGGAACAGTTACAACAAAAAACATCTCAACCCAAAAAAAAGTGAAAACTGAACGAACCTTAAAGAGGCAAGAAAGTTCAAAAGTTCAATTGTGAAGCAGAGGATTTGTGGTGTTTTCCTTCTTCTTTCCAATCCTCTTAAAAAGCTCAAAAGCTCCCACCTTCATGTAATCATCTTCTTCTATGTGTAACAATCAACTAATAAGCAACAAAAAAGCTGCGAAAGTTGCAAACAAAAAATATAAAAGTAAAACCTAAAACAACCATGCTGAGTTGAGAAAATAGTTGAATGGTGGGAATTAACCTGAGAAAGCAGCCAGATTTAAACTGTAGAGGCGAGAAATCGCAGTGTTAAGACTGAAAAAGCAACAAAATACACAAAATAAATGACTGACTGACTGAACAAACCACCAGCTCGAGTTCACTCAACATGCATATAAGAAAAACCTTCCAGATAAAACTCTCTTGAAATTCTAGATTTAGATAATTCACCCAGCAACATACATGTTCCACATTTGCATTTATGTTATAGAATGGTAATTTCACTTTAAAATAAACAAATAAATAAAGATCTTATGGAAACATACCCAACTGATCATGTACATCAAAATCACTCATTCCAATCAAAGCACAATTGGAAAATCAATTAAGTGTATATTGATCTATTTGCCAAGCGAAAAAATTTCTCCAATTCAAGTAACGGTTACTTTCAGTGTTATTTGCGAAAAAAATAGGTGAACAATTTTTTCTGCCTCTCTCTTACTTTAAATGATAGGCGAGCCAAGGAAACAAAATTATACAGATGACCATCTCTAACTCTAAATAATGTCATAAAATTATACAAAAGCATTTTCTGTGTAACAACTTAAAATGCAACCCTACTATGTTGAGAATGAAAAAGCAACAAAATAATTGAATGTTGGGAATTAACCTGAGAAAGCAATGGGGTTTATAGCAACTTGATATAAACCCCATTGCTATAGCAACTTGATATATCAACTTATTCAACACATCAAGTTGCTATATCCTTTAAATATCCATTCTGCTTCGCATCATCTTCTCATTATGTTACATTTTCTAATATTAGAAACATTTTCATATCATGGCAATACCATTTCACGACGGGGCGAGAGGCTGAGGAATCAGTAGAGATAAGAAAGAAGCCTATAGCTTGCCGTTAATGACTTAGCAGAGTTAGATCAACGAATCAAAGGAAACGAGACTGTTGTATCGGTTTGTCAGAATTTATTACATGTTGTAAGATTTCTCCATAAATTTCATCATTTCTCTCAAATTTAAAGGAAGAAATGTTCGAATACTTACATATAATCAGGAACATGATTTAGTTCTAAGGAGGGTAAGGGATGGTTCAAGCCTTCATGTAAATCATCTGATTGGTTGTTTTCTCCATAGTTTGACTAAAGAACCCATGTAGCTTCGTGCAAAAATGTAAATAGATAATCAGCATAATATCACTAATATAAAACTGACATCAAAACTCAACCCACCAAATGCCAAAAACAAACCTGGCTTCAAAGTCAGAGATGCAACTTTCAATTGAATTTGAAAGCCACTTTAGTCAAGTGTTTATCTTAATTAGTATCTGTACCAACTCATCATAAAGGTAATTCTCATGGGAACGGTTAAGTAGACTACAAGTGGACAGTTTTTATATGGTTAACATTGATGATAAGGAAAAACAAAATGAGATTTTGGGAGAAAAAAGTTGAGGTTTTTCTTCATAAAAATTCTAATTGATAAATTGATAAACAAAATGATTTCTTAAGGTTTTTTGCGGCAGCAAACGCTGGGTACAATCAGCGCTAGCTGATGGTTACCACAAATATATAGGTCAAATTCAAGAGATCAATTGATTAACTAAACAATCGCATCATATGATTTATTAACAATCATGTCATTCGCAACTCATAAGAAATAAATAAATTATTTAACTTTGCATCCAAGTTTAGTTAAGCATGTCATCGCCCCAAAAATGATTTCCTTTTGTTTACGTCCATTGTTCGGTTTCAAATAACTACCTTGAATTTTCAGGTTAAAATAACTAATATGAACTTTATTTTTACGATTAACTTAGTGGGTAGTAGTATGATCCTTCATATTATGGAACCAGGGGATTGCAAGCATGCACATGAATATGAATAAGATAAAATAAATATACTATATGCATATGAATTGCAAGCATGCATATGAATTGCAAGCATGCGTATGAATCAGATATATGGATATGAATCAGATAAAATGAATTGCAAGCATGTCTAACAATACTATATGCGTATGAATCAGATAAAATGAATATGAATCAAATATATGCATGTCAGATATATGAATCAGATAT
Organism: Scilla litardierei; assembly: GCA_030789695.1. Lineage (NCBI taxonomy): Eukaryota > Viridiplantae > Streptophyta > Magnoliopsida > Asparagales > Asparagaceae > Scilla > Scilla litardierei. The sequence continues at coordinate 178,985,691 of CM061141.1, read as the reverse complement.
ATGCATGTCTAACAATCACAACTACAAAATGGATCTTTAACAGCGCTTAAATAAGGTCTTTAATAGCGCTTTACATGCGCTGTCTATCTCGCCGCTGCTAAAGGGGGGCTGGTTTTAATAGCGCTTTACAAGCGTTGTTAAAGGGGGCCTTTAACAGCGTTTGTTTGTGCAAGCGCTGTTAAAGGCCCCCATTTAACAGCGCTTGTTAGTTTAAGCGCTGTTAAAGGCCCCCTTTAACAACGCTTGTTTGTGCAAGCAATGGTAAAGGGGGGCCTCTAACAGCGCTTGTTTGTGCAAGCGCTGTTAAAGGCTCCCCTTTAACATCGCTTGTTAGTGCAAGCGCTGTTAAAGGTGGACCTTTAACAGCGCTTGTACTAAAGAAGCGCTGTTAAAGGTCCCAGATAGACATCGCTTGTTTCAATTCATTTTATTGTTTCTCCCTACGTTTTATATTTAAATAGATCCATTTAATTTTCAAAATGCTTAAATAAACCACCAATAACATTAAATTACAAGAAACAATCATTATAAGAAGCAATCAAATTAAATTGCTTTTATTCAACAATCACATAAATTAGACAATGTGCATTGATATTGGAAGATGATCCGTAATACAAATAAGAAAATTTATCGCATATAAAACTTATCAGTCATTATCCATTAAATCACTCTGAAAAATACATTTCAGGACCAATTACATTGCAACTTCTGCAATTTCTGATTCTAAAACAACTCCCTAATGCATTTCCCCCTTTTCGGATGGCTGGATGAGCTTTCTGGCCTGTGAGCACGGACCCGAAGGCTCGCCAGGAGTACTCAGCAATTTTTATATATCCACTTACTGTCTCTATACATCCAAATCAATCTACACCTCTGGTGGAGCAAGCGAAGGAGATTCCACAAAGTGGAGGTTTTGATACCTGCAATACCATTTCAAGTAAATACAAATAAGAAACATTATCGCATATAAAACTTTGAAGCAAATTGAGAAACAAACAGACACCCTTTTTAGTATTGCGTACTTTAATTGTCTGATACACATTGGCGTAAATGACTGATGTGTAACTTTGAAGCTCTGCCTCGTCAAAACCAGTTTGAAAGAGAAGCTTTATCTGCACAAAACAACATAAATGAGAAGCCATAATCGTATCTAAAGTGCAAGTTATTAGAATGAACACAAACTATATGACCTGCTTAAAAATTGTGGATTTTCCCGATTCTCCGGCACCTTCAGACCAAGTCATCAAATTTAAAATAAGTCAGAAAGATAGACATAGAAGATAAAGAACCAGAAGAAACAGAAGAGTAAGGCAAGTAGAAAAATGAAACTACAAAGCAAAAATGAAAAGGGCTTTTGGTTTCAGTCATGTATAGATATTTCTAGATTTGTACTCATGCTATATAGCATTCAACTATCTGCTTCGGGTTATATTAGATAATGGCTCATATACAACTGAGCCTTTTCCAGTGAAAAACAAAAGAATCTTCAAATTTACATCATGGAAAGCAACAAGGCTAAAAACCAACATTGGATAACTGTAAAGCACAGAAAACAAACATTCCATTTAGACTACAATATGGTTTTGTGTATGGCTAAGCATATATGAAACGTGTAATACACATGGGCTCTATCTTCCATATTGATGCAATCTCTAGATGCATTTACTGGTTTCACGCCTTAAAAATTCCATCACCTGCTCATCAACTATTAGGGTATTATCAAACACATTGAATCATAATGTTGGAACAAACTATTAGTTTAGGTGACTAGTTTTGTGAATATTTGTACATTGAAAGGTCACATTTTTTAAGTATTGCCAATGTTGTCAATATGGGGAAAGTCAGTTCACGAAGATTAATGACCATTAAACCAGTTTGAGCAGAAAAAGACATCTAGACATATAAACAAATAAGAAGAAAAAAATGGACACAAGAACAAAGTGGGGGACAGACAAGAAAGCAGAATGCAAAAGAAAAGAAAAAAATGATACTTTATCTTAAAATGATAATAAAAATGATAAGAGAACTAAAGGAAAGGCATCTGGAGACAATAGAACTTAGAAAAGACCAAAGAAGAAAACGAAAGGGAAAAACAAAAAAAAAATTTAATCATGAGGGAGATGAAGACGGTAGATCATATAAATAAAATCCAAACCATGATTTAAAAATTTAGCCGATACCATGACATATCATTTGCATTGTATATGATTTCAAGTATGCCGATATGACCAATCGATAGCATGTAGATACCACCAGAATTGGCTTCGCTCAAGTTAGCTCTTGTAGTTTTTTCCCAATAACTAATACAAGAGAGGATCTATTCAAATATAGAAAGGTTTAATTCTGACTTATTCCATATAAATGAAAAGAATCTAGATTAACCATCAAACTCAAAGCTCAAAAAATTGATGGATTCCAATATGTATCAACCTTTTTCAAATTTGATATATGTGGTTGATACAAACCAGGTCCCTCGAGGTCCCTCGAAATCAGGACCAAGCAAAACTATTAACGTTTCTATAACATACATATGATATCAATTGTTTTGGTTATCATATAAAGATGAGACTTTGATATCTGTTAACAAAAGACATACAGAAGTTAAGTTGATACATTTACCTAATATGTTTCATGACGACAACCCACCGAAGGAGTGGGTTAGAAAAGTAGATGATAGTGTCCCTAACGATAAAACTAATCCATAGATATACAAAGCACTTGCTGAAAATGAAGTTATACATCCAATCAACAACTATGCTAAGACAATGTAGCTGCTACCAACCTAAACTGATACTTCGGATAGAGCCGATATGTATGCAGCTAATTAATAACCGATACCGATACCAAAATCCGATATTTCAAAGTGTGATCCAAACTATTTATTTCTACTTGATATACCACATGATGGAAGAACTATTACATATAGAAAGTTGACTTTTGTAACCAGATCTACCATGATTGCAGTCAAAAATTGTTCAAATAGCAAACCAAGTATTTTCAAAAAATGATACGATATACCAAGTAGTAAAAGTTTATGGATATGTTGCTCAGCCTTTGTTTCTTGAGCAATCCGTCTCTCTATTTCTGCAGCCTGCAAATGCTAAACAAGTTAGCCTACACACACTAGTATTAAATATGTAACACACGAATTGAAGTTACTCATCGATCAAACATGTAAACAATTTACATGTTATGGCATACATGAATCAAGGAACTCTTACCTGCGCATTTTCTGCAGCATGAGCCATATTCAAAGGTTTTTGCCTGCTGCGGAGCAAACCCATGCCTTGTAGTACAGTGGAACAAAATTAACTAATTATTTTTCGTCAACTCCATTTCGAGAAGAAGTCCAATGGCCCAATGGTACCTATCTGGGATTTTTTTTAACAAAAAACATCAAATTAATATATCAAATGAGAGAGAGAGACAGAGAGAGAGAGATGGATGGAGAGAATATTGGAAGTCGCTTCAATTCAGGAAGGAGATAGTAAAGTTGTCGATTTACACCTCGAGTAAAAGAATATGGATATGTTTTGACATGATGCAACAGTGTGATAGGGGTTGTGTGAGGTTCGAGCCCATACACCGTGTGCACGGATATTTTCTAGACTTGAAATTTTTCCAGGCAAACCTTCCTCGATCAAGAAACAAAGATGCCAAATGGTAACTATATGACTGATAAGTTTCCAGAATCAACATAAATATCTTAACTTCTTTTTTAATTTTGAATATATTTGTAGACTATCTATATAAAATACACAGCCATGCTCGCATGCATATTTGATTCTACGTAGTCACATGTAGATGTTCATGTTTCATGGTTTGGATTACACTGAGAACATGATTTAGATATGTCAGCTTCTTATATTAAACATGGCATAAATTTCCTAGATAATAGACATTTCCAGCATCCATTATCCATGCCGGTGAGGTATTCCATGTAACTAATCAAGTATTTTCCAAGAAATTGGGAGCTTCATGGTGTTCTGTTAAGTTTTGGAACAAAATGGCAGTGAAATGAAGCACTAATATGAATTTGCAAGTTACTATATATCAGGAGCAAGTAAAAGTCCAGTAGAATAAATATGCTTGTGATGATGCTAAGGGCAAATAAACATTAAATATTGCAACATTTAAATTTCAAGTTTGGTGGCACAGACTCAAAAAGAGCATATGCCCAAGGAAATAAATGGTTGAAATGTTGTCGGCAGCCACTCCATTCATGACCCTACGGAGAATCATCGTATAAGATCGACTCACCATCCAGAAAACATACCTATCTGGTAAACCATCTATAAGACTGAAATCTTTTGCACAAAAAAGCACATGCATAGAGATATTTAGCCAGCTTCCGAAGACAGGTTTTGCATAGCCAAGTAAACGGCGTAATATGCATTTATCCTTATAGTTGAATAACTAATACAACTCACTTGATGTACTTACAATATAATAAATAGTAGTCTAACAATGGTGATGAATCTTGTGACAAATTTATTTTTAACCAAGTAAAAATACATATTGGATCTTTTTATATAAACTGTTGTTATTTATATAAAAGACAACAGAAACCACTGCTAAACTAAAAATAAAAAATTAATAACAGTGTCTGATGTGGTTTTTATAAAGAACAGAAGTGTACCCTTGTGGAAACTCAACTGGATTATGCCCCGAAAGCAGAAAAAATAAAATAAAAACAATTTGTATAATTAAGATAAAATGAATCTCAAATAACTAACATATGAAGGTTTTGACCATGAGTGACAAACTTACATGCACCTAGGAACTTCAATTGGAAAAGGAACGTAAATACTTGGCTAAAATTCAGTATACAGAATATTAAAACTAAAAGACACATAGCTCAGTAATAGAATTAGTGGTGTACATATGTTTTCCTTCTGGTGAAATTCCTTAGTGAATTCTACAATTTTAAGACATTAAAACTGAGTAGAATTCGAAAAAAATACCAGCAAGCTATTGAGAACACCCAAAGTTGCAGACACATGAAATGTGCAAGACAAAATGCTCTCAAACAGAGTTGGTATAACAGCAGGAAGGCACGCCAACCGAAGCTGAAATGAGGATGAGAAAAATCCTATCAGAGGATAAGCGAATATTTTGTACCAAAGACAGCACACACATCACCAATAAATACAAATGTCCCACCACATGTAGCTGATCTGTCATCAGAAATCTCAGAACCATTTGATGTAGTATTCCTTAGCTGTAGGCATTTTGGTGAATTAGGGATCGAATATGAGATTTCCACCCATCATATTCCAGGGATCTGAACCTGTGCCATGCAGAATTAGTACTGTCAAGTTCGTTTACAAAATTAGTATTAATTAAAAGAGTCTGAACATAATAGAATACAATACGAGAAGTGTGTTATCGAGCTCATCCAGACTTCAAATGATATCAGGAAACCACTTTGCCTAAAAATCTATTAGGTTGTGGATCAACATGGTATATCAGTCAGACAACCACATGAACGACAATCATACTAAGGATGAAAGACAATCATACTGAGGATGAATTAAGGGGAGATGGAGGCAGTTTTAAAGTCAGCATAGAGACCCTTACCAAACTATCTCATTCAATCCAATAATATGTTATTCTAGGTAGGCGCCATATCAACGGACCTCTAAAGAAAGCACTTTCACTGTACGTAAGGACAAGATTGTATACATGTTAATCTGGATGCATCCACTATGGATGGACAGGGGGACTGACACTAGCAGCTACTGTGTGGAGGACATCGCCTGAATAGCGACTGTGATTCCTAAAGTGCATCCTAAAGACTTCTAACGCACAAGCAAATCATGGTTACACAAGAAAAGAGATGAATAAATATACAACTTTTTATCAAAATCAATCATCGAATCGCTGATTCAAATTGCACAAAATCTTTAAATTTGATGGAGAAATGGAGATACCTTCAAACGACGTCAGCTTGGGACATCGTCGGTGATCAAAATCGTATTTTGATTTCATTGACCCATCATAAATTCATGACGAGTGAAGAGATGATAAAAATGGGGGGAAACTGTGAATTTTTTTGTAGGCAAGCTCCTCAAGAATTTCACATTCTCTTTCTGCCAAAGGAAGTGCAAGGAGGCTGCAAGTTGGCCTTCGGTTGAGGAATTTCTGCAAACATGGAGTGGGCGAAAGATTATATAGCAAAACGGACGGAAATTTTTGAAAACAAGGAAAGATGGAAAGAGAGCGATATACTTAACTTTGATCAATGAAGCCATACAGCATTAAATGATCTATACCAAGTTCATGAGAGAGAAATTAACAAAGCAGGTCTGATACAAAATTTACAGTGTGAGTCTCAAGCTTGATTAACGGTCCAACGATGAGCATTTTCCATTAATGTTCCACACAAAATTATAATAGCTTTGCAAGATGAGATGCAAAAATTAGCCCAAAATCAATAAGCATTAATCATCTACATCAAGAAAAATGGTTCAAATGCAGAATATTTTTTTTCAAAACAAAATTGTCACAGGAGCATCATTACCCTCTCTAGTAAATTTATACATCAAAAGTTCCCTGCAAGCTTTAAAAAAGCTGTTGTTCGCAAGGCATCAAAGATGAAACATTGATTGAAATAAAGATAAAGATAAACTAATCTCAATCAGTTGTTAAACAATCCAAAGCAAAGCACATAATGAACAAACCAATGAAGGATTAATCCCATAATGAGAACTTACAATTTTCAAATCCCTGAGCCCATCAAAAGGTTGATAGGTCGCTAATCCGCCAATACTCAAACCCCCACTTTTCTCATCCATCATCGACTTTGCCAAATTCAGATCCAGCCAATCCCGTATTAGATCCAGAGACAGCTGCTCTAAACGAATAATAAACCCTAACAATCTTCACAACAAAGGAACAAATCTTGACGAATCAAACAGCTGAGAGACTTGGCTACCTGATTCTCTGCGACGCCAAGCTGAATAATCCCGTCAAGATTTGAGACGGGATCGTATGGATCCTCAGGGCACCGACTCATCCCATCGTAGTACGGCAAATCGGAGGAGATGAGGGCGGAGGCAGCACGTGAGGAGATGGTAGCGGGGGAAAGGGGGCCACGCGGCGAGAGAATGGATCGGGACTGGGTACGAGGAAGCTCCGAGAGATTGTCCGATGATGAAGGGGACGAAGATGAGCTTTTGCGAGTTTTGAGGTACATCTGAAAGACGAAGATGGGTCGATGGGGGAATACGAGTACCTTGGCCCTGCTGGCGCGGCGGCAGAGGGAGCGGTAGAGGAAGACGGAGATGGTGCCGGTGAGGAGGACGATGGTGGAGACCTGGAGAGGGGAGGTGAGAGGGAGAATGATGAATATTAAAACATTTGGGAACGAAAAAGATTAAAACATTTGGGAAGCCCATGTTAGCGAATTTTTTTGGGGAAAATTTTTCTGATCTTTAACATCGTTTCCAGAAAGAAGCGCTGTCTATCATCTGTCCTTTAATAGCGCTTGTAGAAAGAAGCGATGTCTATCATCTGACCTTTAACAGTGCTTGCAGAAAGAAGCGCTGACTAATATCAGTGTCTCTAATAAATAGCGCTTGTAGAAAGAAGCGCTGTCTATTATCCGACCTTTAACAGCGCTTGCAGAAAGAAGCGCTATCTATTATCCGACTTTTAACAGCGCTTGCAGAAAGAACCGTTGTCTATTATATGTGCCTTTAATTAACAGCGCTTATAATTGGCAAGCGCTGTTAAAGGTGTGCTATTAAAGGTCCATTTTGTAATAGTGAATACGCTATGCATATGAATCAGATAAAATGAATTTCATGCATGCCTGCGTGCGCGCGAATGAATATACCAACCGCAAGTATAAATCTTTCAGGTAGACAACTAAGAATGAAGAAAACAATACTATATGCATATGAATCAGGAAACTACAAACATATTCAAGTAGATGTGCAAACAGGAAAGAAAGAGAGGAGTTTTTTTGCTTTGGAGGAAAGGCGCATGGCGGCCGTACCTCTGGATAGATGAGTCAATGTGACAGGATCCTCATGAAAACTGACCATTCCATCTTTCTGATTTATTGTGGCAAAAATTTCCACATCTTGAATCTGGTAATTGAAAATGATCACAAATTACCAAACCAGCCGTGTAAATTAAATCAATGATGGAAAAGTACTTCAAAACAATTACCATCCGAAATTGTTGTCCTACAATCCAAAATTGCGCTTGTATATGGATGACAAAACTTGTTTCACCAATCCAAAATTGTTGTCCTGCAATAATAAAGCAAAGCCAGTGTTATAGAAGCAAATCAAATATGTCATTAAAACAAAAGAATAAAGCAAAGAACAGTAACACAAAACTTGTTATCAGTTAATCTCTGAATATGGTGCTTGTAAAGGGATGACAGAATTTATTTCACCAATCCAAAATTGTTTTCCTGCAATAATAAAGCAAATTTCAATTGATCGTCAAATTCGAAGTTTGAGATGGCATCGATTTCCCCTTCGAATTTGAGAGGGCTGGAAAGCTTCGATTTCACGCGTCAATGGCGGAGGAAAAAGGATGGAAAGCTTCAAACTTGACAATTTCACGCGTCAATGTTCAACTTTAATATGATATCAAACAATATTGAACACTTGCAAGCAAATATCAGACAATGTTGAATACATGCAAGCAAATAGAAAATATCTGTTTACAAAAGTAGATATGCAATATCAAACATTGTATCCATTATTAGAAAAATACTATTGAAAATGTTGTTGAAAGCAAACCTTTGCCAGTTTGTCACATTCAATTTTATTTTTAATCAAATGGTCAAGACATCCCTATTCAGGACAATGATTTGGGGTATGGCTCTCATTTCCTCTTTATTTGGGGTATGAAAACATTACTAAAAAATTATTAACAAAAATAACAACATGACAACAAATTTAACACACAAATTTGGGGTATGACAACATGAGAACATGACAACAAATTATTGGGGTATAACAACATGACAACAAATTATTAACAAACACAACAAGATTAAAAAAATTAAATTGGGGGGGTGTGTGTGATCACCTATTTTACACACTGCAAATTATTACCATGCCCTGCAAATTATTACCACAACATGAGTAACAAATTATTAATAACCAAACACCATGTAAAACACTGTTTTTTGAGAGTGAATGATGGGGATGTTGAGAGTAATGAAAAGGAATATTTAAAAAGCAGAACCAACAAACACCATGCACCCATGTACTCAAAACTAACTTAAACAAAATTATATGTGCTCAACATTAACGGATACTGTTATCAAAATTAGATGATGTTACTAAAAATTAACGAATACCAGTAATCAAAATCCAATCTTTAAGAGAAAGAGCACACCTGGAAGATAACAAAATAACACCCACCAAAGATCAGAGCTTACCCATCAAATATTAGAACTTTACAAAAGATCAGATCTTTCCCATCCAAGGAGTGATGTAGAGGGAGCTCACAGTGAACATTGGAGGGATCCATGAGCTCCATCGTCAAAAATTTCCATGAGATATTACCCTCGAGAGATCTTATCCTCGAGAGATCTTACCAAGAGATCTAGGTTTACCCTCGAGAGATTCAGAGTCAAAAATTTCCAAGAGATCTTACCCGAGAGAGATCCATGAGATCCAGCATCAAAAAAATTTCCATGAGATATTACCCTTGAGAGATCCATGATTCAGCTGCCACAACAGAATAGAGGAGAGAGAGGGAGTAATGAGACGGCGAGGCAGTGGGGCGGTGGGGCGGCGGGGCGGCAGGGCGGCGGGGCGGCGGGGCGGCGGAAATTATTGACGGCGGGCGGCAGCTTCTGCTAGAAATCCATGCTTCAGCATCAAAATCCTTGTCCTGTGAAGTTGGTTTCAGCAGTGTTTTTTGCTTTACGTGAGTCACGTGACTGGGGAGTTGGGTTTTAGATGCAGCTGAGGTTTCCCCCCCAATAAATTTTGTTTTCCCCCAAAGAAAACTTAAAATAGTTTCCCCCCCCCAAAATTAAAAAGCTCTCCCCCCAAAACTTTCAAAATTTAAAAAACCTGATTTGAATTTTCGGTGATGTGATCAATGTGATGCGATTTGATTTCTTATATCCAATATCTCATAACTCAATTTATCCATTATCTCATAACCCTATATACAATCTATATAAACATCACACCCAATTACACATAACCAAAACCAACTTCTCTTATCCATTATCTCTTATCCATTATCTCTTAACCAAAATCTCTTATACAATAATACACATATCCACATACAACAATACACATAACCAATATCTCTTATCCAATTTCTCTTATCCAAAAACCCATGATAACATCCCTCTTTTATTAATATACTAGTCATACCCGTGCCCGCGGGCACGGTTCAATTTAGATATTTCCCCCTCAAAATCTTAGTTCTCCCGAAAATGTGGGCATGATTCATTGTAGATATTCCCCCCTCAAAATCTTAGTTCCCCTGAAAATGTGGACATGATTCATTTTAGAAATCCCCCCCTCAAAATCTTAGTTCCCCAAAAATTTAGCTCATCCCAAGGAATTTTGTTCCCCCAAAAATCTTAGTTTCTCCCAAAATTTAAATGGCCGGCAATAATTAAAGTTCACTCGAAAAGTTATTTAGTTCTCCCCAAAATTTAGTTTTTTTGGTAACACAGAGGGACCGGGATTAGATCTCGGGTCGCTACTACATAAGAGGGAGGGGGGATACCATCTAGCTTAAGGGCCGGCGGTCTCCCCAAAATGTAGTTAGCACATAAAATTTAGTTCCCGCCATTGTTATTTAGTTCTCAAAAATTTTAGTTTCACCCAAAAATTTTCTTCCCCGAGAATTTTGTTTCCCCTAAAAATTGTAGTTTCCCTTAAAGTTATTTAGTTTTCAAAAATTTTAGTTTCCCCAAAAATAATTTCTTCCCATAGAATTTGATTCTCCAAAAAATTTTAGTTCTACCCATAAATCCATCAAGATTTAGTTCAACCCAAAATATTGGGAGAGAAATGTACATCCAAATTTTTTTCTCACAAAATTTCAGTTCCCCAACATCTTTAGAGTGAGCTACACGACTCAGCAAGTAACATCACCTATATAAATAACATTAGTAATATGTTCAACACAAAAAGATGATGTGCAAAAAATATGGATGTGCCGAAGTAACAAAATGCATATCAAATATTCTCACAAAATCTTAGCCCGCAAAATAACGTAAAAATCTTAGCCCAAAAAATTATTTCCAAATCAAAAATTAAAGTGAACTACAAAATAACGTAAAAATATTTAGCGGCACGGACGCCTTCGACTCGGAACAATAAATTCAGTGCAGGCGCATTTGACACGGAATAACAAATTCGGCGCGGGTGCCTTTGGGGTGGAACAACAAATTTGGCGGGGGCGCCTGCGGTGCGGAACAACAAATTCGACATGGAACAACAAATTAGCGTAAAATTTTAGCGCATTCGACGCTGGCGCCTACGGCAAATACGTTTTTGGATGGCAAATACGTTTGTAATGGTTTTTTTGTAATGGTTGTTTCCATTGTATGGAAAATATGTTTTGGATGTTTTGGAAAATATGTTTTGGAAAATATGTTTTGGTTGTTTCCCGTGAAATCTTTGTTCCCCAAAAAATTATTTTCACAACTAAAATTTAAAAGAAGAAATTAGCGTAAAAAAATTTAGAGACATGAGCACCTTCGGCGTGAGCGCATTTGGTGCAGAACAACAAATACGGCACGGTCGCCTTCGTCGTGGAACAACAAATTCGACGCGGGTGCTTTCGGTGCACGTGCTTTCAACGCGGAACAATAAATTAGCGTAAAAATTTTAGCGAGCGCGGGCGCCTTCGGAACGGGCATCTTTGGTGTGGGCAATTATTCTCATCTTGTTGCCCCATGCGTCAAAAAAACGGTGTGCCCCGTGTTGAGGGAGAGAGCATTCTATTTGCAGCATTAAGTTCAAGTCAAATTTTTTTCCCTAATGCATTAAGTGTGTGCCTCTTCTATTCACCAGAAACTTTAATTCCCCAAAAATTTTCATTTCCCTATAAAATTTAATTTCCAAAAAATTTTCATTTCCCCATAAACTTTTATTTCCCCAAAAATGTTTTTCTCTCCAAAAATTTCTACAAAATCTCATCTCAACCATTCATTCATCAAGATTAAATCACAGTCGTTCTTCTATCAACCCTTTTGTCCTAGTTAGCTTGTTTTAGTCATCCCTAAAATTTAAAAAAGGTTGTCAAATGTATAATAGATTTTGAGTCTTTGAACTTGATGTTCTCGGCATAAATCTTTTCAGCTTGTCTTGTGTGTGCTTGATTTTCTATGTCCCTACAACCCTCTAAAAATGTTGGTTTACTATTAACAAAATGTCACTTGATAGTTATGCAATTGTATAGAGGCAAGTGAGCTTTTTCCTTTTTGAATTCCTTGTAGTGGCATACAACTAATAATTATTACAATAACGCATATGATAATGTCATGAGGTTTATATTTCATCTATTGCAAAATTTGAAATAGACTAAGAAACAGAAGGCGACCGAATATTCACATTGCTACATTGCTCCATAGCTTGTTAACAGGTTTTCAAGGAAAAATCATTCGTAACTTTACCCTTACACAAACATGAAAAAAACATGGAAAATTCTAAATAGCAAGCCACTACTCTCAGAGATATTTCAATTATGCTTTTATTTCAGATACTGAGACAACATACATGCATATATAGAGGCCTCTGTATTCTTTGTGAGCTCTAAAGCTTGGCCTAAGTTCAGCTTTCACTATTTTTGATTTTTAAAGTTACGACTAAAAAGATCAGGAAAAACCATGGTACAATCAGAAAGATCTATGGACTCAAAAAAAGTAAGTGGCATGGGCTGATAGTAGACATTCACAGACCCAGAAAATACTTGTGCTGATGATTTATTTCTTGATTCATGCATTAAAACAGAATTCCTCTAATCAACCACTTGTCATGCTGCATGTAGGATGCGAACAATCGTCACAATGTCCTTCGATTCATCATTCAACTCAAAGAGACACGCATCTTCTTCTTGCAAGACATTGTCGCATACAAACAATCTTTACCATGCAAACTGTCATCTCTAATCTTCAATGTCATATCAGATACAATGAAGCCATGAACAACACCATACACCTAAAACCGAATCCAAATCAAGAAACCCCCTCTGCCTACTCATATACAACAATTTGTAGCAAGCAAAAATCCAACCTTTAAATCCAACATTTAGAACTCTCCAAATCAACAATCACAATATTCATTCAAAAAAAATTTTGAAAGAAAAAGCATCTTGTGCATTTCTGTTTGTTTGAAGCTGCAATGGAGGAGCGGCCTACTTTTCTTCTTCTTGGTGATGGTTCCTGCTACATGCATGCCTTCTGTTTTAAGCATCACCTGTAAATTCAAGAATAGAGTTTGAAAAAATAAAAAGAAAAAAATTATGATGTTCTCCTCCAACCAATTACCTAAAACCAAATCCAATTCAAGACACCCTTATCCTGGGATTTTAATTCATGTCTTAATCATCTTCATGGCCTCTTCCTTCTTCTATTGCACCTTCTTCATCGATAAATCCAAATACATAAAAACCACATATAAAAACTCGAAATCAAAATCCATCTCACTATCCACAAACCCAAATAAAATACCATTTCTTCTTCTCCTGAAATAATTGAATCTCATATAAAAACTTAAAGACTACAACTACAAATCTGTGAATCTTGTTTCAATAAATAAATAATGTCATCAAAAACATGGTCAACAAAAATTTACATGCAGCACATAAAACTTGATCGAGAAAATATAATTTAAAAATCGGTAAATAAAAATACTTCAAGTGGCATCAGAATAATGGTAGAGTTTTATCACAATTGCAGTCAAGCAATGTAGGCAATAAATCTGCAGACTCATCACTGGTCCATCCAAGCAAAAAATACAAAAAATTAGGAAAAAAACTTCTGGCATTTATATTAATAAAGACAAAAATATGAGGTATGTGTGTACAAAATATATCTGGATGCAAAAAAGATGAACTGTTGGCAATGAGATTTTTAACAAAGCAGACAGAAAATGCAGGGAAAGCACAAAACAAATTGCAACTATTATAGACAAACCAATAAACTATTTCCACAAAAGAAGATATGCATTCAGACATCATCTGTAACCAATTTCATCAACACTTGAGGAAGATTAAGAATTATCAAGTTCTTCAATTGGTTAATGTAGATAGACTTTGACCGGAAAATTTGTATGGCAAGAAGACATAACAACACAACCATGAGCATGAGAACAACAAAAAAGAAAAGAAACACCTTCTCAGGAAAGAATAAAAGATGATTATCTAGTAATATAAAATATCACATGAGAAGGCCATCCAATTCCAGTGGACGACAAAAGGTAGCTACGGCTTAGAGAGAGATTAACCTTTCAAAATTTTCGATTTAGTGAGAGAGATTGACCATCAGCTCTGGTGACTCCAGCTATGGCTTCGGCATGTGGGAGCTCCGGCATATGCGACTCCTAGATTTTAGTAACTTCCTGTTAATAGAGTTCTGGAGGTAGGTCTTCACCTCAACAACATTACACTCACAATTGATGCAATACCAATCATAATGAATAGTTATGGGAACTTTTTGCGTATGATTCTTCAAGCTAGTCGATTTTTTTGCTGTAACATACCCACTCTAGCACTCTTCCTTTCCTTAAATTTCAAGGACATATAACTTCCATCAATCCATTTCTTTGTGACTGAAAAATAGTGTCCTTTTCATTCCAATAACTCAAGGAGTGATTAGTTAAATTTCAACAATTAGCACTCTTGTTGTCAATCAAAAGTGATAAGGGAAGGTATCAAGCACACAGATGCTTTTGTTATTAAAAACTAATTAACAAAGAGCATACATCAATGTATCATCCAATACAAAAATCGAAGAATAATCATAAGAAAGATATACCTGCCCAAGGTCGTGAATTTCCAAAACCTCCCTACCCTTGATCCTTTGAGGAAGAATCTAACTGCCGTTTCTTTCCAGCTTCCCATCTTAAAGCATTTATATCATCGTCTACCAAAAAGTACTTGTATTTGCATTCGACCCCGACTGCCACCCGGATTTTCCTATACCAATTAAGCTCATCTCCCTAGGGAAAAGGGGTTATTGACATACATTGCTTCACATTCCCCGATCCAAGCAGCGGATGCGTGCCAGAAATCAACAGGCTCTGCCCCCATAGCATATAGTAGGGCAATCTGAATATCACAGTTACAGTATTTGATGGACTCTTTCCGAAGCTCAAACATAAATTCAACATTTCCTTCAAAAATCAATGGAGACTTAACTGAAACCTGCCAGAAGATGGTGAAGAAATGAAAAAACTATCATTAGCATCCAGTTACAGTAGAACTATGATCAAGCTAACATGAATATTCCGAATCAAAATTATTTTAAAAAAAGCTTGTCATATAAAGAATAACCTGATGAAGGCCATCCAATTCTAGTGGACGGCAAAAGATAGCTATGGCTTATAGATAGATTGGCCTATCAAAATTTTCAGTTTATATAGAGAGATATTGACCAACGGCACTGGTGACTCTGGCTTCGGCTTCAGCTTTGGCATGGGTGACTCCGGCATCGGTGGTTTGCGTGGGGCTTAGGGGGAGATGGAAAGGGTGGGTTGGCTAAAGTGAGAGAGCTGAGTTTAGTTTCATCCATTAAACATTATCTTTCTTCTTTGGTTTTGTTTTTGGGAACCAGAACAATTTTTTGGGTTTCTTTTTGTGGAGAGATTCAAAATTTTTGGTTTCTTTTTTAGTTTTGTTGTTGTGAATCAGCAAGATTCATGGCAATCCACGGGAGGTGGATTGATGCGTATCTGGCTATTAATTTGAGGCAAAATGGCAACAATTTGATAATAGTTTGATCAAACTACCCGACATTCAGCTTCTTTTCATCCAGTTCCTAGCTAGGACAATATATTTCATGAAATTAACCTAAGGTCACTGGGCAACTTGAAAAGTCGTCTTTCTTTTTACAAAAAAAATATTGATAAAACTTGGTTAATTGAATCGTGAGTTCTATTGATGAAAACTTAATAGAAAAGAAACTGTAATCGATGAAATATAAATATGATACCTATTTATCATATCGCTTATCGTTGGTGAGCCAAACGATGGTGAAATTCCCACATTCGAGCTTCCTGTACTCGATGTAGTTGCTGCCGGTACTGATCACATATTCTCACTACATTGTAGCATCCCTTCCTGTAAGAATCCACGCCTTTGCCCAATAAGCAATGTTTCAAACATTATAAACAATCTGATTAAAACCAACACCTCACAAAAAAGAGATCTGTACATAAATTCCCATATCACTGAAAATGGATCAGATCACTACCTGAGCCTGCTTATCGTAAGCAAGCCAAACGAAGGAGAAATTCCCCCAATCCAAGCTTGTCTGCTTTTGTTTGTGTTTTGGCCTAATGCCATCAGGACTCACCCGAAGGACATAACAAATGTTGCATGTCATGTTTCATACCCTCAATTTGCATCATGTTCTGATGATTGCATAACAAATGTATTTCATGGAATGGTGTATTCAGATCTTAATCAAGATCCTCGCATTGTTCCATGGGAAATTCTTCGTGGCCAAACACCCTTTGACGGTAGAGGCAACTCCATAGCAGTTATTATCCTTTAATTTTTAGATGTATTTTAACTAACTTTTCGGCATAGTACTAAAATTTGGATGCATTATGTGATAGCATATTTTTCCTTAGAACCCATGTTCAAATTTCACATACCAATACACATACCTGACATTTTCATGGAAAATTGTATTTAAGTTCTTGTACTGATATGCCAAGCACAAAATTTCACTATGAATTAGTGGTTAGTATACTTTGCCAGCCTTCGTATCAAGAATGCTACATGCAAATCCAAACACTAAAACAACATAAAATTCAAATCGAACTATTTCAGGCATTTCAGTCTACTTTGCTCGCCTTCGTATCAAGAATACTACTTGCAAATCCAAAACCTGAAACATCATAAAATTGAAAGAGAACTATTTCAGGCCAAACATGCTTTAAAAAGTGTAGTAAATGCATAATCCAATCTGTCTATGGGTAATCAATTCAGAGGAATGAATCAAATAGTTGCACTGTTGTTGTGATTATGCATTTAAATGGCTTGGCCACATCAAGATCCAATATGACATATATGTATATATTTTATTGACCACTGTCACAATTAAACCCACAGACCTGTATTAATAATCAAATGTCCAGCTTAAAGAGGAGGCACATGGCTAAAGATGGAATCAATTGAATACCAACATATTCAAATCCAGTTCGATTTTCAGTATCCAGATTTGTATTTAAATCTGTTTTGGAAACTCAATCATATACAGGTTCGATTAATTATATTATTGTAATACTTAAATTAACAGAAACATTGTGTAACGTGGGGCATAAATTGAACCATCAACTGATCACAGTAACCACATCAATAATCTAATTAAACTGTAATAACTTAAAACAAACATATAAAGAATTTGATCATAATTCATTTAAACCAGAAAAATTAGATTTATGCTACGATATATTTTTAAAAAGAAAAAACAAAACATTTTCCTTTATCGCATTTCCACCGTAATCACTAAAGGCCATCAAGATGGTCATCTGTCTCGCCAATTTGATATGCCCACCCTACATATATACACATCAAAACAAAAGAGAATCAATCAGTTCCATGATTACAATTTCAGATGCTAACCCCAATGAAAACACTATAGGTGCAAATTACTGAAACTCCAATGAAAATCCTTCCAGTTCTAGTCAAAATTGTTATAGGATGCAGTAACATTTGCTAAACTAAAACTAAAAAATCACGATCTTGTATTATCAAAACTTACTTTTCCCTCGGGAAGTGAAATGACGGACTCGCCCTCTGAAGTGGATAGAATTGTGGCTAATGCCCAATCACCATTTGATAGCTGGCACTAAGCTCTGATCTTCTGAAAAAATAAACTTCAACATGAAAGTTGACATCAATCAATAGAGAGTACCACATGTTGATAGATAATTATATCACACCAGTCGCCATGCCCTATATATAAATAATGACATACCACATGTTTAAGTCTGCAGTAAAGTCTTTGGACTTGATATTTCTTCAAATGTTGACATTTTCTTGAGACGATTTGATCTGCGGCAAGTAACTGTGTGCACTTTGCCTACATCACGCAAGGTACAAATTTTTAGCATGCATCTTTTGTAAAGAATGCCATTACAAATTTTTAGCATGTATTATTTGTAAATAAATTGATAATAAGAAAATCTGAATTGTTGCCTACACCAAAAGTGTCAGCTTGAGTTATCTAAATAGTGTTGTTGCTTGCCATGCTCAAATATTACAACATCCATACTAAAATATTACTAAAAATGAAAAAAAGAACAAAAAAAGTAAAAAAGAATAAGAAAAGATCAACAGATTTCATATCAATTGAGAATAAAAAGGACATAAAAACCATTTTTTGCCTTGGCGATTTTTAAGAGTTGACGAAAAAGAAGACATTGGGCTATAAGAATTTGAGAAGAGACCAAAAATTGAAAGAAAAAAAACAGGGGGGCTCCACCACAAACAGACTCAAATTTGAGAAGATATAGATTCAAATTCTAGGTGTAAGCTCAAAAAAAAAACCAAAATTCCCCCAAAAGTTACCTGTTGAGGCCGATGCTTCTATGGCTAAAGTTGGACTCATTTCCATGGCTAAAGATGTATATATTTTATTTTTCAATTTTCAATTTCTTTCACGGATTTTCTATGTGCAATGAACTCATTATCCATGATAAAGTGGGCATCTATTTACATTGCCTATAGATGTTGCCATGGGTTATGTAAAAAAAATTAGAAGTAGAAAAAACAGATCTATCCTGGTATATACAGTTCACATACAAATACACTGCACTTGAATAAAATTTAAAAAGCAACTCCAAACATTTTCAAACCAATTCGATTGCAATCGATTTAAATCCAAATATTTTCAAACCCAATCGAATTCAAATCAATATAATTTTTAATCCAATCCACAATTCAAATCAACATATATAATATCAAATCCGAATTTTTGGCACTTGCTATGTATTTTTGCAAGGAACTATCCAATCCCCTGATTCTGTTGTCCAGATCCACTTAATATAAGTTTTAGACTACCCTGATTTTCTTAATTATGCACTTAATATAAACAGAAAAAGATGAGTTTTTTAATATAAAAAACCACAGGGTTAATCCAAAATAAACAAAAACCAGATGAGAAATTCGAGGGCTCACTTGGATGGATGTCAGTGCTGATGAGCTCCAACACAACACCTCTCCCAATTTTATCAGAAATGGCATCCAATTGGTTGGCAATGGTTCCTTTGAGGTCCTCCTTGCTCTTTCTCCTTACGGTCATCGCCACCCTCACCGCAAACTTCAATTCTGGCTTACCGACCACCAGATTCACCACGTCTCGCTGATTGCAGCAACCGTAGTCCATCATAGTTGGAAGTTCAGTGCTTTGTGGCCATTACTTCATACCACCTGATGGAAGAGGCTTAATACAATTTAAGGTATTAGGAAGATATAAGTGAGATCAATATATGTATTAAAAGTCCTTTCAAGTAGGCATGCATTTAGACAACCTTCCAAGTAGACATGCATCTAGACAACCTTCCATCCCATGAATTTTTTTAAAAGCCTTCGTAAGTAATAAACTGTTATGAATAAGAAAAATCATCTATTTACCCTTCTGATCTTGGAAAGTTGGGTTCAAATTTAAGAGGATAAAAACCAGACGTCTTCGTTAAAATACCATCTCATCACTGAGGATGCTTATCTATATTTGAAAAAGATATGAACTTACTTACCCATCAGCTGGGGAAGACAGTGAACATGGAGTCTGAACCTGCAGAATGCAAAGATTAAGAACAGAAGAGTTTATTATTAGCAGTTAAAATGTAGTTTAATTCACTTCTCTCATAAGAGGATTAAATTCAATTTCATCGGTGTCAATAATTAACAATTATGATGTGGTTATCAAAAATCTACAGGTGCAACAACATAATTTCAACTGTAGGATTTAGATGCTAAACTGGAAACAACAAAGAAAATAACATGGAACTTCTAGTTAGCCTGCAAATGAAACAAAAGAAAGAAAAAATGAGAAGCAGACAAAAAAGATCAGCAGAAAATTCCTCAATCAAGCTATAGCCTGCAAATGAAACAAAAGAAAGAAAAAATGAGAAGCAGACAAAAAAGATCAGCAGAAAATTCCTCAATCAAGCTATCACCTTTTGTGCGAATTGATCTTATCATAAACCATAGTTGTCAAATTAGCTTCATTTCTTTTTGTCCTCCTCTTTTCCTCTTTCTTGTTCTCGTTTCTCTGTCAAACCACCAAATGGGCACATCTCTAGTCAAACCACCAATTTTGTTATTAGACCCACGCTTGATCGCACCTTGATTTCTATTAATATGACATATGTATGAAAATCAATGTACTCAAACTGAACAATTTGTACAAACCAAAATAACATATCATTGAATTTTCACCAATTTTTTTTTGTGGTTAAAATTTTTTTTCTTGAATTTCATACACAACCCATATCATTCAATTTTGGGCAAGATCAAAGAGATAATAACTGAAAAATCAACGTAGGAGCAACCCTCAAAGAATTTCACACGCAGATCTGAGCAACAATCCAAAAAATTTCTGGGGGATGGCGGTAGGGTTTGAGCGACGTTTATGCCGAGTGAGAGGTGAGAGGGGGGGAGGGCTTGAACAGCGGGAGAGGTTTGAGAGCCATGGATGACGCCTCTTGGGGGATGGCGGTAGGGTTTAAGCTGCAGTTATGCCGATTGAGAGGAGAGAAGGGGGGAGGGGGGTAGGGCTTGAACAACGGGAGAGGTTTGAGAGCCACGGATAACGCCGACCCTTGCTGAGAGAGCGAGAGAAAGCGAAGAAGGGTCTTGCTGCGAGAGAGAGGGGGGGAGGGACGGGGTCGGGATCAGAGAAGGGAGAGGCAGGGGGTTGGGTGAGAGATTTAATTTTCAATTTTTCATTCCCCCCAAAATATTTCATTCCCCCCAAAATACTTTTCTTCCTCCCAAAATTTAATCCCCTTCAAAATTTTGTTTCAAATTTAAAATTTCAAACCTCATATCAAATAGTTTCCCCCCCAAAGTTATCTTCTCCCAATTTCAATTTCTCTTATCTTAACCAATTTCTCAACTCTTATATTATCCAATTTCTCTTAATAACATCCCTCAAATCTAACCAATTTCTCAACTCTTATCAAGAGAAATTGGATAAGAGTTTTTGTATAAGAGAAATTGGTTATGTTTAGATTTGTATTGGGTGTGTTGATTATAAGAGAAATGTATAAGAGATTTTGGTTAAGAGATTTTGGATAAGAGATTTTGGTTATGTGTAATTGGGTGTGTTGTTATGTGTAATTGGGTGTGTTGAGAAATTGAGATGAGAAATTGAGATTTTTGTGAAATCAAACTTTCAAAAATTTGTTTTACCTATCTACCATTGGGAGGGAAATGGAATTTGATCACATCAAAGCTGAGGGGGAAATGGATTTGATCACATCATCTACGGCGTATTATTTTTGCGCGCCAAGAGGAAGCAGCTCATCATCTACCTCCTCCAGCATCGCCATCATCTACCTCCAGCATCCTACCTCCTCAAGGCAGAGCTAGCACCCTCTTCTAACTCCAGCATCGCCATCATCTTCTACCTCCTCCAGCGCACTCTTCTACTTACCCTCTTCTACCTCAGACTCTCTTCTACCTCAGATCACGGGGGAGGAAAGCATATCAAGCACATCAAGCCATCATCACAGGAGAGCTCAAGCACCCTCTTGGTGAGCTTTGTGAACATGTTTCCTTTGATCAAAATTTTTTTTGCTATGGTTGTCTGCAATTTCATATAAAAAAAATTGAACTTGGATGGATACATTTGACGCTATAAACTTTAATCAAAGGCTTTCTAGCATTGTTTCCAAAAATTTGAACTTGGATAATCAATTTTTTGATATGAATATGTTTCCTGTGACCAAGTTTTTTGATAAAATGTTATGTGTCCTTGAGCTTCAAAAATGTTTTCCCTGAGTAATGTTAATAATTTTTTTTCATAAAAATTCTATTTTTTGATGTTGTCTGCAATTTAGGACTTCTATTTTTTCAGCCATATCATATTAAGAATTGGTGAGAATTCAAAAATACCTGGCCTGTATGAGATTCAAAAATTGAATGTGTAATTTTTGAAACATATCATAGCATAGAAGCAATCCTAAACTTGATATCCTCACTCAAACAAATTGATATAAAAAAAATTGGATAATAGATATCAATGCTAAACTTGGATAATAGAAAATTGATTATCCAACCTTAGATATGTTTGAGTGAGTGAATGTCCAGGTTAGCATAGAAGCAATGCTAAACTTCATATGGCTGTTGAAAAATTTTGCTATGTGTTATCAAAAATATCAAAAAAATCTTGAGTAATCTTCATAATATGTTTTCCATATCAAATATATTGTCATGTTAATATGTGTTATCAAAAATATATCACTGTAAATTTTTAATGCTAAACTTGAATTATGAAGATTACTCAATTGAATACATAATGATTTGCCCATGAGTTCATTATGTATTGGGTAATCTTCATGTACCCAATTGAATTTTTTACTGAATGCTAAACATATCACTCCCCCAATTGAATTTTTTACTGACTGTGTAATTTTGTATTATCATGTACCCACACTCCCCTTGCAGATCAACATCTCAGTGAGAGCTTCATCCCTTGGTTAGAGCTTCATCACAGCTTGGTGTTTGAGTTTGGTTTTTCAGGTATGGAGAAAAATTGATTGAATGTGTAATTTTGTATTGGGCATGTTTTTGGTTATAGATGTGTATTCAGTAATGGAGAAAAATTGAATGTGTACTTTTGTATTGGACATGTTTTTGGTTATATGAGAAATTGTGTTACATTTTCAATGTGTCCTCTCCTGTATGAGGAATTGGGTTATAACCCAATTTAGAGATATTGGACAAGTTTATAACCCAATATTTGAATTTTTGACTTTTGTAATTTTGTATTTGACATGTTTATAACCCAATTTAGAGATGTGCATAACATTTTGGTTATAACCAAAAACATGTCCCAATTTGAAAATGTTATCCTAATTGACTGTGTACTTTTGTATTGGACATGTTTTTGGTTATACCCAACTTTTGTATTGGACAGGTCACATACAAATCTATTGATGAGGGTTGAAGAAACATACGTTGAGCAAATGTAGATATCTGTTGATGAGTGATATCTGTGATAGTTTTTTTGCAAATGTGAGCAAATGCAATATTGTCAATTTGCAAATGTGAGCTGCTTGATACTGTCCATTTAAAATGTGAGCTGTCAATTTGCAATGTGAGCTGTCAATTTGCAAATGTGAGCAACTCACATTGACAGTATCAAGCAGCTCACATTTTTTGTCAATTTAAAATTTGCAACTGTGAGCAGCTCAATCTATTGTCAATTTTTGAACTATCACATATGCAAATTTTTGCAATATATTGATGAGTGATATCTGTGATAGTTTTTGCAAATGATATCTTGAGCAAATGTATGCAATGTTTGAAGCAAGTTTCAATGTATGTTAATGTGTCCTGTAAATTATGTGTGAAGCAATGTGTGAAGCAATGTTTGACAAAATGTGTCCTGTAAATTATGTTAAGCCCAGTAACTATTTCAATTTACTCTTCTACCTAAATTTCAGTGTCCTGTCAATGTTGATTATGAGTTTGATATTGGAATTATCCATTAGCAATGTGAGTTTGATATTGGATTGAGGATCATAGAAGCAATGTGAGTTTGATATTTTGAGAATGGTATCAAATTTTGCATGTACTGATTGTCAAACTGATTGTCCTGAGAATGGATAATTCCAAACTCCAATATCAAACTGATTGTCCTGTAATGAATGGATATTTCCAATGGAGTTTATCCTGGAATAAGCAAACATAATTTCCATGGATAATCAATGTGAATGACTGGATATTTCACATTATCCATGTACTCAAAATAACTTCAAAAATTTATTGAGAATTATGTTTGGAGTTTGGAATTATCCAATCTCAAAATTTTTGAAGTTAGTTTGAGAATGCATATACTGAGTTTATCCATGGATAAGCAATGTGAATGGATAATTCCAATATCATAAATTTTTGCAGACAAAATGTTAATAATGCTAAACTGATATCCAAACTGAATGGATAAGCAATGTGAATGGATAAAATTTCTGATTCTCAAGTCACTCATATTCTGAGTAATCTTCATAATGTTAATAATGCTAAACTTGATATCCTGAGTAACCAATTGTCCTGAGTAATGTTAATAATTTTGTGACCAATCTTCATAATCTTCATAAAATTTTTTGAGTAACCAATATTCTGAGTAATCTGCATAAATTTAAAAATTTTTGAGTGATATTCAGTAAACTTGATATCCTGATATCATAATGTTAATAATGTTAATATTCTGAGTAACCAATTGTCCTTTTAATATGTGTTATCAAAAATATATCCCTCACTCAAACATATCTAAGGTCACTCAACCTTTTTTAATGAATGTGTAATTTTTTAATGCTAAACTTGATATCCTGTTAATTTTGAATTATCATGTATCCAATTGAATTTTTTACTGACTTTGTAATTTTGTATTATAATGTACCCACACTCCCCTTGCAGATCAACCTCTCAGTGAGAGCTTCATCCCTTGGTTAGAGCTTCATCACAACTTGGTGTTTTGAGTTTGGTTTTTCAGGTATGGAGAAAAATTGATTGAATGTGTAATTTTGTATTGGGCATGTTTTTAGTTATAGATGTGTATTCAGTTATGGAGAAAACTTGATATGTTAATGAGAAATTGAGATATTCAAAAATATATTTACATTGAATATATATTTCATATCTAATTGGGTGTGATATTTATATTTTTTAGTTTATGCAAACTATATATTCAATTTTTCAGTGCAATTGAGATATTTAAATGTTAATTAGAAATTGAGATATTCAAAAATATATTAATGCAATTGGATGTAACAGTGGATGTCCTGAACAATCTTAGCTTGATAAGTTTGATAAGCTTAATAGCAACTTCCAATATATCCATCAAACTTATCCGCTTATCAAGCTTATCAAGCTTATCAAGTTTGATATATTGGAAGTGAACAATTTACATGTAATAGCACATTGTAAACTTGATAAGCTTGATAAGCTGGATATAATAGCAACTTCCAATATATCAAACTGGATATAATGCAATTGGATTCAAAAATATATTAATCCAAAATTGGGTATATTATGTCCTGAACAATCTTAGCTTGATATATTATGTCCTGCACTTATATTAATAGATTTTCAGTAATTCATATAAACAACAAGCTTGATATATTTTTGGGTGTAATTAATAAATTGAGATATTCAAAAATATATTACTGTAATTGAAGAGGGGGCCAATATCTCAAGCTTGATGAATTGGTAATTAGGTGTAATTTTCAGTGCACTTGGGTGTAATTTTCATTTAGCTTTCATGTATAATTTTCAGTGCAACTTCCAAGATTCCAAGATTGCTGAAAAAATTGAGCTTGCTGAAAAAAAATCAAATGGCCAAGTGGGAAGGTCGATGTAGAAAGTCGATGTTGAAAGATATAGGACACTGTAGATATAAGGATTTTGCATATGAAAAAAACAATTTTAATTAAATGCATATGCAAAATTCTCTCAAGAACTCATCTTCATCTTTTAATTTATTTCGCAAGCACAATTTTGTCTTGCAAAACCAAAGTGTTGAGTTCTTCACATCAAGTTTATATTGCAAGCTTGAGCTTGAGCTTGAGCTTGAAAGTGTTGAGTTTTTGATATGGAAAACATGGATTTGAGTTTTTGAATGCCCATGAGTTCATTTGCATTTGAATTGATACTTTGATAATTTGAGTTCAATGTCAAGTTGCTTGGAATGCCAATGATTTGCATTATGTAGTGGAATTTTTTAATTTGTATTGGAAATATTGGAATTGTTATTGGAAATATTGGAATTTGTATTGGAAATTATGTATTGGAAATATTGGAATTGTTTTTTTCATATGCAAAATTGCAAAATACATAGGACACTGTAGATATAAGGATTATTGAGAATTATAACAACAGAATAATTGAATTCATATGCAAAATTTTCTTCATATGCAAATGTCAAATTTTTTGGGTCCTGTCAACAGAATTGAATGCATATGCAAAATTCTCTACATTGCCAGGACACTTTACATATGCAAAATTCTCTACAGTGTCCTGGCAATCCTATGCATTGCCAGGATTTGAAACAAATCATTTTGATAATCTCTTAATTTTTGCATTACAGTGTCCTGTGAAGATTTTTTTTAATATGAATTTGTTAATTTGTTAATGATAAGAGCTTGCTGATAAGAGCTTGATGATTTTTTAATTTGTTACTGAAAATTTTAATGTTGGATGACAGCTTGCTGATTTGCTTCATTTTGGTTATTTTTTAAACAGGACACTTTCATGCAAATTTCCAAAATCCTGTCACAACACTAATCCTGTCATTGCCATGTTATTGCATATGTACTTGACATGCTTCATATATTTGCTTCACTCATTTTAGGGCTGAATTTATGTGTAATTACACATATAAATTGGGTGTTATGTTTATGTGTAATTGGGTGTTATGTGTAATTGGATAATAGATCATTCTTACATAAATATAATGGATAACCTGAAGTTGCTTATACATGATGAATTGCTTATATAATGGATAACCATAAAAGCAAGTTGCTTGGATAACCATATGTAGAGACTTTTGCATATTCAATGTAGAGAATTTTGCATATCTAGAGAATTTTTTGGGTCCTGTCAATGGCATTTTTTTTTATATGCAAAATTCTCTACATATGCAAAATTTTGATATGCATATGCAAAATTCTCTACAGTGTCCTGGCAATGCATAGGATTTTCAAATCCTGGCAATGTCAAACTTCTCTATGTATTGCAAAATTGGGTTATCAAAAATGATATAAGGAATGTCAATATTCTATTTCATATGTATGGAAAACCAATTGACTATCCTGAGGATTTAAATTGGTTTTGGTGCAATTGGTTCAATTTGTGTAATTTTGTTCAATTGGTTTTGGGTAAGAGTTTGAAATTTAGTCTCACATTAGCATTTGGGTAAGAGGTTGAATACATTAAGAAAAAAATGGATGTTATTGCATTGTCCTGTGAATGTTAGGAATGAAGCTTGAAGAATAGAATTATATCTCTAATTCTATTCTAATAGTATTGTCCTGTGAATTCTATTCTATTAGATATATAATTTACACTGGAATTTCTATTAGAACAATTCTATTCTAATAGAGATATAACAATTCTAATATTGAGAAATGAGTTTGAAAATGAAAGCTTGAGTATTGTTTTTTTCATATTCAGAAATTGGATGAGAGCTTGATATGACAGAATATTGGATAACTATTGAAAGAATATTGAGAAATGAGTATTGGATGAGAGCTTGAAATGAGTATTGTTTTTTTTCATATTCAGCAATTGTAAGAATATTGGATGAAAGCTTCAATACACCCAATTCTCTATGCAATATTCACAAATTTTCATTTTGATAAGCACTTCATTTTTCCCTGAAAGTGTCCTGTGAAGAGCTTGATATGAGCTTGCTGATCCAAATGTTTATTCCAACTTTAACATGTAGAATACAATTTTTCAATTTTTCAAGGCACACTTTTTCAATTTTTCAATGAGCTTGATATGGATGTAAAAAACACCAATGCACACTTTTTCAATTTCAAAACTTTTGATTGCCACCAATGCACACTGTAAATTGAGATAGGCCTGAAATTGGTGTTTTTTTTCATGGATGCAATTTCAAAAATTTTGATTGCCTGACAGGATTTTCATTGCACACTTTGTGTTCTTCATTTCTTTTCATAACACATATGATAATACATTGTCCTGTTAACACATATGATAACACATATGGTAACACATATGATAATACAAACTTTTTTGATAAACATTGTCCTGTTAACTTGAATCAAATTTATATTATGCAATTTTTTGGTGAACATTGCAATGGGGATACACAGGATTGACCTAAGCTTTCTTAGTTATAACTTGAATTTTTTGGTGAACCTTGCAATGGGGGTAAACAGGATTGTCCTAAGCTTTCTTAGTTATAACTTAGGCATACATGTGAGAACTTGAATTTCTTAGTTATATGATCAAAATTTCTGCCTTTGAATCTCATTGAATCTCAAGTTTCCTAAGCTTTCTTAGTTATCTCATTGTCCTAAGCTTTTTCATACATGTGATAAAAAATTTCTCATTGAATCTGAAGTTATATGTGATAGCTTTTTTTTCTCATTTGATACTTGATACATGGAATTTCTGAGTTATATAGCTTTTTTTCTCAGTTGATACAATGATCAAATTTTGGAATGGAACAAAATTATCTCAATTTTATCAAAATTATCAAAATGATCAAATTATCTCATTGTCCTGTTAATATGTGTTATCCAAGTTTTGGTAAACATAAATCCAAGTTAATAATGTTCAATTTTTAACATTTTTAACATAAATCCAAGTTAATAAATCCAAGTTAACATTTGTCTGCAATGGGACAATGCATTTTTTTGATAAACATTGTCCTGTTAACATTATAAACATAAATCCAAGTTAACATTATTAACATTTTGATAAACATTATGTCTGCAATTTCATATCAAATTATGTTTATCCAAGTTTATGTATCCTGTGACCAATTTTTTTGATACACATTGTGATAAAGAGAGCTTCAAAAATTAGTGTTAATGTATAAAGTTTGGATATTGTTTCTAGCATTGTTATTGGTTCTAGCAGTTTTTTATTTCATGCAGTTTTTAATTGTTAATGCATTGTTATTGTTTCATGCATTGTTATTGTTGGTAAAGAGAGCTTCAAAAATTAGTGTTAATGCATTGTTATTGTTTCATGCAGTTTTTTATTGGTTATATAACCAAGCATTGGTTTTGAACTTGGATATCTGTTAACATATGCACACATACACCAATGAAATTGGAAATCTGTTCAAAAACATACACTAAAAACACAAAAAATAATTTTTGAACTTGGATGTAATTTTCTCCATGTGTGCACACATACACCAATGCACACTTTTTCACTTGAAACTTTAATTTTGAAACATGGATGTAATTTTTGAATGAATATAAGCAAAAAACTGAGAAGCACACTTTGTTAACTTGAAATTCAAGCTGGAGATAGAAGAATTGAGCATATGTGTACAAAAGAATTGAGCTCTCACAAACTTGGAGATAGAAGTTTGAGGTATATGTATAAATTATACAATTGAGCTCTCACAAGCTTTTTTGAATGTCCAAAAAACTGAGAAGATAGAAGAATGTGTATGTGTATTGAATAAATATTGAATAAATGTGTATGTGTATGTATGATTCTCAATTTAAATCCTGTTTGAATGTTGTGTTTAAATTTACTGATGATTGCAATTCTAATGAATTGCAATTTAAATCCATGTCAACATTCAATCCTGTTCATTGTTGACTTGAAATTCAATTAGAACTCAATTTATGATCCTCAACAGTCAATGATGCAATTAGAAGTTAACATTTTTAGTTATGGGTGTATTCACATTGGCTGAATGAAATTTTTGCTTGATCAAATTACCTTGACGAAAATTCATCAAGAAAAATTTAACTGGATGAAAATTTTTCACATCAAGTTAACACATGAATGTTGGTCTGCAGTTGGGTGTATTCACTGTGATTTTTGTATATGTTGACTGTATTCTAATATCTTGATTTTTAATATCATTCACTGTGATTCTTTTAATGTCATTGGGTGTATTTACTCTCATTTGGCTGAATGATATTACAAAAGTCTATGCTGAAATTTGAATGTATTCAAGGTAACATATAAAAATTTGATTAAAGTTGAATGTTACTCACCAATTTCATTTCTTATCCATTTCCTCATACCAAAAGCTTATTTCAAGTTTCAAACAAATTTCATTTTCTCATCAAGTTTCATCAAGTTTCATTTTCTCATCAAGTTTCATCAAATTTCATTTTCTCATTTTTTTCTTCCAGTTTCAAACAAGTTACAGTTGAAAGAGAAAAATTTCAAAGAGCTTGATGTTGTTACCCAGTTACTCAAACAAGTTTCAAACAAGTTGAAAGAGAAAAATTTCCAGTTTCAAACAAGTTACAAGTTACTCATATCCTCAATTATTGAAGAGCTTGATGTTGTTAATTTCAAAATGTTGCACCTCAACTCTTATGAAATTTGAGTTTAACATGAAATTAAACTGAACTTTGGTATTTGATGATATAAGAAAAATGTTGACCTTAACATTAAATTATCAAATGAAATTTGAGTTATTGAACTTGAAATTGAATTTAATTTTGAACTTGAATTTTTCTAATGCCCAAATTCAAACTTGAGTATTCAAATTTTTCTCATGCAGTATACTCTTCTGAAATTTGAGTTATTGATATGGAATTTGAGTACTCATATTCTGAAATTCTCAAATTTCCGAAGAGTATACTTTGGGAATATTTCTCATGTAATTTGCAATTCTAAAATTTCTGATGATATGGAATTTGTGCATTTGACATTGAAGTTCAATAACTACTCAAATTCTGAAATTCTCAATTAGAAACTGGGAGTGTTCATTCTCAAAATGAACATATTCACCCAATTCCAAATTGGGAGTATTTTAATTGAACATCTACCATATTCTCAAAATGAACATCTAATATACGCTAATAATGTATTTTAATTGTAATTAGTTTGGGCTTAATTTGGATAGGGCTTTAGCTCGACGCAGTAGGAGAGAACGAGAACGAGAACAAGAACAACGTAACATGTCTCACGCTCTGCCTTCTGACGGTGTACTTGATATACCTCACATAACACCAGCCATAACAACTTCTCCGGTTGAACAAGAACATGTTGTCTCATCCTCGCGTAACGATATGATTTCCGGGCAAGTTCCTGGACCATCTGTCAGGTCATTATCAACTCGACTGTACATAAAACCTTTTCACCAAGCCATGTATTTTAGTAGTGTTTATTTTTGTGTTTAAATTTGGATAGGGCTTTAGCTCAACGCAAAAGGAGAGAACGAGAACAGGAACAACGAAACATATCTCACGCTCTGCCTTCTGACGGTGTCCTTGATATACCTCACATAACACCAGCCGTGACAACTTCTCCGGTTGAACAAGAAGATGTTGTCTCGGCCTCGCGTAACGATATGATTTCTGAACAAGTTCCTGGACCATCTGTCAGGTCATTATCAACCCGACTGTACATAAAACCTTTTCACCAAGCCATGTATTTTAGTAGTGTTTATTTTTCTGTTTAAATTTGTATAGGGCTTTAGCTCAACGAAAAAGGAGAGAACGAGAACAGGAACAACGAAACATATCTCATGCTCTGCTTTCTGACGGTGTCCTTGATATACCTTACATAACACCAGCCGTGACAACTTCTCCGGTTGAACAAGAAGATGCTGTCTCGGCCTCGCGTAACGATATGATTTCTGGACAAGTTCCTGGACCATCTGTCAGGTCATTATCAACCCGACTGTACATAAAACCTTTTCACCAAGCCATGTATTGTAGTTGTGTTTATTTTTCTGTTTAAATTTGTATAGGGCTTTAGCTCAACGAAAAAGGAGAGAACGAGAACAGGAACAACGAAACATATCTCATGCTCTGCTTTCTGACTGTGTCCTTGATATACCTTACATAACACCAGCCGTGACAACTTCTCCGGTTGAACAAGAAGATGCTGTCTCGGCCTCGCGTAACGATATGATTTCTGGACAAGTTCCTGGACCATCTGTCAGGTCATTATCAACCTGACTGTACATAAAACCTTTTCACCAAGCCATGTATTGTAGTTGTGTTTATTTTTCTGTTTAAATTTGTATAGGGCTTTAGCTCAACGCAAAAGGAGAGAACGAGAACAGGAACAACGAAACATATCTCACGCTCTGCCTTCTGACGGTGTCCTTGATATACCTCACATAACACCAGCCGTGACAACTTCTCCGGTTGAACAAGAAGATGCTGTCTCGGCCTCGCGTAACGATATGATTTCTGGACAAGTTCCTGGACCATCTGTCAGGTCATTATTAACCCGACTGTACATAAAACCTTTTCACCAAGCCATGTATTGTAGTTGTGTTTATTTTTCTGTTTAAATTTGTATAGGGCTTTAGCTCAACGCAAAAGGAGAGAACGAGAACAAATACAAGCAAGCACATCTCGATATATGCCAGATGCGACCAAATTGGACAGCGCATGATACTTCCTTCATCTTTCACTGACAGTGCACGTCACATGTTTGAAATATTTCAAGACTCAATGGCTATCACACGTTATAACCAGCACCCGGATATTTTTCTTACCATGACCGCAAATCCAAAGTGGCCAGAAATTACTTCGGCTCTACTGCCCAATCAAAAGGCTACCGACCGTCCAGATTTAGTCGCACGTGTATTTGAGTTAAAAAGAAAGGCTTTGATGAAGGAGATTGATGGAAATAATGTATTTGGAAAGAAAGTAGCACATGTATTTACAATTGAATTTCAGAAACGGGGTCTTCCACATATGCATGCTCTTTTCTTTCTTCGTGGACCCGATAAGATTCATACATGTGATCAAGTGGATAGAATTGTATGTGCTGAATTTCCTGATCCTGCTCAAGATCCTGCATTATTCGATACTGTGTCAAAATGTATGGTACATGGACCATGTGGTGCTCGGAATCCAAATGCCTCATGCATGGAAAATGGTAAGTGTACTAAGAAATACCCTCGAAATTATGCAGATGCAACAACCTTGGATCGTGATGGATATCCTATTTACCGTCGTCGTAGTAATGGGCATCTATATACTGTAAGGGGGCATCAGGTTGATAACCGCGATGTTGTGCCGCACAACAGGTATCTCTCAAGGCGCTTTAACTGCCATATTAATGTCGAAGTTTGTGCCGGGGTAAGATGTGTGAAGTACATTCATAAGTATATTTATAAAGGTCATGATCGGACCACAATGGTATTGGGCGCAGTAAATGAGATCCAACAATACCTTGATGCAAGATATATTGGACCACCTGAGGCTGCCTGGCGAATATTCGAGCATCCTTTGCATCAAGAGATTCCGTCAGTTCAAAGATTGATACTTCATTTACCAGGGCAACACCGTGTTATTTTTGATCCAGATGAAGATGTAGATGCAATAAGGTCTAGGGCTGAAAATGATAAGACAACTTTGACTGAGTTTTTTACATGTTGTGCTTTACATGAGTCTGCGCATGATCTCACATATCAAGAATTTCCCCAAAAGTTTGTGTGGCATTTGTCAACAAAGGTCTGGACTCCAAGACAATCTGGATATGCCATTGGCAGAATGTATTTTGCCTCCCCTAATTCTGGTGAGAGATTTTATCTACGGTTGCTACTAACAGTTGTTAAAGGGCCAACATCGTGGGAAAATTTACGCACATTCAATTCGATCGAGTACCCTACATTCAAAGCAACATGTATTGCAAGAGGTCTTCTTGAAGATGATTCCGAGTGGAGACAATGTCTTGCCGAGGCTTCAATTATGAAAACAGGATATCAATTACGAAGACTGTTTTGTATTATTCTTATCGAATGTGTGCCGATCGACCCCCTTGCATTATGGAATGAATTTTCAATGCACATTTGCGATGATCTTCCACATAAATTGCAAACTTTATTTGCAATTTCTACCCCAACTCAAGGCCAACTTGAAGATTATGGATTATTCCTTATCAATGAATTGCTTGAGGAGTACGGTAAGTGTCTATCCGACTTTCCACCAATGCCACTTTCTGCTGGAGATTGGAATGAAATTGTTGGCAATAGATTGTTGCATGAACATCAGGAACTTATAAATAAAGCGAAACAATTGGATGCACAAAAAGACATTGATTGCCTCAATGATGCACAACACAATGCTTATTCAGCAATTACTTCATCAGTATTTGAAAATAAAGGTACTACATTCTTCTTGAGCGGTGGTGCTGGAACTGGAAAGAATTTTTTGTACAATGCAATAGCAACAATGTTGCGTAGTCTTGGAAATATAGTTATCACCGTCGCGTCTTCCGGTATTGCATCATTGCTACTTAGCGGAGGTCGGACTGCACATTCCACATTTCGTATCCCGTTAGATGTGCATGATACTTCAATTTGTAATTTTAGCAAGCAATCCATGCAAGCTCAATTATTCAGAAAAGCAAAACTTATAATATGGGATGAAGTACCTATGCAACATCGGCACTTTGTTGAGGCAGTGGATCGATCGTTACAAGATATGTGTGATAACCCCAGAGCATTTGGTGGTATTACTGTTGTTCTTGGTGGGGATTTTCGACAAATCTTGCCCGTCATACCAAAGGGGGTTCGAGAAGAAATTGTTGGTGCCTCATTGAGACGATCTTTATTATGGTGCTCTGTACAAGTTTTGATCTTGGATCAAAATATGCGGTTAAATAACTCATCTGTTGAGAATGCAAATTTTGCAAAATTTATTTTGGAGGTATTTTATTTCATGCCTAATTTAATTTTACTTACTATTTTTATCTTAGCCATTTCTTCACTAAAATTATATCTATATGTATTAGGTTGGGACAAATCCTACAGAAGTGGTAGAGCTTCCTTCTAACATATTCAGGTGCAAGGATTTAAATGAGTTAATACTTCGAATTTATCCGCAGCTTGATATTGAGGGTGCCGTGACTTCGGCATACCTTACTGAACGAATAATTCTTTCTGCACGGAATGATGATGTTACTTTTATAAATGCTGCTGCATTAAACATTTTTCCGGGACAGAAGATTACGTATCAAGCTGCAGACAGTTTTTCTGAAAATGATGAAACCGATCCAACCATTATGAATAGATATCCAACTGAGTACATAAACTCTTTGGATCCTCCTGGGTTGCCACAATTTACACTTGAGCTTAAGGTTGGTTGTCCTATTATTTTATTACGAAATATTGCACCAAAAGACGGGCTCTGCAATGGCACTCGATTGATGGTTGTCAGATGTGCATCACGTGTCATTGAAGCTCAAATTTTAAATGGGGATAAAGCCGGTTGTTTTGTGTTTATTCCAAGAATATCTTTGTCACCATCGGCTACAGAATTACCTTTTCATATGACAAGAAGGCAGTTTCCTGTCCGTGTGACATATGCTATGACGATTAATAAAGCCCAAGGACAATCTGTAAAATTCGTTGGATTTGATTTGCGGACCCCAGTTTTCAGTCATGGACATCTTTATGTTGCACTTTCAAGGTGCACATCTTTTGATCGTGTATGTGTCCTTCTTCAGCCCAACATAAATAACACAGTAAACATCGTTTACCCAGAAGTTCTGCTATGATTTCCAATGTATGATAAAAATTGTATGTAAGTTTTTTAACTCTCTTTCTTTACATTGTTTTATTTATATTATTTGTTTAAATGATCTTTTAAAAAATTATTATCGATTGTTGTCTAACATGCAGGTATAGCATTATCATACATTACCAAGCTTTAAAATGTGGACCCACATTACCATATATGGCAGGGTAAGAAATTTTTTCCTTTACTACATTTCATTGCATGACTTAATTGTTTTCGGTATGCATTGTTTGATAAAATTATGGTTTGTATTTTTATATAGATAGATGATGATGCAGATTTGGCAAAAACTGTAAGTTTCTTATCATAATTCTACATTATATTTTTAATATACTATGTTTGTATTAACATTTTTCTTCTCACAGGTTCTGTTACTTCAAAACAATCACATAAATGTCAGGCTATGGGGTTATATCGGATTTTGTTTTGATAAGGTATGCATACCGTTACAAACATTCCCATTTTGAAATTAAAAATTAGTGACGGTTTATTATTATTATTATTTCCAGCAAATTGCTAAAAGAACTTTACAAGCAACGGCGACGAGTCACATTGAAGACAAAGCAATCTTCTTTTCCGAGGTAATATAAAAATCTTAGATTTTGTTTTTCAAAATATCCTCTTCATTGACCATCCAAATACCTTTTTTGTTATAGAAGTGGAAGATGGTTCTTGCCGAGCTTGCTTGGTTCCAGAAAGCACGACATCCACCACTCCAACGAAAAAAGGTAAATAAATGTATAAATTTAAAATTTTCCATATTTTCAAATATATATTAATTTTTCTAGGAATTTTATGTTCTTAATTTATCTAGGTTATTGCTCATCCCATTAACTCTCCACTTTGGATTGAGCTTGACACATCATCTTTTTATAATGTGATGATGAAAAGGTTTTCTGCTTAAACACGATGAAGGTAATAAAAGTGAGTTGTACAAAGTAATTAGATATTTCTTCGTTTCTAATTTTTCTATTCTAAGCTATGATTTTATTTTTAATTTTCAGGACACACGGCCCTAGCTTCAGATGTAAATTTTGTTGGTTTTAAATGCCGGTGTGAGAGATGGTGTTTTTGAAATTGGACTGCATGGTTGTTCAATCCAAAATGTATTTTTGTGTATATTTGTTCATAGTTAAGGGTTTTTTCTTTTGGCATATAGTTTAGGTTGTGTGATATTATTATAAGTCGATGTAAAAATATGTTGTCTTAAGTCCTGAAATAGTTCTCTTTCAATTTTATGACGTTTTAGGTTTAGGATTTGCAAGTAGTATTCTTGATACGAAGGCGGGCAAAGTAGACTGAAATGCCTGAAATAGTTCGATTTGAATTTTATGTTGTTTCAGTTTTTGGATTTGCATGTAGCATTCTTGATACGAAGGCTGGCAAAGTATACTAACCACTAATTCATAGTGAAATTTTGTGATGGGCATATCAGTACAAGAACTTAAATACAATTTTCCATGATAATGCCAGGTATGTGTATTGGTATGTGAAATTTGAACATGGGTTCTAAGGAAAAATATGCTATCACATAATGCATCCAAATTTTAGTACTATGCCGAAAAGTTAGTCAAAAATACATCTAAAAATTAAAGGATAATAACTGCTATGGAGTTGCCTCTACCGTCAAAGGGTGTTTGGCCACGAAGAATTTCCCATGGAACAATGCGAGGATCCTGATTAAGATCTGAATACACCATTCCATGAAATACATATGCTGTGCAATCATCAGAACATGATGCAAATTGATTATGACTTACTAGTTACATATGTGGTCCTGAATTGGGATGTTTTGCTCAATGGGAGGAAGAGAAGGCTTGATTATGGTGTGGTGGTGAGTTTTCTATTTTCAAGTAATGGTTTTTTTTTTGAAGTTCAGGTTTCAGGGTTCTATTTTCAAGCAATGGTTTTGTTTTGAAGTTTAGGTTTCAAGGAGCAAGAATCCTGAAGCTCTATCAATCTCGCGATGCACATATTCTACAAGATGAAGACCAAGGTACCGCAAAACAATCAATCAAATCCTTTGTTTTCTCAT
Source organism: Scilla litardierei (assembly GCA_030789695.1). Taxonomy (NCBI): domain Eukaryota; kingdom Viridiplantae; phylum Streptophyta; class Magnoliopsida; order Asparagales; family Asparagaceae; genus Scilla; species Scilla litardierei. The sequence continues at coordinate 178,948,035 of CM061141.1, read as the reverse complement.
AAAAATCTGTTCTTTATCATAAAATCTATTCTTTGATGGTGTTAGGGATGATGAGTCCAGTGCTTCATGTATTTGATATATGTGATAATTTTTCTATATGTTTTGTCATGAAGATATCAAATTTTCATGGGCTTTTTAGTGTATTGATCATGCTTCAATGGAGTTAGTAATCTTGCCCTCTCAGTTTTTTAGTGTATTGATTGCATTGGCTGATACAATTCGTCATTTTCAAATACTTTAATGATATGTTTGCCAGGTTTAATACTCTAATTGGTTATAAGTTTTAGTACAAATGAGTGCAAATGATATTTATCACTTGCATCCTGATAGTTAACAAATTAGCATCCTGATAGTTAAAATGATACTTATCACTTGCACTCCCTTGAAGTTTCATTTGCACTCATTTGCACTATTATTTGCACTCATTTGCACTCTCTCATTGTTACACTGCTAAATACTCCATTTTTAGGTTCACAATATGTTTAAAAATGAGAATTCATGTTTCTCATTTACTAAATTTTCATGTTTTAGTTACATGGAGTAAATGAGTTGTTGCTGCTCATTTTCTGTTTTTGGAGTTTTGTTACTTGAAGTATAATGAGTTTTATTGTGCATATGAGTTTAAGTTTTTGGCGTATAATGAGTTGATAAAAGTAATCATATCAATGTATTTTCTTAAAACTCATTACCTCATTTTTACAGGACAAAACAAATCCTGAAATAATCCTGTAAATACCAAGAGTAAAATGGATTTACTCCCAAGCATTATCCCATTAAATCATTTTTTTCTCAATATTAACCCAACCCCAAGCATTTGATATAACACCAATATTTTCTGTTTAAAATATCAGTTGAGTCAAGTTTGTGTTGTTGTGTTTGTCCAGTTTTTAAATTAGTCCAGTTTGTGTTGAAATAACACCAAGTTGATATGCATTATTCCAATTTGTGTTTTTCTTGGTTAACATGATATAAAGTCCAGTGTTATCGTGTTTGATGGTGTATCGGGATATAAAGTTAAACACTGAAATTTATATCTGGACTTTATATCTGGTCCATTTTTAACATATGGTCTATTGTGTAACATGATATAAAGTCCAGTTTGATGTTCAGTCCAGTTTGATCTTGAATAATCTTAGTGGTTAACATATGTAATTTCAGTTTGTTTGAGCAAACCAAAAAATGAACTTCCTCAGTTTGATGTTAAGCCCCAGATATGTTAACCACCCATGTAATTTCAGTGGTGAACATATGTAATTTCAGTTTGAATAACACATGCCCCCGATACACCATTTGTTAAAAATAATCTTAGTGCAAAACTAAAATGAACTTTATATCATGATCTTGGATCATACATCATATCCTGTTAAATTAGTCTTGCTACAAACAATCAAAATTGAGTGAGTAATTTTTGTTGGTTGTTTAATTCAGGTAGTTTGTAGAAATTTGGACTCATATGGCTGAATGCCAAAACTGAAATACTTATAGGCAGAGTAATCATGGCCCATGATAGTTTATTTATAGGTGACAACAACATCTAATCTATCTGAATGATTTTTTCTTTTGCATTTCAAGATTTCTTCTGCATTTCAAGATTTCTTTTTATGTGTATTCTTTTCTAATTTATGGAATAAAAAAATAATTATAATGTTGATGCAATGTTGGCCATTTCAAGATTTCTCCTGTTTATTTTTCTCTCATTTTGGCCAGAACATATTATTGATGCAATGTTGAAGAATTCTTCAACCCTCATATGATTTTGAGAAAACAATTTGTTTGTATTTCTGGCCAAAACATATGATTTTACAGTCTCTCATTGATGAATAAAACATTGCTGCTGAGATATTACGGGTGATAACCTGGAAGTGTACGATACATATACTTGCTCAATTTTAGCACATCCAATTCACCTGTCATTTATGAAAATGAATTTAGTCATCTAGCACGTACAACTAATCTATTTTTGCATTAAAATTCACATTAAGATAGCCTTTGCTAAGATAGTGTGCAAATGTAGGTCATACAGTTGTGCGACGCATCGGGTGAACAGAGGTTGTGGCCTGATAGGAGAAGTCCTGATAGCCTATCTATGCCAAGTAGGCCTTCATCATGTCTGCAAAATGCCTGAGAACACCGTGCAGAAATGGAGCACGGACACAAAGGGAGGCTCAAGATGTCCAACAAGACAAGCAATCAGCATCATATGCTTGCATTCTCTATGGATTTCTGATTTGGGTTGCCAGTTTTCTCATGTGTGTGATTTTTGTACTCTTTTTAAAGTTTTGTTTGCTCTGTTCCATATGTGCAGTATACACTGTTCTGCCTTTTGTTTTTCGCCATTTTTTGAACCATGACCATAGTTGTGCTCAAGCTTATGATAATTTTGCAGAAATTATCTATCATCAATTCTTATTCAGGGGCTTTTCCTTGGGATCATGATGATCTTTCATAGCATGCAAAGGTGAGTCTGATGCCTCTAATGGTATATACATCTTCCCAAGCAACTTTGATTCTTTCTTATATGGTCTTATTTGTTCTCAGTTAGCTAACAGTGAGCATATGCATGTACATGCTTTACACTTAAGTTTTTGCCTGCTTCTTTGTGATGAATGCAGGCTGCTCGGATCTTGGTGGTCCTTATGTTTAAGCATGAATTTGATTCTCGCTATCAGAAGCGCGAGGATAAGTTATATATTGCACAGCTGTATTTCCCTCTCATTGGACAGGTAGGCCTTGCTTCAAACTGCATACATCTAAACAATGATTGCATCCTTTAAACTGTTGCATATCTGATATTTCCAATTGAAGGTGATTGGATGCAGAGACAAAATATGATGACATGTTTGAAAGTAATCTTTGATTTATTTTTTGTTACTTGAAGCTAAGAAGCTTAAGACCTGGCATAGCAACACATCTATAAGTATATCGGTGCGTGTTGGTTACTGCCTCATGCAATTGACATGTCTTCGAGTCCTAACCTAGACTAGATTCTGAAGCTCTGAAAGTTTTTTGTATCTACAATGTACGTGTCACACGCACACGAAATTGGGTCTACTAGCAATAAGGAAATTGGGTCTATCACAATAATCTGAATAATGATTTTTTTTAAAATGCAGGCCAAACTAGGAAATCATTGATAGGAGATGATTTTGTCAGCTAAAAAGCATCATAATTGAACGCCTTTTGTGCCCTCATTTAATCATCAAGTGTTTTGAGGGATTGCCTCATCAAGTGTTTCTAGGGATTCCCTTTATTTTGAAATAACGGAGAGTAATATTATCAGGACCCTTATATTCGTCAATGCCAATATTCCTAAGAGTCGATTTCTCACAGTTTTTGCCATAAATAGCTTATACGCTGCATTGGGTTTGCCTCTGTAGCCTGGATGGTTACCAAATGGAGGAGATCCATGCTTACAGGCCTGACAAGGAATCCTGTGTGTTGGATCAAATATAAGTGCAATGTACGTTGATTTTCTGGCCAACATTATTTCAATCGTTATCTCTTAGTAGTGCTGAATTCTTGCCTTCTAATAGATGTTGCTTCTGATAGACTTATGAATGGTGCAAATCTAGGAGGACAACTTGGTGATGGATTAGGGAACATTATATTTTGTTGTATATGCACATGATTAGTTTGGATGATATCATGTTAAAAAATGATGTTGTACATGCACATGAAAATGTGATTGTTCCATCCTTCTAAAAATTGTATAAGAACTTTAATTTGTGGTGCATATGCATACAAAACAATGGAACCATTACATCAAGCAACATTGAAATTCCTTATGTATTGATGAAAGTAACAACATGTTCCTTGGAATTTGTTGGCACACTACACATTTTTAGTATGTGAACAACTTCTTGATACTGTCATATTATTCTCATGGTCCTTATTCATGCAAATAATCATACCTTAAAGATGTATAATATCTGACGGAAAATGATAATTGTAGCATACTATGGAATTCCATTGTGACCGTTTGCCATGTTTTGAATAAGAAGGCAGTTAATGTTATATGATAAGTTTTTGTGTTGTTTTATGCACGTACTTTGTTGTCATCACAAGATGTTGCACTGTGATTTCAATTACCATGTTAAATTTCAGTTCAATCCAGATGTTCGCTCTTCATCAAGAATTAGAAGAGACTAAGCAAGCCATGCTAGAGTTGGAGAACAAGGTCAAATTCAAGGAAGAGACTTTTGCAGTAGCAATCACTGCAAGAAATGCAGCTGAGAATTCGTTAAGGCTTGCAGTCCTGAGGTCCAAAATACTAAGGGAGCGGGTTGAGTATATGGCTCGCCAGCTTGAAGAGGCCGATAATAGGACATTTCCCAGGATCATTCAAAACAATCACATATATGTATGATGGCTATAGTAATGGCTTGGACTGAATTTTGTAAGATATGAGACTAATGTACATGAGAGCCTAATGAAATGGAGCTCTCAAAACCCCGAATTTAAGTTTGAAATGATCTCTTTATTGGTTACATTGTGTTATTTTTTTATTTTTATAGAAGAAAATTGATTTATTTGACAACCCTCAACTCCTGATAACCATACCTGTTTGCTCCTTGATGGAAATAGACGGGATAAATTGTATCAGATATGTTCTAAAAAATATTGATACTTTCATGCTTTTATGAGATTATTCATGCTTCAATGGTTTGGTTTGAGTTTCTATTTTTGTGGGTTTTCATTAGAACATCTTTTACCAGGTTAATGAGATTATTGATACTTCTATGTGTTGGTTGCCGCAAGCACCCGCTCTCCTACACAATCTGTGCCCATCTTTCTCCCAGCGCTTCTAGCTTAAGCACAATTTGAAAGCGGATAAAAAAATTGCAAGCATTCGAGCATCCATCCTTGAGAGGGGGAAGTATGATTTTGAGGGGCAATATCGTGATAGAAAGACGGCTTGGATTTAATCTTGAAGAATGAATGATTGAGATGAGATTTTGTGAAATGTTTTGGAGCGAAAAACATTTCTAGAGAAATAAAACTTTTTGGTGAATGAAAGTTTCTGAGGAATAGAAGAGTGCATGCAATTAATGCATTTGGAGAAAAAAAAACTTTAACTTGCACTTAATGCTGCAGATCGAATACTGCTGCAGATCGAATGATCTCTTCCTCAACGCGGGGCCACCGTCTTTTCGACGCATGGGGCAACAAAATGAGAATAATTTCCCGTGCCGAAGGCACCAGCTAAATTTTTTACGCTAATTTGTTATTCCGCACCAAAGGCGCACATGCCGAATTTGTTGTTATATGCCGAATTTGTTGTTCTGCGTCGACCAACGCCGAAGGTACCTGCCAAAATTTTTTTATGCTACTTTGTTGTTCTGTGCCGAATATGTTGTTCTGCACATTGTTGTTCCGAGCCGAATTTTTTATTTTACGCTGAATTTGTTGTTCCGTATCGAAGGAGCCTACGCCGAATTTGTTGCTCTGCCCTGAAGGTGCCCGCGAAATTTTTTAACGCGAATTTGTTGTTCCACGCCAAAGGCGCTTGCGCCGAATTTGTTGTTCCGCGCCGAAGGCGCCACGAAATTTTTTTACCCCTTATTTGTTGTTCCGCTCCAAAGGCGCCCGCGAAATTTTTTTACGCACATTTGTTATTCTGTGCCGAAGGCGTACACGACGAATTTGTTGTTTTACGCCAAAGGTGTCCGCTAAATTTTTTACACTAATTTGTTGTTCCGTGTCGACCATGCCGAAGGCGTCCGCTAATTTTTTACGCTTATTTGTTGTTCCGCACATTGTTGTTCCGAGCCGAATTTGTTTTTTACGCCGAATATGTTGTTCCATGTCGAATGCGCCTGTTAAATTTTTTAACGCGATTTTGTTATGCCGCACCAAAGGTGCCTGCGCTAAATTTGTTGTTCTACGCAAAATTTGTTATTCAACGATGAATCTGTTGTTCCGCGTCGAAGGCATCTGTGCCGCTAAATATTTTTACCCTAATTTGTTGTTCGGTACAATTTTTGCTGTAAAAATATTTTTTTGGAGTACAAAAATTTCACGGTGGAATAATTTTAGAAGAATGACTGAGATTTATTCTTGATGAATGAATTGTTGAGATGAGATTTTGTGGAAAGTTTTGGAGCGAAAAACATTTATGGGAAAATGAAAGTTTTTGGGAAATGAGGAAATGGGGAAATGAAAGTTTTTAGGGAAATGAGGAAATGGGAAAATGAAAGTTTTTAGGAAAAAGATATTTTTAGGGAAATGAAAAATTCTGGAGAATAGCAGAGAGTGCACACAATTAATGCATTTGGGAGAAAAACGTTAACTTGCACTTAATATTGCAGATCGAATGCTGCTGCAGATCGAATGATCTCTCCCTCAACGCGGGGCCCACCAGCTCTTTGATGCATGTGGCAATAAGATAATAAAAATTTCCCGTGGCGCCTGCGCTAAATTTTTTTACACCAATTTGTTATTCCACGCCGAAGGCGCCAACGCCGAATTTGTATTTCCGCACCGAATGCGTCCGTGCCGCTAAATATTTTTACGCTAATTTGTTTTTTTTGCGCAATTTTGAATGTGGAAATAATTTTTTGGGGAACAACGATTTTGCGGGGGGAAATCTTAATTGAACCGTGCCCGCGGGCACGGGTTATGACTAGTATATATATATAACAGGGATGTTATCAAGAGAAATTGGATAAGAGTTGTTAAGAGATTTTGTTTAAGAGAATATGGATAAGAGAATTTGGGTGATTGGGTATGTTGGTTAATACATTTTGTTGTATATGAGAAATGAGAAATTGGGATATGAGAAATTGGGGTTATGTATTAGGACAAACATATATGATTACTAGGACAAACTTTTAATTTGAGTGGAAATATTTTAGGTGGGATCTTTTAAAATTTGAAATTATTCAAATTTTTAGTTGATATGTTAAAACTTTGGGGGGGAAAAGCTTTGGGCCGCAACAGCTTTGGGAGGAAGGGGGGAAAGCTTGGGGGGAAAACAAATCTGACCATGGCTACTCAACCTCGCAGACCCACCAACTCACGCAGCCCAAAATCGCAGGTGCTCCATGTGCTCCAAGGCCGAGACACCCTCATCAACAACCATCACCAGCTTCTGCTTACTTCTCTCATCCATGTTGGTATCTCCCCTCTAATCTTCAGCAATATCAGCAACAACATCAACGAGACCATCTTCAGCAACCCCAAGAGCGAGCTGATCACCTGCATCTCCTCGGTTTTGCCCAGAATCCCATTATGGCCCAGAATCCGATCAGTCTTGCCCATGCAAATCTCATCAGAAACAACCTCGATCAGTCTCGCATTTTGGATTCCGCTGGAACTTCGACCAGCGGCCGTTCCTCTTCTTATTCACCCATCGCTCAGGTTCTTTTCTTCCATCTCTATCGTCAGATCCTCCCTCTTCTGCCTTCAGGTGCTTAATTACTAATATTTCATTTCATATCAAACACCTATATTCGTCTCCAGCATTTGGTAATTAAACTATTTGTTTGCGGTTTTACAGAACGAAAGGCTTCAATTGGGGCTGGAGAAAGCTCAATTTTGTTACTTTCCGTTTGCTGAGTTGAGCAGTAGATCCAATTTTTAGTTGGAGGGTAAAATTTCTTTTCCATGTTTTGTGTGTTGATCATTCAAAGTAGGTTAAAGTCCAATTTGTGAAAAAAATGTGAAAAATGATCATTCAAATTGTGCACAAGTTTGATCATTCAAAGTTCTTAGGGCATTTTACTGTTAGTTTATTTTGATATTTTGATATTTTGAATTGTGAACAAAATATTAAAGGGCTGAGATTAAAACATATGCTCACGATTTTTACGGTCGTTTTGGTCTTTTAATTATCTGCTCACAATTTTTGATATTTTTGGTCTTTAAAAAGAGCAGATATTTGAATTGTTCACAATTTTTGATATCCATGAGTTCTTATGGCATTTTGTTCACAATCTTAGCCCGTAAAATTTTTCATATTTTGTTCACAATCTCACAATTTTTACTTTTGTTTTGAAAAAGATTGCAGCAGGAAACAGGGTTTTTCTTAAATATGAAGTACTTTGAGGACTGTGAAATTGAAAGTGTGTCTCTTAAATATGTGAAATAAAAATGAAGTAATCATTAAGACTGTGAAATTTGTTTTAAGTTACCACATGGTTAGATGATAGAAAAATTGTGAAATATGTGAAAGAAAATTTGTTTTGCAAATCATTTTCTTTCCCTCTCATGCTATTTGCATGCTGGTATTTCAAGACTTTGAGAAGGTGATGACTGATTTATTTGATGCCTTCTCTTTTCCTCTTTAATTAGTCAGAGAATTTGGAATCATGATTCCACGGTCCCTTTTTAACCATAGAATTTGGAATCATGAATATTTCACCGTGGACAACTTCAACTTCTTTTTTTATTTTTCATAGATAGTGACGGCTGATTTGGTTGACTTCTTTCTTTATGTTTGGTTATTCATAAACCGTGGAATTAAGAAAATTTTGTGAAGGAAACTTTTTGGCTTCATCCATTCTATTCCTCATCTAACTCTTCTGTGTTTTGTCATTGTAGATTTGTTTTGTTCTGTCATTCACTTATTGGTTATTCTTTCAAAGGTAATATCAAGTTTAATGACGGAGGGGGTTAATCCGTTAATAGCTCATAAGCCTGTATTACATTTTTATGATATGTTCAAGGGGAGAAGAATACATATTAACTGGAAAGTAAACTTTAATGAAAATAAGTAGATAACTACAAGGCCATGCTCAATGGGTCAGAATATTTAGCAATAGGAGATGTCCAAAGTCCGAGTGTAGCTGAATTAACTGGAAAGTAATTTCAGCGATGTGTACTTACAAGATGTTAGAAATAGTTAAATTGCCCTTCTCATCATTAACCTGGTTTTATTTTTATGACAGTTAAAAGCTCGATAACTGCTGTTGGAAATGTGGGGAGAGAGCAGAGGTAGCTAAACTCAGGATGTGAATAGCTTAGACATTTGCACTGGAGATTAATGAGTGCACCAGTTTGTAGGATCCAACCAGTTTGTAGGATACCATGGTTCTGTAATTCCTAAATCATATCCTGATCTACCCAGAACTAAATTCTTTGATGCAGCTAATGCGTCATCTACCAGTTTATCAGTGGTATGCACTTCCATCCTTTGCATCCTTTATCTGGCCAAGCTCTGAGGGTTATACATTTTTGCATTTCTTTTTCTAATCTTAATAGTAGCATATTCATATTTTTTGCACTCTTGGAGTGATCTTAATGGGTTTAACAAAATTTATTTTCCAACTCAGCATCTCATGTCTGATGTTAAATTTAATCATAAAATACAATGACGTCATGGATTAACTTTATTTAAAGGAAAATAGTACTAATCAAAATGTTTGTAGTTATAGTCTACTATTAATATGACATATTGGTATGTATCTTGGGCCTCTTCACCCTTTGATCTATAACTTTTAGGATGTATTTTTAAACTGTTGACATCTGCGTGAGTGCTATTGCTCAGGCATTTGGCATTGAGATAAAAAATTGTTTTAGTTGTGCATTTGAACAAAGTTTGTACTTGTGATGTTCAGGAAGTGGAAGCTTCTGCTCAAGACCAGGCTGATAAGGATGCACATTGTTTTGGTGCTGATGATCATGCTATAGTTTCGTCTGACATTATTGTGAATAAGTCCCCGATTGTCGGTAATAAGTGTAGGTTTGCATCCTATAATTATATTCTCATTTGTTCTTCCTTCATGCTTGAAATGACATTTATCACTATTGAGTATATTTATTGTCCTTCTAATAGTATCTTGGATCTGACATGTAAAATGTGTCTTAGGAATGGGTTCGGGCCAGCCTGATATCAAGAGTAATTTTTTGCATTTAAAGGGACTGAAATTGTGTTCCAATTTGAAATTCTGTATGGATGATAAAGAAGAAAATTATATATTGGTACTTTGGGGTTACTTGCATTTGTTGGTGCATATGTGATCTTTAAGTAAAGTTGTTCGTTATCATGTGCAGATTTTCCAATTTACAGAGAAGAACCCAGATGTTTTGTTCCTTCAAGATAACTACGAGGAGCACAAGTCCATGTGTTACAGCTTGACTGATCATGTTCTTCCCTTTGTAGCTTCAGTTGCACCAATAGAATTGTAAATGCTAAATTGTAGCTTCAGGTTGTTGATGTTATAGCTTGAATATTCATGTTCATGTTTTTGTAGCTTCAAATATTGTTGTTACAGCTTGAATGTTTGGGTTCGGATAGGATTGGGAAGAAAAATTTCTCACTGTGGGGAGATTTGGAGCTTCAGGTTCGGATATTGCTATTGGGAAGAAAAATTTCTCCGACCAATAGAATTGTAGCTTCCGGTATGGATATTGTTGTTCTTACCAATTTTTTTGGCATATTCCTACTCTAATAGAACCCAATCTTAGTGTCGTGTTGTGCAGGTCCAAAATTATCTCATATATATATATATATATAATATATATACTAGCAAATGATATAAAAAGAATTCTCTCTCTCTCTTTTTTAGAGTGAGAAGCTCCGGCGATTCGTGCTCTTCGCTGACGGCATCCGAGGCCGGCCAGCCCCGCGGCTGGCCTGGCGGTGGTCGGATCGACGTAATTCCGGCGGTTCTGAGGGAGCGGCATGAGGAGGTGTCTTCGTTTTTGGATCTATAGCTCCTTTGCCACTGGATCTGGATCTCGATCGGATTTGTCAAGGCGAGCTTCAGATCTGATCGTTTCTCTTCAGATCTAACTTGTAGACAAGGCGTTGCTGGCGGATCTGCGGGAGGATCCGGTGACTTTGTCTTCTTGCTGATTATTGCGGTTCTGAGAGAGGTGTTCTTGGTCCAGCGGTGGATCTGGTCTTGGTTGGAGCTCTCGCCGGGATCTACCTGTGCGATAAGGCTGCTACTCCTTGGACGGATCAAGAACTCAGGTGGAGTTCTTGATCCGGCGGTGAGATTCTCCTCTTTGCTTTTTCTGCTGAGTTGTTTCTGGCTCAGATCTGATCTATTCTTTTGGTCGCTTCGGCTATGACTACCTCTGAGGGAGTGCCAAAGAGCTCCGAAGATGCTGGGGGATGGCGTGTCGTCAATAGGAAAGGGAGGGAGGCTAGGCATGTCTTCAGATCTCATGTCCAGGACCATGACCCCCCCGAAGATTGGTGCGAGGAAAACGCTTGAAAGAAGGATGATGAGGCCGGCCATCAACATTAAGATCAATCCCCTTGCTCCAAAGCTTTCTTGGATTGATGTGTGCTCAAACAGAAGGAAGATTGCTGATTCCTTGGAGATGGCCTATGTACCGCCGATTGTTGATGATGCTGGAGAGACGTATGTGTTGCTTTCTCAAGATGCGATAGATGAAGCGGCTAGCAATTGGGAGAATACTTTGGTGGCGTATGTGCTCGGCGATATCCCCTTCTACGGGCAGATGAAAGCTTGGGCTCTGCGATCATGGAAGAAGCAGGGGATGACCATCTTCTCTAGAGAGAACGGGTTCTTTTTCTTTCGATTCAAGGAGAAAGCTGACTGTGATGGGGTGTTGTTTGGGGGGCCCTGGATGTTCGACGGGCGGCTAGTCATGCTTCAGCGATGGGCGCCGGATCTGTGCTTTGATCGTGATATGCTTTCCACCGTTCCAATTTGGGTCCAGTTCCCTAATCTGCCATTAAAGTTCTGGTCCCTCAGCATACTCAATGTTATCGCTAGTGTTGTTGGCTCCCCTATTTGCTTGGACAGGGCTACGGCAACTCTGGAGCGAATGACGTATGCCAGGTGTTTGGTGGAGGTCTCAGCAGCTGAGGAGCTTCCCCTGATGGTTGTGGCCAAGACGGAGGATGGAGAGAGCTTCGAGGTGGTGGTGAGGTATGAAGGGAAGCCTCCGAGATGCAGCAAATGCAAATGTTTTGGTCATCAATGCTCTATTGCGGGGGGTCCAAAGGAAGCGGCTGGCTCCCTAAATGGTAATCCCAAAACTAAGATCGATAATGTTCCTTCTTCTCAATTCTCTTCTGGGCGGGAGGGGGCGGGGAATATGATTTTGAATAGCACGGATTGTAGTGATGTGTATGTTAATATGGAATGTAGCCCCAGCATTGGTGGGGGGCGGGGGAATGTTGATGGCACTGTGCATTCGGGACCCGTAGGGGTTTGTAATGAGCAGGACTCGGGAGGAGTCGTTGATGTAATTGTAGGGGCTGAAGGTGGGTCTTTAGGGACTATAGGAGATTGTAACAGGCAGGGTGATGTAGTGGATGCTGCTGATATGGGTAGAGGAGGGTTGAATGATAGGGGATGTAAGGAAGGTGAGGGAAGCTTGCTAGAGGTGTCTAGCTATCTGCGGTCTCCATGTACCGCTATTGATGATTGTAATGGGGTCAACATATGGGGGGAAATGATGGACTCTAAGAAGATTGTTGTTAGTAAGGCTGACAATGTTGGGTGTTATCCTTGGCTAGCTGCGACTAGGCCGTTAAAGAAATGTCATAAGCTAGCTGCGTCTAGCAATAGGGGTATTGTTGGCGGTGATGACAGGGGGAGTGCAGTAGACATCCTAAAAAATTCCCAGCATGCTCAAGAGGTCGATGGCGGTAGCGTTGGAAGGAGCTATCTGTTGGTGATGGTTCATGTGCATAAACTCGTAAGAATTTGTACAAAAGCTCAAAGGGAGAGGGTTAATGCTATGAATGCAGAGGGTATTGCAAAGCAAGCGAAGAATACGGGAGATGGTATCAATAGGACTTCTGAAGCTGCTTCGGGCGGTACCTGCCCTCAACAGGGAGCTGGAGACAAGGGGTCGGAAGTAGCGGAAAGATCCTCCTATTTTGATTGTATCAGCGGGAAGCAGCGACAAGGGGAAAGCATGGCAGGTGTGGGCCATCAGAGTGTGGTAATTGATAATGGAGTTGTGCTAGCTGCGACTAGCTTTACGGAGGGAGATGATGCTCCTTGTACAAAGACTTACCTCAATACTATTAAATTGGGGGGGATGGATCGGGGTGTTCGGGTTCGGAGTCGGAGTTGGCCCCGGGGCGTACGGTTCTAGCCAGGTCCCCATCGATCACGTCGGTCACCTGCACACGGCCATCAGACCACAACCCTTTCAACATCCTAAGGGTGAGCAACAATGCTCGCTTAGGAGCCTCACTTCTGGAGGATTCCTATGATAACATTAGCTCTGATAACGAACCTCTTGAAATGACTATAGCTAATGAAGCATGGCATGAGGAGCAAGCCGAGCTGAAACTTAAAAGTAAAGAACGTAAGAATCAAAAGAGCAAGGGTACGGCCTTTAAGGGTACTCGCAAAGCTCTAGAATAAATAAGGTTGTTGACATTCCCCTCCATTCCACTCAATGACAGTGCTCATTTGGAACACGAGAGGGCTCAACAATGTGGCTAGACGTAGAGAGCTCAAGGATCAGTTACGGAAATTATCTCCCTCCCTGGTTGGCCTTCTTGAAACCAAGGTGGTTGGGGCCAATGCCCATAGAATTCTTCAATGCTTTCCCAAGAATTGGATTTCTGTTGACAATCGTTCCGCCCATCACAACGGTCGTATTGTTATTTTGTATAACCCTGATACGTGGAAGTGTAGCATCGACGGGTTGTCTGCTCAGCATATCTCGTTAAAATGTGTGAATACTGCTGGGTTCACTACTATGGTTACGATTGTCTATGCTTCTAATTCCTACCAAGATCGTAGAGATCTTTGGAGAGAGATTGTTGCCATGGCCAATACCTATAATAACATTCCTTGGATCATAGGAGGCGATTTCAATTGTGTCAGATATGCCATAGACAAGGTGGGAGGTAGAGCTATTGATGGGTTCATGGTGGATGATTTTAATAATTGCATCAACTCGAGTGCTCTCATGGAGCTCAAAACGGTGGGTAACACCATGAGTTGGACAAATCGCAGCATTGGGCAAAAGCGTATTTCGGCCACTCTTGATCGGGTTTTTTGCAATAGCATTTGGATAGGTGTCCTTACTTCCTCTTACTGTGAATACATTGCTGGTGGTACTAGTGATCACTCCATTCTCATTGTTCACTTTTATCGGGCAGGATGTTCTGACCCCAAGCCATTTAAATTTTTTAATGCTTGGATTCGTAGCCCTGATTATCTTAATATTCTTAAGGAACACTGGCACATCAGGGTTAAGGGCTGCCCCATGATACGATTGTCTGAGAAGCTGAAAAATCTGAAAATGGGTTTGAAAAAATTCGGTGCGGCTTTTAGAGAAGCTAATGATGTGAGTAAATCTCGTGCTGAGCTTATTGATATTCAAAACAACCCATCCCTTCCCATATGTCCGAACTTACAAAAGAGAGAGCATACTCTCATTATCCAGAATGCTGAGGCTTTGGATATTGAAGAATCCAATCTTAAGCAGAAAAGTAGACAAGATTGGTTACATCTTGGAGACCGTAACTCTCGGTTCTTTTATACCGCCATGAAGTCTAGACAAAGTCACAATAATCTTGGGCACCTTATTGCCACTGATGGCTCGCACAATAATACTATTGATCGTCTCAAAGCTGAGGCTCCTGTGTTCTATTCCGGCTTATATAACCAAAATGACTATTGGAGGGTCTTTCCTTGTCTTACCACTAAAAGGGTTCTCACTAATGATGATGCTCTTTGGGTTGAAAAACCGGTCAATGCTGAAGATGTTAAGAAATCCGTCTTTCAGATAGGGGCTGATAAGGCCCCAGGCCCTGATGGGTTCAATGGTTTCTTTTATCAAAACTCTTGGGATGTCATTGGAGAGGATGTCACCTTAGCTGTGGTTAATTTCTTCAAGTCGGGAAAGTTATTTCGGCAGATTAATCATACTTTTCTCACGCTCATACCCAAAAGCCCCAATGCTTCGGGGCTTGGGGACTATAGGCCGATATCTTGTTGCAATATTATTTACAAGGTTATAAGCAAAATTCTCTGCAACCGCCTGAGTAAAGCTGTTCTTGGGCTTATTTCTCCAAATCAAGCCGCCTTCCTCCAGGATCGTTTACTTGTTGATTGTGCTCTACTTGCCCACGAGCATATTAGGGGATTCAATAATCCTATGGGAAGCCGGGCTTGTCTTAAATTGGACCTTCGCAAAGCGTTCGACAGTGTTAACAGAGAATTCGTTTACTATATGCTGCATAGGATGGGGTTCAGACACAAGTTCATTGGTTGGATATGTGAATGTATCTCCACCCCAACTTTCTCTGTTATGATTAATGGTTCCCCTTGTGGTATGTTCCAGTCTAATAGGGGGCTGAGACAGGGAGATCCCTTATCTCCGTACCTGTTTGTGATTGTTATGGAGGCTTTTTCTTTGCTCATGGCCAAGGCTAATATCTCTCGCAACATTATGCCTATGAACAGAATGGGAGCTGTCACTCATCTTCTCTTCGCTGATAATTTACTGGTTTTTTGCAAAGCTAATGTTAAATCTTTTGAGGGCCTAAGAGATCTGCTCTCTACTTTCAAATCCTTCTCTGGCCTTGAGGTTAACTGGACCAAAAGTGCGGGTATTTTCAGTAAGGGCACCAGGGGGCCTGGCAGTCTTGCTGATATCTTGGGTATTCGTCGTATGCAATCTCTTTCTACATATTTGGGGCTCCCTCTCTCTACTAATTATCCCAATGCCGCAATGTATGGCCGTCTGATTGACAAATGCAAGAATAGACTTCAGGGTTGGTCTTCCTCGCTCCTATCCATTGCTGGTCGCATTGAACTTGTCAAGTCTGTTATATACGGCATGGTGGGTTTTTGGATGCAAGCTTTCCGGTTCCCTAAATCTGTTATCTGATCTCTTACTTCCATGTGCAGAAAGTTTATCTGGGGGAATAACCATCTTTGGGCTTGGAATGATATGTGTGTCCCCAAACAAGAGGGTGGTGTGGGGGTTAGAAGCTTACATGAGCTTAATAACGCCCATGGTATCAAGCTGACTTGGCGCATGCTCACGCATAGCGGTATCTGGGCTTCTTTCATGAGGAATCATTATTTGAACAATTCGGGCTTATTTCTGGCTAAGTCTCATCCTATGAAATCTGGAACTTGGAAGTTCATTCTCCATTGCCATGAATTCACTAAAAAGCTTACAAAGCATAACGTTAGAGATGGTTCCTCTACACTCTTTTGGTATGATAATTGGCTCCCTTGTGGTATTCTTGGTGATTCTTATGAGGTCCCTGAAGCGGAAGAGAGGTACTTGGTCAGTGACTATTGGTCTGATGGTAGATGGGTGGAGAGTAATTCCCTTTCTACTGTCCGGCATATTATCAACTCGGTTGTTTTGTCTGCTGGCAGTGACTCCTAGTCCTGGGTTTCCAAATCTCCATCTCTTCGTAGTGCTTGGGATGGTTCCCGTGTTATTAAACCTCTCTTCCCATACTACAAGGTGGTGTGGTTTCAGGGGCATATTCCCAAGATGGCGATCACCTTACTGCGAGCTTTTCACGGGAAGCTTCTCACCCGTGATAAGCTCGTGAAATGGGGAGTGCCTACTTCACCTTTCTGTGTTTTATGTACTGATAATATTCATGAAGATAGGGATCATATATTCTTTGAATGCAGCTATACTAAATATATCCTTTGCAGGAGTTTCCTTAAGCTTGGGATCACTTCTACCTTGCCATCTACCCTGGCTGGAATAGGCGACTTGATTCTGGCCCTCTTTCATAAGAAGGACAACATAGGTAAGCTGGTCTGAACTGTCCTTGCTGTGATGATATGGCACATATGGAGGGAGAGAAATAGGAGAATATTTGAGGGCTCTAGTCTGATGCAGACACTCCTATTTGACAACATTGCTGATGATGTTAGAATTGCTCTGCGTCATGTTGTTTGGGATCAAGGTGATGGCGCTCCCCCTGAAAATTGGGGGCTCCTAGGCTAGGCTGACACTATCTTGTATTTTTGCTTCTTTTTGACCTACAGGTAGCGGATGGTGTAAGTATTTGCTGGGATGTAGGCGTCTGTGCCTCTACTCACATTACTGACATCCTTCTTCCACCCGTGAGTGTCTTGTATTTTTCCGTTATATCAATAAAGATGCAAAGCATATTCTCCATATATATATATATATATATATATATATATATATATATATATATATATATATATATATATATATATATATATATATTGGTTTTAGGTTTCTGCATGTGATTTTGTGCAGGTGATGATGTAGAATGATATGATTTAGAGTGTGTCGAGGCTTCAGTCGACATTGTCCAAGGCCGATGTCTATTTGCCCAAGCTTGGGCCTGATACTCCTTTCTCAGAATTTGCTTATGCGTAAGGAGAATCCTTAATTTTTATGAATAACTTTGACATATTAGTTGGAATTTTCATTAAGCAATGCAATTTGAATAGTCCAGTTACCGTAAGTATATAAGCAATTTATGTGCATGTCATAAGTATATAAGCAATTTATGTGCATGTGAGCCGAACCCATCCAAAATTATGATATATTTAAGAGTATTTTGATAGCTTGCACTGAGAAGTGTCTGTTTTTTTTGCTAGAGTGTCTGTTTTTAGGTAAGAATGGCAACAACAATATCTGAACCCATCCAAAATATATCATATACATGCTAAAGTGTCTGTTTTTTTTGTAGCTGAGAAGTAATGGAATGTGGGAAAGCAACATCCTTTCTTCTCTGTTTGTGGGTGGGGGAAGGGAGATGCTGTTAAGTTAATATCACACATTCATTTGTTTACTTTGCTAAGCGTTCTGAACGAGAGAGATCTAGGGATATAGAAGTCTGGTTTTTGCCATGTTAAGGCATTGCACTGTATGAAGGTAAAATTTTTTGAATGAGATGATAGTTAAGATCACCTCATTTTGAATGAGAGCACCTCATTTTGAAAGAGAGGATTGTCAAGATGAAATGGACAGACTTTTTGCAACATCACCTCATAAGATGTCAAGTTCAATAAATCCACATCCATGGACGGCAGAGAATGGAGAGAGGCGTTTGTATCGGAGTTTTTTTAATGCAGATGAGATAAGAGATGGGAATATTAAAAAGTCTCTGCGAGAAAGGATTGCTAGATAGCCTTCTCTCCTTCTTTCTGATTGAATAGCGAGCACCAATCCAATGGGAAGCAGCATATATATAATGCTTCAGAAAAATTCATAGTGAGTTTTTTCTTCAAAAAAAATTGCAAATTTATTTAGTTTTCAAATAATAGAACCTTCTTGCAGACTGTTGCTGATTGTATTTCAGGTTCATTGATATTCTTTAAGCTTATTTATGAACATTCTCTGTTGTTTTCAAAGGAGGGAAGTGGTTACATTATTGTTGATGAGATTCAACAAGCTTGCAAAGAGCATTACATGGAAGATGTTCTTATTGAGGATATTATCAAGGAATTTGACCAAGATAATGTAAGTATAAATAAATATTACTGTATCCTCAGTTAAAGTAGCTCTTAATTTTTTGCAAATTAGCATGCTCTGAAGTTTGCATATCTCCTACGGGTAATGCTTGAATGGCAAATTATGCATGTGTAGGAAATTTGCACTTTATGATTGTCTCTCATTAAGCTAGAGGAGATGGCGAGTGAATATAGCATTGGTATACCTCTTTTCAAAATGACATGCTCATATAGAAACTCTTCTTATTGAGTTTTTTAATGTAAGTTAATGTTTTTGGTGATCTGTGCTTTATGTTTCTATCTGGACATAAATAATTTTCATTGATTCATCGACAAATTATAGAAAAGGTAGGTAAATGCACATATGGTAACATGCGGGAATGACAACAAAGGTAGCGAAAGCACATTCAGATATTATCTGAATGTTATTCATGTCAGGAATGGATATCTTAATGTTATTCATTTCAAGAATGCATATTTAAAAGAGTTGTTTCAACCAATGAGTCAGGAGCATGTATGGTATATGCAATTGCATTCTATGCAAATTGTGTTATATGTCATGGTGGTTTGGTCTACAATTTTCAGGGAAAACATCATATTTTTTATCTCAAAATGTATAGCCGGTTTGGCTTTTATTTTACGCATTGTGGCAATTTTTCTGCAATGTATTTTCTGCACCGTGGCTCAAAATGTATAGCTCAAATTGATAATTTCCCTAACACAAAACTGATGTGGCAATTTTGTTTACAGTAGGTTTGAAGTATGCAGGCGTTGATGATTTTCCCAGCATGACAGGTCCTATGTGATGGCAAAGAAACTAGACGGTACACAACTTTTTGCTTGCACCAGTTGTAGCCAATTGCACATTTTGGATTCATGGATGCAAATATATATGTATATGAGGATGCGCAATGGACTTTCTGAGCCATTGCACCATACATTCACTCCATATTATGAATACATCTACACTTTTCATGCTCTATGATACTTAAGTTCAGGTTAGATTTTCAGTTCAGTTAAGATTTTCATTTTTTCGGTAAGATTTTCAGTTCAGGTAAGATTTTCAGTTCAATAAGATTTTCATGCTCTATGATACTTCGCTTCTCTTTCTGCAGTGGGTTTGAAGTATGCAGGCGATGATGATTTTCCCTGTATAACAGGTCCTATGTGATGGCAAAGCAACTAAAGGGTAAGCAACTTTTTGCTAGCAACAGTTGCAGCCAATTGCACATTTTGGATTCATGAATGCAAATATATATGTATACGCGGATGCGCAAGGGAATTTCTAAGCCATTGCTATACGATACCTAATACACAGTATCTGATGAATACATCTTCACTTTTCATGCTCTATGATACTTCAGTTCAAGTAAGATTTTCAGTTCAAGTAATACACACTATCATATGATATACTATACGATACCTAATACACACTATCTGATGCTTACCACTATATGACAACTTTTACAGCAACCAACAATGTCTTCATTAATAACATGCGTTACAAGGGGATTTTTTCAGTAACAAAGTTAAAGTCTTACATAATCTACTCTCTGGATTAGTTATTCTCCTCGTAATTTTCCTTGAAAGAGGAGTTGTTCTTATTTTTTGTCTGTAATAATACCATGGCTTATTACTGAAAGCAATGGTATTCTGTATGAATACTATTGCTTGCTGCATAATGCTCCTGTCATCTTTGAGTTCTGTAGAGTCTGGATTGAGATACAAATTTTTTGATGCTTTATTTCTTAATGTAACACTTAATAGGAAAAAACTGGAAGGAGTATGATCTGTTAAATAATTTGCGCCATTGGGAGAGAGTGAGAATTTAGTGGCAGATGCCTTTTTCTCTTCCACCAAGGGCGAAAACGATCTGCACCCCATGATGTAAGTTCTTTTTTGAAGAATTTTTCTCTTTGAGTTCTGTAGCTATGTATGATTTATGTGAGATTATACGTTCTTTTTCATATGTATCATTTATGTGAGATTATAAGTTCTTTTTTATATGTAAGTGAGTTCTGTAGCTATGTATGATTTATGTGATATTATAAGTTCTTTTTTATATGTGCATGGAATGTTTGGAAGTGATATACATATTTGTTCCCTCGGACTGGTTCAATGAACACCATTATGGTTCAAAGACATAATTAACTTAATGACACACAGATAATGTGAAAATGGGCTCTCTTCGTATCTGTTACTAAACTTAGTATGTCATTATCTTTTGGATTAATTTTTTTCTTAATACGACGGGGTCTGCATATCCTCCTGGGCAGTCCACTTGATAATAAAATTACATAAACTCCATCAAGTTGTTCCTAATACATAATTTGTTGCATAAAATAGTTGTGTTAAATATTGTGCATATCTACGTTTTGAAGCCTTACGGTTCAAATTTCCCTATTTGATAGCAAGTGAAACCAAATTCGTCATGCACGTTGACATTTTAAACCATATGATATAAATTCGTCAAGCATGTTGAGTAACTGAAATAAAGCTATTTCAGAATACATATTATTTTGAATACTTTTTCAATTTCTAAATTTGCCAGTTTTTTGCAGCTTCCAAAGCTAAAATTTTTCTCCTTACGAATTAGGCTTGATCAAAATTTGTGATTATTCTTTTAATTATCTTCACGTTGATGATAGAAAGCATTGCCCCATGTTTCTCTCTCAGTTTTTAAATAATGTTTCCCTATCAAATGTTGCCCAGACTTCAGATCCAACTTGGTGATAACATGCCCGCAAGGGCAGAGCCTATTCAAAGCAATGACGAAACACAGGTGTTCCATTAAGTGTATGATGTTGTGAGTATACCTTGGGATCATAAAATTACATAAACTCCATCAAGTTGTTCCTAATACATAATTTGTTGCATAAAATAGTTGTGTTAAATATTGTGCATATCTACGTTTTGAAGCCTTACAGTTCAAATTTCCCTATTTGATAGCAAGTGAAACCAAATTCGTCATGCACGTTGACATTTTAAACCATATGATATAAATTCGTCAAGCATGTTGAGTAACTGAAATAAAGCTATTACAGAATACATATTATTTTGAATACGTTTTCAATTTCTAAATTTGCCAGTTTTTTGCATCTTCCAAAGCTAAAATTTTTCTCCTTACGAATTAGGCTTGATCAAAATTTGTGATTATTCTTTTAATTATCTTCACGTTGATGATAGAAAGCATTGCCCCATGTTTCTCTCTCAGTTTTTAAATAATGTTTCCCTATCAAATGTTGCCCAGACTTCAGATCCAACTTGGTGATAACATGCCCGCAAGGGCAGAGCCTATTCAAAGCAATGACGAAACACAGGTGTTCCATTAAGTGTATGATGTTGTGAGTATACCTTGGGATCATAAAATTACATAAACTCCATCAAGTTGTTCCTAATACATAATTTGTTGCATAAAATAGTTGTGTTAAATATTGTGCATATCTACGTTTTGAAGCCTTACGGTTCAAATTTCCCTATTTGATAGCAAGTGAAACCAAATTCGTCATGCACGTTGACATTTTAAACCATATGATATAAATTCGTCAAGCATGTTGAGTAACTGAAATAAAGCTATTTCAGAATACATATTATTTTGAATACTTTTTCAATTTCTAAATTTGCCAGTTTTTTGCATCTTCCAAAGCTAAAATTTCGTCAAGCATGTTGGGCAGTCCACTTGATAATAAAATTACATAAACTCCATCAAGTTGTTCCTAATACATAATTTGTTGCATAAAATAGTTGTGTTAAATATTGTGCATATCTACGTTTTGAAGCCTTACGGTTCAAATTTCCCTATTTGATAGCAAGTGAAACCAAATTCGTCATGCACGTTGACATTTTAAACCATATGATATAAATTCGTCAAGCATGTTGAGTAACTGAAATAAAGCTATTACAGAATACATATTATTTTGAATACTTTGATGATAGAAATTTGTGATTATTCTTTTAATTATCTTCACGTTGATGATAGAAAGCATTGCCCCATGTTTCTCTCTCAGTTTTTAAATAATGTTTCCCTATCAAATGTTGCCCAGACTTCAGATCCAACTTGGTGATAACATGCCCGCAAGGGCAGAGCCTATTCAAAGCAATGACGAAACACAGGTGTTCCATTAAGTGTATGATGTTGTGAGTTTACCTTGGGATCATCGGCATCCTACATGAGTACAACATGAGCAAACAAAGCAATGACGAAACACAGGTGTTCCATTAAGTGTATGATGTGAGTTTACCTTGGGATTATCGGTATCCCACAGGAGTACAACATGAGCAAACAAATTGAGCATGCATACAAATTTCTTGAGTATAACAAGTTTGATTCACTGCCCATCTTAGTCGTTGACCCTGAGTTCTACTTGAAGCGCTTCTTGGGTTTAATCCAACCTGTCTTCTCTGCGAACCGGTGAGAAATTCAGAAGTAGACATTTCATGTTCTTCAATCTGTTCTGGACCAGGCATGGAAAAAAGTTGTCAGCTTCAGAGGACATTGATACATGGAAAGTGATTGTTGTAACTGGCAAATGAAAAAGAAGGGAAAGCTATACACAAAGTTAATTGTATATTTGTATGAATGTAGGGGTTGATGTCAAAGTAAACTGTAATTTGAAAGACATGTATATTGTAGACTGTTAACTAAATTTGATATAATGAGATGTTTGAAGATTTGTTGTTCTTCTACAGATGAGATATTTGCCTAGGAAGATTACAGCTGATTACATTTGAATTTCACTATTAGCTTTTCAGGGTGCTAGGAATGAGAAAGTTGTAATATTGTTTTATACAACCTTTTTATAAATGTTGTAATAATAGTTTTCACAGCGTTTATTAAAAGTTGTAATATCTCTTTACACAACCTTTTATAAAAGTTGTAATAGTAGGTTACACAACTTTAAAAAAAATTTGTAATATTACTTTACACATCCTTTTAAAAACAGTGTAATAAAAGTTTACACAAAGCTTAGTAAAAGTTGTAATAGAAGTTTACACAACGTTTCAAAAAAATTGTAACAGAAGTAGCCGAAGGTGCGAGCTAAATTTTTTACACTAATTTGTTGTTACCCGCTAAATTTTTTACGAGAATTTGTTGTTCCGGGCCAAAGGCGCCTGCGCCGAATTTGTTGTTCCGCGCTGAAGGTGCCTGCGTCGAATATGTTGTTCCGCACCGCAGGCGCCCACGCCGAATTTGTTGTTTTCGCTGACGGCACCCATGCCGCTAAATATTTTTACAATAATTTATTGTACTTTTATATTTTGGCTGTGGAAATAATTTTTTAGAGAACAAAGATTTCGCGAGGGAAAATATTAAATGAACCGTGCCCGCGGGCACGGGTTATGACTAGTGTATATATATATATGATATTGCAGTTTTGTCTTATGTTTCACACATTGTATAATTGCTTATCTTATCTGTGTGATGTTTGTGATATTGTCTCCATGAATGATATATTCTCTTCTGATGTGTTTTTGAGTCAATATTGAACTTGATATTGGATTTGTCATCTTATATGTGATGTGATGTACTTTGAGACGATATGTTCTCTTCCTATATCTCAAACATTGATATTGGACTCTCATTCCTCTATTCATATAAGAATATGATGTGATTATATGAGTTTTGGTTTTATATATCTTTATACTCCTAAATTGTTGATAGTTCTTAGTTAGCATGATTGTTGTTGTTTTCTACTCCCACCTTTTTGGATAATGCCATAGGGGGAGAGAAATAAACATACAGATTCATAATGAATGTGCTAAGTATGCACTAATAACACTTGAATCTAAGATTGAAGTTGCCTTAGATTCAGGGAGAGTAAGATACAATGAATATGGATTTTAAATCCTAGATTTCATGAATTAAATTCACTCATATCTTACTTATTTGCTTCAATTGATATATAGACGCCCTAATATTTGTTGACTAACTTGATTGGCATCTATGTAGGGGGAGTAAGTTTTCTTTAAGCACAATTATTTATCTTTTTGTTTATGTTTGTTTGTCATCATCAAAAAGGAGGAGAATGTTGAGTATTGGACTTCTCCCTACCTTGTGTTAATGATGAGCAAACATAAATACTTGTGACTAATCCCCTTTTTTGCAGTTAATCCATTGCCTAAGCTAATTATGAAGATCTACTTGCAATAGATGACACTCAAAGATCATTGAAAACAAATGAAATGGATTGGATGATCATAGATGATGATTGAAGCTCCATGAAGACTTCAAGCTCATGCATTGGATAGAAGAGATTTTTTGTCAATGTAAATTTCTTGTATCTCTTCTAGTATGTAGCTTAGAAGTAGAACATTGATGGAGCACACACACATCTTCATTTCAGTCTTAGGACTTCATTAGATCAATCGTCCTTAGACTCCAATTCATTTCTTTATTGATTGTGCTTGTATCATTTATAACAGTCGATTGCGGAACATTTTACAGTCGCCTGTCTCAAAAACAGTCAACTGCTTTTTATTCTACAGTCGCCTGTTTGCACAAACTTTTACAGTCTAGTTTTTGGGCTACTCTGTTTTAATTCCCACAGGCGACTCATGTATGATTCACATGCGCATGTCCATGTGACAATCGATTGTGTTTTGTAAATTAGTCACCTATCTGTATTTTGCCCAAAATTTATTGATCTGTCTTCATGGCTAGTCGACTAATGTTGTGTTTACAGTCGACTATCCAATGGATCAGTCGACTGTCAATGCTGCAACAGTCGTCTGTCTGTGAGCCAATTTGTTGACTTAGCTCTCTGGAAAATCTCAGGGTTTTGACATCGTCTGTATAAGGATTTATAGTCGCCTATTCTGATTAACAGTCGACTGTTATCTCCTCGTCAGTCGTCTGTCCTGTTATCCCAGATGTTTTTCCATACTTCTTCAACTTACCCATCTTCGGCCAGTCGCCTGTAGTAGGATTTACAGTCGCCTGTTGGTTTAACAATCGACTGTCTATCCTTCATCAGTCGACTGTCCACGTGGTAAGTTACTGTTATGAATTCTCACATACCCTATCTGACTATGCAACAGTCGACTGTGGTTTCTTCAACAGTCGACTGTCGCGAGCGCAGATTCTATCCGTTGAGAGTTTTCTCATGGATTCCAAAAGGGTTTTTGCTAAGTCTGTTTTGAGGATTTGAGAAACCTATTTAAGGAGCATCTACTGTTCCATTGAGATGTTACTCACTCATTCCATTGCAAAATCTTTCAAGCTTTCATTCTCAAGATCAAAGCTCTCAAATCCTAAAGCCCTAAAAATTCCTACCTTCTATCTCTTGCTCTCTAACCTAGAACCAAAGAGATATCTTCTAGGCATTTGGTGCAGTCAAGAGAAAGGGCTTTTCCTCTATTCCAAGAGAGTCTTCAACACATAACACACTTCTCCTTCAAGTTCTACTTCAAGGCATAGGTGATTGTAAGCGTTGCTTTCATATTTTATAACTTTCGTTATTTGAATTTGCTCTCGGGTTGTGAGGGTGGTTTGCTTTCTCCCAAGTTGTGGGAGTCAAGGTCAACCGATTGTATTTCGATTTCACTTGTAGGGTTACTACAAGTGGGTTTTAAGGAAACCTCAAGTTAGGGTTCTAACTTGAGTATCCGGAGGTATCCGAGTAGAAGGGACGTAGGATTACCGGTAACAAGTCGGGAAGTGACTTGGGTAATCCAAACCCTTGAAACATCCTTGCGTCTGCATTTGTTTCTCTTTGGGTTTAATTTTAATTCTGCACTATATTGTTGGTTAGCATTTAAATTGATGTAACTATCTTTTTAAATTGCATAAACACTATTCAACCCACCTTCTAGTGTTTTTCCCATAGCCAGGGTCCTTACAATATGCTCATATTACACTTTATTTTTGCATATTTTGATGTCATATCGATTGCCTATATTGCATATTTGAAGCTTAAAAGGAAGATTTCTGGGTGAACTTTACTATTTCTATGTTTTATTTGATTTTCCAGAAATATGGAACAATTGGGAGCAAATTGGAGCTATGAGCATATGCACGCATGCCGGAGCATAAGTGGCTATGATACTGAGGAGCTTATAGCGCTAAAAGAGAAGGAGATGCAAGATGAAGAGAGGAGAAAGAGAAAGAAATGAATAAGAATGAGAAACCGAGCATCAAGATCATTTAATCAGCTCACTCAACCATGTGAGGCTGACACTAGCCCAGCCCAGCCGCCAAAGCGTATCAAAGTCACTCAACCGAGTGATCAAACTCACTCGATCAAGTGAGACAGTCGGCAAAATCCTGAGACAGTCGGCCAAATCCACCCTCTGCCAGAGCATATGACTTGGTCGAGTAGCACCTTCACTCGACCGAGTGAATCGGTCACTCGACCGAGTAAATCGACCGAGTGAAGAGAAGAACATAGCACTAATTTTTGGAGCTTCTGCATGAATTCCCACTCGACCGAGTAGAAAATCTCACTCGACTGAGTGAGATTACGGCCAGCATTTGGAAACAAAGTTATAACTCGGGCCTTTGGGTGGAATTTTTCTGAGGTTTTTGGACTGGTATAAATAGAAAATAAGGTATTCGTCATTGAGGGAGAGGTGAGACGACTAGAGACAAGAAAAAAGACTTGATTTTTATTTATATTTGCTTTTGCTATTAATTGGAGAAAATAGTATTCATCTTAATTTTCTCTTGTTATTTTGAAGCTTTGGGGAACATCGGGTTGTCTAAACTTTTGATCTATTTGCTTTAATGGATATTTCTTATTTGAATCTCTTTGCAATGATGAATACTATTGTTTCCATGAATCTTATTGCTATGACCATGTTTATTAGTGAGTAGTCTCATTGCTCTAGTGCAAAGGGATGAACCCTATGGATCTAGGGTTTGATATGTGAAATCGATTGAAACCCTTGTTGCTAAACTTGTTTTAAGGTTAGATTATGGTCGATTAACTACAAATAGCTAGGTATTTCTACTTAGATCTTGAGATCTCGAGAGAGGATCTTGATCTATAGGAAGCCCCAGATATTTGATTTAGATCTATAATCTGGATATCCTAGATTTGGTGCACGATAGTGACCAAAGCTAGCATCTTTATTATATTTCTATAATTATATTCATCTGTATGACGGTAAGATGAATAGATCCATCATAATCTAGATTCGAACTCACGTCACATGATAGTGGACTTGAGTGAGGATTGAATTATATTGTCGATCTTAATGCTAATAATTCAACTAGGCTTACGCGAGAGCGTAGCTCTAGCTTGAGTTATTTTAGACGTGTGTAGCACGAGAGCATGCATCGGTTCAGAACATAGTTGCAACAATTTCACCCTAAACTAAGAGTTAGTAATTAGGAGTTCATATTCACATTGAAACTTGAAAATCTATAATGGGGATTACATAGTCCTAGACATCTTTATTAATTGCATTACGACCGACAACATTACACATTTGTGACACACTTCCTACACCATTATTCATAATCTTTGCTACATCTGGACAACTGAGATAATGCCAATCACCTCCCCATGATTCGATACCCGCTCACCACTTAACCATGCGCTTGCGATAAAACTACATTGTTTCTGAGTACATCCAGACACGATCTGGAGTGGCCCCGGTTGTATACCCAAGTGCCCGCGAGGGTAATGAGTTCATCCCTGATCGTATAGCTTGATTGGCTTGCAAGTGAGTGGCCCTCGATCGTATAGCCGACCGGCTCACGAGGTGTCTTAACCTGACTTGTGGGCCTCTTCCCAGCTATTGGATGAGTTTAGATGGAAATATATGGCATCCTAAGTAGGTCATTCTGCAAGGGTCATCCTGGACTGGTCTTCCAGGACTGGTCCTCTTGCATGGGTCATCCTGGACTGGTCTTACAAGACTGGTCTTCTTGCATGGGTCATCCTGGACTGGTCTTCCATGACTGTTCCTCCTGCGTGGGTCATTCTGGACTGGTCTTCTAAGATTGGTCATCCTGCATGAGTCATCATGCATGAGTCATCCTGGGCTAGTCTTCCAGGACTGGTCATCCTGGACTAGTCCTTTTGGATGGGTCGGCCTCCCTCTGGATTTGTCAGCCGAGCTCTTGCATAGGCCGAACCGGATGTGTCGGCCTCATCCTGGGTCAGTCTTCCAGGACTGGTCATCCTGGATTGATCCTTCTGGATGGGTCGGCCTCCTCCTGGGTCAGTCAGCTTAGCTCTGCGTGGTCATGCTAGATGGGTCAGCCTCCTCCTGGGTTAGTCTTCTATGATTGGTCATATGGACTGATCCTTCTGGATGGGTCGGCCTCCTCTTAGGTCAGTAAGCTTAGCTCTGTGTAGGTCAGGCTTGATGGGTTATCCTTGCCTAGGATATGTCATCTTCACCCAGGATGGGTCATCCTTGATTCTAGGTAGCTCATTCTCGCTCCAAGTAGGTCATCATCGCCTCTGTGTAGCTTATTCTCGCTCCAAGTAGGTCATCCTCGCCTCGGGGTAGCTCATTTCCATCGTCGATATGGATGGAAATGTTAAAAGTCGATGCAGAGGTGGCTCCGATGGCTTTGCACTCCCATCATGAGGCTGTTCAACAAGCTTCTTGCATGGGGTAGAGAAGGGCTCCATTGTCTTCCAGTTCTTTATGAAGGGACTTGATCTCTTTGTTTGAAACGAACGATGGAAACAGTCACACGACGCTTCCCCCATAACTCTTTGCTCTAATGTGGCAGGTCATGGCAGGCGTCGGTTACTGCCCCACATCCTTGTGATCTCTTCTCCTCCTCCCATCGAAGTAAGAGGAAATAGAGCCGAGCAAATGAAGCTCAGATCAAGCTCGACAGCTGTTGTTTCCATATTTTCTACGTTCTACCATACATTTTCGTATCGTTTCGATTGCCCAAATTCATATTTCCATATTATATCGTGCCTTTTCTCGATATATTTGATTCTCACGATATTTTATATACTTTCAGGGAATTTGACGCGATTCAGAGCGATACGAGGTTTTGGACACGTTGTCGATGCCAAGCTCGGTCCGCCTCGCCACGGCGATCCATGGGAGGCCAAAGAAAGAAGAGAAGTGAAGAGGAGAAGGAGATGAGAGAAGAGAAGGAAGAGAGTGAATGATAAGAGTTGATGTTTCCAGATCACTCGGCTGAGCGCATGATGTGCTCGTCGATCGATGACACCAACGGGAGCAGCCAAAACTCCAAAGGAGTCACTCGGTCGAGCAACTCGACCCGCTTGACCGAGCGACCAAGTTGCTCGCCCGAGCCAACCGTCAGATGAACCTCGATTTTTGCCTTGGAGCTCTCTGACAAAGTGGCATTTATTTTGCTCGCCCGAGCGCCCTCCTCGCTTGCCCGAGCTCCCTCCTCGCTCGCCCGAGCAACCCTTCTCAAACGCCAAGACAGAGCCCAATACAACACCCCCCAAGGGGGCACTCGGGTGAGCGATCATTGTGCTCACCTGAGCGGTAGGTTGGCAAACACCATTTTGATGTGTTTTAATGGGTTTCGGGTTGGTTTTGTCAGAAAACCCGAACCAAGTGATGTTGTATAAATAGTGAACAGTTTTTTAGCGTAGGTTAAGCTTTAATTTCTGAGTAAAACCGTTATAGTTATTGGAGGGGCTCTCTCTTTGTGATTTCATTTTGCAATCCATTTCCTTGTTTGTGGTTAGCTCTCTTTGATTTCTTTAGCATTGCTATTATATTGCTTGCTCTCTCTACTGAAATTGGTTTCATGCAATTTGGCCAAGCAATTATGTTTATCTATATTGCTCCCATGGTTAGAGCCTTTACCATGCTAGAGTAGTGGGTTTCTAAGGCTTAGGGAGGATCCCTAGGAGCTTAGGGATTGGATGTTAGGTTAGACCTCCGTTGGACGAATCTAGGGTCTCCCTATGGTGGTTTGAACAAGGGTTTTGGACGCAGAAGCGACTCCACATCCTAGGGAGAATCCCCACGAATCCGATTTGGGATTAATGGCCGTTTTCCCGGGCTCGTGCTCACGAGGGTGACCTGAGAGCCGGGGCGACCACTAACACCCAATCCACTAACCAATGACTACGAAAGTAGCCAGACCACTAGAATCAACCATATGATGGCATCGCATTCCGTAGAGTATGCGAGTGCCTATGGATTACGAGGCGGGAGCCAAGTGTCAACCGTAATGCACGCATTCTCGTATGAAGCCGATAGCGAGAACACGGCCCCGTATAGGGGTGCGTTAGATGAGCGTGATGACAGAAGTCTAACACCCGTTCCCATCTCCGAATGTGACACTCCTACCCTAATCCATCGTCCAACGGAGAACCAATTGACCTGAAATCATTACTGAAGGCCCTATCGTGGAATCTCGAAAGCCTTAGACATTTAATATTTAGTTAATTCCATTTTCCTCAACCAACCAATCAAACCACACGTGACAACCCCAGCCACACATTATCCTCCTTCCCCAATAAGCTAAGCGTTAGACGACCGCCTCCCTAGAGTTCGACATTCTACATACTATAACACACCGTCCACTTGCGGTGTTCTCGTCCGTGCACCGTGGGCAAGGAACAAGTTTTGGTACCATTGCCGGGGAGGCAACAATTTACTTTAGCTTTTGGTTGGAGAGTGTTGGTTCCATTCACACTCGACACCCCACACTTCTCTTTATATTTCTTTTTGTTCTCTTATTTCTATCTTTTCTCCTTTTTGCTAACGAGTTCCACAATTTTCTTGAGTGCTTATTCTTTGTGTGCTAACATCCTTCCTTAGGTTACCCTCGTTCAAACATCTTACATTCGGAGGACTAAAATGTGTCGGTGAGTCTTCCTTGCCCAGGACACAAATTGGAGGGAGCATCCTCAATATGCCTTAGACAAGATGTAGGACTATGTGAGATCTGCCGGCTCTTTAGTCGTCAAAGCCATTCACGGAGCCGAATTTGAAGTCCTGAACTACATCGCGGAACAAGTCCACTCAGGTGCTCTCGAGGACGATGTATATGTTAGCGTCGAAGGGGACATGCTCTCATTCTGCGACAGGGATATCCCACAGGCCAACTCCTGCGAAACACCAAACGAGGTATCCCTTCTAACTGCTTTGAATAACATTATGGATCATGCCAGGTGCACCCGGCTAATATTCATCTCGTCCGCAGATCCATTCGCACCGCACCTTTCAGAGTTCATGATGGAATATTACGCTAATGCCAACAACGTCCAAGAAGGGATCCGCATACGAATTGATGCTCATGGCACATATTTCTTCCCATTCGATGTCCCATTCAAAGAGATATTTGCACGACTTGTCTCAGAGGGACGAATAAACCCCGGATATACAAGTCCCTTAGAGTCTGGCGTCATCCAAAAAGATGATTCGACCATGGTACCTAACGGGCTTCCGGATAATTTCCAAAGAGGTGCGTGGTCAGACGACATCCCCCTTGTTAACAAGCAAGCTGTGGGGGATCCTGAAAACTGTGAAGGCCAGGAAGCGGAACCTGATGATATCTTTTTTGAGACACACACATCGTCCAGCTCAGACCCAAGTTATGACACGGCATCAGATGGCTCTATTCCAGATTAACCGGTACCTGAGGAAGAGGCATTTCAGTCGCAGGCGAGAGAGGAAGGGGGTACAACACCCCTGAGGCAGAACTTAAACCCCTTCCCACAAATCTTAAATATGCATTTCAGGGAGATAATCACACGTATCCCGTTATAGTCAACTCTTCCCTCACCGAACCCCAACTCAAGGATCTTCTAAGGGTTCTCAAGGAGCATAGAGATGTTATAGGATATAGTATCACCGACCAGAAAGGTATTAGCCCTGGGCTATGTGAGCATAGGATCCACCTCAAAGATAGCAGCGCAACCTCCATAGAACATCAACGGCGCTTAAACCCTAACATGAAAGAGGTTGTTAAGAAGGAGGTCCTGAAACTTCTCGAAGAAGACATTCTCTACCTCATCTCTGATAGGAAGTGGGTCAGTCATGTCCAAGTCGTGCCTAAGAAGGGAGGTATAACCGTTATAAGAAATTAAAAAAATGTATTGATACCAACTAGGACGGTCACGGGCTGGCAGATGTGTATAGACTATAGAAAACTTAACAAGGCCACCCGAAAGGACCACTTCCCCCTTCCATTCATCGACCAGATGCTTGAGCATCTTGCCAAGCATAGTTATTTTTGTTATCTTGACGGTCACTCGGGATTTTTTTAAATCTCGTTGCATAAGGAGGACCAAGAGAAGATGACTTTCACATGCCCGTATGGCACCTTCGCATACCGAAGGATGCCTTTCGGCTTATGTAATGCACCCGCAACCTTCCATAGGTGCATGACCTCTATCTTCTCAGTTTTTATCGAAGATATTGTGGATGTCTTCATGGATGACTTCTCGGTGTACGGCACTGAGTTCGATTCTTGCCTGTGGAATCTGGTCAAGGTACTAGAGCGATGCCGTGAGAACAACGTCACTCTGAACTGGGAAAAGTTCCATTTTAAGGTAACTGAGTGAGTTGTCTTAGGACTTGTCATTTCCTCCAAGGGGATACAAGTCGATAAGGCTAAAATCGAAGTTATCAAGGAACTTCCCCCGCCGACCAATCTTAAAGGGAATCCGTGGTTTTCTTGGGCATGCTGGGTTCTACCGTCGTTTTATTAAAGATTTTTCTAAAATTGCATGCCCCCTCACTGAATTACTTGCAAAGGACACGCCATTTGTTTTTTCTGACACGTGTTTTGAAGCTTTTGACAGATAAAAAGAGGCTCTTATTTCTGCTCCAGTTATTCAACCACCAGATTGGAACTTGCCGTTTGAGCTGATGTGTGATGCGAGTGATCAGGCAGTGGGAGCCATGTTAGGCCAGAGGAAGGATGGGAAGCTGCACGCCATCTAATATGCTAGAAAAACACTGGATGAGGCCCAGAGAACTACACCACCACTAAAAAGGATTTGCTATCGGTGGTATGTAAGGTTCCTGGCTATGAGGAAAACACTAGAAGAGGGGTTGAATAGTGTTTATGCAATTTAAAAAGATAGTTACACCAAATTAAATTCCTAACCAACAATAAATGCAGAATAATAGTAAACCCTAAAATGAAACAATTCAAACGCAAGGATGTTTCAAGGGTTCGGATTACCCAAATTACTTCCAGACTTGTTCCCAGTAATCCTACGTCCCTTCCACCCGGTAACAACCGGATACTCAAGTTAAAACCCAAACTTGATGTTTCCTTAAAACCCCACTTGTAGCAACCCTACAAGTGAAATCTAAATACACTCGATGTCCTTGACTCCCACAACTTGGGAGCAAGCAAACCACTCTCATAACCCTAGAGTAAATCAAATAACGAAGGTTATGAAATCTGAAATTAAACAACACTTACAATCACCTATGTCTTGAAGTAGAACTTGAAGGAGAAGTGTGTTGTGTGTTGAATGACTCTCTTAGAAGAGAGAAAAAGCCATTTCTCTTGACTGCACCAAATGCCTGGAAGATTTCTCTTTGGTTCTAGGTTGGAGAGCAAGAGATTGAAGATTGGAATTTTAGAGCTTTAGGATTTGAGAGCTTTGATCTTGAGAGAAAGAAAAGCTTGAATGTTTGAGCAAATGATACTTGAATGATTCAACCTCTCAATGGAACAGTAGAGGCTTCTTTTATATTTTTCTCAAAACCCTTCAAACAAAGTCCCCAAAAGCCCCTTCCAAATCCGTTGAGAAACAGCCAACGGATAGAATCTACACTTGCGACAGTCGACTGTTGAACAATAACCAGTCGACTGATGACTGCGTCAGATGGTAGGTGAGAATTCAAACGGTAACTTACCACGTGGACAGTCGACTGGTAGGGCATAGACAGTCGACTGTTAAACTAACAGGTGACTGCAAATCCTTCTACAGGTGACTGACCGTAATGAGGGTAAGTCAAGATAATCCTAGAAAAGACTGGGAATACAGGACATGCAACTGATGAAGAGAAGACAGTCGACTGTAAATCCAACAGGCGACTGTAATTCCTTCTACAGACGACTGTCAAAAACGCTGACATTTTCCAGAGAGTTGAGTCTATAGATAGGCTCAAAGATAAAAACTGTTGCAGCATTGATAGTCGACTGTGCCATTGGACAGTCGACTGTAAAATATAACATCGGTCGATTGTCCTGATCAAAACTGAGAATTGTTTTGGGCTGAGGATAGACGGGCGACCGACTAACAAACCACAGTCGACTGTCACTTTGACATGCGACTGTGAAATGTACATCAGTCGCCTGATAAATTAAAAGCTTAGAAGCCCAAGAAATAACCAATTAAGTATGTGCATAACATGCGACTATAGAACAAAACACAGTCGACTAGTTTTAGACATGCGACTGTAAATTGTTCAGTAGTCGACTGTTGAGATCATGAGATGCACATTCTTGATTGAAATGAATTGGAGTCAAAGGAAAAATCGATCTAATGATTTCCTATGATTGAAATGAATATGTGTGTGCTCCAACATAGTTCTTCTTCTAAGCTACATACTAGAAGAGAAAAGGAAAATTACACTCGTAGAAATCTCTCTTCTTTTCAATATATGAGCTTGAAGTCTTCCAGAAGCTTCACTCACCATCTTTGATCATCCAATCCACTTTCTTTGCTTTCATTGATCTTTGAGTGACATCCATTGCTAAATGATCTTCATGATATACTTAGGCAATGGATTAACTGTAAATAGGGGATTAGTCACAAGTATTTATGTTTTCTCATCATTAACACTAAGTAGGGAGAAGTCCAATACTCAACATTCTCCCCCCTTTTGATGATGACAAACAAACATAAACAAAAAGATAAATAATTAAGCTTAACGAAAACTTACTCCCCCTACATAGATGCAAATCAAGTTAGTAAATAATTATTGGAGCATCTATATATCAAATGAAGCAAATGAGTAAGATATGCATGAATGGAATGATTAGCTTGAATCCATGAGATCTAGGATTTGATAGTCCATATTCATTAAATCTTACTCCCCCTGAATCTAAGGTAACTTCAATCTTAGATTCAAGTAAAATTAGAATTTACTTAGCACATACATTATGAATCTGTTTATTTCTCTCCCCCTATGGCATTATCCAAAAGGTGGGAGTAAAATAATAACAACAATCGTGCTAAATAAGTACTAAAAACTCTTACAAAAGTCTAAAGAAATACAAATCAAAAACTCAAACCACATTATAAACTTAGTTGAGTATAGGAATGGAAGTCCAATATCAACATTAAGAGACACATGAAAACGTAAATCATCTCAAATCACATCACATAGAGAATATCGCCTACAAATAGACAATTTCACAAAATGCACACATATAAGATAGACAGGTATACACAGTGTGAAACAAAATGAGGAAACTGCACTATCATATATATATATATATATATATCTATCTATATCTATATATTAAAACACAAAGGTTTTTGAATTCTAGGGCTGACTGGGACAAGCTGATGTCATGATGATGTATAAAGATGTTGATAGAAGAATGGCTAGGATTTAATCTTGGTAAAAGAAGGGTTGAGATGAGTGTTTGGAAAACCCACCACTTTTTTCTTTTTGTATTCAAACCCCCCACAATCATTACATTTGCGCAGAATACCACCTATTTCTCATTTTTTGCTTAAAACCCCTCTCATTTCACTTTTTACCCACATACCATACACACACGCACACGCACTTATGCACTTCCACCCTTCGCGTCGAAGGCGCCCGCTAAATTTTTTAACGCTAATTTGTTGTTCCGACTCAAGGGCGCCCTCACCGAATTTATTGTTCTACGCCGAATTTGTTGTTTCGCACAAATTTGACTATGTAAATAATGTTTGAGAACAAAGATTTCACGGGTGAAAATCTGAAATGAACCGTACCTGCGGGCACATCACATAGAGAATATCGCCTACAAATAGACAATTTCACAAAATGCACACATATAAGATAGACAGGTATACACAGTGTGAAACAAAATGAGGAAACTGCACTATCATATATATATATATATATATATATATATATATATATATATATATATATATATATATATTCAACATTTGACAATGATTTTTGAATCCTAAGGCTGACTAGGACAAGCTGACTAGGACAAAGAGGTTGATAGAAAGACGGTCTGGATTTGATCTTGATGAATGAATGGTTGGGATTAAATCTTGGGGTTTGTATTTTGGTTCGTGGGTCCCATTTCATTTTGAGCAAAAGTCTCCAAAACTCGGGAAGAGCAGCAGTCATTTTTGGGGAGAGCAACACGCGTTTTTGGGGGAGAGCTTCCGCAAACTCGGCTCTTGCTCTTCCCCAAAATCGAGCAGCAAGATCATTTTGCAAGGTGAGGAAGAGATCATTTCTTCTCTCCAAAATAGGACGCTCTTGCTCTTCCCCAAAGCAACAAGCATTTCAACCGCCTCCTTCCTTGCTGATCTCTTGCTTGCACAGATTCTGGAACATTTGCAACAAGATCATTTGCAATGAAGATTCTGCCATCTTAGGTGCGGATTTCTTGCTTTCCTAGATTTGAAGGTGGGGTTTCTTATTATCTGATCTGATTCTTGTTGCCAAAATAGAGGTCTTACTTATCTGATTTGAGCAAGATTCAGCTCAACTTTTTGATATTGTTTATTTAATCGGTGGCGGTGGAGGAGGGGTAGAACGTATACACGATCGACGCGGTGAAGAAGCTGAAGTACCAGGAGATGTTCCCGGTCGAGACGATGAAGTTTGGATACGACCCCAGCAACAAGTCGAGGACCGGAGCAAGTCGATCGAGGAGGCACTGGACGATCGCGTCAAGAAGAAGGCAGATATGTACTGCAAGTGAAAGAAAGTTCGATTCGGACGATTAGGTATGCTATTAGGGTTACGGTTTCCTGATTTATTCTGTTTTGTATCTAATAAAAATCTTTTGTCTTTTCTTTCGTTTTTTAAAAAAAAATTCGATGTTGAAGGCTAATGCTTATTTTTGATTGGAATTGGGCTACTCATGTGAATTGGAACCTTTGGTCTATTGCCCAATCAAATTATTTCTTCAATTTTGGATTTTTATTTTTATTGCTGTTTTGTTATTTGTTAACAACTGCAAATTTATTGGTCCTATACACAGGTGTTAAGTACACAGATTCAGGTGTTTATTATTTAATCTGGAAATTTCTAATCTTCCTTCTTCACAGATCATGTATTTAAAAGAAGCATTTAGTCGTACTTCACAATCTCTTCTTCACAGATCAGGTATTTTTTGAGACTTTTATTTGTTTATTTTTTTGGTTTTGATTATCAGATTGTTCTCATGTAAATATTCTAGATTTATTTGAATTTGATGATTTCTTCTTCTTTTAATTATTGGCATTAACAACAATTTCTTGTCCATAACAAGTCCCCATTTGCCTCATCTGATCTCTATGATCCAACACATTATCAAGTTTTTTACCGACTATAAAGTTACAAAAAGAGTACCAACACTCACATCCATGATCCATATTTCTTCCGGTAGCTGGAATGCTATGAGTTTAACATTATGTATATTTTTCCGCCGTCTCCCAGGGGTTAACTTAGTTAATATCAAGTTTCTTGCCAGTTCTCAGTTAGTTGAGAGCAATTATAGCAGGTAGTAGGGAAATAATGATTGTAGGGCTATCATTCTCCTTTATATGTCATTGGCTCACACCAGAACTAATGAGAGGCATTTGATTTAAATGAAGAAAGCTAAATCTTTTTTATGGTGTCATTTGTAATTCTCTTTTTGGACATTAGAATTTATGATCTTTGTGATCTTTGTGATCTTTATGATCTGGTGTAATTCTCTTTTTTGTGATCTTTGTGTTATCTCTGGAAGCATAATACATCAGTTAAAGCCCTTTATAAATATGGAGAAGGGAAGTGACCTTTGTGCCCAATACATGTTTGTTGAAATGGCTTAACGAGTTCCACATATGATTTTACTTATGTTCCTTAACTATGCTGCAAATTTACCTACTAACTGTAAAAACTAATCCATATTCATGATTTATGTATGTTTCATCATCACAATTGGCTATGTTCCAGGTAACTTGCATGTAAGGTAGTATGTGCTATCTTCCTAGTGACTGTGAATGTCAGGGGTTTGATATATGTTTCAATCAACAGCTGTTAATTGCTGTTATTTTCCATGTGTTTAATTGTTGGTTCTTTGTGTGTTATTTATCTGTTATTTGCTGTTATTTACATGTTATTAGTTCATATCCATCATGCATCAATATTAGTTCATTCATATCCATCATGTATTCTGAAGTGTGAATGTTACACAAATTTGTTTTAGCAAGTTCATTGAATTAAATGAAGGTCCTTACCATAGCTGAAATTTTAGGTGTTGAATCATGATGCCTAGATCAGTTCTCTAGCATTATCTACATCAACCCTGGCTGAAATTTAAGTTTGTGTTGCCCACTGGACCAACAGTAACTGAGCTATTTGCTATTTGATATTTGCATGAACATTCTTTTAACACTTCGATTCCTTTTGGTTGTAAATTTCAAATTAATTTGAACACCCCCTCTTATTTGAAATTTATTGTTTAATTCTAAACTTCTCGAATTTCTATATTGTTGTTGCTTTGGTAAACATGTCTAAATATTATGTCTAGCATGTGTCAGATTTATTTGATGGCGAATTGAAGGAGATGTTTTGTATTGGCTTTGGATCTTTGAGGGTGAGATCGCTTTGCCCTTTTAATCTTTTAAAGTTATTTTTTACAATAAGTGATATCAAATTCTATTTTTATCTCTTGATGAGTAGATTGACAGTTTATTGTAAATTATGAATGAATTCATATATGCAAATCAATGATTGTATGGACAACAATTACTTATGCATATACGTCTATCAGTCGGGT
The DNA here is from genome assembly GCA_030789695.1 of Scilla litardierei. Lineage (NCBI taxonomy): Eukaryota > Viridiplantae > Streptophyta > Magnoliopsida > Asparagales > Asparagaceae > Scilla > Scilla litardierei. The sequence continues at coordinate 178,908,807 of CM061141.1, read as the reverse complement.
CATTTAGAGAGTAATATGTATATAGTTGGAGTTGTGTAGCATATTATGGTCATTTCGTTTTCTGGGACTTGAATATTCAGTGTGTCTATAAAGTAATATGTATATAGAGCTTCGACATAATGAGCCTGCTATTATTCACTGTACAGGGTACCAGGCATTCGCTTTGTCCTTGGAGTAACAAGTCAGAGATTACATCAAAGATGGATTTCAAGATGTATGAAATCCTGATATAAGCATTTCTCCAGTTTCTCTGATGTGCTCAGCAAATGGCCATGGCTAGAACCACTTTCTGTTGGGAAGTGAAGATTCTGATAACTTCTCCTTAAAGAATCAGCTCAGCAAATGGCCATGGCTAGAATCAGCTCTCTTATTTGGTGTCGCTTCTGTTTGATTTGGCAATGTATCAACAATTAATTTCCAGATTAATACCATCAATTGACCCATGGATTGTTTTAGCTAGCAATGGAGCGACCAGTACCTTCATAAATAATTAAAACAAGCCAGTATATTGCCAAACCCACCAATTTGATGAATGAGCAACTATGAAAAATTTACACGACCGGGACATGACTCCAAAATGATGATATCAATCTGGAACTTTGCAAGTACATACAAAAATTTGATAGCAATGAAGAATTATTCTTGCAAAGTTGATTTGGCAAAGAATTATGTCTATAAATTGTTTTGGAATGAAGAATTTACATTAAATTGATTTGGCAATGTATTGGAACTTTGGTGGTAAAACTTTCCAGTACATAATTCTTCTTGCACAGTTGATTTGGCAATGTACTGGTCGCTCAATGAACAGAACTTGTTACAAAGTTATTAAAAATTGATGAACGAGCAACTATGAAAACAACATACATCTTTATGGTTCTGGCTATGGATTGTTTTAGTTCTTCTTGCAAAGTTGATTTTTTTGCTTAAAGTTGTTGATTTTTTTAATTATGTACTGTAATTCTTTCCAGTACTGTAAATTGATTTGGGCTATGGTAATCAATGTATAATTCTTTCCAGCAATGTATAATTAAAACAATGTACAGTACATAATTCTTTCCAGCAATGTACAATACATAATTCTTACATCTTTGAGCAAAGAATTGAGCAAAGTCTCCATCAAATGAGCAAAGTTTTAGCTATGGATTCTTTCCAGTACATAATTCTTTCCAGTTCATAAGCCCACCAAAGAATTATGTACTAGAAAGAATTATGTAATTTACAGTACTGAAAAAATTACATGGAGCGACCAGTACTGGAAAGAATTATGTATTGTAAGTTGATTTTGCAAACAATTTACAGTAAATTGCTAGCAATGAAGAATTTTACCACCAAACTTTGCAAAAAAATTGATAGCAATGAAGAATTATGTACATTGCCAGTACACTCCAAAACAATTTACACGACCAGTATTTGCAAGAAGAATTAAAACAATCCATAGCTAAAACTTTGCAAGAATAATAATTAAAACAAACCATGGATTGTTTGATTTGGCAATGTACAGGAATATTTACACGACCATCACCTTCATAAATAATATGCATTGCAAACATTGAAGGTACGTACCCAAAGCATTTGCAACTATCTTCCTAATTCATGGAGCGACCTTTACTTCCTAATCTAGATTATGTGCATTAGCAAGTTAGTCTCCATTCGATGTAGTTAAAAAAGCTTAATTAGTTAAAAGCAACATATGAGATGATTAACATTTTTAGACATCTGAATGAAACCAGACAAAATTAGCGATGACATGGAAAACTTACATTGCAAATGATCGAGAGAACTGTGACATGTAATAGGATGAAAAACCAAAGAAGTATGCACAGAGCAAGGATATGTAAATAGAATAACAATGATACATGGATATACATGCGGTAATGAAAGCAATTAATATACAACCTGTCTTTCGCACACTTAAATTGAAACAACCAGTTTCAATAAGATGATCAAATTGAAAGAACACTATATCAAGTAGAACAATTCATACACATGAAATAAATGTTTCAACAGGATGATCAAATTTCCCAACAAGATGATTAAATCTTGAGGAGTCAAAGGGTTGGATGAGAGTTTGTGAAAATTTTGGGGAAAAACCTTAAAATTTTGGGGGAACTAACTTTGCAGAGAACTAACTTTGCAGAGAACTAACTATTAGAGGAACAAAAAATTTTGTAATTTGTTGAGGGAGGACTGTATTTGGAGAGAACAAAATTTTGGGGGAATTAAAATTTTTGGTGAAACTAAATAACAATTATTATGCTTTAGTTATTGTTGTTCGTTTAAAATTATGGGATCTAAGATTTTGAGGGGTAATATCTTAAATGAACCGTGCCCTAACGGGCACGGGTTATGACTAGTGTGTGTGTGTGTGTGTGTGTGTGTGTGTGTGTGTGTGTGTGTGTGTGTGATTGATACAAGGACACAAAATATATCCACATCACCATGTACATCACACAAAATGATCAAAATACAACATGATCCATACACCATCATCACACAAAACAACATCATATGAAAAACACTCAAACACTCAAACCTAAAAAAAATTCTAAGGGTGAGTGTCCCTAGGAGCAGTAGAGGAGGAGGCCAAATCAATCTTGAACCCCTGAGACTCTGGGTCAACGGAGACATCCTCTGGAGGAGGAGCAGCTGCAACAGCAACACCCTGAGTAGCAGATACACCAGGATGCACAATAATCTCAGTCACGGTAGGAGGAGGGGGCTCAGAAGACTGCAGTGGAACAAAACATCGTAGGTGCTCAGGGAAGGGAGTTCCCTGAAGCTGGAACGACAAGAAGGCCAACCCATAAAGACAAGAAACCATCTCGACCAAATCGTTATGAGAGAAATGGGCAGAGGTAGATGGTTGGTCAGCAGGAGGAAGGGTGGATGACGAAGGAGCAGATGTAGATTGCCTCTTCTTAGATGTGGACTGCAGAGACGAAGATGACTTCGACTTCGCAGAAGCATCTAGGAGAGGACTAAAACGCAAAGGCTCGTAAGGAGTCAAATCAATGCCAAAGTGACGGAAAACACGTGTAAGGAGACCCCCATAAGGAATGTGAGAGGAAGCAGCAGTAAACTCGACCTTGTCCATCCTATTAAGGAGAAAGCCGACCCAGTTGACTAACATGCCAGAAAAAATAGCGTACATGCAACGAATGATCTCCTGGGAGGGCTGATCAGAAGATCCATACTTCGGCATGATGTTGGACTTCACCACAAGGTGAACAGCCCAACCCCTAGCCGAGATCATGGACGCCCTAACACCAGAAGATAGAACAGAGGGGATCACACGAAACTTGTCCTGGAGGACAGTCTGATCAAGCTCACTAACATCTGAGATAGAAATGTCAGCAGAAAGGGAGAGGAGGGAATCTTAAGAATGGTCCTTAGGAGAGTAGGATTAAGGTGAATGCAGGTCCCCTGAACCACGGTGTCAATCACATCCGTGTCAGTATATTCTCCGCGAATGCGGTTTGCATAGAATAATTTGACTAGAAAGGGATACGCACGAGGGGAATCTCTTTGAGAGAATCGAAAGAGGTCAGCCAAGTGAGTAGAAGAGAGAATCTCTGAGAGTCTCTCAGCGGTGAGAGTCTGATAAACAATGAATCGCTCACGGAGGAGCCTAATCCCAAGCAAGGAATGGAACTTTGCCAGACAAGTGTCGTCACGGCAAATAGGAATAAGGGGATCAGAAGGAGGCTCGGCAGGAGTTTGGCCATCGGAACTAGACTCAGAAGCAACTTCAGCTGCAGTTACAGGCTTGTTGATGTGAACACCAACGGGCTTGTGAGGACGCTTCACGAGGGGCTCAGCATCGAAGGAAGATAGAGAATATCCTCTCGACGAATCGGAGGGAGGGTCAGCTCTCTTGGTGTGGGCTTTATGGGGTCGCTTGGGTTTGACTCTCGTTGACTTAGGAACCCTAGGGCGTCTAGAAGCAACAGTTTTTCCTTTGGTTTTGGGAGCCATTGCACAATCAAACAACGAAGATGAAAGGAATCGTACAAAAGAAATGACAAGAGAAAACAAACCTAATCCAAGAGGCGACCAAGCAAACGAGAGAAGCAAACGAAGGAACGGAAAATCGAAGAGTGGGGCTTCGAATCAGATCGAGATCGACGACGGAGTGATCGACTGGGAAGTTCGAATGAGGAGACGAGGGAGTTTTTCAGTCGAATGAAAGAGAAAAGTTATGGTCGAATCGATGGCTCTCGTAGATATAACGAAGGGTCAAACGAATCTGGGTCATCGTATCGTAAAATCGACGGCTCAGATCAAATTAACGAACCGCCACAACAGGAGACAGTCGACTGAAGTACAATAGTCAGTCGACTGGTTGATAGGATAAGAGATGAGCTTAGGTTAACAGGAAGTCGACTGTTGGGTAAAGCACAGTCACCTGTGAGTGAGACAGTCGACTGTAAATTACTCATTAGTCGACTGACTGAGAATCAAAGAAATCGATGATAAAAACAGAGACCACTGACAATATGGACTGGCGCCTGATGACCAAACTGCAGTCGCCTGTCGGTCAGATAGTCGACTGTAAAGTCGTCATCAGTCGCCTGTGAGACAGATACATGCTGCTGTAAGATATAATAGAGTAGGGCAGTTGACCGTCGATGGAGTGACAGTCGTCTGTCCTGGTCTAAAAATGCACACTGAGGTCTAAAATCCAAAGGATAGATACAACTCATCCTAGGACCTATACTCTAACACAAAACTCATCACGAAATCAATATCAAGAAATAAATCGTTTATCACACAAATCTATTAAAACAATCCTAAACACACGAAATCAACGAAATATCAATAACCTCTCTTAAAACAAATATATGAGAAACATATAATCTATCAAATGAAGAGAAGTATCATGATGATATGAGTTCAAAAGATGATATTACATGAAAGTTGAACTCCTAAATCTCAGATTCACCCATAATCCCTAATTCTCCACGCAACCTCACAAATGAATCTTCTTTAAGAGGTTTAGTGAAGATGTCGGCGAGTTGTTTTTGGGTTTCAATGTACTCTAAGATGATGTCCTTCTTAGCTACATGATCATTGATGAAATGGTGTCTCACATCTATGTGTTTGGTACGGGAGTGATGTACCGGATTCTTGGAAAGACATATAGCACTTTGGTTATTAACTGTAATAGGGCAAGTATCACATTGACACCATAGTCCCTAATTGTAACGGTCAATTTCCTACCGTATGAATTTTAGCACGTATCTTGTTTCGTATGTGAAATTTTCGTATTTGATTTTTATTATTATTCACCGTAGTTCAGACGCGCGACTGAACACCGTTTTCATGACCCTCTCGGAGGCGCGATCACCCCAGTATTTTCCTTTTTATTTTTGGCTGTCTGTAGACCTATTCTGCATATCACCCTTCTTTTTTAAAAAAATACATTTTTTAAAATATTATTAATTCTAAGTGGATTATGTACGTCTCCCTTAAAACAATTTAATGATATCAATTTACCCTCCATTAGCAGGTTGTTTATAAAGGAGCCTTATATATTTTCTTTATGACTAAAGTTTTTAAATAATTATAACACTTGTCATTAATAAATCCTTTGTATGAAAAAAATTCAAATTCTAAAGGCCATTGACTGGGTATGCGTTTGTTAAGGCAAGTAATCAAATCTCTTCCTATCATCACTTTTTCCCCCCTACTTGCACTCTCCCTATCTCTATATCTCTCTCCCAAATAACCAAACCCCCATAGTTATTTAGCAAAAATCTTTATTTTATAATCCAAACAACCCATCCACGTTTAAATTTCACAGCATATCTTTATCCCTATCTCTAGATTAAATTTCACAGCAGCGTCCTTCTCCCACGCGAAGAGCAATAGCTCACGACTGCTGCGGCTCTTTCAGGTCGCCGCCGGCCAGCTTTTGCGCCGCCTGCCTTCTGCGAGACCCCAGATCCAGCCACCACGTCTCGCGCCGGCAACCACTCGTCGTAATCTCGCTACCGGCTCTCTCTTCCCCTCGCAGCAGCATGCGAACGATATATCTGTGCTGCCCAAGTAGGGGAATCAGAGCCTTGACGTGATCCGACGCTAGGGCCATGCATGACCGTCGTACCAGGTTGGTGATCCCTAACACGTAGCAAACCCACACCGTAGTTCAATCAAAACCTAAACTAAAATTGGTCAACTTGAACTAAATTTATTTTCAGCATCTGTAAAACGTTGCCCACCGTAGGAAAGGTCGACGAACGGACAAATTTTCTGTGCACATAGGGTAGATGTCGATCTAGACTGAACAAAACATCAAAATGTGACTTTTGACTGTTAGGGTAGTCCCGCCAATTTTAGAAACAAACCCTAATAAGATTTGTTGAAAAACGCGACCGGACACCGTCGCCATGACCATGTTTCAGACGGACTACCGCAGACGCGACGCTTGGACGAGACGCTCCGGACGGACGACACACTCGCCATCGCATGCAAGTGTACTCACTTGTACCTTCGGTCGTGTTTAGGCCTTAGACTTTTAGATCTGTTAAAAATGTAAACAAAGAGAACCAGACGTGAAATGATAGCGTCCGGGACGCCCCTTGACAACTTAGACTTGACGACGAAGTCTAAGCGCAACAACAATAACTTTTGACACCTTAGGGTTTTCCTGTGTATGCGTGCATGTGGACCCCCTAGAAGAACCATCCATGCCTTGTCATGTCTTGTCTTGTCTTGTCATGCACAGACTGCGAGCAATAGGGCACTCTCCGAGTGATCCCTTGTTCTGATACACAGCCTGCGTGCAATAGGGCACTCTCTGAGGGATCCCTTGTACTGATACACAGCCTGCGGGCAATAGGGCACTCTCCGAGTGATCCCTTGTACTGATACATAGCCTGCGGACAATAGGGCACTTTCCGAGTGATCCCTTGTACGGACTTGTCTTGTCTTGAGCACATGGGTTGGGGTAGGGTTGAGCGTGCCCACGGGGAGAGGGTCTGATCCCCCTTAAACCATAAGGCGTGAACCCTTCGAGTCACATGTGTCTTGTCGTGTCTTGTCTTGTCTTGTCTCGTCTTGTCTCGTCTTGTCTCGTCCCTCTTAGGTTAGTCCCGTAGTCGGTAGCACACGCTACGGCTACTGTTCGACGTGTTTACTTTTCCTGCTCCGTTTACTTTCTATAACTGCCATGTATAACCTCAGCATGTTAATCAAGCAGTAAACCGTTGTTTAAAATTACAATACACTTGCAGCAGAGTCTAACCCTCTTTTGTAAACTTTACCTGACGTACAGTTCCTTTCTTTTGGGTGCTGTACGTCAGGTGTTGAGCCGGAGTACGTTGACGAGGTGGACCTGCCAGAGTACGTAGAGCCGGAGGACGTCGACCCAGAGTACGTGCCCAAAGAGGACCAGAGCTAGAGGTCTTTACGTTGCTGCTCCAGAGTTTCTTACTGCCGTTTAGTTGGGTGCGTAGCACCGTCTACTTTTTGTCTAGGTTGGGTGCTTGCACCAGTAGTTTACTTTCAATCGTTGTAGCCGTGTCAGGCTTTTTTGTTAGACTATCAGTACTTTCTAGATTGTTGGTTTGGAATAAAAATGAATGTTTTCCCTTTCAGTACTTTTTGTTGTTCCGTACTTTTCTGCAGGGACCTGTCCCTTCGTCTTGGAGTACCACACAGACGCTTATTTGGTCCGAGTTCTCAGCTCCGGCCTAAGCGGGCCTTAGTCACGCTTCGCCTCAGTAATTTAGGAAGCGGGGCGTGACAGGTTTTAGTGGTGGCCCATGCAGGCCTCTTCTGCAAAAAGTTCGGAACAATAGAAGTATTAACATTCTTTTTATTATTACCCAGTAATATGTGCGAGTCTAAGTTGTGTCTTTCCTCTCGTTAGGATGGTGGGAGGACGTGAAGCTCGAGTTGGACCTTCAGCTGACGGGACCATGGATGGACGCGGTGATGAATTTCACCATTTACTGGACGTTGTGAGAGATATGTTAGATGTTCAGTATCGGTTGGTTGATCAGGCACATCAGATTGCTTGTGCTGCCTAGGCTCCTCCGAGATCCGAAGATATGGAGCGATTTAGAGCGAAATTGAGATCAGAAGATTTTCATGCACTTCGGAGTATCACCCACGGCTTATTGGAGGACTTATCAGTGATGGAGGATGAGCGGAAGAAGAAGGAATTTGATAGGATCAACGAGGGAACGAAAAGAAGAAGAAATGAGCTCAGAAGCACATCACTCGACCGAGCAAGACTGCTCATTCGGCCGAGTGAAGGATCGCCCTCGCCCGAGTGAAACGGATACGCACTGCCAATTTCAGACGTTTCCTCGGTCGAGCAAGGAAGTCTACTTGGTCGAGTGAGAAAGCTCACTTGCCCGAGTTAGTCAGAGAAATCAGACAGAAAAGAGCCAAAGTTACTGGAAATTCTGAGAAGACTACTCGGCCGAACAAAGAAGACTACTCGGCCGAGCCACCCCGAGAGACGGACCGCTGAGAATCCCGAAGTTACTGTTTTTTACAGGTTTGTCACTCGGGCGAGTGACAAGGGTCACTCAGCCAAGTGACCCTCTCCGACCGCTGTTAGGAATGTGAATTCTGGGCTGCGCAGGGGCAGTTTTGTCACGATTTTTTGGACGATTTTGGTTTGTATTTAAGCCTAGTTTTTATCCTAGTTTTAGGAGAGACTTGACTTATTTTTTTAGAGACTTCTTTTAGGTTTTTGACGGCTATTCTTTGGAGAAATCTCAGTCGGAGATCATTGGCGACATTATTGGTTTGTTCTTTCTTGTTAAAAACTCATTTTTATGAATTTTTTCTTATTTGTAATGAATTGTGCCATGATTATTATTGTTATTTATGAGATTTTCATGATGATTAGCGAGTAGTTCCGTCGTTCTAGGGCATGGGGATGAACCCAATGGACCCGATCTTTGAATTGTGATGAATTTATAGATTTGTTGCTAGAATTGATTATGGTTAGGTTATGATCGATTTATTACGAGTAGCTAGGGATTCATATCGATTTGGATTTGCAAGAGATTGGATCCCAATTGATAGGAAGGCCTAGATATTAGATTTAGATTAATAATTGAATTTCTCTAGATTTGGTTTGCAAGAGATTGGACCAAAGCTAGGATTTTTAATTATAAATCTATGCTAATATTCGTTTGCAAGAGATTGGACGAATACGAACCATCATAACCTAGATCGTAGCTCGAGTTTGCACGAGAGTGGGCTCAAGATGCGATTGGACGATGATGTCGATCTTCACGCTAGCGGTTTAGGGTAGGGTTTGCACGAGAGTGGACTCTATCCTAGGTTTTCTATAGACCGACAATAGAGCGAGAGCATGAGCTTGGTTCTACATTAAGTTGCGACTAGTTCACCCACATTCAAGCTTAGCAACAATGAGATTTATGATTCACAAGAATGAGAGACGGTCCGTAGTGAGGATTTCCTATCCCTAGACGCTTTATTATTGATATTTCTTGTTACTGAACGATTGTGACTATTACATCAAAGCAACAGTAGTATTTATATCAAATTACAACATAAGTATTCTGCTTCCCTTGGATAGATAGGGAAGGGCAGTTGGTTTTTTCATGTTGTCAAATAGTTGAACAATGAAAATAGATGGCGAGTGCCTGATCGAATTGATCAGGTCGTGTAGGAACAAGGTTCAAATCTCTCGGTCTGTTAGGATGCATCAGCTGCATACATCGCTGCACTTCCACTTGACACCTATCGTAATGATAAACGGCTCGTCTCGCCGTGACCTTATCTTGGATTCTCAATACTTCTGTCGCTCCATCCCCGCAGGGGCGGGAGTGACTATTACATCAAAACTATTCTTATTCTCTTGATAGCTAGGTAATCAAAGTGAGATACTGTCATTTGTCCTCCATGTGTTCGATGCCCGCTTGCCACTACACCGTGTGCTTACGGTAAGACTACAAGTCATTTTTTCGGGTGTATACCCGGACGCGATCAACTGGTAAAGTATATTCTAAATATGATTTAGATATATATTAGAAGTATTTAACCAGATAAATCTTAAAGTCAGTGGGAGCTAGCTCATATACTTAGCTCCCGTTCCTCGGACTAAGTAAAAAGGTTTCCAACTTATTTGAATCATCTATATAAGACTTTGAATCAAAATAGTTTTTATTTAATCGAACATGTAGAGACTTAAGGTGTCACTTATGTACTTGACATATTGACACAAAATAATTAGAATGAGCCAAGACTGACTTATAGAAATATTAGACCCTACATCAAGATTGTATGAGCTAATTGTTAGCTATACAAAGAAAAGAAAATTGATCCAAATCATCTATATAAAATAAAAATACATTAAAATGCATTATAGAAACTTGTTAGGTTGTATCAAATGCGCTTTTCGATTTGATAGGTTGTATCAAATGCGATGCTCAATGATGAGGGAGTTAAAATTCATTGAAGTTTGGCCTTTCTTTAAGGCAAACTAACTTGAATTTTTTACTCCAAGTTTATTAGTCCCACATCGGAAGTGGAGTAAAGGAAAGGGGTCAGCCGCCTAAATAAATAGCCACCTGCCCCCCTCCTCATAACTCGACCCCAAGCTCTAGATCTGAGCGGCTCCCAAAAAGTTTGGAGCACGCTCGGATCTAAGCTTAAAATAGCATGTCCTCTTAACTCGTCCCCATCGCATGATGCCTCAATTTTTCGTCATCTATGCGGTCGGTGGCGTGCGATCGCATTTTTCCTGCCAATTCAGCAGACATAAAAAACCTCTGCAGCCTTAGTATAATTGGGAAATATTGGAGAACCTTCGCCGAAGTCTGCTTCTTCTTTTGGACTGTAGGAACATCCCTCGTCACACCTGTTCTTTGTTCAACTTGCCACCAGGGAACATGACACGTTGGACATTCGTGTAGGTCCTTGTTGTCTTTGTAGTATAGAATGCAATCGTTAGGGCATGTGTAAATTTTCTAGTAATCGATCCCTACCATATTAACAAATTTGCTCCCTTCATTATGAGTAGCTGGAATGTTGTCCTTCCCACAGGAAACTACCCTTCTCAACAAATCCAACAACATCTCAAAATGTGTAATCGCCATTCCTCTTAGTGTTTGGATATGCAGCACTCTAATCATGAATGATAGCCTCGTGAACTCCATGCATCCTTCGTAAAAATCAGACTCATTATCCTCACTAATTTCATCAATCGATCATAGTCAACGGTGTGAAGATCATCATCTGACATGTTTCTGCTAGGAGCACCAATATCTTCCAGCATTGTATCTATGTCATCTGCCCTTTGATCTTTATGCACAATACGCTCTTCTGCCCCAAGTGTCTCCTCTGTTACGACACCTTCTCCGTGGTAACTCCAAAATTTATAATTGGGGTCGAACCTTTGAGACATCAATGGACACGTACAATGTACTTCTGAAGGATCTCATTGTTTTGGCACCTCTTGCAAGGGCAACAGATTTTTTCACTGGACATGCTTAGAGGGTTGGCATCGGCGTACACTAAGAACGCATCTATCCCCTCTAAGTATCTTCGTTTTCTAGTCAGGTTTAGATCCGATATTTCCATAAATGACTTGTCAGGAACCCCTGTAATTGACGATGAAATTTACATGTAATTCTGTATCAACCATTTATATATTCCTAATTAACTATTTTGAGAACCTTTAAATGATTGTCGACTCTTTCATAAAAGTATGTGGCTATCATTGTGATACCAAGAGTGTATGTTTTAACATGGTTAGGTTATCATTAATCTAAAATTAAAATAAATTCTATTTTTTCCTTGATATCGACAACATAACTAAAATAAATTTTAAGTTTTAACATGGCTAGGTTCTCATTAATCTAAAATTAATATACATTCTATTATTCTCTTGATATCGACGATATAACTAAAATAAATTGTATACCAAGACTGTATGTTTTAACATGGCTAGGTTCTCATTAATCTAAAATTAAAATAAATTCTATTTTTCCCTTGATATCGACAGTATAACTAAAATAAATTTTATGACAGTCGTCTAACAAGTATACAAGAGTGTAGTGTCGGAGTTGATTTGACTAAGTCCAAGCCACAATCCTCTTACGAGTATTCTCCTTTTGCAATTCAGATTTTACCAAATTAATTCCATATAGTGATGGATAATGAACTTGCATCGTGATGCAAGTCCTATGGTACACCCTCACCCTGACCCTCACCCCTACCCATACACATCCCCCAACCCTAGGACCAACCCATACCCTAGACCCAGAACCAAACCAAAACCCAACCCTAACCGAACCCTAACCATTCTTTAACCATAACCCTAACCACAACCCAAAACCTTCCCCCAACCCCAATCCGACACCTAACCCTTTACCCTACCCTCAACCCTAATCCTAGCCTTGACTCCAACCCTAACACTAACCAAACCCTAACCCAAAACCATATTTAAACCCTACCCTACCTCAACACCTAAACTGAACCCCTACCTTAAACCCTCACCCTAAACCGAACCCCTTCCCATACCCTAACTCTAGCCCTAACCACTTCCCTAGACTCAACCCCAACCCTAACGCAACCAAAACCCAAACCCTAAACCTAAACCTAACCCCAACCCCAACTCCAATCCCAACCCAAACCCAAACCCCATCCCCAACCCAAACCCAAACCCAAACCCTACTGGTGGGCTACGAAAGGTGCTTCTCTCAAGCGCAAGAGTCCGTTCAAGTAGTAAAATCTGGGAGTCCAGATGTCGAATCCTCGGGAGAATCTGTTGAAACCACAAGTCTAAATCAAATAGAGTAACTACGAATAAAATCTAAGCACTTTAATAGTGATGGTGAAGGTGGTATGAAAAGTGTGTGGTGATGGGATTGTTACGTGCGATCAATGCAAACAACGAATTCTAGTTTGTGAAAAATAGATATAAAAGGGCATGTACATGGCATGGGTTCATTAGGATCAGCGAATCGTAAGCTTTGGTTGATCGAGTATAACACAACGAGACCTCCTTTTGGGAGCGAATCGTCGGAAGATGTCCTTTTGGGAGTTAACGCATCAATTCTAATAGTATATCGCTAAAGTTGTAAACGTACATATGAAGTATGAAACTCTCTTTTGGAGAGATCAAATCTCACCCTTGTGGGGTGAGCATCGACTAGATCAATTCTTTTGGAATATGAAAAAGTAGATTTAAGAGCAACGATTTAAACTTTAGCAAATATAGCGATTAAGCGCAATAATACAACCAATGAATACGATTCACATCACCTAATTACTCCATACCATGCACATAAAATATTTAGCTACTCATGGTGCAGAAATACACAAATTTCAGATCAGAATTCATAAGTTTATTAGCAAATTACGGAAGTTTATGGGCAAACTACAAGCTAAAACACCCAAATACAAGCTAGAGTTGAAGAAAATATCACCAATTCTCTCTGAAAAGTCTTCAAAACTCTCTGGAAATAAGAAAATAGGCTCTGGAATTTTACAGAATTTTTGCAGAAGAAAATACGGCTCCTAAGTGCTCCAATACGCCAATTATACGCCCCAATCTGCTTGAATACGCTCAAAAACCCCTAAAATACCTTAAATATAACTCATTGCGGGTTTACTGTGCTATAGGGTTCAAACCCCGCTTCAAATTCGTGCCCGGAAGCATCCAAGCCGTAAATCCAAATCGGCGCAAATGTAAGCCGCTCATCAAAAGCGGGATCTCTTGTAGAGCTGACGCGTGGCAATCAGATCGGATCCTCGCCCGCTCGTGCACCCGCATCCGCATGGCTTCCGATCGCCGCTCGGATTAATTCCTGTCCGTTGGATCGCAGATCTGAGGGATTAGAAGCCGCCACGTCCCCCTCGTATTCTTCGCTGCGCTTTGAAATTGCGGGGATGATAAGAGCCGTCCGATCTTGAATCAACGCTGGAGAACGCGCCACGTCGCCCCGTAGATTTGAATTCGTCGGGCGCGTTGCGGGAGCGATAACGGTCGTTGGATCTGAGTTCGACGCTACGGATGGAGCCACGTCGCCAGATAATTCACGCGCTCCGCATTCGCTCGTAGCTCGACGCTCCACCGTTGGATCGTGATCAGGCGGTCGAGATTTCGCCCCGTCTTCGCAGCGTTCATCTTTCGAGCGAGCGGATCTGGACCGTTCGATCGAAATCGAACGGTCGAAACGCCGCCGCTCGCTCGCTGAGTGCGGTTGATCGCAGCCATTCGACTTGGATCGGACGGCTACAATAATTTGACCGCGTATCTCGTCTGCGGGCCGTTAGATCGTGATTGGACGGCCATGAATGCGCCACGTGTCCATGTATTTCGTATTTCTTTGCGTATTTCCCCAATTAATTGGTATTCTGCATTCAAAAATACACAGTAATTAGCACAGATCTCAGAAAAATACAAATAAATAGTCATTGGAATCGTGAGATCGAGACGGTGCTAGGAAAAATATAAAATGTGCAGAAATAGTCCATTAATTGCTGTTTTGTGCTTAAATAGAGTGTTTTCTCTAATAAATAAATGTGTAGAAAATACGTATGAATTAGAGAACAATGTAGCATCGCATGAGCACAAAATAGGGCTAAATGGGGGGTTAAATATGTAATATTGAACCCGAATCACACCCCCCAACTAGCGATTTGCTAGTCTCTAGCAAAAATAGCGATAAATACGGATGAGTAATAAAACAATAAGTTCTTTCAAATCGCTCATGGCATGGCTCAATAATACGCATTCCAACATGGTCTTGACCATTACTATACACATCCATGAACAAAATCAATCACATGATATTTTCTCTAATCTAGTATGAATAAATAACATGCAAGCATCGTTTTGCGCAAGCGAAAGTATAACACGTCGTTATATTCCAGTTTTCTTGTTTCCAAGGAATTGGCCTATCAAAAAGAATCATTCAAGACATGGGTATTGAAGTTGCTTAGTATATTCACCATTTCTTTTCTTTTATTCGTTCCGCGTAACGCGCATCAAGCAACATTCGCAGAAAAAATGTATAACTTGGATCGCTCCATCAAATGAGTGAGTTTCCTGTCAATGGCTCCCAAATCAGACGATAATAGGGCATTAGGCCAAAAAGGACCCCTCGGACTGTACTACTCGAGCCAACCAAGTTATTTATTAGTGACATACTTATTCATTCATTTTCCTTCATTCATTTTTCATTTCATTTTCTTTTCTTTCTTTTCTTTCTTTTCTTTCTTTGTAAGCAACTCAAAACCCATCAGCATGAATATAAACATTAGAATCAAAGGCCAAATTCCTCTTCAACTTGAAGACTATTCTTAAAAATCGTGTATACTTAAGCGTTTTCATCACATTAGCATGCATGAAATATATTCAAACTATTTCGAGATATTAATCATGGAAATTGAAAACTTTCATGAATAGTATATTAACGGTAATTCCATGAAGGAAAAATAATCAACTCAAGCCATAAAAAATTTTCAGAACTCAATCAATGTACAATCATCCGCATTAGAGGCATATGAAAGAGTTTTAAAATAATGAGATTTGGTGATTTATTCTTCTCAAAAAAAAATCCTAAGGTCTCATACACACCCCCCAACTAAAGATGGACATTGTCCTCAATGTCGGAAGAGGTACGAGTTTATTCAAGCAAGCAATCTAGAAAGCATATAAAAACTACACTACTGGAAAGAACACACCGTGATCAAATGGCGGATCCCGAATCTTTGATGGTTGAGGAAGTTGTTCAATTTGCTCCTTGCGCTCCTCGGCGATTATTCTTCCTCCATCGACTAAACTGGATCCCAGCAACGTAACTCCCAGCATCTCTATAAGATGTCCACCTATATCCTGCAAGAGATGAGTCACGTCAATCCATTTTAGTTTAAAATTCTTCGAAATAAAATTATTCCAAATGTAGTCATCAAAATAAGTGAAAGAGAATAAAATAAGTTGACGACTACTCCCTGAAAGATTTGCACTACTCTCTGTACGATGCTCGTTCATTGTGGAGAGGGATAAATGATTTTGGGACAAAACTGGAGGAGGGCATGGTTCTGACTCCATGGAGATAATCTCAAAACCTTTGTCCTAGCTGTCTCCTCCTCTCGTTCATCCAAAATTGCTAGTTCATCCTCTCTTTCGCACACACTTTTTGCCATGTATATATTTTTATTCGTGTCATCAACGTGACATGGCTCGCTCGATATTCCTGCAATAGAAGATGAACTCGTATTAGATTCTTTAAATTGAGTTTCGAAAGCATTACCTTCTTCTACGCAAGTGGCAATCCGATTAAGATCTTCAATAGATTTTTGAATCTGCCGGCTCCGAGCAAGGAAATTCTCCTGGAATTGATGGGATGTGGCATCCTGTGTCTGAATAGTCTGGTAAGCTTCCTCTTTCAAGGATTGCAATGGTACGTCTACGCTTTGCTCTTCTTGATCGAGGCACGAAGGCTCCGTTGAATCGCTCTCTGAAGTCTCTTCCACGGTTTCTTCGTTTTCTTGCAGAGACTCCATGTATTCCCACGCCACTGTCGGCGTCATGCTTCCCAATAATTCCTGCAGCTGTGGATGTAGTCCATCTAGGAAGAACGCCATAAGCTCTTCATTTGTG
Source organism: Scilla litardierei (assembly GCA_030789695.1). Taxonomy (NCBI): domain Eukaryota; kingdom Viridiplantae; phylum Streptophyta; class Magnoliopsida; order Asparagales; family Asparagaceae; genus Scilla; species Scilla litardierei. The sequence continues at coordinate 178,892,204 of CM061141.1, read as the reverse complement.
TACCCATGCTGTGGATAGCTCGATATAATGTCTGTGAACCTCCTCCAGGCCTGAAAGAAAGTTTCACAGTCAGTTTGATTAAAATTAACAATTTTGAGCTTCTCCATTCTATGTTTGTGTGCATTAGCATATCGTGCATCATAAAGATTGTTTGTGCAATAGAAGTTCATATATTCCATTTTGAAATAAAATAAAATAAAATAATAAAAAAAAGTTTATGTACAGTAAAGTGGAAAGATCTCACCGAAGGTCCTCTAAATGAAATAAACCGTAGTCACAAACCATTCCTCCCCGGCAACGGCGCCAAAAACTTGGTGGGCTCCGAAAGGTGCTTCTCTCAAGCGCAAAAGTCCGTTCAAGTAGTAAAATTTGGGAGTCCAGATGTCGAATCCTCGGGAGAATCTGTTGAAACCACAAGTCTAAATCAAATAGAGTAACTACGAATAAAATCTAAGCACTTTAATAGTGATGGTGAAGGTGGTATGAAAAGTGTGTGGTGATGGGATTGTTACGTGCGATCAATGCAAACAACGAATTCTAGTTTGTGAAAAATAGATATAAAAGGGCATGTACATGGCATGGGTTCATTAGGATCAGCGAATCGTAAGCTTTGGTTGATCGAGTATAACACAACGAGACCTCCTTTTGGGAGCGAATCGTCGGAAGATGTCCTTTTGGGAGTTAACGCATCAATTCTAATAGTATATCGCTAAAGTTGTAAACGTACATATGAAGTATGAAACTCTCTTTTGGAGAGATCAAATCTCACCCTTGTGGGGTGAGCATCGACTAGATCAATTCTTTTGGAATATGAAAAAGTAGATTTAAGAGCAACGATTTAAACTTTAGCAAATATAGCGATTAAGCGCAATAATACAACCAATGAATACGATTCACATCACCTAATTACTCCATACCATGCACATAAAATATTTAGCTACTCATGGTGCAGAAATACACAAATTTCAGATCAGAATTCATAAGTTTATTAGCAAATTACGGAAGTTTATGGGCAAACTACAAGCTAAAACACCCAAATACAAGCTAGAGTTGAAGAAAATATCACCAATTCTCTCTGAAAAGTCTTCAAAACTCTCTGGAAATAAGAAAATAGGCTCTGGAATTTTACAGAATTTTTGCAGAAGAAAATACGGCTCCTAAGTGCTCCAATACGCCAATTATACGCCCCAATCTGCTTGAATACGCTCAAAAAACCCTAAAATACCTTAAATATAACTCATTGCGGGTTTACTGTGCTATCGGGTTCAAACCCCGCTTCAAATTCGTGCCCGGAAGCATCCAAGCCGTAAATCCAAATCGGCGCAAATGTAAGCCGCTCATCAAAAGCGGGATCTCTTGTAGAGCTGACGCGTGGCAATCAGATCGGATCCTCGCCCGCTCGTGCACCCGCATCCGCATGGCTTCCGATCGCCGCTCGGATTAATTCCCGTCCGTTGGATCGCAGATCTGAGGGATTAGAAGCCGCCACGTCCCCCTCGTATTCTTCGCTGCGCTTTGAAATTGCGGGGATGATAAGAGCCGTCCGATCTTGAATCAACGCTGGAGAACGCGCCACGTCGCCCCGTAGATTTGAATTCGTCGGGCGCGTTGCGGGAGCGATAACGGCCGTTGGATCTGAGTTCGACGCTACGGATGGAGCCACGTCGCCAGATAATTCACGCGCTCCGCATTCGCTCGCAGCTCGACGCTCCACCGTTGGATCGTGATCAGGCGGTCGAGATTTCGCCCCGTCTTCGCAGCGTTCATCTTTTGAGCGAGCGGATCTGGACCGTTCGATCGAAATCGAACGGTCGAAACGCCGCCGCTCGCTCGCTGAGTGCGGTTGATCGCGGCCATTCGACTTGGATCGGACGGCTACAATAATTTGACCGCGTATCTCGTCTGCGGGCCGTTAGATCGTGATCGGACGGCCATGAATGCGCCACGTGTCCATGTATTTCGTATTTCTTTGCGTATTTCCCCAATTAATTAGTATTCTGCATTCAAAAATACACAGTAATTAGCACAGATCTCATAAAAATACAAATAAATAGTCGTTGGAATCGTGAGATCGAGACGGTGCTAGGAAAAATATAAAATGTGCAGAAATAGTCCATTAATTGCTGTTTTGTGCTCAAATAGAGTGTTTTCTCTAATAAATAAATGTGTAGAAAATACGTATGAATTAGAGAACAATGTAGCATCGCATGAGCACAAAATAGGGCTAAATGGGGGGTTAAATATGTAATATTGAACCTGAATCACCTACCCCTACCCCTAATCTTACCCCTAACCTTGACCCTAACCTTAACAATTAACGCGTTTCTCGAGCAGGTGTGAGGGGTCGCCGGTGAGGGATGGGTCGGTGGGGGGTCGGGGTCCGGGATCGGGGAGTAGGAGAGAGAGGGGTCGGAGGGGGCGTCAGCAACCACCGTCGCCCCAGCTCCTGCTCTCCTCCTTCAGTTCAGAGCGTACCTTGCACGGATGCTGTCGGTGTCTGCGTCGGCTGTCTCCTTCGTCGTCGTCGTCCTCCCTCCCTCCCTCCCTCTCTCTCTCTCTCAGATGAAAAGTGAAGCCTTACCCAAATTGGGGGCGTAGGCTCCTCCTTACCCAATTGGGGGCGTAGGCTCCTCTAATTTGGGTAAAAAAATTTTACTGGCAACAGACCTTTAGCCACGGACATATCCGTGGCCATTACAATTATTGGCCATGAAATATCCCTGGCTAAAACGTCACAGCCACGACAAATTTCTTCACCACTTTTCCATGGCTGATAGTTATCGGCCACGGACAATTCTGTGGCTAAAGGTCCACTAACGCCCACGGAAAAGTCCGTGGGTGCAATATTCTGTGGGCCAATATTTTATTCATCCACAGATATTTGGCCACGGAAAAATCTGTGGCTGATATCATACTATTAGCCACAGAATTGTTCGTGGCCAAATATTCGTGGCTGTAAACCCTTTTTCCACCAGTGGAAGTCATAGTGCATCAGGATATATTCATGGAAGAATATCTATGACAAAATATATATGTCATCAAACACAATATAAAACTTATATGATCTTTATAGCACAAAATATCTCTAACATCTCATAAAAATAGCATAAGATATGAGCATGAGATGAGAGATGACATATTGAGAAATATAGCATGAAGATCACTAATCAATATGCATGAGTGTTATGTCACTTGTGAAAATATCATACATGACAGATTTAGCTATAGACATGAAAGATCTCTCAAATAAAATTATAGCTACACATCAGTCATGAAGTAATTAAAATGACATGTAACATACATTGATCACCCCAAATCATATCAATGCGTCTCAGAAAGATTATCATACCAATTGTAAGAAAAGTATGAGATGTGTGGTGATACAATGAACAAATATGCATAAGGATCCTAAATCAATTAATCTTATTCATGGCATGAATTATATATAACATTATGAAGTATAGCATGCCATAGGGAAATGAATGATTCTAGTAGGAATACAAGATTAGATTTGGAGATTTAGGGCTTTTGAATGAAACGAGAGCTTGAGCTTTGAAATCAAATCAATAGTGTTTAGAGGGTTCCAAGAGATCTCCAATAGAACAGTAAAAGCCCTATTTATAAGCTCTCTAAAACCCCCAAACGATTTACCCAAAACCATTAACACAATCAGCTGGAAAATGGCTCAATGGCTAAAAATCCTGACAGGACATGTGACTGATGAAGGATCACCAGGCGTCTATATGCGTAAGATGCCAAAATCAAGAATTCTGGGTTAGGAAGGATAGGCGACTGATGTGGTATACACAGGCGCCTGTGACATGGCAGGTGCCTGTGAAACCAACATCAGTCGTCTAGCCGAACCTTGCATAGCTTGCCAAACACAAAGTGTTAGGACAAGGAGAGACAAGCGACTGAAGAAGCATTCACAGGCGCATGTGCTATGGGCAGGAGACCATGAAACCAACATCAGTCGTCTGACCGAATGATGACAAGTTAGGGATCTTTGGGCAATAGAGAGTCATGCGACTGACTAACAAGTCACATGCGCTTGCAAGGAGCCAGGCGCCTGTACATTGTACAGAAGTCACATGTTAGAAATAGATAATGAAAACCCAAAGTATCCTATCAAAAACATGTGCATTACAGATGACTATAGAACAAATCACAGGCGCCTTTTAGGAGATTGGCGCCTGAAACTTATTCAGAAGTCTCCTGAAGATCAACCAAAAATGCACATGTTAGGAAAGACATGAATGATTCTACTAGAATGGCATTGCATATCATGATAGGATCTAAATAATCCATGAACATAATCATATATGAATATTAGGTCCAGGTGGTAGAATCAAAACAATAATGAATCATTAATGAAAGAATTGAAAGGTTTTCATTGAAAGTTACTAAATATACTTAATACAATCTAATAAACAAACAATCATGTCATACACATCACTTATTATATCCATAATTTTTAACAATCTTCACAAAGAAGCATGCATGTGAGGAATGAGATGTGTAAAGACAACGTGTTCCAAAGATATGAAAATCAATAAACAGCTAACCAACTTATATATAAATGTTATAATTACCATGATACATGTGTCATAATAAGACATATATGTCATACATGGGTATGGTAGTCACATAAACAAACAATCTCCATGAGGGTGTGACATGAATGAGCTAATGAAGTAGTATGCTATATTACACAAATCCAATATATTAAATACCAATTGTACTAAAAACATACTTACAACCATTTAGCTATCCTTATATGTGTGCATTAACAATGCACCATCCTCTCCTTTGGGTTGATCCTTCATTTGTAAACCAAGGAGTGTGTAGGGTAGGCATCTTGTACAACAATCTAACAATTAAATAATTGGTGGTATCCAAAAACTTTTTGGATCCAAGGGGTTAAGGAACAAAATCAAATAGTCCAATAACCAAATATATACCAATTGTAAATAACAATCATCAATAAAAATGCATGACATGCATTGATAGGAGTTATTATAATCATGAAAATCATACACACAAGGAATTAACAATTCTCAACCATTAGGAATTTAGATACACCTAGAATAAGAATTCGTATTCATATGATTTAATCACAATACATAATACAAGCAACATCACTATGAAGACACACATCTAATACAATAGTGTATGTGCTAGAAAGATTTCCCGTCCAATATGCATATGTGCATAAAATAAACATTCACGTCACAACACATATTGATGGATGACATGAAACGTAATACCACAAAGAGTGTGCATGAAAAGCATATGCTATAATTTTTCATAAGCAACTTTCTCTTCCCTTTTGGCATATCAACAAAATGGGAAGGTGCAAATTGATAATCACCCAGGGTTAGGGAAACTTACTAATCTATATGCACAACATAATATGAATGAAATGCAATGACATATAAATGAAAATAACATGATAGCAATCAAACATTTCATACTCCCACATAATCATACAAAATATGCAAACTTGGGAGTAATGGATGAACTCACACATATATATGGGTACAAAAAGTAATCATACAAGCATGGTACCCAAGCAATGAAGTGCAATGTGAGTGAGTTAGCAAGGTGGAAACCAAACAAAGGCTGAGTTTGATTTTTATATATTGTCACATAAGAATATGTCATTCATAATATACGATTCTATATATGTGTTCCTATCATGCCTAGAAACATTCTTAGAAATTCACAAAGATATTGATTTGGGATTCTTAAGGAAGGTTGTGTAGTGGCATAAGTAGGAAGTTGGAATGCACGCTTAGGAGGTGGAACATAAATATTAGTGTGTCCCGTGTGTGAAATATGCAAATGAGCATTAATTCTTGCATGAAAATTTTTAAGCCACATGTTATAAATAATCCATGAATAAACATATGAATATGGATTATGAATACACAACGCATGTGAGTCAAGAATTTGACACAAATGAAATACATAGATATGAATGGCATAAAAGACACATAATATGCAAACATGGGATATGCATGAGATTGTCTCAAACACAAAGTGACATCTACATGCATCCAACACACATAGATACCAAATGTAAGAATATACATACAACATTAAGCTCCCCCAAATTTGGTGCATCACTTAAGCACCACCAACTCCATTTAAATGAAAATCTTTGCAAATCAAGGAGTTGGCAGGCTTGGTAGAGTTGGTATCCCAAAGTGGATTGAACCTAGAAAACATAATTATGGTATCCAAAAACATTTTTGAATCCTATGGGTTATGGAACAAATTTAAATACTAAATTCAAATAATTGTAACCCATGTCCTAATGTAATTACACACAATTTTCATGATACATGTAATCATATCACTTGATAAATATTTAACCATATACATGTTGAATCAGGATCTAAGCCTAGAGAGGGGGGTGAATAGGCTTATATAAAAATTTTCGCGCAACCCACGATAAATCACACACAGTTAATAATCACAAGCAGTGTAAATATGAAGCAATCACAGAATACGCGCAGATATACCCTGGTTCGGTCGTCCCACAACCTACTCAAGCCCCCAAGAAAATACTAGCATTAAAATGCTCCTTTTGTACAACTACAATGGGTCCTGAGCTCCCTGCCCCCTACCTAGAGCATATCACACTCCCCGAGTGTAGAACACTATCAAACTAGTAAATGCTCTATCATGACAAGACCCACTTGTCAAGACCCACTTGTCTAGTCCCAGACTAAACAAGTAACCAAATAACACAAAAGTAGTAAAGTTCCCTACAGAAATCATTACTACTACACACAAATAATATTAAAAGAGTTTAGAGAATCTCAGTTAGTAGTCGTAGTCGTCTCTCTCAATCAGCACGGGCCAGCTCTCGTCTGGCAAGATGTAGATGTCTTATCTCGTCTCCTCAGCAACTCAATGATGCAACACCCTTTCTGGCAAGTTGCGCAATATGCGTTGTAGCTTCCCTTTGAAAGTTGCGGCTTGTCCCCTCTTCTTGAGTTGCGACTTTGCTATGTAGATGGGTCCTGGCAGCAGCAGATTCCTCACAGCTTGGAGAGTTATCACGGCACACACAAGTTATCGGTAATTAGTTCTTCACAAGGCAGCTTGTAAATAAGATGATATTTGATCCTTGTAGCTTAGTAGTCAAAGATTTCAGCTTAAATCTTTTGATGTTGGTTTGCCCTACAAAGAGAAAGGGGAACAAACTTTAACTATTAATCAATTTAACAAAAACGCACCTCGCTTTTTGTCATGCATCTGCTCTCCTTTTTGTCCCATGCAGCGGCCCACTTGTTGGGCAAATATGGTGTGTTTTGGGTAGCCTGCAAAAGCCAACATAAAGGTGAAAAGATTTAAAAAAGGTAGGCTCTTGGAAGTTGGAACTTGTGTGCCCCTAGTCAATTGTTGTGGCTATTGAGGCTTTTGAAACTTGCGGCTGACATGATCAAGCTTCTTAATACTTTCGGCTACCCCTTGGTTGGATGCTTTAAGTTTGAATGTAGGCTCCTTGAATTGATTGCCTTGGGAGAGCTTTTGATTGTTGCGATAGAAACCTACTTTGGTCAATAAAGTCGGCAACACATCCAGAGCTCCTTGGGTTTGCTCAATACTTGCGGCTGATGGAGTTTTTATTGGCCTGCAAAACAAAGTAAACAACAGAACTAAACACCAATAAAAATATTATAACGAAGTACTATAGCCTTGTACTAGGCTTGGAGAATTGATGAATGTGGCAAGCTTTGCTCCCCTCAAAAATTGCGGCTTGCCAATGAGGGCTTCACAAACACTACAGCATGCACATGTATCTCTTCAAGAGCTGCTCTTCAATGCTTGGAGAATTGAGTTGGCTGCAAATTTCCTCTCCCTTGGTGTGGTCGTGAGTTTTTGTGCTAGGGGTTTTTGTTGGCCGCACATTTTCCTTGACAGGTTATAATTTTTGGCAGACCCACATTTTCTCTCCGTGAAGATGAAGCTTATATAGAAGAAGGTGCTAGGGTTATGGTGCGGGAAAAAGTATTTGATACTATCTCTACTAATTGATTTGTTCTTATCTCAATAGATCCCTCTAATTGATATTTGAATTGGTATATGGATTGACTCAATCTCCTCTAGATATGAATATAGATCTCATCTTTCCTCCATTTGACTTAGTCCACCTTGCTTTGTGAATAGCTGATCGCTCCGGAATGTAACCCAAAGAACGGTTGTAGTTTTACCGCAAGCGCACTGTATAGCGGCGAGCGGGTTATCGAACACAGGGAGGACGAATGACCGTGCTTGCTCCAATCAACCTGGCTATTAAGAAGAGAAAAATTTGCCTTTGGCGATCCTGTCACAATCGTCAGAGAAAGTACGGAAATATCAAATCAAATAAAAGACGTCTAGGGAATGGGGAATCCCCGCTACTCACCGTATCCCGTCAATGTGGTTCATTGGTATCAAAGTTGCTAGGATAAAATTTGGATGAACTAGTTGCAACTGAATGTAGAACCTAGCTCACGCTCTCGCGCTGTTGCCGGTCTATAGCTATCCTAGGTTCGGGTCCAATCTCTTGCAAACCCTAGCCTAGGCAAGCTAGCATTAGGATCAACATCATCGTTCAATCGTGCCCCGAGCCCACTCTCATGCAAACTCGGGCCGCGACCTAGGTTGGGATAGTTCCTACCCGTCCAATCTCTTGCAAACGGGTATTGGCACGGAATTGCAACCGGAAACCCTAGTATCGGTCCAATCTCTTGCAAACCGATACTTCGGAAATTCGATTCCAACCCAATTCGGATTTCTAGGGTTTCCTATCGAATTGGGATCCAATCTCTTGCAAATCCCAATCGATATGAATACCTAGCCATCCGTAGTAATTGATCCCAATCTAATCCCTAATAGCAATTCTAGCAAAATTTCTACCAATTCATCACAAATATAAAATTGGGCTTGTAGGGTTCATCCCCATGCCCCAAGACGTGGAGACTACTCACAATTCATAGCACAAACACAAAAATAATCAATGAAATAAACAAGAGAATTCATCACAATATTGAGATAAGCAATAAAAATAGAATTTTTTAGAGGAGAGAGACACAAACCAATGGAGTTCTTCAAATAATCCAACAAAAATCAACTTTTTGTCTCCTCTCCAATCACAAGAATAAAGATAAAAAGTTAATCTAAAAAGCTGCAAAAATCTAAGAGAAAGGCTCTCTAAACTAGGGTAAAAACAGGGGTTAAATACCCCCCAAAATCGTCCAAAAACTGTGACCAAAATACCCCTGCGCAGCCTGAAATCCGCAATTTTCGCTACAGGCAGCGCGTCGCACTCGGCCGAGTGACAAAAGTCGCTCAGCCGAGTGAGAAACCCTGTAAATTTCCAGTAAGTCTTGATCTTCAGGGGTCTTCACTTCGGGGGCGGCTCGGCCGAGTGAGTTGTCGTCACTCGGCCGCTGGCTTCTTGGTACTCGGGCGGTCGGCATTTGCCACTCGGCCGAGTGGATCTTCTGAAGCTCAGGCAGACGAAAAACAGTAAGTTGGCGATTTTTGAATGGCTTCGTCTGGGCGCCACTCGGGCGGACGGGATCTCGTCACTCGGCCGATGTGGTCTCCGTCGCTCGGCCGAGTGCACGTATGAAACGTATCCGATCTGGTCGGCCGAGCGGTGTCTCGCTGGTCGGCCGAGTGATTCCTCCACTCGGCCGAGTGGGACACCAAAAATGCCCAAACAGCTTGTTTTGGCCTCCTCGTCGCTCCTGTGACGTTCTTTCTTCTTCCGCTCCTCTCCAACAGCAAAATACCCCTTGGGGAGGTCGTCGGTGACCCTCTGGAGTAAGCGCATCTCGAGATCACTCCAAATCGCTCCAAATCACCTGAAATGCGACAAAAACAACAAATCATGAAAAGCATCGTAATATCGTCGATATATCGTGAAAAACATGATTTGGGCGATCTAAATGGCATGCAAACATGCGAGAAAAAAGTGTAAAATAAGGAGTGATCAAAATCCCCCAAGCTTACCTCTTACTCGTCCTCGAGGAAGATAAGTAAAAGGTGAACCCAGTGGATTCGGAAAACGAAAATGTTGAAAAATGAAAAATGAAAAACGGTGAAGAATGAAAAACGAAATAAAAATAAAGAAGAAAGAAAGAAGCGAAGAGGGAAGCTGCTAGATCATTTTCTCAGGACGTGGGTTTCACTTACTCATATAGCATGCTCCGAATGAAAAATACATGTCAAAGAGTTTTATTTTGATATCATAGCATAATAGTGCAAATAAAAATAGCAAACCCATGAACAACGATATAATCATGAAAAACGGAATAATTTTAGAATTAACATCGTCTGAATCATCTAAAGCGGTATTCAAATCGCAGATCACACACTTTTCAATTGAATGCTTTCTATGAGGAGTATAAGAGTATCACACAATAGAATAGAGAGAATAGAAAAGTGTGGATTTCATGACATGAGTGCTAGGCTTAGATTTTTGGATTTCGTAAAGCTAGAAATAATCTCACCGAGTATAGAATATTACTTAGCCTAGGTTGTCGTGCAACGTCAAGTAGTCACTCCCTCACACATCAATGGATTCCCTCCCCCAAGCTTATCTATAAGCATGGTGGCATAAAAAATATTCACATCCCCATTTTTATAAAGCTCCAAAAGTAATGAAAATGAACACGAAAAGAGAGAAGAAAGAAAGAAAGTGAGATGAGATCTTTTATTGAGGATTTTTCCTCTTTTCTTTTTCTTTTTCTTTTATTTTTCTTTTGTTTTTTCTCTTTTTTTTAATATAGCATATATACACAACGATCCCAACTCAAAGAGAGATAATGATATACAAGAATATTTTCTCTCTTTTTTTTGAATTCGGGAAATTTGGAGCTAGGAATTAATAGCGGGGGAAATGCCATATAATAGAATCGCTAGGGGGAGATTCACCAATGATTTTAAAAGTAGAGAAATGATGTTCAAGATTTGTGGAGAAAGAAATAAATATATCTCTCGGTTCACTCTATAAGACATGCACGATAACTTCAGCAGGGTAATCTAATCTACTCAGTTTCGATCACAAAAAAGCTAACTAATCCAGATTTATCATAGCTAACATCATTCAATCATCCTGAAGTGAAATGTACAATTCATGCATATAGAAGTGATGTAGGAAAAGAAATCGGTACTCCAGATATAAGCATTCAATGCGTGAATCTTGGTGTGTTTTCTGTGATAGCATACATATGAATATTCAGACTCAGCTAATAATAAAATTTCATCCATTTTCATGTGGAAAAAGTGTGGGTTACTATCTCTAGATGCAAGGCAAGTCATAGCATATGATGTCAGAAATAAAGTCTAAAACATGACAAACAAAGCATGCAAATAGAGTAAGCTAACTCCACGTTATCATCATCATAAAAAAGTCATCTCTAGCATGAGATGAAAAAAAAGAAATAAAGATAAAGGGAAAATAGAACTATTTACAATGCGGCACACAGAAAAATAAGAAAAACGTGATGCATGGTAAAATAAAAGAAAAAAATGAAAATAAGTGCAAAAGCGGAAAATGGTGTGAAAAACTAAAAATAAAGGTGGCAAATCGAAAAAGAACGTGAGAACTCACTCCCCCAAGCTAAATGGCACAGTGTCCTCAATGTGGAAAGTGTGGCACACCGAGAGACAAGTAATGGGAGGGGTAAGTGAGGGTGCATGCATGAGGGAAGAAAGAAAATGAAAAATAATGAAATGAAAAATATGATGCGGACATGATGCATGCAAATAAAGGAGTGATACAGATATATAGGTGTGGCACCAAATACTCTCCCTCTCCCCCGGAAAAGATATATAAAGATACGATCAGAATGAGAATCCCAAAATAAGTGAGGGGAGGGGGGTGGACAAAAATGCATCAGGACCCAGCAGAAACGGGCAGCAAAACGGCAAAAATAATCGATGGCATCATGGGTGCCTAAGAAGGTGGTGATGCGCCGTCTCCGTCCTGAGGCGGAGGAGGAGGTGGTGGTGGTGCAGGCTGAGTGTGTGTGGAAGTGGGGGTGGGAACCTGCTGGGTGGGTGGGGGTACGCGTGGGAGACGCTCCAGGACCTGGGTAAGACAGTAGTGAATGTGCGGGAGCAAGTCAAAGCGGCCAGCCATCGCAGTGACGGTGGCGGACAAGGTTCGAAGGTCGCCTCTGAGGCCACTCACCGCCCCCTCGAGAGCACGAATGCTCTGAAGTACAGTGTCAGGGGGAGGTGGTGCAGAGGGACGCACCGGTCGGGGCTGTGCAGGTCGAGGATGGCGTACTCTGGTGGCGTAGGTGACGGGCTCAGCAGGCAAGGGAACAAAAGGAGCTGCACTCGCAAGTGTGGGCCTGGCCTCAGTGCGAGGCTGGGCAGGGCGGTAAGAAGTGGAAGCAGCAGCAGCGAAAGAAGAATACAAAAGTGGCGGCGAGGCGGCCAGAGAGGTCGGTGGCACAGAAGTGTGGACAGACGCCACAACACTCTCGGAAAATACAGCGGCGGTGGAGACAGAGGTGGGGACTACGGTCTCTACGGCAGGGGAAAAAGAGGGCTCTCCGCACTCAACTATGGTCGGCGGGCGCTCGGGTGGGGCAGAGGAAACGGGCTCGGCAGAAAGAGGGCCAGTGGTGGTGGTGACAGGCGTGGAAGCAGTGGAAGTGGGCTCAGCTAAGGTACTCCCGACACCGACAGCAGTGTGGACAGAGGTGTCGGGGGCGGCAGGATTATCAGGGATAGGCAGAGGGGCCACGGGGTCAACAGGGGCAGCAGGCTCGGCAGGTGCAACAGGGTCTGCGGGGGCAACGTGGGCAGCGTGGGCCTGCTCGGCCTCCTCAGCCTCGAGCACGTAAGCGGCAGGGATCAGAACATCCATCGCAGGAAGCCAGTCCACATGGGCCGATGCAATCTGAGTCCGAGCTGGGCTCGGAAGAATCATGTAATCGGCACCGTAAGGGCCGTGCAGCCAGACCCAGTGTCGCTCACCGTGCGAACGAAGCATCTTCATCCGGGCCATAACATCAATCGACAGAGAAGTGGGGCCCGGTGCTCGTTGCATGTCATCAGGGAAGTCCTCGTCGGTCATAAGAGTGAGCAAGGTGATCAGGCCGCCGCAGCATATCGGTGAGCGAGCGCCCACCGATACAATGATGCGGTCCAAAAACCAAGCCACAACATCAATCACGATGGCGGGGACCAGCTCATTGCCATCCCTAGATAGAGCTCTGGGTCGTGTCATCGCGTAGAGCATGTAGAGCTCCGGCGTGGACATCGTACCCGGCTCATATCTGGCCAAAAAGGTCGTCGCCATAAGGCGCTGAGCTATACGGAGGCAGGGATGGACAATGGCCGAGGCCTTGGCCCTACTAGGGTCAAAGGCGGTGTGAAGACCCGTAATCCGGGCCCAGAAGGCACCGGCGTCGAAGGAAGGTGGGGGGATATGGGTGGGGGCGTAACCTCGATCGGCCCCGGGGACATCGGGCCACGAGAAGAAGGCTCTCATCATACCGAGAGTGACCTGGCACTCCCAGTCCATGAACCGAAACGAGCATCCCTCGTCGGTCCGGGCGATCCAACTAAGTACCTCAAGTGTCGGGCGGATAAACGTGTCCGCCGACACCTGAAGGAAATCTCGCCAGCCCACGTTGTCGTACAACGTGAGCATCCCCTCTAGTACCCCCAGGCGTCCTAGGTCGGCAAGGTGTGCAAACCTGGAGGGTATGATCGAGCGCTGGGAGATACGCTCGAAAGCGACGCGGTGTGCATCGTTCTGGAACGTGATCCCCAGCGGCCCGATAAGTGGAGCCGGAGGTGGTGGCTGTGGAGCGGCAGGGAGCGGCTGTGCGGGGTGTATGGGCTGTGCGGGCTCTGCAGGTTGTGGAGGTGTGTGGGGCCTGCAGGGTGAACGGGGTGTGGTGGAGAAGGCGGAGGAGAGTCCTCCAACTCGTGGGAGGGGCCGGCATCATCCGACCGCTTCCACTTGGCGGAAGCTCTCCTCGGCCGCGGCCGTGTCCGGGGCGGCATATGGGCCCCGAGCGCGTGCCGAAAAGCGTGAAAAGTGCGGCGTGCGTAAAGTAAAGGAAAGAGTGTACCACGACACGCCGCGAGTGCAAATATGTGGAAGCGTGCGAAGACGACGCCTCACGTAGCCCAAATCGGTCCCTGGAAGCTCCCCTGGGCTCCCCTAAGCTCCCAGAAACAACCTGCGCATGAAATGGAGATATCAGCGAGTAATATTCAAAACGTATGGAGCATTATGGGTATAATAGATAGATATAGAAATCGATTTGGGTTTGGGGTTTGTTTAACGCATGGATCCTTGAAAAACACACAAAAGAGGAGAAAATAGGCTAAAATGGGGTTTACCGGAGGTGGCCGGAGTGGTGGCCGCCGGCGGCGACTCGGGCGAGGCGCAGCGGGGCGCGGCCGGCGGTGGCTGGCCGAGCGACGGCGGCGGGGCGTCGGTCGGGCGAGTGAGCGAGGGGTTTGGGCGAGGGAGCTGAGGCGTCGGGCGAGGCGCGTCGGGGCGCGGCCGGCGGTGGCTGGCCGAGCGACGGCAGCGGGGCGTCGGTCGGGCGAGTGAGCGAGGGGTTTGGGCGAGGGAGCTGAGGCGTCGGGTGATCTGCGGTTTGTGTCGTTTCGAAAAACGAGCCCGACCCCGCCCCCTTTTATAGGAAAAGTTACGACTCGGCCGAGTGACTGGGTCACTCGGCCGAGCGAGATCAATGGAAAATCCCTACCCGCTAACGCTTCGGCCGAGTGGCCTTGCCAGCCTCGGCCGAGTGGAGTAAGTCCATTCGACCGAGTGGCTCAAGCTACTCGGCAAGACTCGCCCTAGGAGCGTATCAGTTTTACTCGGCCGAGTGAATATATATACTCGGCCGAGTAGCAGTTATACTGAAATCAGGAAAAATAAACAGAGAGTTGGGTACAGCAGACTTCCCTCGTTCGTGAGCGGCTCAGCCGGACGAACTTGTGTGCTCGGCCGAGTGACTAGTATACTCGGCCGAGTGAGCCTTGTCTTCTGCCGTTTGTCTTTGTTTGGGCTCTAAACTCCGTCTTTCCTCCTCCAGTCGATTTCATCTTCCTCCTAAGCATCGAGCGCCTTCCTGGGGCGCTCCTCGTCGCCTCGTGCATCCTCCTAATGATGGGTACCTCATTCTCCTCTCCTGTCAGGAAAATTAGGACCCGTTATCACAAGATTTTTGGGCGAACGACTCAAAACACTAAAAATTTCTAAAACAAAAAAAAAAGAAAAGTGAAAATAAAGCAATAACCGTCGGGTTGCCTCCCGACAAGCGCTCGTTTATGGTCGTGAGCTCGACCCCCTATGATTTTCAATTAATGCGGGATGTTTGGTGCATATGAGATGCACCCACCAAACTTTTCGGGGAGAACGCTTGGATTCGGAAGTTGCGGCGGCGTGTTCTCCCTCGGTGGTCTCCTGTCTCGAATAGTGTTGGGGGAAGGATCCCCCAAGCTAGCATTTGCTCCGGTCAACGGCTTCACCGATGACGCCGATTTCCGTATCGGCGGAGCTTTCTTCGGAGACTTTAATTTCGAGAGCTTGCAGTGCTCTCGAATCCTTGCGACATCAGCGTCGCCTTCATCATTTTCAGCGGAGAGGTCGGGGGAATCATCTATCTTCTCATCTCGGCCTAAATCCGGGCCTTCCTCGAAATCCTCATCGAATAGAGCGCCAATCGAGTGGGGGATCGCCTCCTCAATTACCTCAACAAGGAGGTCCATGTAGTCAAGCTCCTCGTGGTAAGGCATGTGTTTCATAGCCTTAGGAATGTGAAGCTCCACCTCGATGTTGCCGACGTTCAAAGTTAGTGTACCTTCCCGCACGTCGACAATGACACCGGCGGTGGCGAGGAACGGGCGTCCAAGTATCAATGACGTATCTCCCTCCTCCTTAACGTCCATGATCACGAAGTCACAAGGCAAGCATATGCCCCCCGGGACTTGTAGCGGGATGTCCTCGGTGATTCCTACCGGCCTCGTTATCCGTCCATCGGCTAATTGTATCCGCATGTCGGTAGGTTTCAACTGCGTCCCGGTGTTTAGCCTTAAGAACATGGAGAGAGGCATGAGGCTCACACTAGCCCCTAAATCTACCAACGCCTTTTGTAGAGGGACACCGCCCAAGGTGCAAGGAATCCGAAAACTCCCCGGATCTTTGAATTTGGCCGGCTCCTTCTCTCTCTTGGTGAACCAAGAGCCCTCCTCGGCTAGCATGATCTTTTCCTTCCTCTTCCCCCCCGAAATCAAATCCTTTATAAATTTAGCATATGTGGGGATTTCCACGATGGCGTTGAGGAAGGGAATGTTGAGGCTAACTCCTCTCAGATACTCGAGAAACTTTGCTAGCCTTTTCTCCATTTTCGCGCTAGCAATCCTTTGGGGGAATGGGACCGGTGGCATGAAGCGCCTCTCCTCAATCAATTGCTCCGCTCTAGATTTCTCCTTCTCTTGCGGCTCTTTCTCCTTCTCAATTTCAACTACCGGCTCAATTGGCTCCAAACTTTCCTCCACGGGCTCCTTGGTAGGAATCATGGCGGGGGTGGTGTCCTTCCCGCCTCTAGTAGTGACGGCAACTACGGCATTGATGTGGCCGGTGTTGCCCCGTGGGTTTTGCTTGGGTTGCGCCGGCAATTGTTGAGTATTCCGATTGAGCAACGCCAATTGCTCTGAGATTTGAGCGACAACGGTTGTAAGGGAGTCTTGGCCTGCTTTCAAGGTAGCATTGACCTTCTTTTGCTCGACCATAAACGCCTCCACTCTAGCTTCGAAGTCGGATTGTTGTTGAGCTTGTGGAGGGTTTTGATTTTGATTTCTCCACCCTTGATTGTATCCGGGCGGCCTATAAAGTGGAACTTGTTGCTTCGGTTGGAAATTTTGTTGTGGAGGCCCCCTCGGTGGATAGTGTTGTTGTTGGGGTGGTGGTGGTGGTCGAGCTTGTTGAGGTGGTTGTTGTGGCGGGTTCAAAGCTTCTTCATTATTGGTGTAAGAGAATCCGGGATGATTTCTTGTGGCCGGATTGGCCCAATATCCTTGGTTCCCCGCGACGTATTGTACTTGCTCCAAGGATCCTTCTCCTTGCTCTCCTCCCGAATACATGGCTTGAGATTGGTCTGCCAATCACACATTTGGTTCGTTGGTGCGGAGGTGGAAGGGGTTCCTTGGGGCTCCGTGATAAACTTCTCCAGTCTCTCCACTACCTTGTGGAGAGAATCAAACTTGCTTGTAAGCTCCGCTACGGCCTTCGCTTCATAGATACTAGTTGGCTTCAAGGAGGACGTAAAGTGTCCTCGCTCATCGCCCCATTGTTGATTGTTTGAGGCCATCTCCTCAATTAGGGCCGTAGCTTCTTCGGGAGTCTTTGATAAGATAGCACCATTCGCCGCGGCATCAATAATTTGTTTGGTCCCCGGTTGGAGACCATTGTAGAAGCTATGAACTAGCTCCCAATCTTCAATGCTATGGTGCGGGCATTGATGCTGCAGATCTTTAAAACGCTCCCAAGCCTCATAGAGCGTCTCTTGGGGTCCTTGCTTAAAGGACATAAGAGCGCTCCGGATCTTCACCGTCTTGGAGGGCGGATAGAACTTGTCAATGAATGCACTCGCCAACTCGTCCCAAGTGGTGAAGACTCCCTCAACTTGCGTCCTCAACCAATAAAGTGCCTTGTCCTTTAGTGTGAAGGGGAAGAGACGCAGTCTGATGGCATCGATGGAGACCCCCGGCATCTGAAATGTGGCGCACTTCGACAAGAATAATTGGATGTGGTAGTGGGGATTTTCATGGGCATTCCCGTGAAATGGATCCTGCTGCATCAGAACCGCTAATCCAGTCTTCAGCTCAAAGTTCTTGTCGACCGCCAACTCTGGCATGACAATGGATGAGGTCGTAGAAGAGGTCTTAGGCCGGAGCCTATCGCGAATAGAAATTATCCTCGCCATCCTTGCCACTAATTGGTCCGCAGTTTCCGGGTTGGTCATAAACCTCCCTTCCCGATCTTGTCTCCTCTCCGCTCTAATTCTCCGCGCGGTACGTTCGATCTCGGGATCAAATAATATACCTTCAGGGTCCGCAGTGGATCTCGTGTACATGCACCGGAGAACAAAGTTTCAAAGAAGCGAATAGCACAATGGAAGGGTTAGGTAAAAAAATAAAGAAATAAAATAAAAAGAAAGAAATAGATAGGGTGGTAAGATCAAACGCAATCGCCTCCCCGGCAACGGCGCCAAAACCTTGATCGCTCCGGAATGTAACCCAAAGAACGGTTGTAATTTTACCGCAAGCGCACGGTATAGCGGTGAGCGGGTTATCGAACACAGGGAGGACGAATGACCGTGCTTGCTCCAATCAACCTGGCTATTAAGAAGAGAAAAATTTGCCTTTGGCGATCCTGTCACAATCGTCAGACAAAGTACGGAAATATCAAATCAAATAAAAGACGTCTAGGGAATGGGGAATCCCCGCTACTCACCGTATCCCGTCAATGTGGTTCATTGGTATCAAAGTTTCTAGGATAAAATTTGGATGAACTAGTTGCAACTGAATGTAGAACCTAGCTCACGCTCTCGCGCTGTTGCCGGTCTATAGCTATCCTAGGTTCGGGTCCAATCTCTTGCAAACCCTAGCCTAGGCAAGCTAGCATTAGGATCAACATCATCGTTCAATCGCGCCCCGAGCCCACTCTCGTGCAAACTCGGGCCGCGACCTAGGTTGGGATAGTTCCTACCCGTCCAATCTCTTGCAAACGGGTATTGGCACGGAAGTGCAACCGGAAACCCTAGTATCGGTCCAATCTCTTGCAAACCGATACTTCGGAAATTCGATTCCAACCCAATTCGGATTTCTAGGGTTTCCTATCGAATTGGGATCCAATCTCTTGCAATTCCCAATCGATATGAATACCTAGCCATCCGTAGTAATTGATCCCAATCTAATCCCTAATAGCAATTCTAGCAAAATTTCTACCAATTCATCACAAATATAAAATTGGGCTTGTAGGGTTCATCCCCACGCCCCAAGACGTGGAGACTACTCACAATTCATAGCACAAACACAAAAATAATCAATGAAATAAACAAGAGAATTCATCACAATATTGAGAAAAGCAATAAAAATAGAATTTTTTAGAGGAGAGAGACACAAACCAATGGAGTTCTTCAAATAATCCAACAAAATCCAACTTTTTGTCTCCTCTCCAATCACACGAATAAAGCTAAAAAGTTAATCTAAAAAGCTGTAAAAATCTAAGAGAAAGGCTCTCTAAACTAGGGTAAAAACAGGGGTTAAATACCCCCCAAAATCGTCCAAAAACTGTGACCAAAATACCCCTGCACAGCCTGAAATCCGCAATTTTCGCTACAGGCAGCGCGTCGCACTCGGCCGAGTGACAAAAGTCGCTCGGCCGAGTGAGAAACCCTGTAAATTTCCAGTAAGTCTTGATCTTCAGGGGTCTTCACTTCGGGGGTGGCTCGGCCGAGTGAGTTGTCGTCACTCGGCCGCTGGCTTCTTGGTACTCGGGCGGTCGGCATTTGCCACTCGGCCGAGTGGATCTTCTGAAGCTCAGGCAGACGAAAAACAGTAAGTTGGCGATTTTTGAATGGCTTCGTCTGGGCGCCACTCGGGCGGACGGGATCTCGTCACTCGGTCGATGTGGTTTTCGTCGCTCGGCCGAGTGCACGTATGAAACGTATCCGATCTGGTCGGCCGAGCGGTGTCTCGCTGGTCGGCCGAGTGATTCCTCTACTCGGCCGAGTGGGACACCAAAAATGCCCAAACAGCTTGTTTTGGCCTCCTCGTCGCTCCTGCGACGTTCTTTCTTCTTCTGCTCCTCTCCAAGAGCAAAATACCCCTTGGGGAGGTCGTCGGTGACCCTCTGGAGTAAGCGCATCTCGAGATCACTCCAAATCGCTCCAAATCACCTGAAATGCGACAAAAACAACAAATCGTGAAAAGCATCGCAATATCGTCGATATATCGTGAAAAACATGATTTGGGCGATCTAAATGGCATGCAAACATGCGGGAAAAAAGTGTAAAATAAGGAGTGATCAATAGCTCTTAGGCCAAGTCCAATTGCTATGCGTATATCAATTTCTCCACCAATTGACCAAGTCATCAAATGTAGATTTACTATTTTGCCATTCCTGAAACACTCTTAGCACACACGTTAAATAGTTCGTACACGTTTGTTATCATCAAACTAGAGATCCTAGGTCGTTGTTTCCAACAATCTCCCCCTTTTGATGATAACAAACCAATAAAAGATTTGAGCAATGAGAAATGTGTGTGAGAAGTGTGGTGAAGGATGTAATGCACATGATGTATACAATGATACGTTCAAGCATTACTAACATGCACACCTATTTTCAAGCTTCCACTTGAACATGTATTTCTAGTGCTACCCCTTCAACAAATAATACCAAATCTTTTTCCAAATTTTCTCCCCCTTTGTTATCATCAAAAGCAAATTAATGAAGCCAATCAAATATTACATGCAAAAATAAAGTATTATAAATTATAACTTACACTTGCATGTCATTTTTCATAGAGTATGCAATTCAATTTTAATGAAAATTGCAAGTTAGACTTAACCACCATTGGGTAAGTGTGATAATTAAACATCAAATTACAAAGGGAGATTCAATCAAGAACATCAACCAACACCAATCTACATTTTCCATTTAACATGAATATCACCTAGGATTTGATTTTTCCCACCTCATTAGAAATGAGTTCAATGTACCATACCCCAAAACATAGCATATAAAGACTTTAAGATGTGGGGGTGGAATTGCTTGACGAGTAAAGAACACCAACACTAAAGATTACCCATAAAGCTTATGGTAGATACTCGTGGGTAGTGTACTTGCCATGAATTGTATCCATTTTACATACTGAGTAATATTCATTCTTTTCATTTTTCTTGTTTCTTATTCAATTCTTTTGTGCTCAATTTTTATCCATGACAAAACACTTCATATCGCTTAGATTTTTCAGTTTTTAGTCATCCTACATTCACTTTCCAATACTCATAAAAAGAATCTCCAAAAGTATAACAAGTTTAATATTCGTGGAAGTGAGAATGTAGGTGAAGAAATCAAATTATTCATTTCATGAAACTTGTCATGGCTACTAAATAAATTCTAACATGCACATGTAGCTATAACAATAATACAATGACTTCTATAAGGATATGAACGAGCATTCAATAATACCACTTATAAAGATTCATAAGAGGTTATTCATAATGCACCAAATTTTTTTTTTTGATTTTTCTTTTATAATGAACTAAAAACAAACTAAGATGCAAACAAACAAGCACAAAAACAAGAAATAAATCAAGCACACACAAAAATCTATGAAGGTATGCAATGAATGAAAAGAGGAAAATAAATATACCTTCGTGAGCTAAAAATTAGACTTTCAATTCATTTCTCCTAGCCAAGTCTCCATTTCACCTATATGAAAGGTGTCATGTGTGACCTTGGAATCTAATAAGGTCCACTAGTGTTAGTCATCAATTTTTTAGGAACCCACACTTGTTTGAACCATATGTTTGTGTTCCTAAACTTACAATAATAGGATGTGTGACCAACGATATCACAAGTAAAGCACTTTGCATGTATATTTTTAACAATAGAAGGCACATTGTGAATTTTCTTAAATTTAGGCTTTTAAACATTTTTCAAACCAAATCCAAGCCCACGTCTATTATTGCCATATAATTGATTTCCAAGAATGATATCTAAAGATTGTTTTCATAAGGAAAATTTCTTAATGGACAATTCAAGACTAGAGACTTTGGATTTCAACAATGTATTCTCATTCACAAGCAAAGTACATTTACTTAAAAAAGTTTTCTTGTTTTCCTCTTCCTTGTTTTCAAATTCAACCATTTTCCTTTTAAGCTCTTTATTTAGGATGCACAATTTATCATTAAGCTCTCTAATTATATGATCCTTTTCAGTTTCGACCTTAATTAAATCTTGCTTAAGAATGCTAATATTATTCAATAAGGAAAGACAAGAAAGATAAGCAGCTTTTTCAGATGAGCTAGATTTTTTCCTTTTTAACAAGTCAATGCTTGATTTGCATGCAACAAGTTCCTCTTTTAAATTTTTAGATTCTTCAAACATGTCGCAATTTTCTTTTTGCAATTCAAAGCAAGAATTCCTATAGCATTCAACAATATTATCTAGCTCATCAATTTCTTCTTGCATTTTCTTAAAGAGCTATGCTTTAGAATAAGATATTACCACATCGTTCTTTGCCATTAAGCAAAGGGAGGAGTGGGCTACAATCTCCTCAACCTCATCTGCAGCTTCGCTATCCATGTCCCATGTTAGCACTTTGGCTTTTCCTTTCTCTTTTGCAACCTGAGCCGTCTTTTGTGGGCAATTCCTCGCATAATGTCCATTCCTCCTGCATTTAAAACACTCAACTTTATCATTAGTAGTATTTCTGTTCAGAAGTATTTCTAGCAGGATTATATTTATTGGAGCGATTAAACCTTTGCGCAATCTCAGCTCTTCCTTGCTTTGTCTTGATGAATCTGCTGAATCCTCTTACCATAAGGGCATGCTCCTCCTCATCGATGTCATCCTCGCTAGCTTGAAGAGCTAGTGGTTTTGGAGCTTTTCCTTTGGTTCAGGTTTCTCTCTTTCTTCAATGTTCAGCAACTCAAGCTCATGAGACATTAGGTTGCCTATCAAGTCCTACACCCTCATCTGTGATAGATCTTTTGCTTCTTGGATGGCGTTAACTTTAGGCCTGAAGGAGCTTGGCCGCGCTCTTAATAATTTCCTCACCTGTTCAAAGCTAGAATATGGCTTACCAAGCGAGCTAGACTTGTAGATGATGTTGGTGAACCTTGCAAACATCTCTGATATGGACTCTGATGGTAGCATATGAAAGCTCTCGTACTCTGTACTCAGAAGTGCAAGTCTAGGCTCCTTCACCTGTGACGTTTCCTCGTATGTCACCTCCAGTGTATGCCATATTTCTTGCCCAGTTAGGCAATGTGAGATGCGATTGAATTCAGATTTATCTAATGAACAAATAAGCACATTCATTGCTTTAGCATTAAGAGCATAAAGTCCCCAATCATTGTCATCCCATTTATCATCAGGTTTAAGCATATCAACATCTCCAACTTTAATGACAGGTGGCTTATAGCTTTTTTCAACAATTTGCCAAGCTTTATAATAACAGATATAAGGTAGATTCTCATTCTATTTTTCCAATATGCATATTCTACACCATTAAATCTAGGGGAACGAGATATGGACTGACCCTCAGAAAAAGCACTATCAATGAGGTTCATGGTCAATCCTAGGCTAGATCCTAATAAACTGGCTCTGATACCACTTGTTGGATCTGGATCTTAGCCTAGAGGGGGGTGAATAGGCTAATAAAAAAATTCTCGCGCAACCCACGAGAAATCACACGCAGTTAATAATCACAAGCAGTGTAAATATGAAGCAAACACAGAATACGCACAGATATACCCTGGTTCGGTCGTCCCACGACCTACTCCAGACCCCAAGACAATACTAGCATTAATATGTTCCTTTTGTACAACTACAATAGGTCCTGAGCTCCCTGCTCCCCACCTAGAACGTACCACACTCCCCGAGTGCAGAACACTATCAACCTAATAAATGCTCTATCTTGAAAGTCCCACTTGTCAAGACCCTCTTGACTAGTCCCAGACTAAGCAAGTCCCCAAATAACACTAATGGTAAAGTTTCTCCTACAGAGATCGCTACTACTACACAAAATAATAGTAAAAGAGTTTAAAGAATCTCAGTGTGTATGCATAGTCGTCTCTGTCAATCAGCACAGGTCAGCTCTCGTCTGGCAAGATGTAGATGTCTCGTCTCGTCTCCTTAGCAACTCAATGATGCAACACCCTTTCTGGCAAGTTGCGCAATATGCGTTGTAGCTTCCCTTTGCAAGTTATGGCTTGTCCACTCTTCTTGAGTTGCGGCTTTGCTATGGAGATGGGTCTCGTCAGCAGCAGAGTCCTCATGGCTTTGAGAGTTGTCACGACACACACAAGTTATCCGCAATTAGTTCTTCACAAGACAGCTTGTAAATGAGATGATATTTGATCCTTGTAGCTTGGTAGTCAAAGATTTCAGCTTGAATCTTTTGCTGTTGGTTTGCCATGCAAAGAGAAAGGGGAACAAACTTTAACTATTAATCAATTTAACAAAAACGCACCTCTCTTTTTGTCATGCGTCTGCTCTAACTTTTTGTCCCATGCAGCTGCCCACTTGTTGGGCAAATATGGTGCGTTTTGGGTAGCCTGCAAGAACCAACAGAAAGGTGAAAAGATTTAAAAAAGGTAGGCTCTTGGAAGTTGGAACTTGTGTGCCCTAGTCAATTGTTACGGCTATTGAGGCTTTTGAATTTTGCAGCTGACATGATCAAGCTTCTTAATACCTTTGGCTGCTCCCTAGGTTGGATGCTTTAGGTTTGAATGTAGGTGTTGGATCTGGATCTAAGCCTAGAGGGGGGTGAATAGGCTAATAAAAAATCCTCGTGCAATCTACGAGAAATCACACGCGGTTATAAACACAAGCAGTGTAAATAAAATGCGAGCACGGAATACACAGGAGATTTACACTGGTTCGGTCGATGCAGCGACCTACTCCAGCCCCGAAGCAAATACTAGCATTAATATGTTCCTTCTGTACAACTACAATGTGGTCCTAGCTCCAACTCCCCGCCTAGAACGTACCACACTCAACAAAGTGCAGATCCCTATCAACTTAGTAAATGTGTATCTTGACTGCTACAACACGTCAAGACCCTCTTGTCTAGCCCCAACCAGACAAGTCCCCAAAAGAACATAAAACTAGTAAGGTTTCCCCAACAGAGATCGCTACACTTAAATCACAAATATAAAATAATCAGAGTTTAGAATAGCACAGTTTGTGATCGTGTAGTCGTCTCTGTCAATCAGCGTGGGGTAGATCTGAATCTGACAAGTCGTCGTCGTCTCGACGTGCAACTCAAGTTGTATCAATCCACCTCTGATGTTACGGTCCTCTTCGTAGGGCTTGTGCGAGCTTTGCCTTACCCTCCTGTGCATGTGCTCTAGCTAGAGAAGGACGCACCTCATTTGGCCTCTAATTTTCCACAACACCTACGAAATCCGTGTTTGTCCCAGAAATAGTTAAATATGTCATTGCCTACGTATTGAACCCTTGAGTGTATTCTAATAATTTTCCCTTGAAAAGCGATGGTGATGCACTATGGATGTCGTAAGAGCCAAGAGTTTGGTCGTTTGATGCCCGGATTGGCTGATAGTCAGGGCTGTCAGAAATAGTAGAATTCTTCAACCCGCTATTCGTAGAACCTGTGGGATTATCCCAATCGAAATCTCTTGGGAAGTCATGGAAACTATATCTGCTTAACATAGAACCCACGAACCCTCCTCATTAGGCCTATTATTTCCCGTACAACGCCTGCGAA
The DNA here is from genome assembly GCA_030789695.1 of Scilla litardierei. Taxonomy (NCBI): domain Eukaryota; kingdom Viridiplantae; phylum Streptophyta; class Magnoliopsida; order Asparagales; family Asparagaceae; genus Scilla; species Scilla litardierei. Next base: position 178,866,690 of record CM061141.1, on the reverse strand, counting down.
ATCCGTGCGAGTCCAAGAAATTGTTAAATATGGAAATTGTCATTGTATTGAACACGTGAGTGTATTCTTATAATTTTTCAATGGAAAGCAATGATGATGCACTATTGATGTCGTATGAGCCAAGATTTCGGTCGTTTGATGCCCGGATTGGCCGACAGTCGGGGCTGCAAGAAATAGTCAAATTCTTCAACTCGCTTTTCACAGCAACGTGGGGTCATCGTCCACATCAAAATCTCATGGGAAGTCATGGAAACATCCTCCTCTTCACATAGAAACCACGGACGCTCCTCATTTGGCTCTAATTTCCCACAACGCCTGCAAAATCCGTGCGAGTGCCCGAAATAGTCAAATATAGCATTGCCAGTGTATTGAACCCGAGAGTGAATTCTTATAATTTTCTCATGGAAAGTGATGGTGATACACTATCGATGTCGTAGGGGCCAAGGTTTTGGTCGTTTGATGCCCGTATTGGCCGATAGCCGGGGCTACCATAAATTGTAAAATTCTTCAACCCGCTATTTGCACCAACCGTGGAGTCATCCCAATCGAAATCTAATGAGAAGTCATGGGAACTACATCCTCTTCATAAAAAAACCACGGACGCTCCTCATTTGGCCTCTTATTTTTCCACAACGCTTGCGAAATCCGTGGCAATTGCCTGTGTATTGAACCCTTGAGTGGATTTTAATAATTTTCCATTGGAAAGCGATGGTGATGCATTATGAATGTCGTAAGAGCCAAGATTTCGGTCGTTTGATGCCTAGATTGGCCGCTAGTCGGGGCTGTAGAAATACTAAAATTCTTCAACCCGTTTTTCGCAGCAACCGTGGGGTCATCATCCAAATCAAATTCTCATGGGAAGTCATGGAAACTACCTCCGCTTCACATAGAAACCACAGACGCTCCTCATTTCCCACAAAGCCTGTGAAATCAGTGCGAGTCCCAGAAATCGTTAAATATCGAAATTGCATATGTATTGAACCCGTGAGTGGATTCTTATAATTTTTCCATGGAAAGCGATGGTGATGCACTATCGATGTCTTAGGAGTAAAGATTTCGGTCATTTGATGCCCGGATTGGCCGATAGCCGGGGCTGCAAGAAATAGTAAAAATTTTCAACCCGCTATTTGCAGCAACCGTGGAGTCATCGCAATTGAATCTAACGGGAAGTCATGTAAACTACATCATCTTCACAAAGAAACCACTGAGGCTCCTCATTTGGCCTCTTTTTTTCCCACAAGGCCTGCGCAATCTGTGCGAATCCCAGAAATCGTTAACAGTGGCAATTGCCTATGTATTGAACTCTTGAGTGGGTTCTGATAATTTTCCATTGGAAAGCGATGGTGATACATTATGGATGTCGTAAGAGCCAAGATTGTGGTCGTTTGATGCCCGGATTGGCCGATAGCCGGGGCTACCAGAAATAGTAAAATTCTTCAACCCGCTTTTCGCAGCAACCGTCGGGTCATCATCCCAATCGAAATCACATGGAAAGTCCTGGAAACTACATCCTCTTCACATAGAAACCACAGACGCTCCTCATTTGGACTCTAATTTCCCACGATGCCTGTGAAATCCGTGCGAGTCCCATAAATAGTTACATATGGCGTTTCCTATGTATTGAACCAGTGAGTGGATTCTTACACTTTCCTTTAGAAAGTGATGGTTAAGCACTATCATTGTCGTAGGAGCCAATATTTCGGATGTTCGATGCCCGAATTAACCGATAGCTGGGGCTACCAGAAATAGTAAAATTCTTCAACACGCTTTTCGCAGCAACTGTCGAGTATCCCAATCGAAGTCTCAAGGGAAGTCATGGAAACTCATCCGCTTCACATAGAAACAACAGACCCTCCTCATTTGGCCTCTTTTTTCCCCATAACACCTGTGAAATCCGTGCAAGTCCCATAAATCGTTAAATATGGAAATTGCCTGTGTATTGAACCCGTAAGTGTTTTCTTATAATTTTTCACATGGAAAGTGATGGTGATGTACTATTGATGTCATAGGAGACAAGTTTTCAGTCGTTTGATGCCCGTATTGGCCGATAGCTGGGGCTGCCAGAAATAGTCAAATTTTTTAACCCACTTTTCGCAGCAACCGTGGGGTCATCATTCCAATCGAAATCTCATGGGAAGTCCTGAAAACTACCTCCTCTTCACATAGAAACCACAGACGCTCTTCATTTGGCCTCTAATTTCCCACAACGCCTGCAAAATCCGTGCCAGTCCCAGAAATAGTTAAATATGTCATTGCATGTGTATTCAACCCTTGAGTGTATTCTAATAATTTTCCCTTGAAAAGCGATGGTGATGCACTATGGATGTCGTAAGAGCCAAGAGTTTGGTCGTTTGATGCCCAGATTGGCCGATAGTCAGGGCTGCCAGAAATAGTAGAATTCTTCAACCCGCTATTCGTAGAAACTGTGGGATTATCCCAATCGAAATCTCTTGGGAAGTCATGGAAACTATATCTGCTTAACATAGAACCCACGAACCCTCCTTATTAGGCCTATTATTTCCCCCACAATGCCTGCGAAATCCGTGTGAGTCCAAGAAATCGTTAAATATGGAAATTGCATGTGTATTGAACCTGTGAGTGTATTCTTATAATTTTTCAATGGAAAGCGATGGTGATGCACTATCGATGTCGTAGGAGACAAGATTTCGGTTGTTTGATGCCCGGATTGGCTGATAGCCCGGGCTGCCAGAAATACTCAAATTTTTCAACCCGCTCTTCGCTGCAACCGCGGGGTCATCATCCCAATCGAAATCTCATAGGAAGTCATGGAAACTTCTTCCTCTTCACACAGAAACCATGGACGCTCCTCATTTGGCCACTAATTTCCCACAACGCCAGCGAAATCCGTGTGATTCCCAGAAATAGTTAAATATGGATTTCCCATGGAAATTGGAAAGCGATGGTGATGCACTATCGATGTCGTAGGAGCCAAGATTTTGGTCGTTTCATGCCCGTATTGGCCGATAGCATGGGCTGCCAGAAATTGTAAAATTCTTCAACCCGCTATTTGCAGCACCTTTGGAGTCATCCCAATCGAAATCTAATGAGAAATCATGGTAACTACATCCTCTTCACAAAGACACCACGGACGCTCGTCATTTGGCCTCTTATTACCCCCCACAACGCCTGCAAAATCTGTGCGAGTCCCAGAAATCATTAACCGTGGCAATTGCTTGTGTATTGAACCTTTGACTGGATTCTAATAATTTTCCATTGGAAAGCGATGGAGATGCACTATGGATGTCGTAAGAACCAAGATTTCGGTCGTTTGATGCCCGGAATGGCCGATAACCGGGGCTGCCCTAAATAGTAAAATTCTTCAAACCACTTTTTGAAGCAACCGTGGGGGCATCATCCCAATCGAAATCTCATGGGAAGTCATGGAAACTACATCCGCTTCACATAGAAACCACATACGCTCCTCATTTGGCATCTAATTTCCCACAATGCCTGTGAAATCCGTGCGAGTCCCAGAAATAGTTACTTATGGTATTACCTGTGTATTGAACCAGTGAGTGGATTCTTATAATTTTCCCAAGGAAAGTGATGGTGATGCACTATCGATGCCGCAGGAACCAAGGTTTCGGTCGTTTGATGCCCGTATTGGCAGATAGCCGGTGCCGCAAGAAATAGTAAAATTCTTCAACCCGCTATTTGCAGCAACCGTGGAGTCAACCCAATCGAAATCTAATGGGAAGTCATGGAACACTACTTGAAAACTGAGTATTAGCCACGGATTATCCCACATAGACTAAATCCGTGGCAAATGTGGAACATATTAGCCACAGAAAGGCCATGGCAAATAATCCGCGACTAATTATTATTACCCACGAAAATGCCGTGGCAGAAATATATTACTCACATGACATCCATCCACTCTATTAGCCATAACGAAAACATATTTGTGAGGGAATTTTCGTGATAAATATTGCTAAATAGTAAAGGAATTTTCGTGGCAATTAGATAATAGCAAGGACCAACTTGCCACGATAAAAATTCGCAGGCTGTCTTTTTTTTGCGCCACTTTTTTCATTGCGTTAAGGGTTTCATCGCGCCACTTGCCTCCTTTTGATCGGGGAACGGAGAACTGGGGGTTTCATCAGGGAACGGAGAGTTACGGTTTAGCATCGGCGAACGGCAAACGGAAATTACTCGAACAAAAGGTATATCTCTTCCCCCCGTCTCTCTCCCTTATCTCCTTCATTTTAGGGTTTGCGTAAGACGGTTTGCGGGATCTCGGGGTTGATCGCCAGAGAGAGAGAGAGAGAGAGAGAGAGAGAGAGAGAGAGAGAGAGAGAGAGAGAGAGGAGAGGGTCACGGTGGCATGGGTTTCGGCCGCGTAGGGGAGAGGGCGACCAGAGACGACGTAAACTCGTCAGAACTCATGTCGCTCCACTCCGATGGTTCTTCTCATATCTGTGTTTATCTCACTCCCCCTCCGATTCTGTCTCCTTCTCTTTCATCTCTTTCATCTCGTATTTCTTTGTTATTTGTTTATTTATATTTTTTGTTGGGTCTTTAAATCTCAACGCTCTCTAGATCTCTCGATCTGTACAGATCCAATCGAGATCCGACCAATCTCCCGGTGGTAAGTTTCTCGCCACCCGATCCAATCAAAATTTCATCTTTTATATTCATTCAATGGATTTGGCTGCTATCTTCAATCCTACTTCATCAAACTTTAACCAGAATTGATGTTTGTAATGTTGTTGTGTTTTGAAAGGTGGACTCTAGAGATTTGAATCGAAATTTAAGAAAAAGTGTGCTTTTTATGGCTTCTCTGTTTTTGAAAATTGGAGCTTTGAAGGTTGAATTGCCACCGACACTCGTTTTTTATTCACCAAGTTCATTCTATACTTTGAGTAAAATTTCATTCGTAAAGGCATATTACCACTGCTTGCTTTTGTTGTTGCTTTTGCTGAGGATATATATATATATATATATATATATATATATATATATATATATATATATATATATATATATATATATATATATATATATATATATATATATATATATATATATATATATATATATATATATATATATATAGCTGGCGCCTTGTAGCCATTGCTAGCTGGCTTTGCAGGACTATATCTGATGAAGAGATTAAATCTGCTGTGTTTCAAATTGGCCCTGACAAGGCGCCAGGTCCTGATGGCTACAATGGCTGTTTTTTCCAACAAAATTGGCATCTTCTTGGTCAGGAGGTAACTAATTCTGTGAAATCTTTCTTTAGTTCTGGAAAATTACTGCGTCAGATAAATCATACTTTCCTATCACTTGTCCCCAAGAACTCAAATGCTACAACTCTAAGTGATTATAGGCCCATATCATGTTGTAATGTTCTTTACAAGATTATTAGCAAAGTGATCTGTAACAGGCTCAAAATTGTTATTCATGAGCTGATTTCCCCAAATCAAGCTGCTTTCCTAAAGGGTAGGCTCCTGACAGATTGTTGTCTTATTGCTCATGAGCAAATCAGAGACTACAGTAATCCTATGGGTAGCAGAGCCTGCCTTAAATTGGATCTTAGGAAAGCTTTCGACAGCGTGAATCGGGAGTTCATCTTTTACCTACTGCGTCAGATGGGTTTTCCGATCTCTTTTATAGGATGGATAAAAGAATGTATATCTACTCCAACCTTTTCTGTAATGGTTAATGGTGCTCCTGCTGGGTTTTTTGGTGGGAATAGGGGCATTCGTCAAGGAGATCCGCTTTCCCCCTACCTTTTTGTGATAATTATGGAGGCCTTTTCCATCCTCATTGCTAAGTACATCAATACTTGCGCGATTCTCCCTATGAGGCGTTCGTCTACAATATCTCACTTGCTCTTTGCTCATGATCTGCTAGTGTTCTGCCGAGCCAATAAACGTTCATTTACTGGGATTAAAAATTTACTGGGAGAATTTGGTGACTACTCTGGTCTACAGGTGAATTGGGAAAAGAGCGCTGCCTTGTTTAGCAAGGGTGTTAAAAATAAGCCCACATTGGCTTCTATTCTTGGCATCAAAATGGCAACAACAATTACTACCTATCTGGGTCTCCCGTTGTCTTCCAAATACCCAAAATCCACTATGTACAGCAGGTTGTTGGATAAGTGCAAGAAGCGATTAATGGATAGGTCATCATCCTTATTATCTATTCCAGGAAGGATTGAGCTTGTCCGTACTATCATCTATGGTATGGTTACTTTTTGGATGCACGCATTCCATATCCCACGCACTACTGTTTGTGCTATTACTGCTATGTGTAGAAAATTCATTTGGGGAAAAGCTAGTGCTTGGTCTTGGGAGGATATGTGCACTCCGAAAAAGGAAGGGGGGGTTGGCATCAGATTATTGGAAGATATTAACGTGGCGGCAGGGGTTAAACTCACTTGGAGATACCTGACCTCTGGGGGTCTCTGGTCGAAGCTTATGAGGAGGCAATATGATAACTCGGAAGAGTTTTTTGCTGCTAAGAAGAATGTATTGCAATCTGGTACCTGGAAGCATATGCTCTCCTGTAGAACTGTCTCCCATAAGCTGATCAAGCGGAAGGTTAGAGATGGGAGATCGACCCTTTTTTGGTACGATAACTGGCTTGATTGCGGCCCCTTAAACCTCCTCTGTGATGTCCCTCCGGATTCGGCAATGAAACGGGTACATGAATATTGGAATCCAGCCGGCTACTGGGTATATGATCAGGCAACTTCGCAATTTCAGCATTGGCTACAGAATATCCGGCTACTCCAAGGGGCTGACCGTTGGGCCTGGGCGCCTGGAAGGGATTTCGGTTTTCGGCAAGCTTGGGAAGGAGCGCGCAAGCAAGGTATTTCCTTTCCCTTTCATAAATTGATTTGGCACTGTGATCACAACCCGAAGATGGCTCTAACACTCCTTCGAGCATTTCGAGGGAAATTGTTAACTCGTGATGTGATTCGTAAGTGGGGCCTCAATACTCCGGTTGCTTGTGTACTTTGTGATAATGGAAATGAAGAAAGTGCTAGACATCTGTTCTTTGAATGCAACTATTCTGGCAATGTATTGCAAAAAGCATTGCTCAAGCTAGGTATTACACATGGTATTGATCGTGACCTATCCGAGGTGGGGAATTACTTTCTTCAGCACTATGGAGGAAAAGATGTGATCAGTATTCTGGCGAAATCTGTTCTAGCTGCTACTGTCTGGCACATTTGGAGGGAAAGGAATAGGAGAATCTTTGATAATGAAAACAGAAGTTCTTCTATTCTCTTTGCTGAGATTGTGGCTGATATCAGAATCCTTATGAGAAGTCATGATCCTACATCTGTTGAGGAAATGGCTGTTCTAGCTAACTGGAAGTTCAGAGATAATGGCTGAAGGCCCCTAGGGGTCCTACTTTGGTTCTTCTGATGTATAGAGCTTTTTAGTATGAGGATTTACTAGTAGTGAGTGACGACGCTTGTGTCCTCTCCTCCCTCTATTAAAACCTCAGGCCTATTTTAAGATGTAACACTTTTGTATATTTCTCAATGGATCGAGCTTACTTTTCAAATATATATATATATATATATATATATATATATATATTCCAAAAATGTACCTGAGGTCGACCTCAGGCAGCAATACCTGAGCACACCCCCGCTGTTCGAGGTTTGTAAGTATTTTTTGAATTTTTTTGCAGTAGGTAGATATAGCTCTCCACAAAATTTTAGGTCAATCCGACACCGTTTGAGCCTCCGTTCATCGATTTCAAAAACGTTGCTCAAAACTGTCCAAAATTCTGGACAGTTTTGCATAACGTTTTTTAAATCGATGAAAGGAGGCTCAAAGGTGTCGGACCTGAAACTTTGTGGGGAGCTACATAACAAGTATATATACCTACTGCAAAAAAATTCAAAACAAAATACTTACAAGCCCCGAACAGCAGGAATGTGCCCAGGTATTACTGCCTGAGGTCGACCTCGGGCACATTTCCCTATATATATATACTAGTCATGACCCGTGCCCGCGGGCACGGATCATTTAAGATTTCATCCGCAAAATCTTTGTTCTCCAAAAAAATTATTTCCGCAGCCAAAATTTAAAAGAACAACAAATTAGCGTAAAAATATTTAGCGGCACGGGCGCCTTCGACGCAGAACAACAAATTCGGTGCGGATGTTTTCGATGCAGAACAACAAATTAGCATAAAAAATTTAGCGGCCTTTAGCGCGGAACAACAAATTCGGGGAATAACATATTAACGTTAAAAAATTTAGCGACCTTCGGCCCGGTTAACAACTAATGTTCCTGAAGCGCAACATGGCATTTTTCGTGGCTAAGCATCATATTAGAACCATAGTATAATGTACTCTACCAACACATGATTCTGGCCCAGATACAAAATGAATTAATCTTATATTTCTACCTGAGCTGTCACTACGTACTACCAGTGAACTGTGATGTTTGCATATTTATATCAGTTTGTCTGTAGCTTACCACAGGGGATAATTAGTATCGGATTACACCTGCATTTTGTTGCAGATGAATGGTCGTTCTTGATTTCCTAAATAAGAACTGATTTCCTAAATGGTTATTGAGTTTCCAATAGATATATACAGCTTTCAAACTTGACAGTTGCCCATGGAGCTGTAGCTCACATCTCTATTGACATTTTGTGCATCAATCATTGATGCAAACTCAAGATCAACAAAATCAATTTATTTCCTTTTTCAAAATTAATATCAAACAATTTGCTCAATCTATAACGCAAGGCTAGCATGCCATCATTAATTTCAATAAATTTCCATTTAAAATTTCAAGACACGGAACTAATTCTTAGATATCTCCTTTTTTTTGTTTTCTCAGTGGATTAAGAAACATAAGTTAGAACAAAATTCTGCCAATGAGATCAAACATTTTCATTCAAACACACGAATCAATTTCCGAAGCACCACAAAAAATTTAACCATGCAAATCAACATATTACGTGCAAGTGCAAATCAACATATTACCTGGGAAATTATAAACCCCCCAACTCGTTTTACTCCACCATTTCTTATCAGATCATCATCATCCACATTCTAACTACTAATTACATACCAAAAAACATAGAATGAAGAGAAAAGCAAAATAATATTTTTTTATAAATAAAGATGGATCTTTAAAACAATTGAGACGCTGATTCAATCTCAATGGCCACCCCATTCCCAGCTTTTTGGACATCAGCACTTGATAAATGTTCGACAGCACTCCACCATTAGAAATAATGATCCAAGCCAGCAACTTTATGATCCAAGCCAGCAGCTTCACGAACTCCTCATCAGTCATGACCTCCAGTTGAATGTCTCTCGGGATAATCTTGGTCTTATTTATGTCCCTCCTGAGTTCCCAGTCAAATCCTAAATCTAATATTCAAAACACCACAAATTTAAATTTTAATTTAGACCCTGATCAAGAAAAGCATAGGACGACGGAGCGGTAGATATGGGTGCTGATGCTGACACACTAAAAGTCTACTAATTTAAGACAATTGTGGCACAACGTAAAATCCAACTAATGTCCACTTTCCTCACAATCTAAATCATAAAACCAAAATTCCGCATAAAATCATGAAATTGAATCAGAAATTCAATCAGAAGCAACATGTCAGTTGAGTCAGTTGAATTGCAATGAAATGTATTCTCACTTAAAACAAACAATTAAACCCAAAATCATAATGTCATCCACGTGCATACGCCACAGAACACACTGAGACTTACAAAATTCCACCATTCTCTTATTTGTGTGAAATTGTACATGATTTTCTTCGAGGTGATGCGGGGAACTTTGATTCCGGCACCAATCATGCAGCTCCCCGTGATATAAATCCACTGAAATCATCCCAAATGATCCGAAATGAAAACACTGAAAAACTGAAGGGAAATAATCGAAGAAAGAGAGAATAGAAAGCGAGATTAGAAGAGTACCAAAGCTGCACCAAGAACGGAGACTCTGATCGAGATGGTGATCCCAATTGAGTCAAAAGTGTAAGGGGAGATATTCATCAACACATGCCACTATGTTCGACATCGCCTTTGTTGTGACCTTCTGTGAGCCTTCATGCCGTGCAATGATAATCATGGTCTGTGAAATAATAACGAAATTAAGCATCAAGATATACAATTTCTGAGCCAAAAAAAGAATTCATCCGTCTATGCTATTTGGCAGCAAAAAAGAATTCACATAACTGGTAACTCAAAACATAAGATATAGAAGCTCCACATTTTATGAAAACTTCAAAAAATATGCAAAAAGGAACGGATCTCAACAAAATTAGGTTTCCAATTCATCCGTCCCTACAATTTGGCAGGCAGTGGACACTGCTATTAGTCCCTGCTATTTAATGTATTTTAGATTTAGATAGTGCACTTTGATATTTCTCAGGTGAAATTTGCATAGAACAAAGATAAAATTTGATAGAACTCAGAATTGATATAAGAAAGAAAATTTTAAAAAACAAAGACCCATTACAGAATTTGATAGAACAAAGACCAAATTGATAGAACTCAGAATTTGATAGAACAAAGACCAAACCCAAGATAGAATTGATAGAACATAGAAGAAAGAAAATTTTATCTTTTTTTCTATCAATTTTCATGATTATTATCAATCAGGCATATACAAATTTCATTCATAAAGATCAATTCATGATACCAAAGGTCATTGTCAGCAATTGCAAGAACAAAAAAACACACTGGAAAATTATGCATAGCATTTTTTTGGGGAAATTTACGAAATGTGCACACACTGGGAACACACCATGGCAAAAAAATGGTTCACAAAAGCTTAATTGTTTAAAAAAATCGACACAACAAATGGATCACAAAATATGCACACTGGAATTTACCCACGCCTCAGCTTATTTTTTTCCCCAAACCACAACTTCAACCATTTGTTTTGCCCTGCAAACACATTTTTTAGAGAGAACCTGCAAAAATTGCTGTTTGAGAGAAAATGTTGGGGTTTTGATAGAGAATGCTTGCTTGAGAGAGAATGTTTTTTGAATGGTGGGGGTTTTGAGTATATACTACTCCTTAGAATTTACTTGGGTATCGTGCCAGTGTATCCATGTCCCCGTGTCCGTGCAACATATGACGTTAGTGCAACATATGGCGTTAAGTGTGAGCAGTGCATTAAATTTTGGGTAAAGCGCTTGTGTAAACGTCTAATGTGACTACCCTTTCACCACTTGAAGTTCTCACAGCAGCAAAACTTGAGACAGTTGATACCACATCAAGTTTTGCAGTATGCATTATGAAAAGCCAAGCTGATGTACTTCAATAATAAACAATAATAAGGCTAAAACAATGGTAAAGTGAGAATTGTTAAAAACATGATAGCATGATAAGCTATAAACATAATTAAGACGTAAAATAAGCCGTACCTTTGTGGGGTCAATAATCCCTGCAGCCATCAAATCCTCATAATTTCCTGTTGCAGCATTATATCCATATTTTGGGTTGTCACTTGCAAGGACCTAAAACAAAGAAAAAGGCCAGATTAAGACTTCACTCAACCAAATTAATCAATCTGAAACACTGCAGCATTATAATTTCCTGTTGCCTGGATCATCTTTTTGCATAAGGAATGGGACTGTAGCTCACCATCTGAAACACTAAAAGCACCCTACATTTTAATGTGTTCTCAAACAAAATCATGATGAGAGATTCTTCGCAAAAATTCAACTTGAGGCATTGCTGATTTGATGAAAAGAAATGACTGGGGGAGTCGAAATCAGAATAAAATGACACTTTTTCAGCCAAATGTGCTTCTAAACTCTGCAATCCAATTATAATATCAGAAATATCAAGTATTGAAACCGTCGATAACAAATATACAGTAAACAACACACTTTCCCTCTGAATAGATGTCAAGGCGCGGTTCCTCAATTTTTCTTTGAAGAAGTCTATCGAGTTCCCCTCTCAACCGCTATGCATGAAAAATGAAAAAAATATTAATAATAATGGATACCAGAATAACAACAGCAATCTTAATAACAACAGCAATCTTCTCTCCTGATTTTTTTAAGGCAGGATGAATTACTTTCAGTTAAATAATAATATTCGGAAAAAAATCATGAAAGGTTATAGTAAATCTAATCCTCATAAGTAAACATTTTAAAAGCCAACATGTGCAGGATTCCAAATTTAATTCAGTAGTCATACAATTGAAATTGCAATTGAGTTCAGCACAAATGATGATTACAGGATATTTAGATATCTTTTAGTTTTCATGTACCAACATATGGAATGTTGCATCATGGCAATTCAAAAGGAATAGTTGACCATCAGCAATACTCTCTATAGTTCATTCATGATGACCATATAATCTTCAAAATACTCCTAGTTTTCCCAGAAAATTAACAATATTTAGAGACTAATATGAGGATCGCTTGTAATTATTTAACCTGTCATTGATTAACAGATGAAAAATGTGCATAATCAGTTAAATATTTGACGCTAAAATTTTATTAAAAGTCTGCACATTAAATAAATCAACCGCAAGGATTATAAAGGCATAGAACTTCAAATTTTGACAAATGATAAACTCAAGGACATTGAAATATATCCCAATAATGATATGTACTCTTTTTTCTAGAATAATGAATCATAAATGCAAATGAGTATTTTCTCATGCGGTAAGGAAAAATGCTGTTAAGTCTGCATAGGATAATTACTGTTTTTTACTCAGGCTCGGCTGTTTGATTTAAAAACTTCAAAGTCAAAAATTTTGATTTAAAATTTCTCATTTTCCACTTCCCTAACTCAAGCTCTGGATCACCTCTACAGCCAGTTCTTTCCTTCTATATCTCCAACTTGCCACACAATTTGACAGAAATAATACCACATAACTCACTGGAAATCTAATTCCATAAAATTACTAAGTTAAAGATTTCACTAAAATTAGCAAGAATCAAATAGACCAGCACACTCATCGAATCAAGCCTAATCAGCGACAACTGACTTTCAAAAAATATAAACATTAATAATCAAGGAAATATCATTTACCCGTAAGATTATTGTGCCGGCACATCCATCGACAACGCGAGATTGTTTCAAAATTTTTCCAATAATCTGTCAATATCCCCAAAAACACTTAACAAATAGCCACAAATATAACATTTAATTCGTACCCACAAATATAACAATTAGTTCTGAAAAGTTAGGGTTATGGCAACATTTAAACGCCTTTAAGTATTCCCAAATCATCATAAAGCATACCAATCTAATATGGGAAACATAGAAATTTGATCCATTCATTCAAAAATTGAAACATGTGTCACAAAATTTAACAAATTATTAGAAAAAAACTTTCAGAAAATATAAACATCAATAATCAACGTAATATCATTTACCCGTAATATATTTTTATCTGTCGGTACATCCAACAACAACACATGGCCTATTTCAAAATTGCCAATAATCACATCCCTAAAAACACATAATAAACAACAACAAATATAACAATTAATTCTCAACCACACATGAACTGGCATAAAGTATCAACCATTAGTATTAGGGCCTTCAAGTGTTCCCAACTTATGATAAAGCAAACAAATCTAATATGTGAAATATAGAAGAATCTTGATCCATTCAATCAAAAATCGAAACGTGTCACAAAATTTAACAAATTATTTGAAAAAGACTTTCAAAAAATATAAACATTAATAATCAATGTAATATCATTTACCAGTAAGGTTTTTGTTTGTTGGCACACCCACGAACAATGTATGACCTGTTTCAAAATTTCACCAATAATCACAGTCAATTTCCCATAAAAATACATAACAAACAAACACAAATATAAAAAATGATGAGAAAAATAGATAGATGATTGGTTTGAATCGCCAAATCCTTGGTAGGAGACAGGATGTCCAGACGTCGGTACCAGGCACATGTTGCCAAAGTTTCTGGAGCATGGGAGTGAGTAAAGCGGTAGTCTGTATAGAGCCAATGGGGGCCATGGAAATAACATCAGTACCAGCTAGGATCTTAGGGATGGCCTAGCGCTGGATCTTGCTTAGGACCTTGTATCACTTGTTCATTACAACACAGAACATAGGCAGAAGCAGCCACATGGACTGGAATCCATCGGACTTTGACTGCCCTTGTTATTTGGGTCAACGTTGGTCCTAGTGTGGGTCGACAGTATTATTAGCGATCGATCAGGTCTTCATCGAAGTGGTAGCCTTTTCATTTCAAATTCCATCATAGATTCCAATGAAAATGGACAACTTATCAAATGGTTGATTCTATTTGGTGTTTACGACAAAAGAAACTTTCAGGCAACTGCAACAAACTGAAAAGGGTAAATTCATCAATTTTGTAGTTTAAGAAAATTGTTATTTTATAAACAAAAAACTCATCCATAACAGAAATTAGTAAGAAAATTCAGGAAATCAGCAGATGATACAAATATATTTCTCTTTTATAAATTGCTCTTTTATTCAATTCATCAATTTAACAAAAAAACTTATCAATTGTTCTTTTATTCAGAAAATTGTTCTTTTATAAACAAAAAACTTATCCATAACAGAAATTAGTAAGGAAATTCAGAAAATTTAGGGAATATATTTCTTTTCCATAATTTTTCTATAAGACATGATACAAATAGATCGAACTTTACCAATGAAATAGATACGAAGTCTTCACCACCCAGTACTTGCTCCCATCTCTTGCCCTCATATACCCAATGGCTATCACCCCATGATCCAGATCGGTGCCGCATTCTCCAGTGAGCACACCGCTCGAATTAGCTAAATTTGAACATTGTGACATTGTGAAGCTTATATGCATTGTTGGATATGTAGTGCAAGAAGTTCAGTAACAATACACTAATGTCTGAAAATTTAAATGCATATTGAATATCCAACTAATGTCTGAAAATTTAAATGCATATTGAATATCCAACATATGAAAATATGCCTAAACTTTCACTCGATATCATGAATATCCTGCGCAATAAGTTCCTGTGCAGGTGGTTGCTGCGAGAAATCCCAAATCAAATAGATACAACCAATATGTCATTTGATTTCGAAGGCGATTCCAACAAAAATGAATTCGAAAAAAATACAAAACATGAAAGCACAACCCATAATCAAAGGTGGAAACACCTTCTCAGCTGCACGATGAAGGACAGAAAAGCCTCCAGTTATAGTCTTACAGAAATAGTTGGTTTGCCGCTTGCTCACTATACCCATCTTAATGGGATCATAAGTGTCCCGTTATTGATGCAAAACAACAGCAATTGAGTTCCAGTCACTTTAAAATTCAAATAATCTCTAAGCAATCTTCTCTATACCATACTGGTCTTAAAGGCTGAAAGGTTAGCATTATCTATCATTCACACAATTAGACCAAAACATATGTTAAAAATATATAGCCAAATCTTACATGCATTTTGACAGAAAAAAATGAGTTTTGGTGCTTGAATTACTTCTCTAAATCTCCCAATTGGCCCCTTGCCACTCCCTTTTTTCTAATTTTTTCCACAAACCAAAATCCATAGGAAATAGCGAGGCAAAAAATATCAATTACTCGTCAAAAAAGCCAGAAATCCTAATCTGAAAAATTTAACGAAAAGCCATGTTCATACATGTTCTTGTTCGCTCTGCCGAGCTTCTTGTGGGCATCGTGCACCATTTCTCTATGCAACTCAAACCCTTTCTCTATACACCTCTACTTATTGATTTCGGCATGTGAATTTAGGCATTGGATAATAAGATATTGGCATGCTTTCTGTGAAATGAATAATTTGAACTAAGAGTGTTATATTTGCATGTTTTCTATTTGATATGAGAACTAAGAATGTTCTGTAAACAATGTCTAACATAACATTTTGTTAACCAAATTAAACGATGATCTTTTTTTCTAACAGGACATCTTAAAATTAACAGAACTTACGCTTAGTTCTCATATCAAGTAAGTTCTCATATCAAGTAAGTTCTTCGTATACAGTAAGTTCTCACGCCTATGAAATGTCCTAAAGATCTAACAGAAATCCTCGAAGAAATCACGCTCTAAAACAACTATAACTTGATTTAATAATTCGAACATTGATCTAACAAAAACAATTATAACTTGATCTAACAGAAATCCTCCAAGATTTAATAATTCGAACACAGAAATCACGCCATAAAACAATTACAGATGAGAACTTACTTGAGATCAGATGAGATTCGAAGGTTGGGAGATGGCTAGGGTTCTCTTTGGATGTGAGAGATCAAATTCATTTGGTGGAGATCAGGACCCAGATCCTTTGATATGTATAGATGAAGATAGCTACGATCGAGATCTGAGATTGCAATCGACACGATCTGGGATTGCAGTGGGCACGATCTTTTTTAGCGCGGGTCTCCCCCCCCCCCTCCTGAGAGTGCGAGCGTGGAAGAGCTTGGCGAGCTGAGATTGCAATCGGCATGATTTCTGAGAGCGCGAGCGTGGAAGAGCTCGAAACCCCGTGGAAGAGCGTGGAAGATCTGTGCTTCGAGATGATTCAGATCTCACGGTTTCTGTGAGACGATGAGAGAACTCGAAACCCCGTGGGGGTTCCCCCTCCTTTTGGAGCGAAAATGCGGGAAGGCGCTAAGCTTTAGGGTTTTCCCCCTCCTCCTCGTCACACACACTGGTTTTAAATGAAGGATGAGAGTTTTTTTTTGGGAGATAAATTATACAAACTGGTTTTAAAGTTTTGGTTCTCCCAAAACATTTTTCTTCCCACAAAAATTTAATTCTTCCCCCCAAAATTTTATTCCCCCCACAAATTTTGTTTCAAATTTAAAATTTCAAACCTCATATCAAATAGTTTCCCCCCAAACTCAATTTCTCTTCACTTATCCAATTTCTCTTATCTTATCCATTTCTCTTAATAACAACCCTCATTTATAACCAATTTCTCAACTCTTATCCAAAAACTCTTATCTAATAACCCATGATAACATCCCTGTTTTATTTTATATATATATATATATATATATATATATATATATATATATATATATGGAAAGTTAGTGGCCATCTATATAAATAACAAATGTACAAACATTTAGGTAGTCAGATTGGTGTTACATCAGAGAGGGGAGAGGGCACAAGCGTCGTCACCCTCCACTGGCAACCCCCAATTTGTCCCCTAAAATGCGAAAATGAAACATAAACAGATAACAGCATAAAGTCTATCCATTATCTCTAAACTCCCAGCGATCCATAGCTTGTTTGGCTTCGAGAGAAATTGGCTCAAGATCCCTAAGAATTGTTCTGATGTCAGCTGCAATCTCTTCAAACAGGGCCGTCATAGGTTTTTTGATGTCCTCAAAAGTTCTCCTGTTCCTCTCCCTCCAAATGTGCCAGACCATGGAAGAAAGCACCGTTTTTGCCAGAGTGTTTAAAGCGTCTTTCTTCTCAAAATTCCCCAAGAAGTAATCTCCCACTTGTGTAAGTTGGGGGATAATGGGGACAGTTATACCCAGCTTAAGTAGGCATCTCTTCAAAATATAGCTAGTGTACTCACACTCAAAGTATAAATGATTAATATCTTCAGACACTCCAGAATTGCACATAACACATTGAGTTTCATTATGATTTCCCCAGACCTGCATTTTGTCTCTTGTTAAGAGCTTACCGAGGAATGCTCTTAAGAGGGCTAGTGAAAGTTTCGGCACATTATTTTTAAACCAAACAAGCTTGTAATATTTGAAAAGTACCCCACGTTGTCGAACTCCATGCCAGGCAGCGGCAAAAGAGAAGCAACTGCCAGAGTCCGCCCATGCCCAGCTATCATTTCCGGCCCCCAAATTAATTTTCAGCAGCTCATGCCTAACACAAGCTATACTGGGGTCTTACATACATGCCCCTTGAACCCAGTAGTCAGCAATGGTTTTGTACTGTGCATCTACGGGTACTTCACATGAATCCGATAACGGCCCACTCCCCAACCAATTGTCATACCAAAATAGCGTCGAGCTTCCATCCCGTACTTGCCTCTTGATTAAATATTTCGAGAACTTCCTGCAATTCAACATGAATTTCCAAGTGCCCGAATCTGTTACCTTCCCCTTTGCCACAAAGAAGCATTCAGAATCTTTGTATTTGGTCCTCATATAGTTAGCCCAAAGACCTTCTCCAGATAGCATCCGACAAGTTAATCTCACCCCCGCGGCCATATTAATATCAGGGAGAAGGCGAAGTCCCACTCCCCCCTCCTCTTTTGGCGTACATATATCGTTCCATGCCCATATGTGAGACGTACCCCAGATAAATTTCCTGCATGCAGAGATGATAGCTCGAAGAATAGAATTTGGGATACGGTATACTTGCATCCAGAAAATCATCATTCCATAAATAACTGATCTTACAAGCTCAATTCTTCCCGAAATGGAGAGCATGGTCGAAGTCCACCCCGTCAGTCTCTTCTTGCATTTATCCACTAATCTATTGTACATGGTTGGCTTTGGATACTTGGAAGATAATGGCAACCCGAGATATGTGGTAATGGAGGAACCCTGCTTTATCCCAAGTATGATTACCAAGTCAGTAGGGGATTTAGTACCTTTACTGAACATTGCCGTACTCTTATCCCAGTTTATTTCCAACCCCGTGAGATGGAAGAATTCATCCAATAATAATTTGAGGCCAGAGAAGGTGCGTTTATTGGCTCTGCAAAATAGCAATAAGTCATCTGCAAATAGAAGGTGAGAAGTTGATCCTGC
This sequence comes from Scilla litardierei, assembly GCA_030789695.1. Taxonomy (NCBI): domain Eukaryota; kingdom Viridiplantae; phylum Streptophyta; class Magnoliopsida; order Asparagales; family Asparagaceae; genus Scilla; species Scilla litardierei. The sequence goes on along the minus strand of CM061141.1, from coordinate 178,847,976 downwards.
CCGTCTCATAGGTTGGATATTACCTACTGATAATGACTTTTCAATAAGTAGAGAAAAAGCTTCCATAGTGATAACGAAGAGATATGGGGAGAGAGGGGCGCCCTGTCTAATCCCCCTATTTCCTTCAAAATAGCCTGCTGGGGAGCCATTTACCATAACGGAATAGGTAGGAGTAGAGATACATTCCATAATCCAACCAATAAACCGCCTACCAAATCACATTCTGTCGGGCGGGCCAGATCGCGCAGATGGGCTTCTGATCGGCAGTCGGGTTTCTGGGCTCGTGTCTTTCGGGCTTCGGCCAAATAGGCGTAACAGCTGTCATCATAGAAAAGAAGCTCATCAGCTCTAACCGATTAATCCAATTATCAATTAAATTAAGAAAACCAATCCCTACAATACTCCACTTTATGAGAAACTTGATGAGGAAAAAAATATCCTTCAAGAACTCTACCCACATTGCAAACATATAAATAATTAGACCAAAAAAATAGCAAAACCACTAAAATAAACAAACAGATAGTAGAGAGCCTACATGAACATGGCAGAAAAATTAAGCGTAGCAATAGTTCGCCACCGCAATGTTTGGGAGGGAAGGCAGCAGAGACCCTTATTTTATGGGGGGGTGAACACACAAAATGGTGGAAATAATTTAAATTCAGTCAAGTTTAATAATTTTTCGTTTTATGTATGTAATAGCAGATGACAGGAAGGCGCCGCTCTCACAAAATCTAGGGGGTGTTTGAGAATGTACCGGAATTTGAGTTTAGAATTTGAATTTATCTAGCGGATGACAGGAAGTGCCCCTTAATTCTAAAGCTTTCAATATGGCGAGTCTTAATTTAATGTTTGTAGGTGGTTACTGAATTTCACAGGTAGTTAATACAATCGCATAATCTTGTATTAAAAAGATATAAGCATATGGTATTTTGAAGAGGTGATTCCAAATTAGGAAGTGACATTGAGATGCTACCGTCCTGCAATCCAAACGACGACAGAGTAGATGGAATTTCAAAATAAAGAGAATGGTTAACTTACTTTGGTTGGTTCATTTTCTTCTGGCAAAACATATGCAGTTTACACACAATAATCGATGTTATCATCTGAGAAGGAACAACTACTAATGGAACAACCATTCTCATAAGTATCTAATGAATAAGTTGATTTAAACTCAAAATTCTGATCATCCAATAGCCTAACAAAATGTGTTTTAGTTTCCTCTGTACTTGTATGGCAGTTTTTAAAGGGACATATAGCAAAAGTCCAAGACTGCTCCTAATGGCATATCTGTCGTGCATGTTCTCTCAATGGGATCGAGCGAATGTGAAGCTTCTGAATATCATCAATAGGTTCGATTGAAAGCTTGCCCTCCTTGGAATTGCAAGGCTGTTGGAATAAAAAAGAATTAAGTTATGAATAAATACCAAAGCACCATTCACAAAAACTGCTAGAAATAGACCCATTTGTCTCCAGTTGTGCATGTTAACTTGCATGAGAACAGGACAAAATTTAAAAGAATATATAAGATCAGGCACATAAAATGAAAATGAAAATGTTAACTTGCATAATTGAACAATTTGTGCTAACTGCTAACTTTATATAACTTGCAATTTGTGCTAACTTTATATTGCAGATGACATGATTAAGGATTAGTTGTTACCATATGATTCTTTCATATGGGTGTGTAACAATTTGTTAATGAGGTCCGAGGACTATTCATGGGCTGTAACAGTTTTTTATTTGTGTAACAATTTGCTAACAGTTTTTGAATTATGACCAAACTGTTGTAATAATGAGTTTAGGTAAAAACAGGATTGAGGATCAGCTGTAACAATTTGTTCTAAATTTGTGCTAATAATTTGTACCCCTAGAAATGGCACATAAAGAATCATCTTGACAAACAACAAAGAATTGAACTCATTCCCCCAGAACATGCGCATCATGCATATGTGAACATTTATCCAAGTGATTTATATGACAGGATATAAATACAATTTCTTATATAATGGTTCTCACATAAAGTTGATTTAAATAACTACATCACTTTGAAACATCACTTGGAAATACAGGTTCGCATATGAAGTTGATTTATATGACATGATTTATGTGACAGGTTCTCATATATGAACTACAGGTTGTTAATTTATATGACAGGATGTGGAAACATTCCCCAAAATGCTTGAGGTTCAAATATTGATCCCCAAAATGCTTGATGTTCAAATATTTATTATCTTTCTTTTTGAGTCAGGTTGGAATGTCTATTGATCTGAAGCTTCTTCTTTGCAATTTTCATGTTATTATGGCCTTGTTTAATCTGTTAATTGGTGGAAAGGCTATACTGGTTGCATAATTGCATTATTAGGTAGAATTTTTGGCATCTCTAGCATAGCTAATATTCGAGTTGGTCTTCTTCTTGCAACTGGTGGAGAATTTGCTGTTGATCAGGCTATTTTGACCGGGCCTGAACGGGCCGGGTCTACTACGGCCTTGGGGCCCCGGCCCAAGGATCCTACGGGTGGGCCGCACTTCTCCCCCCAATACGAAGGCCCAAAAAGATTACCCACTTTCATAGTGGATGAAATGATGGCCCAACTTAACGGCCATCATTCTAGCCATCAAGGCTCGACTTCATGGCCAGACTTAATGGCCATCACTCCCCCGCCTTCATGGCCCGCCAATTATGGCAATCACTCATGGCCATGACTCCACCTTCATGGCGTCATCAAGTGGGCGCAATTAGAGGGGGTCAACACTTCCCCATTTGCACGACCCCATGAATGGCGGCCATGATGTCACGTCATGGCACATTATGAGTAGGATTCGTCTATACGACGAGGGGAAGCCTCGGTCGCCTTGCTTGATGCGCGGCCGATGCAGAGCAGAGGGGAAGCCTCGGCTCGGATGGATGCGCTCGGCCTCGGTCTCTCCTGGCGTCGAGGGGTGGCCTCGACAGAGTGACTATCTTCTGGTGGTGGAGACGAACGGGCTCGGGGACGAGGGTGCTCGGCTCCGGCTGTGATGGTCGGAGAAAAATTGACCAACCCGCCGGTGGTCTGAGATGGCTCGCCAGAGATGACCCTGCCTAGGCAAATCCTCTGTCGCCATCACATATCTCGCCAGAGATCGAAGACGATGCACCTCGCCTGGACATCGATCGAGGTTTCCTCCAGTGGCTGCACCTTCTGCGAGTTGAGAACATCCGCCAAACCTGGAAGCACCTACATCAAACTTGCATTTCGAGCTACTGCGCTCCCGAGCTAGCTCCATCCATCAAACCCGCGCTGGGCCAACTTTGTCACTGAGGGCTTCTGGGCGACCAAACTCTCCCACCCCTCTTGAGGCTCAGTGAGGTGGCCAGATCGACGATCGTCGGCTTCGAATCAGTGGAGGTGGATCCAAGACACCGGTTCCCGTCGGCGAGATCCACCCACTAAGCCGCCACGTTACGGACAGCCTCAGGTTCCTCGCCGAATTCGACTTCGCGCCCGTGAACATCTACACAACTGCCGATGCCTCCAATATTGAGTTTACTTTCCAGATAAGCTCTCTTTACAAATCTTCACATTATATGCAATTTTTCCAGCTGATTTCCGTCGCAGCAGCATCTCAATTTCAGCTATTACAACTGTAATTGTTTGGCTAGGTGAAGGGGACACGCGCTGTCAACAAATGCGATCGGTTGGGGGCTTCGCGCTGTAGGAAATGTCCTATGCATCTACGCGAAATCAATTGAAGGCTGATCGACGTTCGGCATTTGAATCCTCTTGCCACCAGTGCTTACTCGGTTGGGACCTCAATATAGATATTCTATGCTCAGATAGCCAAAATTATCGCTACATCCACCATGTGTTTTAGCGACAAGATGGTGCCTACTCACAACCGTTGATAACACCAGCAGCCTGAACGCCTGAGCAAAGGGAGCCTATTCGACCAAGCCTGTCCGAGCCCGCCGACTTGCGCCAACTCGATGAAATTTCTAACGGATCGAGTTTCCACCTTTTGGGGCAAAACCGATCCACGTAGGGGGCAAGGATAATGTGCGCGGGAGGACACCAACTACCTTCACCTTCCAAGCGGACCAGTACAAGCTCCCCCAAACAACACTCTGACGTCAACACTTCAAGAGGCGTCTCAAGGTTCTTGAGCATCTCAGCTTCAAGAGCCGCCTGACCAGGGAGATGCTCGCCTCTGCTCATCTCCAAGATCAAACCTGAGAGATACTCATCACCTCAAGATGAGAGGAAAATTTCTGAGTCTGAGTCAACCAAGCAACTCCTCCGACAAAGAACCGAGCGCCGACTAATCTCGTATGAGGAGGCTCGTCCGACCGAAATCCTCCTCGGATCGGAACCCATCCGCCCGAGCTCGCCTTACCTCGGCCTAGGCCCCGGATGAGCATACCGATCGGCTACTCTTTCCTCTGCCAAAGTGATGAGGCCGACAAGATGTGCCCCGCCGATTCGGTGAGGGCCAACCATTGCAGCTCGAAAACAAAGCCTTGAAGCCTCAAGCCAGAGTTACGTAGGGATCTCGCCTTGGGCATGGACTCCAATCAGATCAAGGCTGAAGTGCCCCCTGCTCATGGGCATGCAGAGGAATCCTAGATCTGATCTTCGACAAAGGCTAGCCCCGACGAAGACCGACGACCGATCACCTGCCACATTGCAGACTCATCATGGGAAGATCTGTCCCCATTGCTTATGGTGGGGCTTCGGAGGACCACGGCTCTCTTCCCGGGCCCGCCTCTTTCCACCTTACCACAACTGTCCCGTGCCAAGCAGAGCATAGTGGAGCCGGAGCTGGAGCTGGAGCTGGAGCGGGAGATACGATCCAGACAAAAGCCGGAGCTGGGATCCAGACAAAAGCTGGAGCTGGAGCTTAAGCTGAGCTGGAGCTGGAGCTAGAGCGGGAGATACGATCCAGACAGAAGCTGGAAATGGAACTGGAGCTGTGTCTAGATGAGGCCGCCCCATCCAAGAGGAGACCGACCACACCAGTTTAAACAACCCAGGAGGAGGCCAACCAGACGAGTCCGACCACCTTGCCAAGTATTGGAGTCTCAACGCCAAGCCACCTTGTCGAGCTTACAAAGTTATCCCCACTGCGACGGAGCTGTTGAACCAGTCGAGCATCCAGACCGCTCCTCCGACCATGGCCGAGCCGATCTGGCCGAAGCACCCCCGTCCAAGTTCAAGCACCCAGATCGCTCCTCCGACCGTGCTGCTGGGTCCCCGCTTGCCGAACAACTCCTGCATCCACCGATCTGGATGAAGCAATGGCAGAGCGCCACCATGGAATCTTCGAAAGGCTCACAAGGTCTTCACCCTTTTCGTCGGCCATAAGTCGAGGGGCAAATCCCTTCGCAACCGAACGAACAGATCGGTCAAAGGGCTGGGGGCAACCCCCCAGCAGGCCGATCACTCCTACATCGGCCATAAGTCGAAGGGCAGCTCCCTTCGTAACCGAACGAACGGATCGGTCAAAGGGCTGGGGGTAACCCCCCAGCAGGCCGATCACTCCTTCACCGGCCATAAGCCGAGGGGCAACTCCCCTCGCCACCGAGCGGATCTCCTTCGCCGGCCGAAAACCGAGGGACAACTCCCCTCGCCACCGAGCGGATCTCCTTCGCCGGCCGTAAGCCGAGTGGCAACTCCCCTCGCCACCGAGCGGATCTCCTTCGTCGGCCATAAGCCGAGGGGCAACTCCCCTCGCCACCGAGCGGATCTCCTTCGCCGGCTGTAAGCCGAGGGGCAACTCCCCTCGCCACCGAGCGGATCTCCTTCACCGGCCATAAGCCGAGGGGCAACTCCCCTCGCCACCGAGCGGATCTCCTTCGTCGGCCATAAGCCGAGGGGCAACTCCCCTCGCCACCGAGCGGATCTCCTTCGCCGGCCGTAAGCCGAGGGGCAACTCCCCTCGCCACCGAGCGGATCTCCTTCGCCGGCCGTAAGCCGAGGGGCAACTCCCCTCGCCACCGAGCGGATCTCCTTCGCCGGCCGTAAGCCGAGGGGCAACTCCCCTCGCCACCGAACGAATCTCCTTCGACGGCCGTAAACCGAGGGGCAACTCACCTCGCCACCGAACAAATCGCAACAACTTATTGTCACTAGCCGGCTCAGCAAGCCGGACCGATTTTACAAAAGGAGCATATTCTTCCCTCTTATAATACATCTCCCGACCTCCACCTTAACAATGGTAGAGCTCAGAAGATGGGGGCAATTGATCGGGCTATTTTGACCGGGCCTGAACGGGCCGGGTCTACTACGGCCTTGGGGCCCCGGCCCAAGGATCCTACGGGCGGGCCGCACTTCTCCCCCCAATACGAAGGCCCAAAAAGATTACCCACTTTCATAGTGGATGAAATGATGGCCCAACTTAACGGCCATCATTCTAGCCATCAAGGCTCGACTTCATGGCCAGACTTAATGGCCATCACTCCCCCGCCTTCATGGCCCGCCAATTATGGCAATCACTCATGGCCATGACTCCACCTTCATGGCGTCGTCAAGTGGGAGCAATTAGAGGGGGTCAACACTTCCCCATTTGCACGACCCCATGAATGGCGGCCATGATGTCACGTCATGGCACATTATGAGCAGGATTCGTCTATATGAGGAGGGGCGGGCGTCATTTGAAAGGGGCCGGATCTTCACCAACAACTGAGGTATCTCATACTCCCTTCTTACACCTTCTTCCACCTTGAATATTTCTCCTCCAAAGCTCGGCCCGAGGACTCGAGTATCGGTCTCTCTGCGAGCAATACTCGATCCCACCGAGCACTTATCAGGCCAGATCTGACTTTGGCATCGGAGGGGATTCGGTTGGAACCAAGGTCCGACCCCCCTGACGAGCTCTTTCGTCCATTCAGGTCCAGGAGATCCCGCGGCGCCGAGGCTACCCCTCAGCGTCATCACAGCCGGAGCCGAGCACCCTCGTCCCCGAGCCCGTTCGTCTCCACCACCAGAAGATAGTCGCTCTGTCGAGGCCACCCCTCGACGCCAGGAGAGACCGAGGCCGAGCGCATCCATCCGAGCCGAGGCTTCCCCTCCGCTCTGCATCGGCCGCGCATCAAGCAAGGCGACCGAGGCTTCCCCTCGTCGTCCGATCGTCCGAGGCCGAGCATCTCACACCGGGCCGAGGCTTCCCCTCAGCCCCCTTGAGGCCAAGGATCCAGACCCGGGCCAGCTGACGTGATCCACACCGTCCGCAACTCCGATTCGCGTCGCATCTGCACGTGCCCGACGCACCCAAGGGACCCAAGTCGGCCCCTTGACCACGTTGACCGGGCAGCCCGTGGTCAACGCTTTTGTAGTGAGAAAACACTCTGAAACAGCTGTTGTAGCTTTTGGAGAAGCTGTGAACCAAGTTTATCTCCCTAGACCAAGTGTCCTGTAAAATTTCATGCTTTCTGTCATTTTCTGAAAAAGAGTTAACTGAACATTATGGATTTTTTGTGGTCTGCTTATGAGATGAGTTCTTGTTCCAACATTTGATTTGGGCACCCAGATTTATTGCAAATCCATATGTGTACCTCTATGTGCTGCCTAATGTCAATTGACTTGCTAAATTGCATGCATCGACACTATGAGCTCGATGAGACAAAAGAATGAACATGTTCCGAATAGAATTTTATCCTAATACTACTGGCACAAAATTTATATCATAGTTACTCTTTTAACATGCCAGCAACAACTAAAATTTGAGTCCACGGGAACTTTTGCAAAACAAATACATTGGTGAAGAACTAGTACATGCAAATCATAACCAATTTCTACAACTAAACATAAAAACTTTTTAGCATTTTAACAAAAGGGAAAATGAACTGTACCTACACAAACTTTCAAAGAGTCATAGTTTTTTTATGATAGAGAATCGGTTGCCATCATTTAGCAAATTTTCTGTAAAAGAAACCATGCGAAGGAAGTCCATTAGTTGAATACATAAACAACCCGAAGGAAATAAAATAAAATGACCTAAAAGCATGGATGTCATGCATATAAATGTACACTTTCATCAAGAATTCTTAACAGATCTGGGGTATTCTCTACACTTCATTGAGATAGCATATTCATATTCATATAAACGATGATCCATCATCCCTCCCTGGGAAACAGATTCAGGTCCACTGCTTTGGATATGTTCCTCTTCACTGCCCAGTTACTTGTGGCAAAGACTCAATTTTAAGCTCAATTTTGAAGTAAAATATCGTCTCAACTAAAATATCGCAAAGACTATATTTGTTCAACATGGATAGATAATGTTCAGAATATCTCAACTAAAATATCTCAACATAGATAGAAAATTTATCTGCAATGGGTTTTTGTAACTTATATATTTGTTCAAAACGCTTTCAGCTTTATACTATTTTTGCCTACCAGCTACGTTAATCTACAGTCATGTCTCCAAATGACTCCAAAATGCTTGATGTTCAAATATTGATTATCTTTCTTTTTGAGTCAGGTTGGAATGTCTATTGATCTGAAGCTTCTTCTTTCCAATTTTCATGTTATTATGGCCTTGTTAAGTCTATTAATTGGTGGAAGCTTCTTCTTTGTTGGGGAGAATACATTCAGTCCATAACTCCCATTTGTTGGGGGGTGGGGGTAGCATAGAGAGTCCAAAGCAGCAAGCAAGAATGTGTGCTTCTATCTGAACATCTGTTCTTGTTGTCTCTGCATTTCGTGTTTGTGTGTCTTTGTGTCTCATCATCAAATCAAATACAATGAAATTGTCATTAGATAAGAAAACTAACTAAAAATCACCAAGTGGCTAATCAAAAATATATGAAGACTCAAGCTTTCCTTATTTACATGTTATCAAGCCTAAGTAAATTTAAGCAATCATAATCAGAAATAACATGGAAAATAATAAGGTTATAAGTTACAATACAAATTTAACCACAAACCTTGACCACTGTGAAAAAAAATAACTTGAACCCCATGTATCACAAACAAATGACCATGTTCACAATTCATTAGAATAGAAACCACTTGCATCAAATGGTGCCTCACAGAGCCATATTCATCAACATATTCCATTATGCATAAATAGATACTCATCAGGCATATTTGACATTCTGAAAGTATCAAGGAATAGTTCATTTACATGGATATCCAATATAAAGAAGATTAAAGTAGCAATGCTTCATAATGTAGCCCAAGCACAAAATATTACATACATAGCAATGCCACATGTTAACCATTTGTACAGTTTCTGAATTCTTACCATAATGATTGAACATGTAAAGAAAATGCTAGAAGAGATAATGCAGAGGTTGTAGAAAATGCAGATCAGCCGAACTATATTCCCTAACATAAATGGTTTCAACATATTTGTCATCCAGTACAAAAGAACCTCATGCCACACGGGTTTCCTAGATAAACATTTCAAAGTTTATGGGATGTTATTCTTTTCCTGAAGGAGAGCTAAAATAATTGACAGTGCAAAAGTCAACCTTGGAAATATTGGTCTGAAGCTTCATCTTTCCAAATATTAATTACCTTGGTTTTGTAGATCTGTTAAGAAATTGGGAAGAACCACCCACATGAATGCAAGTTAAAGCAAAAAATTAGTACCTTGCAGAGTTCCAGTTACACCATGTATGTCTCTCTCTCTCATATGCATTCACACAGGATGTAATACAAAGGCCTCCTGATTTACTCGATACTCTTAAGATATCATTGCATTGGTATTAACATATACGTGTGATAAACATAGGTAAACAATGGCAAGAGCACATCTATAGGACGCACCTTACAACAAACTCACACACTGTGAAAGCCCAGTGAAGGACTTCGATTCAGCCTCATGCCCAACTTCAAAGGGCAATTGATTGGAATCTCCAACCATCCTTTCAATGTATCCAAAGTTGCAGCGGACTCGTAAAAGTAACTGGAAGTCCTATTCGAATGATCGTCTTGCTGGAAAAACAATTCCAAAATAAATGGAAATAACCTGAAAAAGTATAATATTGTGAAGTTTAATGTCTATGGTTTAAATAGAATAAGAAAAGGGGCATGATTATATCATTTCTATGATCCAATGTCAAATAAATGGAGTAAAAGAAACTAGAAGGAAAAGCACTGTGCAAACACAAAAGGAACAGAAATATATTAATAATCTTTGTTAGATAGTGGGTTGATTGTAATAATATTTTGCTCCTATGGAGTATACAGACTACTGAGTACACCAACATCACCTTTAGTAATGCTTAATATATCCATATATTCATGTATATAGTTAATTTTTGAAACTTCAACGGTACAACATCGCTCTCAACAAAACTCAAAACTCAATACAATCGGAAGCTTTTAAACCTCTTCCGGATCAACATGTTGGGCGAACCCTCCGTACATGTCCTTCCTGCCAAATATAAAGACCAAATTTCAAAATTTCAGAGTAAATTTAGCTCAAAGTGAAACAGACTACTTAAAGTGTAGCTTTACACTTTGAAGCTTATTAAGAATTGCCTCCAGAGCATTCCCCTCTGGCATTGGAGTCCCTAAGGAATAAAAAGCACACATGAATACATTATATCAAGCTCAATCTCCAACTCTCTGATGGGATTGAAATTTTGGAATATTGTGATTGCTTGACTGCTCAATCATTCTTTTAGATGATGCATGTGTCAGTGCAAGATCAGAGCAGTCTGTTGCTTGTGGGGGCATGTGAGACATGGTGATCCATACCTCGTGAGCTTGCAATTTGCTGGTTGTACTTGTACATATCAATTTCATGTTCTATTTCCAAATTTTCAAAGTTGAGTTGCGTTCATTATTGTTATTATTGCGTGCCTCATCTTAATCCAGTTTACATTTGTAATCCCTTTATCTTCATCTACACTTAATCTGTCTGATCTGGAATTTATATCATTGGTTTTGTCATGTTAAACCCCAGATTTGTTTCTTCACGACTGTTTAATAAGATATAATTTATACAGCCTTTACTGCTTCTTTTCCATATATTTAATAACATATACACAATGCATATAGAATGAAACTAACTGATTTTATCAACAATCTCTAGAACATCTGGAATTCACAATGGGTGACTGATTAGAGGAAAATTGAAAGTGTAACCATCTCTCGGTAATCCTAAAACAAATCAAATTTGCAAAATGATAACAATAGCCATTACATCAAAGCCCAACAAACAATTCATGGATAGGTATAATGATATTTAAAACTATTAAAAATATGCTGAATTTTTTTGAGATAACCTTGCAACAGACGATGAGGCAGCATCTTTACCTTGTTACAACAACAGATCATCTGCTTGACTCCAAGAGTGAAAGCAAGGAGAGCATGCTCACGGTTCTGCCCATCCTTTGAAATTCCAGCCTCAAAACCACCAATGGTGGAGTCAATGACGAGGACATCGCAATCAGCCTGGGATGTACCAGTAATCATGTTCTTGATGAAGTCGCGATGGCCAAGAGCATCAATGACTGTGCAGTAATACTTGGTGGTCTCGAACTTCCACAGAGCAATATCAATAGTGATACCTCTTTCATGCTCAGCCTTGAGCTCGTCCAGCACCCAAGAATACTTGAATGACCTCTTGTTCATCTCAGCAGCCTCCTTCTCAAACCTCTCGACCATACGCTTGTCAATTCCACCAAGCTTGTAGATGAGATGGCCAGTAGTTGTAGACTTGCCAGAGTCGACATTCCCGTCGAAAAGCTCCCCTGAAAAAACTGAACTTGAAGGACCCCGAATCTGGGCCTCTGGTCCTCACCAATACATGCCGGATAATGCATCGGAGCCACGATCGATGCCATCAGGAAGAACACCATGGAAGAAAAAATGAGGTCTTGATCAAATTTGGGGGGTCTATTGTTTTGGTCGGATGAGATTTGATGGGATAAAAAATTTTGGATTTCCCCCTAATATTAAGTTTCCCCCAACTTTTTTGAGCAACAGAGGGGAGGTTTCCCCCCAATATATTGTGTTGAGTACACAGGATAAAAGTTATGAGATTAAAATTCAAATTTTGGTTTGCAAACAATTTAAAAGTTTAAAAGTTTGTCCCAGTCATCATATATGTTTTTTAAATTCAAAAACATCCCTCAACCCTTCCCTCCAAATTACACAACACTTATATTCAATTTCTATTCTCCCAATTTCTCTTATTCAATTTCTCTTGTCTTAACCAAATTCTCTTATCCAATTTGTATTAACCAACAATTGTTTTACCCAATTTCTCATCTCTTATCCAAATTCTCTTATCCAACTCTTTTCCAATAACCTATGATAACATCAATGTTTTATTATATATATATATATATATATATATATATATATATATATATATCTATCTATCTATCTATCTATCTATCTATCTATCTATCTATTCTATAAAATAGGGATGTTATCAGGAGTTTTTGGATAAGAGTTTTTGTATAAGAGATATTGGTTATGAGATAATGGATAAGAGAATTTGGATAATGGATAAGAGAATTTGGGTAATTGGGTATGTTGGTTAATACATTTTGTATTTTGTATATGAGAAATGAGAAATTGGGAGATGCGAAATTGGGGTTATGTAATTTGAGTAATCTTTTGAAATTTGAAATGTTAAAACTTTGTGGGGGGAAATCTTTTTAGTTGATATGTTAAAACTTTGTGGGGGGGAAATCTTTTGGACGCATCAGATTTGGGGGGAAGGGGGGAAAACATTGGGGGGGCTTTAAGGTTTTGCGGGGAAAACACATTTGAGCCAGAAGAAGAGAGGGGGGAAGAATCCACCATGGATTCTGAGAAGAACAAAGCATTAGAGCCAGCTCCCCCATCTCGCAAACATCATTTCACCTGAGCCCTTGAAGAAATCATTTCCCCCACAAACCCTTGGAGAAGGAATCGCAGCAATCTCACCCGGGCTCTTTCAAAACTTTCATCTCGCAACGCAGCAATCTCGCCTGAGCCCTTGGTTTTTCATCTTGGCCCTTGGTTTTTCATCTTGCCTGAGCTCTTGGGGGAATCTCGCAACGCAGCAATCTCGCAGCGAAAGCAATCTCGCAATCTCACTGGAGAGGCTGTTTCTGAAGTTCCTCATCTCGCAACGCCTAGGAAGCTATTCCCCATCTCCCCATCAAATTTCATATTTCAAGTATTTTATCCAATTTTTAGTTCTCTTCTATTGCGCACTACCAGTGAAATAGCAGTAATTTCTCACAGAACTATACGAGAATTAAAATTAAAATCATCTAAATTTTTGTCTCGTGCGTGTGCATAAATCATTACCGTTGTCTTGCTTTTAATTGTTGGTAACTCCGAACTGTTTTCCCGCTTCTAATGTTTGTTAACTCCAAACTGATCTGCTATGCTACAGAGATCATGGCCGATTTAAAAGCCTTAAAGCATTCCGATGTTGCCGTGGATGAGAAAACTTTTCAAAATCGACGATGTTGACACATGCCCCGTCAGTCTCATTTCGGGCCTAAATCCCAAGTATTTTTAAATTTCACATAAAGTTCTAACAATAATTAACTAGCTATTAGTATCATGAATTTTTTATAATTAGTATACTTAATAAAAATTAGGATTGTTCAATGACTATCGATTTATGTAATCTGACAGTAGTTTATATTACCCATATTATTTTATTTTTTCTAATTAATATCAAATTAGTGTTACAATAAAGAATACTAACTAATATGCATTCATCCAAAAAAGAATGGAGGATGCAATACTGCTGCTGTTGTTGAACTAACAATCATACATTGACTTTTCTTATTATTGTATATGTATTCATATTCTAAATTTTTGTATTTTTCATATTAATGTTCAAGAAGGCCGCCGCCAAGATGCAAGGGCCGCTGCGTCAGATCTTCGTCGAGTTCTTGGAGAGGTCTTACACCGCCGAGTTCTTCGACTTCTTGCTCTACAGGGAGCTCAGCCACAGGCTCAAGGTTACATCTTGCCATTCAGTTCAATTAGTTTGTTTCCAATGTGAGAAATGCAAATGCCAACCTTTTTATGTGATTAATTAAAGACATCAATTTAATCAAGAAGCTCAGATTGTTATATCATTGTATTACTCATTGGTTATTTCTTCCAACAATTTTATGACAAAAAATGTTGTGTTACATGGTAGAAAACCAATCCTGTGGTGGCTGGGATCTTTTCCCTCATGTCAAGGGATGAAGCCAGGCATGTAGGTTATGCATTTAATTGAAACTCTTTCAACCGAGACCCTTATCTTCTATGACTCATGATGGAAATGCTTATCGTTATTTTAAATTTGAAGTTTTCTGAACAAGGGCCTGTCTGATTTCAACCTGGCATTAGATTTGGGGTTCCTAACGAAGGCTAGGAAGTACACATTCTTCAAGCCGAAGTTCATTTTCTATGCGGCGTACCTCTCGGAGAAGATTGGATACTGGAGGTACATCACCATCTCCAGGTATGATGTTTTTGTTTTTGTTTTTGTCCCCAGCATATATATATATTTGTCTATTTTTGTCCCCAGCATCATCAAGAGATTGAAATATTTTGTTTTTGATGTTGTTTGATGTTTTTGGTAGGATACAGGGTTATGTAAGGATTGCCGAATTTAGAAATGGGAACAAAGCTGGTGGAGTAGGGCAGGTCTCAGATCTCGGAGATTGAGATCGAATCTTTTGGCCTCTATCGAATCTTGCAATATAGTGGCCTGTGGAGGAGATTGAATCGCTTCGAAGGGCTCAAGTTTAGAAGCTGGACATTGAGCTCAGACCCGGACACCAAGAAGAAATCGAAGTAATTAACGCATCTCAGTTTGGCATCTTAACAAATTTTCTTTATTTTATTAATAATTATCGAGACATTCGAAACTTGGCTAAAATATTAATGAACAATTTGGGATCAACAAGCAGACGCTGAAGTTGAATTTGATTTGTCAAGTCTGGGTTTGAGGAGAGCAGAGCAATTCCAAAAGAACTCGGTGGTAGACCCGGCGAAGCTTTGCCGCGAAAAGGGTGCCAATGTCAACGAAGGGCTCGGCTCTTTCGGGTGTTTGGTTCTGGCTTCGAGCAGTTTGGAAAAACCTACGACGATTCACTTCAAGTCTACAGGGATGGAGGGAAATACGTTGTTCTACTGTGTGTTGATCCAAGGAGGTAAGAAATTTTTTCAAATCATTGTTAACTTCCAAGTTTCATCTGATGAATAATAGTTCATCCATGATTGATATAATTAAAAACAGTTCATCCATGAGCGAGAACGTATACAAGCCAGCATCCGGAGGTCTAATATCATTGCGAACCCTGGTGTGCTTTTAAAAAAACTTTTGCTTTCTTGACCAATTTGTTCAGTTTTTCTGGGAGTTTTGAAGATTTTGTCGGTTGTTTAACACATTTATAGATTGATCTTCGGTGATAGGAGATTCAGGGGGAAGGGCAGAACGGTCATTACATCTCAGGTTTACCCGACGCTGCTAGCCAAAGGGAACACACATCTCTATGCCTTCAACAATGGCACTGAGAGTGTAAAGATATTAGACCTCAAGGCATGGAGCATGGCCAAAGATCAGATTAGCTAAACGGAGGAAAATATCACGACTGTCGCGTTGTGAGGCAAACCTGAAACATACTGCCAAAGCGATGTGAATTCTTGAGAACATGAATTTTTTTTGAGAACATGGACAGACTCGCACCGGGGACACTGGGAACATGAAATTTGTCCCGATAATTCCTCTCAGTGTAATGTGAATTTTTGATAACATGAAAAATGTGTGCGATCCAATATTTGATTTTGATGCTGTATTAAACCTTTCTAAATGCATAACATTTTATACCATTATACTGCAGGTGGAGGAGAAGCTTGAGACATGGCAAGGAAAATCATTGCATCGCCGCTTCATTTCTAGATTTTGTACCCCAATATTCTTAGAGGTGTGTTTCCTTTTTTCCCTTCTTTCTAATCTTTTTTCCTGTTAAGAACTAGCCATCTCTGACATGGTTCTGAGAATATCTTATGACAAAGCTAATTTTTACCGAGACATTATGAAAGCATGCGCTAATATTGTGATTTGCCTTTGTGCAGTCATTTATATTGACTTTCTTGGCAGAAGGGGGCACCCGTAGTTAGATAGCAACTATTGCGGTAACCAATTTACTCTTGCTAACTAACCAACATTCGTCTTGATCAAACATCAGACTCCAATAAATTTTTGCACGTGAATATCATAATTTCAATTGCGATGTTCAATGAGTTTTTTTTGTTTCAATGTAGCTGGCAACCCACAAGAATGAAGTCGGAGTTGACGTCGAATCAATACTAGGCCACACGGTTTGCACGTCGCTTGCGGTGGTTGGGGTCAGCATTTTGGCCTCCAGGATCTCCCAAAGCACTGTCACAACTATTGGCAGCCTGCTGTTTCTGGGGGTTTCTTTGTCGTCGTACTTCAATCCTCCATTTTGAATTGTCAGGTCACATACTAATAGTTGGGGACAAAAGGCCGTCTAGACCAGAAAATTAGGTCTTGCTGATTGGAAACTAATGATTTGGGTTTTTCTCATTATTGATGTCATCATTATTACGTCCAATATTTTTTAAAATTGGTATATGGTTTTGATATTCAGACCATTGACTAACTACCTTAGATGTATCAACATATAGATGTATCCACAATCGCTATTCAGCCATTGTTAAATTGGTACATGGTTTCAATATATTAATTATCTTTTTAAAGTCATGTATATTGCCACTTTAAAGACTCAACACCATGGACAAAAAACTTTCTGTATTTTAACCTTTGAATTGTTAATAAGTTTCCAAAATTAGTCTCATTATCAATATATTCACTTACAAAATCATGTTCTGATTTTAGGCACATGTTAATTATAGTGTAGTAATTTTAATATTTCCACAATTAGTGTGTATTAAGTTCAGCTTTGAGGAAGTGTTGAAAATTGTTACCATCGTTTGCTATGTATTCATATTCATTTTTATTGGATGTACAAAAAATAGATACTTTGCGTACATATTTCAAGTATCCTGCTCATTTATTAAGAAATAAGTGAAAAAAGCACCTCCCATTATTTGAAATATGTGTGCTCTGGGTTCATTTTAATCATCTTTCATATTTTTCCATGTTCTTCATTCAGAAATTTATATATTTAAGTATTTCTTCAAGTAGCTAAAATATCCAACTGTTAAGCAACATTAGGAGCTAAATTTAATCGACAAACTAACAACCGCAACAAGATTAACAATTAGGGTTCACCATATGCTCATAGAAATACCACTGTATGTAACAGAAATACTGCTCATAGGATACAACAGCTACAAAAAGCAACATTCCTTTAGTTGAGTTGGGAGGTGATAAACAATAGGACAGTCAAGAGTCACCAAATGGATTATCAGAATTTTGTCCCTCCTAAAGCTAAATTATAAAAATTTGACCATCTTATCAAAATAGTCTAAACCAAAAATTTTGCTACAACTAAAAAAACAAATGGCAATCCACTCTTATCAGAATTTACTACAATAATTTTTGAATTTTATCATTTTAACAATTCCTAGATCCTCAGGGGTTTAGTTACCATTATGCAACGGAAAGTGTCAGCTGAATTTACAAGTCTATGACTTAACAGTTACACAGTTAAGAGAATTTGGGAGGATCCAATAAACGAGGATAGTTAAGAATATGGTGAATTTGTTTTATTTGTAATATTGTGTATATGGGAACATGCAGAAAATCCCAGTACATTACATTTGTAGACATTTAATAGTCGGACATTTAATAGTGGTGAAATTAGCTTAGAACGTCTTATGATAGCATAAAACAAATGTAATGTAATGTCTACAAATTAATAGTTGGACATTTAATAGATGGACATATACAAAAAATGTAATGTCTACAAATCCAGTCTAAATGAGTGTTTAATAGGTCCATTTGTTTCATTAGTTCAATCATGCCCATAGTACATGGTTAGTTATTGCAGTTTACCGTTTAATAAACAGTGTTTCATGCAAATTATTCTTTTATGTTTTCCTTCACTTATGTGTGTTACTTTCTTCTGAGATAAAATATCCATACGCTATTTGTACCCCCAACTTTCATGTATTTAATTCAGTTGTGAATTATGTTCGGTCTGCATATTTACTTTCCAAGGAAGGTATCGGTGCTGAGGTAAGTTTTATATGTAATTATTTTTTCAAATTTATGAATAAGCCCTGCTGTAATCGTAGGATCAACAACTAGGAAAACTGACAGGTTATAAATCTTCGCTCCATAAGACCATTGCACATACCCTCGAT
The DNA here is from genome assembly GCA_030789695.1 of Scilla litardierei. NCBI lineage: Eukaryota > Viridiplantae > Streptophyta > Magnoliopsida > Asparagales > Asparagaceae > Scilla > Scilla litardierei. The sequence continues at coordinate 178,829,734 of CM061141.1, read as the reverse complement.
CAATGCATCTATTAGGAAAACCAACAGATTGGTAACTGTTGAAGAAGGCTTCCCACATCATGGTGTGGGTGCTGAAATATGGTTAGTTTCTTATAGGACTGTGTACCAGTTGGTGTATTTATTTATTTGTTCTGCCCAATATTGTATCTAACTTATTGAGCCTGATTTGTTGAACAACATGTCTGTAATTGAAGAAAGCTTCGAATACCTTAATGCCCCTGTGGAGGATTACTGGAGATGATGTTCACATGCCTTATGTTGCAAACTTAGAGAGGTTAGCTGTTTCGCAGGTTAGTAGTGCCTCTTACACCATCTACGATACCCTTAGGTGTAGCGTTAAGTACATGTTGCAAAGACGAACAACAAACATATGACTACACCCACATATTCTGAAGAGTTCCTCATTGAAAATTAGCTTGATGAAAGATGCAATGGGAAATTATATGGCTTTTGCATGTATCATGGGCATGATTGAACTAAGTCCCCATTGTCTAAGAAAGTAGCAAAAATTACCCCTAATTTATTGGGTAATGTGTACGAAATCGCATTGCCTCAATTCACCAAAGAAATAAAGGAATTCTTGATAAAAATCTTAGCGCTTTATGATTTTTCCATATTGTGCAGGGAACTGGGTATTTACACTTTGAGCGCGTGTGATGAAGAAGAAAGAGACCTATTTAAATTGGCCCAGAGATTGTTTGATACCCACTATATATACTGTATGCTTTAATAATAAAGTATTAACCCATTATACAGGAGAGAGGTGGTTTATCAAATAGATGACATTAAATTTCAAGTGCAAGTAATATAACACTAATCTACTGTATAGAATTATGAAACCTCAAGATCCAGTAAACATGTAGCAAGTTAACATTTGTACACCAACCTTAAGCTGTTAAACAAACCGTATCATTATTCCACAATACAATTAAAAAATACAGTTAAGATAATACTATTGGCAAACTGTCAGTGTGTAAAGTTTTAGATCAGTATGTTCATGTCATTTGTGGTGTTCATTTCAGTATTTCATAGAAGTGATCCCATCAAAAAAAATTTTATACTAAGTGTTAAGCTGCTACAGAAATCTTCAGAAAATTTATTTGATTCTTTAATGAACCATAAAGCCACCAAATGGACAAGAGAATTTCATGTCTTAATTTTAAAGGATTCTCCCTCAAAGAAAGTCGGTGTCCCTGTATGCAATCCATGGAATATGACCTACTGGTGCAGATTATATGTTCATTATTATCCATTATTACACATTCATGATATCTTCTATTTCTTTTTTCTTTTTCTTTTTGGAGAAATTTTTATCGTCGTTCTATCAAATTCAGATATGTATAGTAATTTCTCATTATGAATGAAATTCATTGTACAATTGAGTGAAGGATCTATAAAACATGATGATGAATTCGTAACATTGCTGTAGCAGCTCATTTGTTCACAAGGCCTAATTCCAAATTAGTCAAATGCTAAACCAAATCACAAACACACACACCCCCCCCCCTCCAAACAACAAAAACATGTTTTGTCCTTTATGGTATATTTGATGATTAGTTATTTTTCCAGGTTGCATAACTTAATTATGGACAATGGAAGCATCTTTCTACAACTTGAGGCTTGGGTATGCAAATTTTGTTCTTGCAATTGCAAACAGTGACATTAAATGTTGTGCAGAGTTGCAGACAGTGAAGCATCATTGACTTAAAATTCTATTTAATATAATTAACCGTCTCTATATATGTCTATATACATGTTTAGTACACTTCTCTTCAATTTAGCGTATTTATGTCTCTAATTGGTAGGGGTTTTGCAGTCTCAATGGCGATGGCTTCAGGCATGAATTTTTATAGTGTGTTGGAAAAGGATTTTTATGTGGGATGTTGCATTGTGATGAGAGGAGTGTCTAATGGTTTTTACCAAGACTCCAACTGCATAAGGTGAATGACGCTTTGCATATCAATTTGGATTCAGTTATGCAATCGCTGGGTTAATTTCTTCATTTTTTTCGTATGTCAAAAAAAGAATTGGGACAAACTACGACAAATGTGAATTGGGACAAACTACGATAACTCTTAGTGTTCCATTATTAAAGCACATATAAACGTTAGAACTATGCATGTTTTCCATTATCAAGGTGTGAAATGTATTAAATAAAGATAGAATTACAGTGGCCACTTGGGATGACTCTGTAATTGTTTGAAAAGAATGATATGGATAATCTGTCCTCTAATCTGCCCGATGGATGAAAATTTTCCTCTAAATGTGTTGGTGGCTGTTTCAGAGTGTTTTCTCACTACAGAGCGTTGACCGTGGACAACCCGGTCAACGTGGTCAAGGGGCCCGCTTGGGTCCCTCGGGGGCTTCGAATCGGTGCAGATGGGACGAGGGGAAGCCTCGGCCCAGGTTGAGACGCTCGGCCTCGGTCGGACGAGCACGGCCTCGGAGGAAGGAAGACGAGGGGTAGCCTCGGTCGTCCAGCTAGAAGCACGGTCGGCGAAGGGCGAGGGGAAGCCTCGGACCCAGTTAAGACGCTCGGCCTCGGTAGGATGTGCTCGGCCTCGGCGGGCGGACGGTGAGGGTAAGCCTCACTCGTCCATTTGATTGTGAGGTTGGAGAGGGGCGAGGAGAAGCCTCGGCCCGTTGATCAGCTGTCCACCTGCGTAGACGAGAACGCTCGTCAGGGGGCCGGACCTAGGTTCCGGCCAAATCCCCTCCGATGCCTAAGTCAGATAGAGATCTGAAAGAGGAGGCCCGGCGGAGACGGTTCGACTCGTGAGGAGATCGGAACGGCGTCTCACGGCGCGAGCGGGGGAGGAAGGAGATAGGATGGGGGAGCTAGGTCGTTGATGGAGTACCTTAGGTTTTAGATACCTGAGATGCGGTCCCCTTCTTCGTCGTCTTCCTAGCCCTTTTATAGAGCTCCCAGCGTGATTGCCTCTGGCCCACGTCCCACGCCCGCCCTCGATCGTGCCCCATCAATCCGCCCCCTCGCCGCCGCTCTCTTCGCCATGCCAGCACCTCCCCATTACCGCCATTTAGTGGTCGCGCGTCCGGGGGAGCGGTTATCGCAGGAGTGGGCGAGTGACCAGCGGGTTATCGGGGCCAGGTCGGATCGACATTCGAGAAAATCCCTTATAGGGCCTTTGTAGAATGGGCTTGAGGATGCAGATGGGCTCTCGACCGGTAGTCGGGCTCCCGGGCTCGTGTCTTTTGGGTCTCGGTCAAATAGGCGTAACAATTGCCCCCATCGGTCGGGTTGATCGGCCTCGGCCGGTTCGGCTCGGCCGATGTGACTTCTGCCGATTTTGACAAGCTCGCCAGTCGATGCCGACTTATTTATTAGTCGTCATCATGAGTTGGCCCGTTCGATATTTTTAAAGCGCGGGCTCCGAAGCACCGTCGTTCTTCTGATGCTGCCACGTGTGGCTGCAAGCCTATCCCCACCATTCGTGGGGTTGTCTTCAGTTGAGAAGCTGAGGGGTTCGTGAGCCGCCCTTGGTGGGGTCGATCGGCCTTGGCTTGCTCGGATCGACCGCTGTGCCTCCTGGGATTCCGAGTGGCGCTTCAATCGAGGCGTGGTTATAAATGTAGGTCATGATGAGGCGGATCGATTAGACTTCCCCTGGCGCCAATTTCGGAACGCCGCCGGTTCTTCGAGCCTTGCCACGCGTTCTTGTCAGGCGCTTCGAATTCGTCCCTGGTATATAAGATCCCCAGCTGTGTTGATCTCCACCTCTTTCTTGTTCTTCACATTGTTCTAGGCTTTCCCCAACTCGGAGTTTCCCGTCGCCTTTGCTTCCTTGCCTCCTCCGAACTAGCTAAAAGGTAACTCCTTTCTCGCTCTCGTATTATGGCTGCTCTTAGGATAGGCGGTTCTGGCCAAGGGGCGAGGGATTCTCCAGAGTCCGGGCGGGGCAGGCCTCAGCTAGTGGGATCAGGTTCCTCCTCCGGGAGTCGCCCCCTCCGAGATAAGGGGAAGGGGAAGCTATTCCCAGACTACGCATGTGATGACGTGGCATCGGCTGCCGTGCGGCTCAACGTGCCCCCGGTTGTCCTCCGGACGCCGTCGCGGACCCCTCCTTCAGTGGTCACTGAGATCCGGGAGAGGTATCTCTGCTTCCCGTACGATGTCCGAGTTCCGTTCGTCGACGAGCGGGTTTGCCTTCCGAGGAGCAATGAGGTCGGCGTATACGTCGAGATGTTCCGCTTGGGTCTTCGTTTCCCGCTCAGTCCCTTTTTCATCCAGGTCATGGAGTATCTCTCGGTATCCCTTTGCCAGTTCACCCCTTGCTCGATCGCGGTACTGACGGGCTTTGTAACACTCTGCTGTACTCGCGGTTTGGAGCCGTCTCTCCCCCTTCTCTTCCACTTTTACCAGGTCCAAACTGTCGGGCCGGGGTCATGGCTGCAACTCCGAGCCCGTTCGAGGAGGGAATGCCTGGTCGGGCTACCCCGCTGGTCGGGGGATTGGAGCTCGGATTATGTCTTTGTGGTCTTCTTGGGTGATGCCCAGATTTTGACAAGCTGGGGCGCGTCTGTCCAGCCTCGCCCGCCGCTAGCCCTTTCTGACGTTGATCAGGCATCCGCCGCGCTGCTGTCGGCTCTTCCTTTGGAATCGAAGTCCATCTGGTCTTTGTTGGACGACCTACTCCTGAAGGCCGTCTTGTGGTCTCCGGGTAGGTCGCTGTTTCATCTTCGAATCGCCCTGTGACTCATCCTGATTTCGGTTTCCTTTGCAGGGATGGCAGGCCGCGAGTTCGTCCGTGATGTTGATGAGCTGATCCGTCGTGGACCCGCTCGGAGCCGAGGCAGTACCTTCGGAAAGGCGCCTCGACGGACTGTTGAGGAGGAGGTGCGTCGATCCGAGCCCTCCGTGGGCCAGGTAGTGGCCGCGCCTCCCGCCTCTTCTTCTGGCGATCTCCTCCCCGGGGGCATCGTAAGGGCCAGACCCGCCCCCTCAGCCCGAGAGGAGGGGGGTAATGACAGGTCCGGTGCAGCCCCTCCTGCCCCTGGAGCGTCCCCTCCTGTCCTCGAGAGTGGAGACGGTGCAAGGCGGAAGCGCTCCCCTTCGTCGCCCGTGGAGCCTCATGGAGGGAAGAAGAGGAAGGAGGACGCGGAGCCCTCCAGCCTGGCCTATTCCGTGCCCCCTGTAGCCACCACCGGGGACCTTCAGGTAGCCCTGACAACCACCCCCGTCGCCGCATCCCCGCTTCCGTCTCCAGGAATCGGAGCTCTTTTGGCGGGCCATATGGCTTCCCTCGATGTCGCTCCCGGGAGTTCGGTGTTCGTCGACCGGGCCCTGTCCCAGCAGGTGGCCGAGAGCTCCGTCTTCCCCCGGGACCGCAGCACCCTCGAAAAGATTCCCGCCGACAAGGTGTCGGATTCTTTGGTTTGGGCCCTTCAACAGGTTCGGCTATCTTGCAGTCCTTTCTTTTCCTTCACTCTCCTCTTAGCTCATGTCCCGTCTCCCAGGGTTCAACGCTCGCCGTGGAGTTGCAGCGGCGAGTCGTCCACTTGAGGAAGCTGGAGGAGTCCTCCATGAGGGCCCAAGAGCGAGCCGGGGCGGCGGAGGTAGCGATGGTGAAGGCCCAGATGGAGTCCCGGCATCTCCAGCTCCGCGTGACCGAGCTGGAGGGACGAGTGGGTGATCTCCGGGGAAAGTTGGAGGACGCCCTGCAGTCGGTTGAGGAGGCGGCGGAGTCGTTCCGCCAGGAGAGGGAGGAGCTCCGGAGGGAGTTGTCTGATCGGCGCCAGGTGGCGCGGCTCGCGGAGGAGGTGGAGAAGGGCGTCGTTGGGACCCTGGGGAAGAGAATCTTCGAGGTTCTCAGGGAGGCCTTCGGTGCATATGAAGACCTCATCGCCCCCCGGATCGTCGAAGTCGTCCAGTCTTCCTTCCAGGAGTGTGCAGAGCGTATTCGGCAAGCCCCTCCACCGGTCGATCCCCCTCGCTCCGAGCAGGGCGAAGTGCCCGAGGATGTGTCCTCCCGAGCCCGGGCCCCCTAAGCCGTCCCTCCTGGCCTTATCCTTAAATTTTTAAGCATCCGCTTCGCTTTGGGCCAGTCTACTTGAAATGGACCCCGCTATCTCCTTCGGCTTCGCTACCGGTTCCGTGGCCAATAATTGCTGGTTGCATGGCTGCTAACTTGGGCTAACTACTTTGGGTCTTTTGTCAACCAATTTTGTTCTGTCGGGGTCGACCTAGCTTCTGTAGGTGACGAACTTTGTCATTCGTCGTGAGTGGATTATTTGTAGTGAGGTCTCTTCGCTTTGATTCCCTGTAAACAAGACACATTTTTGTACCCCGGTTAACTGTTATAAACGAAATTGACTTACTCGGACTTCCCGTGTACTTTGCGTTGCTGCCTTGTTCTTGGCCTAGGACTGGATGACGTTGGCGCGGGCTGGGGGGATTCTCCCCAGACCTACGAGTGCAGGAGTCGGTCGGCGAGGGTAAAAGCTCCTCGGCTTAGGACCGGTCGGCGTCCGTGTCTTGGGGGAGTTGCCCCCAGACTTATGAGCGCAGGAGTCGGTCGGCGAGGGCAAAACTCCTCGGCTTAGGACCGGTCGGCGTCCGTGCCTGTTGGAGGAACTGCCCCCAGACTTGCGAGCGCAGGAGTCGGTCGGCGAGGGCAAAGCTCCTCGGCTTAGGACCGGTCGGCGTCCGTGCCTGCTGGGGGAACTGCCACCAGACTTATGAGCGCTGGGGTCGGTCGGCGAGGGCAAAGCTCCTCGGCTTAGGACCGGTCGGCGTCCGTGTCTGCTAGGGGAACTGCCCCCAGACTTACGAGCGCAGGAGTCGGTCGGCGAGGGCAAAGCTCCTCGGCTTAGGACCGGAGCGCGGGAGTCGGTCGGCGAGGGCAAAGCTCCTCGGCTTAGGATCGGTCGGCGTCCGTGCCTGCTGGGGGAACTGCCCCCAGACTTATAAGCGCAGGATTCGGTCGACGAGGGCAAAGCTCTTCTTCCTCCTCCAGTGAGGCGGCGGTCCCCATTCTTTTGCGCTATTGGTGACATGTCAATTCCGTCGGGGATTTAAGAAAAGACAAAAAGGGAATGCATTTGTACTCTCAAGAGTCCTGGCGGACTGGTACATTTGGAGGAAAAGGAAAAAAGGAAATGATGCTAGACAGAGGGATGTAAACCTAGATAACTCCCTCTTACTAGGCTGCAACCGGGGGGAGAGACATCGCCCGCTCACTCTATGATGCGGAGGGGACCTTGGACGGTGTTGATCTTCTTCCCCTTGTCTGGCTGCGTGGAGGTCCCTTCTCCGTGGGCCGGCTCGTCGGCCTGGTTCCTGGCGTGCCCCCGGCTCATCAGCTTCTCAATGTCCTTCTTCAAATGCCAGCAGTCTTCAGTGTCATGGCCATCGTCCTTATGGTACTTGAAGTACTTCTCCCTGTTCTTCCCACCTCTTTTAGCCTTCGATGGGGGGCGATCAGCTCGCTCTTCCCTCTGTACTTGGGTGAGGACGGCGTCTGGGGTGGTGTCCCTCGCGCTTTCTCCCCGATGTCTGTTCCTCGGCCTCTTCTCGGTCCGGTACCCTTCGGGGCTGCCTCGTCCGCCGTCGCCGCGCTTGGTCCCTCGAGTGGCTTTTCCTGCATCCTCGGCCAAGGCCTCCTCGGTCAGCATGAAGCGTTCGGCCCTCGCCATGATCCCGGGGAGGTCCTTCGGGGGATCGTTGTGCAGGGACTTCTTGAGGCCTCTGTGGCGAAGCCCTTTCTTAAGGGCCGTCTGGACCACCAGGTCAGGAGGGCTGTTCACGTTCAGCCTTTCCGCATTGAAGCGGCGCATGAACTGTCGGAGCAGCTCGGCCGGGCCTTGCACTATGTTGAACAGGTGTTCAGCACCAGGCTTGATCTGCCTCCCCGCCATGAACTGTTTGCAGAATAACTGGGTGAGTTCCTCGAAGCTGTCGATGGAGCGGCCGGGCAGGCTGTGGTACCAGGTCCTCGCCGCTCCCCTGAGAGTAGAATAGAATCCCTGGCAAAGTAAGTCATCGTCAGCTCCCTGGAAGGACATGTCCCCCTCGTAGTCCATCACGTGGTGTCCCGGGTCACCTATCCCGTCGTACTTTCCCAGCACCGGGATCCTGAATCGAGAGGGGACCCGTGCGTCGGTTATTCTCCGTGATAAGGGGCACCGGTCTCCGTGGATGCCCCCGGGGATGCGGCAGTCGCCTGCCTCTGGCTCGTACGGGGGTGGAGGAAGCACAGGCACCAGCGGGGCTGGCTCCACGGCCCTCGCCACGCTGGGGGTCGGGCTGACCCGGCGCTCCCGACTCCTCCTGCGGGAGCTCCTGCTCCGCCGTGATCGGTCTCTTGAGTGGTGTCGTTCGCTTCTCCTGTGGCGGGACGACCGTGACCGACGAGATGATGCCGTCATCGATTCGCCCTCCGTCCCTTCGGTTTCTCTTCGGCCCCTTTCACGATAAGGGGAGGAGGCGCGTGACCTCGCTTGACGGGAGCCGGACAGCGTGAACCGACGCTCTGTGTTCGGTTTCTGGGTCCCGTGGTCGTCGACCACGGCGGACCGCAAGTGCGGGGGTCCCCCGCCCATCGATGGATGTCGTCCAACGTGCCTCCGTTGGACGGCGCAGGGCCGACGAGCTGCTGTACCGTCGCGACCAACGTCTGGAGGCTCGCGTTGGTCTCCTGAGCCAGGGCGCGGAGCTGTCCCTGCGTGGCCAGTTCTGAGCCGCCGGTCTCTTCGGTTGAGAGGGCGGGGTGGCCGCTGACGGGCGTGCCCTCGGGGTTGCCGTTTGATGTGCCATTCCCCTCCTCCAGGATGGGGGGCATGCGCTTCCTTCCATTGCTGGCTCGTGCCATTGTTGGTGTGGTTTGCTTCTTCGTGGGACGGTTTTCGATTCCCACAGACGGCGCCAGATGTTTCAGAGTGTTTTCTCACTACAGAGCGTTGACCGTGGACAACCCGGTCAACGTGGTCAAGGGGCCCGCTTGGGTCCCTCGGGGGCTTCGAATCGGTGCAGATGGGACGAGGGGAAGCCTCGGCCCAGGTTGAGACGCTCGGCCTCGGTCGGACGAGCACGGCCTCGGAGGAAGGAAGACGAGGGGTAGCCTCGGTCGTCCAGCTAGAAGCGCGGTCGGCGAAGGGCGAGGGGAAGCCTCGGACCCAGTTAAGACGCTCGGCCTCGGTAGGATGTGCTCGGCCTCGGCGGGCGGACGGTGAGGGTAAGCCTCACTTGTCCAGTTGATTGTGAGGTTGGAGAGGGGCGAGGGGAAGCCTCGGCCCGTTGATCAGCTGTCCACCTGCGTAGACGAGAATGCTCGTCAGGGGGCTGGACCTAGGTTCCGGCCAAATCCCCTCCGATGCCTAAGTCAGATAGAGATCTGAAAGAGGAGGCCCGGCGGAGACGGTTCGACTCGTGAGGAGATCGGAACGGCGTCTCACGGCGCGAGCGGGGGAGGAAGGAGATAGGATGGGGGAGCTAGGTCGTTGATGGAGTACCTTAGGTTTTAGATACCTGAGATGCGGTCCCCTTCTTCGTCGTCTTCCTAGCCCTTTTATAGAGCTCCCAGCGTGATTGCCTCTGGCCCACGTCCCACGCCCGCCCTCGATCGTCCCCATCAATCCGCCCCCTCGCCGCCGCTCTCTTCGCCATGCCAGCACCTCCCCATTACCGCCATTTAGTGGTCGCGCGTCTGGGGGAGCGGTTATCGCAGGAGTGGGCGAGTGACCAGCGGGTTATCGGGGCCGGGTCGGATCGACATTCGAGAAAATCCCTTATAGGGCCTTTGTAGAATGGGCTTGAGGATGCAGATGGGCTCTCGACCGGTAGTCGGGCTCCCGGGCTCGTGTCTTTTGGGTCTCGATCAAATAGGCGTAACAGTGGCCTTCCCAAAATCTACTTACATTTAAAGCACAAGAAATGCATGGACCTATTGAATAAATTCTCTGTGTGGACAGAAGTTTAACTTGCTATTTGATGTATTTCATTTAGTCAATTGTAGGGAAATGGCAGAGTAACTTTATGCTTTATGTTGCCCGAATTATGTTTTCAGGGATTTATAGGCTTTGATGTTTTGCAGGTCTGCCAGGTAAAAGACAAGCATACTGATAATGTCTGGTTACCCTCATGTTTTTGGAAGCAAGTAAAACAGCTGAGGGTGTTTACCCTCCTGTTTTTGTAAGAAAGTAAAACAACTGATAATTCAAGAGCTTCAAGACCATCGACTCCAGTTGACACCTTCACGACGGTTGAAGCAATATTTTCAGTTGGAGATTTCTACGGTAGTCAGTGTAGATTAAAACTTGAATTTTATAGTTCTGAACTATTATTAATTCCCATTTTAGTACCTTTGGAGGCAAAGGTTTGTGAAAGTTGTGGGCTCTACCCATTTCTATTAAGATGATGTAGGTTATTAGTACTGTTGTTTCTGCCTATAGTTGATCTAAACATACAAGAAAAATTCTGTGGTTGATGAAGTAGATGTTGATGTTGGTGGTGGTTTTTTTTGAGGAAATGAGGAGATGCTTGGGTGAAGAAGCTAACAACTGTTGTTTCAGGTATTTTATCAATTTACCTCCCCATTTGATCACTGTTTTAGGTTTTAATCAGTTGTGAATTTTACTAATTAAATTAAGAAGAAAAAATCACCATGTTTTTGGTTCTTAAAATTTTCTTTTATATGTGTCATCAGTGGAGACAGGTGCCAGCATAGTAGCAATTTTTGGAGAAAAGCTTGACCTTGGATGAGATGTTCCCTATGTGACCCTACCACCACTGGCAACTGCTGGATCTCAATCGACAACCGGAGGAGGAGGAGCCACATCACCAAGGTGAAGAATCCTAGCCATATAATGACATTAATATTCGAAGGAGCCACATCACTAAATCGAAGAATTATAGCCGTATACTGACTTTAATACTTGAAGCGTGCTTATATGTAGTATCAAAATTTTGGTTGTGTGTATGCATCAATTGTGTGAAATAGTTAACAAAACGTTGTATAGGTATAAGAAGTAATAATTTGGTTTTTTTTCTATGCACCAATAATGCAAGATTTTTTTTATTGAAAGTATGTTATGTGAAAATCATAATCTAAAATGGCTTTAGGAGAATGATTATGGTAATCAGAGAATGATCTTTCAAGAAAAATGGTTTCATGTTATCTAATTCTCTAATGGCCTTTTTTGTTACATGTTTAGCATCCAGTTGATAACCACATAAGGAAATCACAAAGGCTTTCTATCTGAAAATCTCAATAAAGCTTGAGCTTTTCGGACCTTCTATACTTGGAAACTTTGCAACCTATGAAATGAGACTTTATCCATATCTTTTCATGATTGAAGGATATATGTGATAATTTTGGATCTCAATAATTGATAATTGAAGGATATATGTTTATTTTTTGGGATCTCGGTCATTAAGGGATATATTCTCTTCTGCAATACATGTTAGAATTAATAAACGATTCCACTTTTGTTGATGTTTAACAAACAGTTACAAACATTGCTCAACAACTTCTTTACAAAAAACTGCAAACATAAGATGCAATGCTCTTTTGCAAATCTTCAACATCACAAATTAGATCTTGATTAGATCTTGATGAAGATTCATTTGGACCAACTAAAAAGACGTGCATGGTGAAAAAAAAGAAGTTATATGATTTTACAGGATTTTAATATTATACATACAAACATTTGAATTGCTCTCTTCCACTTTACAACCAAAAAAATTCTAAGAAAATTTGGTTAAAACAAATTTTGGAAACTCACTATTTTTACACTTCATTTCAAAATAATAATAATACAGAAATATGTAACTAAAGATCATGAGGAATCAATGATTACGACAAAAGGACAAAAGGATAAGTAGAAAGACGACTGAGATTGAATGTCGAGGAATCAATAATTATGATTAGAGTTTATGAAAATTTTAGATGGAAAACCTTGAAATTTTGGACAGAGCTAAATTTTGGGGAACTAAAATTTTTTGGAGAACTAAATTATGGGGGAACTACTATTTTTGGATAGAGAAAATTTGGTGGGAAAACCGTAAGATTGTGGGGAGAACTAAATCTGAAAGAAACTTTTGAAGGGAACTAAATCTGGATGAACGAAATTTTGGGGTGAACTAAATTCTCTATGGAAACAACATTTTGGGGAAACTAACATTTTTGGAAAGTGATAATTTAGGGGGTAAACCATAAAATTTTGGGAGAGCTAAATCTAGATGGAACTAAATTTTGGGGGATTTTAAATTTTTGGGGAAACGAAATTGTCTGGGATGAACTATCTTTAGGGAGAACTATTTCAATTCATTTACAATTAGGGGATCCAAGATTTTGATGGGTGAATATTTAATGAACCGTGCCCTTAGGGCACGGGTTATGACTAGTATATATATAGCGGAGGGATCAAATGACCCCTAAAAATAACCTCCAAAAATAACCCCTATCAAAAATCCTATGCCCCCCATTTTTTCGGAAGGTCCGAACCGTTCATCTTGATCTCCACCCTCTAAATACCTGACCCACCAATTTTCAACCCGATCCCATGTGTTTTGCCCGTTCATCCATCCGACCCAAATTTAACGGTTTCGCATGAACAAAACTTTTGCGAATGGTTGATGAACGGGCAAACACATGGGATCAGGTTGAAAATTGGTGGGTCGGGTATTTATATGGTGGAGATCAAGATGAACGGTTTGGATCTTCCAAAAAAATGGGGTGCATAGGATTTTTGATAGGGGGTTATTTCGGGGGTTATTTTTGGGGGTCATTTGATCCCTCCTTATATATATATATATATATATATATATATATATATATATATATATATATATATATATATATATATATATATATATAGGGCTTGAGGGAGGTGAGCATTCGGTGTAGGAAATTTCCTACACCGTCCTTCAAAAACACCACATTCCACTTATGTTTTTGAAATTTTTTTTGCTTAGGATTATTGTACACATTCTAAAACCCCAAAACCCCAAATATGGGTGAACCCTAGTGGGATTTGACCCTCGATCGGCTCGTGACAAAAAGTTCTATTGTTCTAAAAACGTTGAATTTGTAACAATCGGATCGAGGGTAAAATAGCGTTGGATTCACTTGATTTTTGGTATGTTCATCATCCATGATAAGTACATCAAAATGAACGGTGGTGATTATTGGATAAAAGATTGGAAATTGAAGTTTTATGAGGACGGTGTAGGAAATTTCCTACACGGAATGCTCATATCCCTTTTTCTCATATATATATATATATATATATATATATATATATATATATATATATATATATATATATATATATATATATATATATATATATATATATATATGCCCACGAGAGGGTGTCCTGGTGGTAAGTCATTCCGCTCCAAAGCCAAGAGTCATGTATATACATATATATATATATACAGATATACATGTATATATGTATATATGTATACATATATACATGTATATATGTATATATGTATGTATACATGTATATATGTATATATGTATACATATATACATATATACATGTATATATGTATATATATATATACATATAAATGTATACATATATATCTATATTATAAAACAGGGATGTTATCAAGAGAAATTGGATAAGAGTTGTTGTATAAGAGATTTTGGTTAAGAGAAAATGGATAAGAGAATTTGGATAAGGTATAAGAGAATTTGGGTGATTACATTTTGTTGTTGTATGTTGAATATGAGATGTGAGAAATTGGGATATGAGAAATTGGGTTTTGAATTTTGTATAAGGGTTGGGGGGAAACCCAAAAATTTTGGGGGGAAATATGTTTAGAGGGGGAAACCCAAAAATTTGAAAAAGCTAAATTTCATCCCCCCTCATTCACAGCCCGTGACTTTCATCCCCCCTCATTCACAGAATAGAAAATGGAGACGGGAAAGGAAATCGATGGCGACTATCATGCTCGGGTCATGGATGATGGGCTGTATCGCGCCGTCGACATCTTCTTAAAGGTAAGTTAGATTCTGACTTCTTTCTTCAGTCGACTGCAATCAGGAGTTTCTGATTGCGATTCGAATCTGATCAGGTTCACCCCAACATCAATGAAACTGTTTTGGGATTGCGATTCTTAAAGGTAAGTTAGATTTTGGGATTGCTTTCAAACTGTTTGACAAAATGCCTGTGTAGCTTGGCTATTAATTGTGTAGCTTGGATGTGTTTTTTCCACTATGATCAATGATTAAGGAATACATGAATGTTAATTGTGTTTTTTGCAGCTGTTAAGCACCGGCTTATATACTAATCACGTCCCTGGAAGATGCTCTCAACTCCTTGCCCAATTCCACGATATCAGGTGTTCAATTTTTTCCCCACCTAATTTGATGTTTCGATTTTGAATTTGGTTTTTGTTGTATTTAGATTCTTTGCTTCAGAATGAGTTCGAGGCAAGAATTGAGGGGAATGTAGAGCTTGAAAGACGACGAACTGGGCAAGAATCGAGGGGTGTGTGTTGATAATGTTGCCCTCTCAGCTTAGGAACGGTTAGCAGTCATTGCAATTTTCTTAGGAATGGTTTATCATTTGGGATCTTTGTTTTCTTAGGAACAGTTTATCTGTTTTATCCATTAATTTTTTCAAGCCGCCTGTATGTATGTATGTTTTGTATGTGTTGTCATTAATATCCAAATTTTCTGCCAGTGTGAAATGCTTATCATTAATTGAAATAATCAAATGAGATGGCAGTTGTTTTTTAACATACATAATTTCAGTACTGGTATGGCACATCAAATAATCAACGGATGTCAAGCAAGTTTGCTCAAATGAAATATCAGCATTCAAATGCACTTGCCTAATTGAGATGTCAACCAAATGAGATGGCAGTTGTTTTTTAACATACATAATTTCAGTATTGGTATGGCACATCAAATAATCAAATGAAATATCAGCATTCAAATGCATGGCAACCAAATGAGATGGCAACCAAATGAAATGGCAGTTGTTTTTTAACATACACAATTTCAGTTTCACATTCATCTAGAATTGAGCAAATTTAGGTACTTCAGTAATTCCACAAACACTAATATCTGCCCAAGATGGTAGCATCTTAGTAGGACCAGTATTGGTATGGCACATCAAATAATCAATGGATGTCAAGCAAGTTTGCTCAAATGAAATATCAGCATTCAAATGCACTTGCCTAATTGAGATGGCAAATGCGATGGCAACCAAATGAGATGGCAACCAACAAAATTGGACAGAAACCAAGCTGGCAAGCATCTTGAGTAGTGCCTCATTGGTTTCCATTTCAAAGTAGTAAATTAATTAGACTGAAAGTTTTTCCTACTCTGGAAACACAATCCATAAACAGGAGTATGAAGATTATAGAACTCATACCCAAAATGCTTCTCCAATTATGACAATCAAGTAGTTGAGTGATGGTGTGATCCACCTCACATCCTTTGTTTGAACCTCTAGGCCTTCAACAGGGGCGGAGCTATGTAGTGAATGCCCTGGGCAGCTGCCAAGGGCAAAAGAACATAAAGATGCTATTATTATCTGTGAACACTATTGTGTTATACCCCAACGGCAAAGGCTTTGGCGCAAGGGACCTTAGGTTCTGTGTTCAAACCCCGGCAAAGGCACAAAGGCACATTTCAATATGGTGAAATACTGTGCAGAAAATTTTCTGCCAGTGTGAAATGATTATCCTTAATACAATGCACATTTCCATGCTTATCATTAATTTTCCGAAATAGTGTGAAATACTGTACAGTTCAATAGAGGATATAGGGGAAATTTATCCATTTTAGAATACTCAGTGTGAAATGCTGACCATTTCCGAAATAGTGTGAAATGCTGACTATTTTGGAATAATCAGCTTGATTATAGATGACATAAATTTATCCATTTCTGCCAGTATTTTTTCATAGGGGATATTTTCACAGTATTTCCCCTATCTCCATTTCTGAAGAGTCAAGCTGTGCAATGAACATTGTTTGCAATGAACTTTGTATTTGTTCATTTCCCCTATCTCCATTTCCCCTATCTCCATCTTCTGATATTACTGACTCAGGCATAAAAGAAACAAATCAGAGTCAAACTCAATGAAGGTTCAAATATATCTCTGGCAAGTTTTTTGTTGTTGATAAGATGAAGAAATAAATCGGAGTCAAACTCTGTTAGAAGCAATATTTATAAAGGGAATGACCATATTCATGGGTATTATAAATCTGGTTGCCAATACATACTGACATGCATATGCATATGCGATACATGTGTATCGAACCTGTGCGTCAAATAGAAATGATAGATTCGTGTCACTGTTAAGTTCTATATGTGGTAGTAAGATTAAAACTTCATAAGTTCTTATCAGGAGTTATGCCAATGGTTATATGGCAGTAATTGTATACATAATATTCTGTGTTCATTTTGTAGCATAGCCCAAATATGGAAGTCTAGCAAAGTTTTATTTTGAAGAACCAGATGTGAGGAATTCAGAGGTATTAAATTATCCATTCTTCTCAGAGTACAGTTTTAAAAAATGTTTTCTTTTGACATAATAATTCATAGTTGCCTACTTAGTTGGGTATAGATCATGATATCTGATATTACTGACTCAGACAGAAGAGAAACAAGTGAACCATATCAAGGTGGAGCATCACCATTTTGGACGAAATAACTTCTGTTCAGGAGCAATATTTGTTCCTAAAAAGTGTGGAGGAGAAGAAGATGATGGCTGGATAGTCTCTTTTGTTCACAATGAAGGTTCAAATATTTCTCATGCAAGTTTTTTTGTTGTTGATACAAATGAAGAAATAAATCGGAGTCAAACTCTATCAGAAGCAATATTTACAAAGGGAATGACCATATTCATGGGTATTATAAATCTGGTTGCCAATACATACTGACATGCATATGCATATGCGATACATGTGTATCGAACCTGTTTGTCTAATAGAAATGATAGATTAGTGTCTCTGTTATTTATTAAGAACTAGCCAGTAGCATGAAATTTATCATAATAATCTCATCGAGAATGTAATAATTTGACAATTTCTTCAAACCACCCACCCGCCCGCAACCATATCCGGTGACACACACACAGAAAAATAAATTAAGGACAGTTTCACAGTTCATCATTCAAAATTTCCTGTTACTTATTGAGAATCAACATACAATTGCTTGATGAAATCACTATTAGGAGGTCCCAAGCTAAAATTGCTGCAAACCAACCTTTTATCTTAAATTACTGAAGATATTGGCCATCCAACCGGCTGATATCTCCATTTCTTAGAGGATTAATAAAATTTAACCAAGTTAGCTAATTAATTCCTCTAGGCAGTTGGTTTGTCTTCAGAGTTTCTTTTTCTTACGCATCATCTAGACTTTTTGGAGATCTATGACAACACTCTTTTAATTAGCAATTTTCTACCAAGTTTAGCTTTAATGCCACAATGACAAAATGTCATAAGTTTGGTCAATGTTTTTACCCTAACGACATATACCTCATTGCCGAACACCCATTTTGATGATGTAATATCCATTATGCAACTCAGAAAGTTTTAGTGGCATGAGTTAACGTCTCCATTGTTTTTTTGTCAATACGCTTTAAAATATACTTATCTATTATACCCATACTTGGATTGGTATTTACATGTATCACGCTCACTTACCTCATTGGACAAGGAATCTACTGACTACAAGATATCGAAGTACCTGGAAAGAACGTAAGAGCCTGTTAAGCTCAGGAATGTGGTAAGATAGTCATTTTCTTATGGTGATGATCCCAAAAAGAAGTAAGACTAGCTTAAGCATTTCTAAAAGAATGATAATTTGTTCATTTTCTTGCATCGTATGTGTGTGAACTGGAGGTATGTGCATTGGAGCTTATTAAATGGATTCAAGTGTCCTGTCAAAAGATATTACCTGCGTTGAATCTTGATGAACATGCAGACAAACAGTATGCCGCGGCCTGTCCATGACATTTTAACTAGATTGGATACTTTTTTTGCCAATAGAGGATGTAACATACCGTGATTAGCAAGAATGAAACTAATAGACTATTATCAATGTATTTTTGGCCAAGCATGGTTGTACTGACGTCAAAGACCAAAACTGGGATTTGATGGAAAACTGGATGATTTGATTCGGATCAGTGTATCAGTGTACTTAGTTCTTCTATCATTTAATTTTTTTTCATTTCAGATGAGATCAGTGTATATGATGAGTGTCTGAGAAAGCATGAGTGAAACTTGGTGTTATCATTATTTTCTTGCCAAAAATGGAATGTTTATGCAACAATTTTGTGCCCTTCATGTTTATGTTCTATGGTTATTTTTTTGATTAAAGATGGGATGCCTTTAGGTGGATCATGAGCCTTATTACAAGAATACAATATAAACAACGACATAAAATTTTTGTTTGGTGTTTGTCTCTGTGTGTTATGAGGCAAACCATGATATGTCGATCAGGGAATGATTATATATTGTCCTCGGAAATATTTGGTCGGGTGTTTTCGCGAGAACCGCATTGTGTTAGCAGTGCTTTTTTCCTTTACTCTCTCTGGGTGAGTTATTAGTTAAATATTTTATATTATATTAATGATGTAGTTATTATATATTAGAAGTAAACGATGTATCACCCTTAAAAAATATTAAGTAATTTATCTTATT
This sequence comes from Scilla litardierei, assembly GCA_030789695.1. NCBI lineage: Eukaryota > Viridiplantae > Streptophyta > Magnoliopsida > Asparagales > Asparagaceae > Scilla > Scilla litardierei. The sequence continues at coordinate 178,811,102 of CM061141.1, read as the reverse complement.
CTGCTTAATATTAATTTTTATATGTAGTTATAAATAAATATTTTAAAATATTTATAAATAATATATATGATGTGTATAGATTGTGGGATGATGTTGGGGTTGTAGACGTAGTTGTCGTCGTTGGAGTTGTTATTAGATGGAGTTGTCATTATTAGATGGAGTTAGGTGACAGAACTAATTATTGTTTTTATAATAGAGTTAGGTTACACAAATAGTTATTGTCTACACAAATAGTTATTGTCTCTAACATTTGGTTAATTTCTTTGTAGAAATCCAGTTGAAATACAGTTTAGGTTACCTTCATTTATGATACCTTCATTTTAACTTTGGGTTACCATTGGGCTTCATCAAGCAAATTCCATATTGGATGAGATTGCTAGATGAAATCCAGTTGGATATTGATTCGAACCACATCACCGACAAGATGATGAAGTAGGTGAGTACAAAAGTTTCGATTTACATTATCAAATTGTATTATACATTGGGAATTATTATGGATTTTGCTTGATTTATCGTTGGTGAATTAAAATGTGATTTAATTGTATTGGTGCTACTGCTCTCACCCTTTTAAACTTTTTGAATTTTAACGGGATGTCGTACGAGGAGTCGTTAAACTGCATATTGTCAATTATAACGAGGTGGATCCAAGCTGCTAGGTCTAATAAAGGCGACAACTTTGATACAATGTTTGATTATTTGAAGGCAAGTGTGATCCTCTGAGTTTTTTTGTCAAAAGATTTGATTTTTTTGTATTGATTATTTGGCTTTTGGTAGATTCTCGAGTTGGAAGAACCCATTTCGTGATTGAAAGTGATTCATATTGCCGATACCAATGGGAATGAGAATGATGCGATATTTGTGTTTTTCTTGAATTTGTGTTAATATTTGAAGTTATTGTTTTTAGCATTGATATTTTCGTAGGGTTCTACTTGCACGTTCACATACTATGCAACACATTCTTGATTCCTCCACTAATGCCTGCTACACACGCCCTTAACCCAATTTTGTTGAAATACTCATCTCGCAAATGACTCAAATTATTTCAGTGGTTCTAACATCTTTTTTCTCAAATTATTGAAAGGTATCATTATTTGTTTATTGTTTTTCATTTTTTGTTAGATTTGGGTTAGAGTTTGCTATAAAAGTTTCATTGCCTTCTCTATTTGTTTGTTTGTTTAAATTTGAAGTCCAAGTGTTAAGCTTCATAGCCAATTTTCATTCCTTTTTCTGTTTGGGATAAAGTCTCTCTCATGAATCGAGGGTTATCATTGCATTTAGGCGGCTATGCCCTAATGGCTTTCCGAATAGTCATTTTAAGGGAAGAGAATTGGTTATGGTTGAAACTTGGAGGTGAGAGATTTTTTATGAGTAAACTGAAACTTAACTTTTGGGGGAAAAATTTGGTAGTAAACTGAAATTTTAGAGGTGAAATATATAAATTTGGACTCAAAGCTCATCTCAATTCTCAGAGGTCCGATGTCTTTCTATCTCTAGAACAGTTTGTTTCTCTTTCTATATCTCAATGTAGGCAGGAGGCAAGGAGAATACCATCAACTGAAAGATTCATATGTACAATGTCATAATGGCGCTCTATATGCTTGATTGGTGGGGAGATAACTATCATGTATCCTTTTTTTGGAATTTTTGAGTGTTTTTTGTTGTGAATTTTTGTTTGAATTTTTTTCATGCATAGTCAACTGAATTTGCAAATTCACACAGTTGTTTGAAATTTTTTTCCCTCACAACCGCAACAAGAACATCGAGTTGAGTTGATTTTAGAACCAGGTTTTGATTCCTTTTTGCCAACATTTTTTAGCTTACCAAAGATGGTAGAGAAGTACCAACATCACTCTGGGAAGAAGCCATGGGATGTGAAGCACCAGGTAGTAATTTTATCCAAATTCCTTTCTTTTTGTTAACAAAAGACATTTTTTTCCTTAAGAATTTGAGTGCAGATAGATCAAGCAAAGTGTCTTTTTGGGACAGAATGTGAGTGCCGAGATCAGGCGAGAGAATGATAATATGAGGAGAGATCATTATAAATTCTATTGTCAACCAATAAAGGATGCAATTAATGTGAGATCTGTTGAGTCTCCTTTTTTCCTGGAACACTTGAAATTAGAAACAATTGTGTAATCTTTACAGAAGCAGCTTCCGTCATTTAAGTCATATGTGATCATCTGTGAACAAACATCAAAAAGCTTGGTTATTGTATGAATACAAAAGTGTGACAAAATATTGAAAACATACTTTTCTCTATAATGGGAACTGCCTTAGAGAAAGTTTCAGGTTGGATATATGATGTAGTTACTCAAAGAACAAACATGCAATTGGTTCAAAAAACTTAGTTAATTTGCAAAGTAGTTGTCAATATGCTATTTATAAGGTTGACGTTCACTTGCGGCAAAATTCTTTTGTGTATGTTTGCACATGAGTTTTATACTTCACATATGAGTTTTATAATTCATGATGGTTGTCTTAAATTGAGTAGGATTTAGAAAGCAATACATTGTACGTATAATGTGCATATACACACGTCTCATTAAAAAAGAAGCTTTTATTGTTTCCATTTGAAATTACAACAGCGGATAGCAGTATAGTCTGTTGTAATGATCCACGTCTTAAAGTTCAGTACCTATCTCATGCCCCTCAGAACTCAACTAATGATGAAACCAAGGTACATATGAAAAAAACATCCTATCAAAATGCTTCCTGTTTATGATAATGGGTTCTGCGTTTCATTGCGATATATTTCTGAGAGTTTGATTTACAGCATAAACTTGCACTAGCTTCATTGATTCAATGGTTTTGACCCATTTAGACCAAGCCAAGCCTTTACTCTTGGTTTTTCTCTTTGTTTAGAATCAATAAAATCTATACTTTGTGATTCTAGCATTGCATCAAATGCTATTCATTGTTTCAAGTGCTCTTTATTCTTGATGATTAGGTTTTCTTGAAGGCAATCTGTAAAATGCTATTCTCATAGGGAAGCATAATCTCAGTAGTTAGGGGGGATCAGTCTCTTTTGGTATGTATCCTTTCTTCTATGAATCCTCTAAATGAATTAGTCAGCTTTATGGCTTTGTTGGTTTGGCTTCAGATTTTTGAAGGAAAAAACTGTTTTTTTGCTCTATGGTTTGTTTAGCTGATTGTAGTGTATATATCGTTCTTCACTAGAAATTCTCTTAAAGCATTTCATAGTTTATATGCTTCAGGTGAGGATGAGATTTTGAATTAGCACATGGTATCCTATATTTAATATTTGTTTTGTCAATTATAACTGAAGTTAGTCATTTGGTTTTATAGCTAAAAGATCACTATTTTTGAAGAATGAAAGTTTGAAATAGAGTATATTGTGATGTTTTTGTTTACTCATTTAAGTCACCTATCATTTTTTCTATATTTAACTCCCCGATCAGTTTGGTTATGCATATTCAAGAGCTTGCTATTTTTGGTTTGCTAAATGTAGTAAAGGTGTTCAAAGTGTAGCAAATGGATCGGGGCCAGTTGGAGAAACTTCAAGGAGGGGCACTGGAAAGGCTGATTAGAGAAAGAGATGGAATGGTTCCCTTAATCCTTGAGGACAACATGTGACGGCAGCCACCGGAGAAGCCTAGGGCTCAGCCACCCATTATCGACATGCCGTACAAGGATGTGCTCCTCATTGGCAACAACAATGTCTGAAAGGCTTTCTTCTATGCATGCAATGTATTTGCTAATATAATGAGATAGAGATAGTATTGGGGTTTTTCATCTTTTCATTTGCGAATATAATGAGAGAAAGATAGTATTGGTTATTAGTATCATTTATTCTTATGTGCATGCAGTTCATTTTCCATTAAGGACATGTAATGAAACATTACTCGCAATTGTTTTTCAAATGTCTGCGAACATCTTTGGCATCATTGGATCTCTATATCAATCATATTCAAAGTTTATCATATGTTTATATAAACATATTGTTGTGAAAAAATTGTTCCTTAAATTAATAGATCCATAATGTGAAAGAACGACGACTAGCCACGCGATACTCTGAACTTAATGTATGACCATATGATATTAGCATGCCTTCACTACATTGTATGCAACACCAAGCAACACATTCTTGGAATAGAGTTTAGCTTTGTTTTGTTTTGTTTAGTCATCGTTGTATTTTTTAACTTATCCCTTTCTTTATATTTTTAGATCTATTACCACATTTGCATGTTTTGTGTAGGGACTTTTATTTGAAGAGGCACTGGTTCAATTATTATCATTTCTTCTATCTCGCACGATTGGGCTAAAATAAGGGGGGAAACAAGAAGAAAAAACAGATAGAATTGGACAGCCATACATGCATCTTTTTTGCATTCATTTCTTTTATTGACATTTTACTAGCATTTTTGTAATGTAATTAATAAGGGATTTTGTGACGTAATAATGCCAACACTAGCGCTAAGAGTATCGCATATGAAGCTTCCTTTGAGAATTTATTCCATGCACTATTACATTCATTTAATAACCTGACATAAAATGCCAACACAAGCGCATTGATCCAATTCGTTACAGAATTGGCTAGAGCGACAACTATGATCATGCTGGTAGAGGGATCCATCATGAACACTGGACGGCAAGCATGATGAACATTACTGTGATATGAAAAAATTATACTAAAAAATACAAGGTGAACAATGACAAATTTTTGAGCAATCACAAAACAAATCTTGAACTAAATTCCCTCGGCAAACTAAATTTTGGGGGAAATTGAATATGAAGGGAATGAAATTTTGGGGAGAAACTAAAAATTTTGGGATGAACTAAATAACAATTATTACGCTTTAATTATTGATGTTATGCAGCGTTTTGAGGGGAGAATATGTTAAAATTACATGGGAATTAAATTTTGGGAGGACAACATTTTTAGTTGAACCAAATACAAATAATTTTGCATTAATTATTATTGTTCGTTGAAAATTAGGGGATCCAAGATTTAGAGGGTCATAATATTTTAAATAAACAATGCCCTTAGTGCATGGTTTGAATCTTGAGGGAACTAAATTTTGTGCGTGAAACTAAAATATTTGTGGGAACTAAATCCTTTGACGTAAACTAAATTTTGAGGGGACCAAAAATTGTCAGGGAACTAAATTTTGGATGAACTAAATAACAATTATTGCGATTTACTTATTATTGTTCATTTAAAATTAGGCGATCTTTGTACCGATACATCAAAAAAATTAGGGGATCTAAGATTTTGAGAGGGAATATTATAAATGAAATGTGCCGAACGACACGGGTTATGCTCTAAATTTTGTAGGGAACTAAAATTGAGGGGACTAAATTCTCTGGGGGAAATAAATTTTGGGGAATTAAACTTTATGAGAGAACTAAATATCAATTATTATGCTTTATTTTTTGGGGGAACAAACATTTTGAGGGGAAAATATCTTAAATGAACCGTGCCTTACGAGCACGAGTTATGACTAAATTTTGAGGGGAACCAAAAGGCGCCCGCTAAATTTTTTTCGCTAATTTGTTGTTCCGCATTGAATTTTTTGTTCTACGCCGAATTGTTGTTTTGCACCGAAGGCGTCCCTGCCAAATTTGTTGTTCCACCCCGATGGCACCTACGCCGAATTTATTATTCAGTGTCGAATGGTCGTGTTTGTTATTCCACGTCGAATGTGCACATGCCGCTAAATATTTTTGCGCTAATTTGTTGTTCCGCGCAATTTTGGCTGTGAAAATAATTTTTTGGGGAACAAAGATTTTGCGGGGGAAAATATTAAATGAACCGTGCCCGCGGGCACGGGTTATGACTAGTATATATATATATATAGAGGGAAATGTGCCTAAGAATGACCTTGGGTAGAGATACCTGAGCACACCCCCGCTGTTCGGGGTTTGTGAGTATTTTTTTTGAAAATTTTTTTTGAGAGTCATGGGTTCAAGGCCTCTGGCCTACATGGGTTGGTATTTGTTGGGGGATTATTTATCCTGGGGCTACATCTCCCCTCTCGGAGCATACCCGGGGGGCCGTCTGGGGCACGGCGGTCTCCCCCCAGTTTACATAGTCTCGGCCGGGCTCTCGCCTTACCCTCCTATGCCGAAGCGGCGGGGGGAGGGGGTTGGGGATTTTTCTGGACTGCCAAAAAATATATATATATATATATATATATATATATATGAGAATAATGGCTATCATACGCCATATGAGGCATTGCCTCATATTCCCTCTCACATAAAGCAACTAAGTACAACCAAGTACAAGCCCATGTGGGCTTGTACTTGATTGCTTTATGTGAGTGGGAATATGAGGCAAGGCCTCATATGGCGTATGATACCCATTAATCCCTATATATATATACATACATACATATATATATACATACATACATACATATATATACATACATACATACATATATACATACATACATACATATATATATATATACATACATACATATACATATATATATATACATACATCTATATATACATACATACATACATACATACATACATACATATATATATATATATATATACATATAGAGGGAAATGTGCCTAAGAATGACCTCGGGTAGAGATACCTGAGCACACCCCCGCTGTTCGGGGTTTGTGAGTATTTTTTTTTGAAAATTTTTTTTGCAGTAGGTAGATATACTTGTTATGTAGCTCCCCACAAAATTTCAGGTCGATCCGACACCGTTTGAGCCTCCGTTCATCGATTTCAAAAACGTTGCCCAAAACTGTCCAGAATTTGGGGAGTGATCGGCTGCGCACAGTGCGCAAACGCGATTCCGTGCGAAATGTAACAGTAGCCGTCGGATATGATCCAATGGCCCGCGTCTATGAAGCAGTTCTCGCGGAAAAAACCCGGTTCAGTTGTCACCCCGTCGTTCCGTCACTCTGAACCCAAAAAAAATACCCGCAGCCCCTCTCTCCGTGAGCTCGAGAAACCCCAACGCCTGCGCCTCTCTTCGTGCGATCGAGAAATCCCAACGCCCTAGTGCCTCCATTTGTGTGATCGAGGCTTCTTCTCTTCGTGCGCTCGAGAAACCCCAATGCCCTAGTGCCTCATTTCGTCCAATCGAGACTTCCTCTTGGCCGTCGCCTCCCCCTACGTGCGCCGATCGAAGACTTCCTCAGCCCCCAACGCCTCACCTTCGTGCGATCACCGTTCCGCCTCTCTTCGTGCGAAACCCCAACCTCTCGTTTCTTTGTTCCAAACTTTCGAAATCCACAACCCGATCTTCCTCCTCCTTTGCAACAGGTGAGTTCTTATTGATTTTGTTCTTCATCGTTGTCTCAAAACTTCATCGTTGTCTTTCATTTTCTCATTCATTCCCTCGCTTCAGCCCGTCCTCCTCCATCGGCAGCACATCAGAGTTTTCGACTCCTCGATTTTTCCTCGTCATCTGGTGAGCGTTCTTCACCTTGCGTTAAAATTTTTGAATTATATGTGGGTTTCTTTTTTATATATATGCACTGTGATTGGTTTGAAGAATTGGGTGAGGGTATTTTTCGGAGCTCCGGATACTCTATTATCAGAGGCTTTTGAGATGATCAAGTCATTTTGCCACACGAGGAGGTCACCAAGATTGATCTCTTGAGTATTTATATGGAAGTCAACAGAAAACAGGATCACACAAATTCCACTGTTTTTATCATTGCAGTCGTTGTATATGAGAGCTTTTTTGGATCAAGCTCCGATTTTCTCAACCGCTTTTGAGAGCATGCTTGAAGAACATGTTATTGGTAGAGTCCATTGATTTTGGTTTATTGTCTATTCATGGATTTTCTTCAGCATTATCGCAGATGCCATTTTTGATTTCCAAGTGGTTAGTGCCACAGTCTTGAGGTCTTTAATGCTAAAAGTACAATGCATCCAATATATCGGTAGATTAGAGGGAAGGATGTTGGAGAGATATACTAATGATTCCTTTTGTTCACAGCATTTAGTCTATCATCTTGTCCTCTGTCAATGATTATCTATTTGTTTCTAATCTGTTGCTTCTCTTGTACACTTTTACTGTGTTTCATTTGGTTGGTTGCTCAAACCTTGAGTTCATTTTATTATGTATTTGTTTTTTTTCATCGGAGACACTTTTTTCTTTCTAGGAAGCCAGGAGTGTTCTTGAAGATGACCGTGGGCCGTATCAGCCTGACACGCTCGGAGTATGCAATAGTCTGGCAGGAACTTATGATGCAATGGGGAGGTAGTGCTATATTTTCAATTTCAATTTTGCCTTTAACTATTGTATTAGCGAAATTTTACTTAAATAACTATTAACTATGTGGTCATGAATAAATAGGAAATTTTTGTGTTACATTAGTTTCATAATTAATATTACAATTAGACTAGCGGAGTTTGGGTTTTACTTGTGTTTCCTGCCTTTTTATAAATTTAATGAATGTAGGAACGTAATTAAACCATCTAATTCTCACATCAAATTGTATGGTGATTCTATTTATGTGTTGATACGCAACATAATGGTCAGTGTGCGATCTTCAATTCAAAGGGGATCAATTAACATTTCAATATGTGCCTGAAGCAATATGCTGGTTTTTATTGCTTTCAACTTCATAATTTTATTTTGTTAATGAATTTACAAATTTTTTGTTTAGTGGAGTTTATTTAATATTCTGTACAGTACCTTTTTGGTTTTTGTGAGTTCATAACATTCTGAAATTTCTCTATTAATTATTTATTTCATTGCTTGAATGCATCAATATTCCATATTATTGAAATTAGCAACTCATGCTTTGAGAACTGGCATTGTGCCTGCATATCTGCAGCAGAGCAAACGCTCTCGAGTAACCAGTGCAGGTGGAACAATATTTCAAATGCTTACCAACTCGGGTACCAAGTAATGCAAGCTGTGTTGGCCAAAATTCATAGTTTCATAAACTGCACTTAGATGCAATATTTAAACCACATATTTAATAGTTAATAAGTTTCATACCAAGGTACTTTTCTTCTTTCGATTCAGGTTCGTGTGTATTCTTGTAAGAGTGTTCCAACAGCTGCAAGCAGCAAAAGAAGAGTACATTCCGTCAACCGTTGGTATAAAGAATGAAGAGAAGATCCTCCTGCCAAAGTTCATATACTCGTATTCGAAATATATAAACTTGAGTTCTTAGGGATCATATACTCATATTCGAAAGATATAAACTTGAGTTCTCAGGGAACTCTCGACGTGATCAAGGGAGATCTCACGGAATCATGGAGTGGGTGCCTAATATCTTTGTGTTCCGCTATTTGCTTTCAAGACAACTGGCAAACCCTCAAATACTCTGCAACTTCTGGTGAACTAGCAACTACTGATTCCTGTTTTGGTTGTAACTTTTCTTTTGTATAAACGAATTGATGATAGAGAGCATATGGAGGCAGGGTACACTGTATTTTCAATGGATCATTCAGGTTTTAATTTTGGTGTACTTTTTGACATAAATAATATATTATCGTTTGATTAGTCTTCTTTTATCCAATGTATTAGGGCCTTAAAACAGAACTTGCTGATTGGAAATCAGAGTTCCAGGATTTTGTGAGAATTGTTCTTTGAATTCTATATTGTGAAATGATTACGGCTGTTGCATAAGTCATTATATATCATCATATCCATCGTTGATTTGATGTTACATGTTGGATGTGCATTGATCAATATATATTGGACTTCTTTCTGTTTTAGAAGACTCCTGAATGAACTTGTATGCTTGTAACATTCTGTTTGTATGTATAATAATTGCTTATCAGCTTAAGTACCAAGGTTCAGAATGCCGTCTTTGATCTTTGTTTGTCTTCCGTAGGTAAGGAAGTCTTTGTTTGTCAACATTGAGTTTCATGGACTAGAAGCAGCAACATGGTGGGTAATGAAGTCTTTGTTTGTCTTCAGTAGGTAATGAAGTCGCTCTAGGCATGCAATATCTTGGTGCATCCATATGTCAGCCGTTTTGCCAGTAAAGATGGTCCATGTAATACCAGTGAAGATGGTCCATGTAACAGAAAATTGCAATTCTAATTCAAATTCTCCATTATGTTACAACGAAACAGCCGGCATGAGCAGTTTTGCTAGTAAAGATGGTCCATGTAACAGAAAATTGCAATTATAATTCAAATTCTCCATTAAATTACAATGAAACAACAGACATGCATAAACATTCAAATTCTCCATTACATTACAAGCAGATTGTTTAAAAAGGATGTCAGTGAAGAATTATAATTCTCCATTACATTACAAGCCAAAATGCAGCATTCAGCTTTGCTTCATCTAGCTCAAGATGCCGTGCTTCAGGTTTGCTTCAGCCATCATTCAGGTTTGCTTCAGCTTTTTGCTTTAACCAGCTCCAGAAACCTTGCTTCAGGTTTGCTTCAGGCACAGATGCTGTCCAGACCCAAAAACTGCAGAGATGTAGAGAAGCAGTTAAATGATTTTGTATCAGTTTTTTTATGATTAACAATCTGTGATCACACGTTCTTGTCCTTCTAGTGAAGTAGTATTCAAGAGTAGAGAAATGAAGAGAAATGGAAGTTATGCCATGAAAGAACAGCTGGTAAAACCCGAGAAATAAGAAGGGAGCGAGAGGAATATCCGCTACTGTGTCTTGTATCAGAACTGATGCAAAAATTACTAAACAAGACTGCTCTTACTAGTTACAATGATCTTGGTCTTGTATGGTTCCAATAAAGGAATATCAGCTACTCTGTATTGAGCATCAAATGTCTTCTTCTGCAGGAGATAGTAATATTGTTAGGGAAAAAAACTGACTTATGAAAAACCTTTATCCACTAATGATTTTGCATTTGGCCTCTCACGTGCTTCATATTGCAAACAACAAGAAGCTAGCCTAACCAGCTCAATTCCGTCGTCATTGTAGAAATGACCCTCCAAACAAGAATCTAGAAGCATTAGAAATTTTTTACCATGTATTAGGTCGAGTGCCTGCAGTAAAAAGTTTCATGTTAAGACGAAAAGAGGGATGTATCAGCAATATGCAGCCTTTAGATACAGGGCATTGAAGTTGAGAGAAGACATCAATATAGTTGCAAAGTTGCCCAACATAATTTGCCCCCGCAACAGTAATCTTTAGAAACATTAGCATACAAATCATGTGATGCTCTCTTCTTTTACCCATTCAAGTCTTCCAACTTGTCTGAGCAATTTCTTCCCTTATGAAGGTCCATTAGCTACTAGTACCAACGATAATGATCACACAAATAAAAATAATAAAGAGTCAAATAAATTTGAATGAAATTAATGACATCATGCAATCTGACTAGTGTAATATGTGTTACGCCTATTTGGCCGAGACCCGTAAAACACGAGCCCAAGAGCCCGACTACTGGTCAAAAGCCCACCTGCGTCCTCAAAGCCCATTCGACAAAGGCCTTACAAGGGACCTTCTCGAACTTCGATCCGACCCGACCCCAATAACCCGTTGGTCGCTCGCCCACTCCTGCGAAAACCACTCCCCCGGACGCGCGACCACTAAATAGCGATAATGGGGAGGTGCTGGCATGCCGGAGAGAGCGGCGGCGAGGGGGGGACTGATGGGGCACGATCAATGGCGGACGTGGGACGTGGGTCAGAGGCGATCATGCCGGAGCTCTACAAAAGGGCCAGGAAGACGACGAAGAAAAGGACCGCATCTGATGTAACAAAACCTAAGGTACTCCATCAACGACCTCGTTCCCCCAATTCATCTCCTTCCTCCCCCGCTCGCGCCGAGAGACGCCGTTACGATCTCCTCACGAGTCGGACCGTCTCCGCCGGGCCTCCTTTCTCAGATCTCTATCTGACTTAGGCATCGGAGGGGATTTGGCCGGAACCAAGTTCCGGCCCCCTGACGAGCGTTCTCGTCTACGCAGGTGGACAATAGATCAACGGGCCGAGGCTACCCCTCGCCCCTCTCCGACCACTCGATCAACCGGACAGTGAGGCTTCCCCTCACCGTCAGCCTGCCGTGGCCGAGCACGTCCTACCGAGGCCGAGCGTCCTAATTGGGTCTGAGACTCTCCCTCGCCACCCGTCGGCCGTGCGTCTACCCGGGCGACTGAGGCTACCCCTCGTCCCCCTTCCAGCCGAGGCCGAGCACACCTGTCCGAGGCCGAGCGTCTCAACCTGGGCCGAGGCTTCCCCTCGCCCCTTCTGCACCGATTCGAAGCCCCCGAGGGACCCAAAGCGGGCCCCTTGACCACGTTGACCGGGCTCTCCACGGTCAACGCTCTGTAGTGAGAAAACACTCTGAAACATCTGGCGCCGTCTGTGGGAACCGAAGATCATCCCATGAAGCAGAAAACCACACCAACAATGGCACGAGCCAGCAATGGAAGGAAGCGCATGACCCCCATCCCGGAGGAGGGGAATGGCGCATCTAATGGCAACCCCGAGGACACGCACGTCGACGGCCACCCCGCCCACTCAATCGAAGAGACCGGCGGCTCAGAACTAGCCACACAGGGACAGCTCCGTGCCCTGGCTCAGGAGACCAACGCGAGCCTCCAGACGTTGGTCGCGACAGTACAACAGCTTGTCGGCCCCGCGCCGTCCGACGGGGGCGCGCTGAACGATAGCCACCGATGGGCGGGGGGTCCCCCGCACTTACGATCCGCGGTGGTCGACGACCATGGGACCCGGAAACCGAACACAGAGCGTCGGTTCACGCGGTCCGGCTCCCGTCAGGCGAGGTCACGTGCCTCCTCGCCCTATCGTGAAAGGAGCCAGAGAGAGACCGAGGGGACGAACGGCGAATCGATGACGGCATCGTCTCGTCGATCACGGTCGTCCCACCGCAGGAGAAGCGAACGACACCACTCAAGAGACCGATCACGGCGGAGCAGGAGCTCCCGCAGGAGGAGTCGGGAGCGTCGGGTCAGCCCGACCCCCAGCGTGGCGAAGGCTGCGGAGCCAGCCCCACCTGCGCCGGTGCTACCTCCACCCCCGCTCGAGCCGGAGACAGGCGAATACCGCATCCCCGGAGGCATCCACGGGGACCGGTGTCCCTTATCGCGGAGAATAACCGACGCCCGAGTCCCTTCTCGATTCAGGATCCCGGTGCTGGGAAAGTACGACGGAATAGGAGACCCGGCACACCACGTGATGGATTACGAGGGGGATATGGCCTTCCAGGGAGCTGACGATGACCTGCTCTGCCGGGGCTTCTATTCAACTCTCAGGGGAGCAGCGAGGATCTGGTACCACAGCCTGCCCGGCCGCTCCATCGACAGTTTCGAGCAACTCGCCCAGTTGTTCTGCAAACAGTTCATGGCGGGGAGGCTGATCAAACCTGGTGCTGAACATCTGTTCAACATAGTGCAAGGCCCGACCGAGCCACTCCGACAGTTCATGCGCCGCTTCAATGCGGAAAGGCTGAACGTGAACAACCCACCCAACCTGGTGGTCCAGACGGCTCTTAAGAAAGGGCTTCGCCACAGGGGCCTCAAGAAGTCCCTACACACCGACCCCCCAAAGGACCTCCCCGGGATCATGGCAAGGGCCGAACGCTTCATGCTGACTGAGGAGGCCTTGGCCGAGGATGCAGGAAAAATCGCTCGAGGGACCAAGCGTGGCGACGGCGGACGAGCTAGCCCCGAAGGGTACCGGACCGAGAAGAGGCAGAGGAACAGGCAGCGGGGAGAAAGCACGAGGGATACCACCCCAGACGCCATTCTCGCCCAAGTACAGAAGGAAGAGCGAGCTGATCGCCCTCCACCGAAGGCTAAAAGAGGCGGGAAGAACCGGGAGAAGTACTGTAAGTACCATAAGGACGATGGCCATGACACAGAAGATTGCTGGCATCTGAAGAAAGACATTGAGAAGCTGATGAGCCGAGGGCATGCCAGGAATCAGGCCGACGAACCGGCCTATGGAGAAGGGACCTCCATGCAGCCGGACAAGGGGAAGAAGATCAACGCCATCCAAGGCCCCCTCCGCATCATAGAGTGAGCAGGCAACGACTCTTCCCCCGGCGGCAGCCTAGTATGAGGGAGTTATCCAGTTTTACATCCCTCTGTTTAGCTTCATTTCCTTTTCCTCCAAATGTACCGGTCCGACAGGACTCATGAGAGTACAAACGCAATCTTTTTATTGTCTTTACTTAAAATCCCGACGGAGTTGACGTGTCGCCAATAACGCAAAAGGCCGGGGACCGCCGCCTCACTGGAGGAGGAAGAGGAGCTTTGCCCTCGCCGACCATCTCCGGCACTCATAAGTCTGGGGGCAATTCCCCCAGCAGACGTGGACGCTAACCGGTCCTAAGCCGAGGAGCTTTGCCCTCGCCGACCGACTCCAGTGCTCATAAGTCTGGGGGCAACTCCCCCAGCAGGCACGGGCGCTGACCGGTCCTAAGCCGAGGAGCTTTGCCCTCGCCGACCGACTCCAGAGCTCATAAGTCTGGGGGCAATTCCCCCAGCAGGCACGGGCGCGGGCCGGTCCTAAGCCGAAGAGCTTTGCCCTCGCCGACCGACTCCAGAGCTCATAAGTCTGGGGGCAATTCCCCCAGCAGACACCGACGCCGACCGGTCCTAAGCCAAGGAGCTTTCCCCTCGCCGACCGACACCAGCGCTCATGAGTCAGGGGGCAATTCCCCCAGCAGGCATGGACGCCGGCCGAGGAGTTCTGCCCTCGCTGACCGACCCCTGCGCCCATAAGTCTGGGGAGAATCCCCAACGCCAGTTTTCGTCCATTCCCAAGCCAAGAACAAGGCGACAACGCAAATTACACAAGAATTCCAAGTAAGTCGATTTCATTTATAATAGCTAACCCGAGTACAAAAATGCGTCTTATTTACAGGGGATCAAGGCGAGGGGAACACCCTACAAACAGTCTACTCACGACAAATGAAAGAGTTCAGATCGACACCGACAAAGCAAAATTGGTTGACAAAAGACCCAGAGTAGGTGACCCAAGCTAACGGCCATGCAACCAGCAATTGTTGGCCGCGGGGCTGAAGGAGATGGCGGGGGCCGGGGATCCATTTCAAGTAGACTGGCCCAAAGCGAAGCGGATGCTTAAAAATTTGAGGATAAGGCTGGGAGGGACTGCTTAAGGAGCCCGAGCTCGGGAGGACACATCCTCGGGCACTTCGCCCTGCTCGGAGCGAGGGGACTCGACTGGCGGAGGGGCTTGCCAGACACGTTCCGCACATTCCCGGAAGGAAGACTGGACGACTTCGACGATCCGGGGGGCGATGATGTCTATATACTTACCGAAGGCCCCACTGAGAACCTCGAAGATCTCCTTCCCCAGGGTCTCGACGACGCCCTTCTCCACCTCCTCCGCCAGCCGCATTACCTGACGCCGGTCCGACAGTTCCCTCTGAAGCTCCTCCCTCTCCAGACGGAACGACTCCGCCGCTTCCTCAGCCGACTGATGAGCATCCCCTAGCTTTCCCTCGAGGTCACCTACTTGTCCCTCCAACGCAGCCACACGGAGGGCTAGGCGCCGAGACTCCATCTGTGCCTCCATCATGGCCACCTCGGCTGCCCCGGCTCGCTCCTGAGCCCTCATGGAGGACTCCTCCAGCTCCCTCAAGCGGACGGCTCGACACTGCAACTCCACAGCGAGCGCTGAACCCTGAGAAGACGAGACATGGGCTAAGAAGAGGATAAAGAGAAAGAGAGGATAGAAAGATAACCGAACCTGTTGGAGGATCCAGACCAAGGAATCCGACATCTTGTCGGCCGGGATCTTCTTGAGGAGGCTGCGGTCCCGGGGAGGGACGGAGACCTCGGCAACCTGCTGGGCCACGGCTCGGTCAGCAAACATCGAACTCCCAGGGACGACAATCGAAGCCAAGTCGCTCGCCAACAAGGCCCTGACCCCTGGTGATACGGGCGAAGACGCTGCGAGGGGGGTGGCTGGCAAAGCTATCGAAGGATCCCCGGCGGTCGCCACGGGAAGCGCGGAACTTGCCGGGCCGGAGGGATCCACGTCCTCCTTCCTCCTCTTTCCACCGTGGGGCACCGAAGGCGCCAGAGGGGAACGCTTCCGCCTCGCACCATCCTCACCCCCCGGAAGGGGATCGCCAGAAGAAGAGGCGGGAGGCGCGGCCGCCACCTTACCCACGGCAGGCTCAGCTCGGCGCACTTCCTCCTCAACGGTCCTCCGAGGCGCCCGTCCAGAGGTACTACCTCGGCTCCGAGCGGCTCCACGACGGATCAGCTCGTCAACGTCACGGACGAATTCGCGGCCAGCCATCCCTGCAAAGGAGACCGAAATCAGGATGAGTCATAGGGAGATCCGGGGATGAAAAAGCGACCTACCCGGAGACCACAAGACGGCCTTCAGGAGTAGGTCGTCCAGCAAAGACCAAATGGACTTCGTTTCCAAAGGAAGAGCCAACAGAAGCGCAGCAGCTGCCCGGTCGGCGTCCGAGAGAACTAACGACGGGCAAGGATGGGCAGAACTGCCCCAGCTTGTTAGAATCTGGGCCTCGCCCAAGAAGACCACGAAGACATAATCCAAGTTCCAATCCCCTGACCAGCGGGGTAACCCAATCAGGCATTCCCTCCTCGAACGAGCTCGGAGTAGCAGTCATGACCCCGGACCGACCGTCTGGGCCTGGTAAAAGTAGAAGAGAAGGGGGAGAGTCGGCTCCAGACCACGGGTACAGCAGAGCGTCACGAAGCCCGTCAGTACCGCGATCGAACACGGGGTGAACTGACACAGGGACACTGTGAAATGTTCCATGACCTGGATGAAGAAGGGATGTAGCGGGAAGCGAAGACCCAGGCGGAACATCTCGACGTAGACGCCGACCTCATTGCTCCTCAGAAGGCAAATCCGCTCGTCGACAAATGGAACCCGAACCTCGTATGGGAAGCAGAGATATCTTTCCCGGATCTCCGCGGCCACCGAAGGAGGGGTCCTCGACGGTGTACGGAGGACAACCGGGGGCACATTCAGCCGTACGGTAGCCAACGCCACGTCATCACGGGCGTAGTCTGGAAAAAGTTTCTCCTTCCCCTTATCTTGAAGAGAACGACTCCCGGCAGGGGAACCAGACTCCCCTAGCCGGGGTTCGCCCCGCCCGGACTCCAGAGGACCCCTCGTCCTCCGGTCGGAACCGCCTATCCTAAGAGCAGCCATAGGATGAAAGCAAGAGAGGAATTACATATTCTCAACTAGTTTGAAGAGGACAAAGAAGCGAAGGCGACGGGGAACTCCGAGTTGCTGAAGGCTCTGAATACCGGGAGGAGCGAAGAAGAAGTGGAGATCAACACAACGGGAGATCTTATATGCCAGGGGAGAATTCGAAGCGCCTGACAAGAACGCGTGGCGAGGCTCGAAGAGTCGGCGACGTTCCAAAATTGGCGCCAGTCGAAGTCCAATCGATCCGCCTCATCATGACCGGCATTTATGGCCTCGCCTCGATTGAAGCGCCGCTCGGAATCCCAGGAGACATAACGGGTGATCTGAGCGAGCCGAGGCTGAACGACCCCACCAATGGCGGCTCACAAACCCTTCGGCTTCTCGAACTTAAGGCGACTCCGCGAGCGGCGGGGATAAGCTTGCCGCTACACGTGGCGACATCTGAAGGCCGACGGCGCTTCGGAACCCGTGCCTTAAAAACATCGAACGTGCCAACTCATGATGACGACTAATAAATGAGTCGGCATCGACTGACAAGCTCGTCACAATCGACAGAGGTCACATCGGCCGAGCCGAACCGGCCGAGGCCGATCAACCCGACCGATGGGGGCAATTGTTACGCCTATTTGGCCGAGACCCGTAAAACACGAGCCCAAGAGCCCGACTACTGGTCAAAAGCCCACCTGCGTCCTCAAAGCCCATTCGACAAAGGCCTTACAAGGGACCTTCTCGAACTTCGATCCGACCCGGCCCCAATAACCCGTTGGTCGCTCGCCCACTCCTGCGAAAACCACTCCCCCGGACGCGCGACCACTAAATAGCGATAATGGGGAGGTGCTGGCATGGCGGAGAGAGCGGCGGCGAGGGGGGGACTGATGGGGCACGATCAATGGCGGACGTGGGACGTGGGTCAGAGGCGATCACGCCGGAGCTCTACAAAAGGGCCAGGAAGACGACGAAGAAAAGGACCGCATCTGAGGTAACAAAACCTAAGGTACTCCATCAACGACCTCGTTCCCCCAATTCATCTCCTTCCTCCCCCGCTCGCGCCGAGAGACGCCGTTACGATCTCCTCACGAGTCGGACCGTCTCAGCCGGGCCTCCTTTCTCAGATCTCTATCTGACTTAGGCATCGGAGGGGATTTGGCCGGAACCAAGGTCCGGCCCCCTGACGAGCGTTCTCGTCTGCGCAGGTGGACAATAGATCAACAGGCCGAGGCTACCCCTCGCCCCTCTCCGACCACTCGATCAACCGGACAGTGAGGCTTCCCCTCACCGTCAGCCTGCCGTGGCCGAGCACGTCCTACCGAGGCCGAGCGTCCTAATTGGGTCCGAGACTCTCCCTCGCCACCCGTCGGCCGTGCGTCTACCCGGGCGACTGAGGCTACCCCTCGTCCCCCTTCCAGCCGAGGCCGAGCACACCTGTCCGAGGCCGAGCGTCTCAACCTGGGCCGAGGCTTCCCCTCGCCCCTTCTGCACCGATTCGAAGCCCCCGAGGGACCCAAAGCGGGCCCCTTGACCACGTTGACCGGGCTCTCCACGGTCAACGCTCTGTAGTGAGAAAACACTCTGAAACAATATGCAAAGTGACTTTCCAGTTATTATGAGGCTACTCTACATCATTTCACATATGAAGATACAAGAACAGATGCTAAATGGATGAATCTTTTTTGCGTAGACCATGCTCCACAGAACAAATGCTCGATCTGCAGCTCATCAAGAACAGGATCATTGTTATCAACAAATTGCTTCGGCAATCTGTAATAAATGCTCGATCTGCAGCTCGTCATGATCAGGATCACTGTCATCAACAAAATCGTTCAGCAGCTCGCAGCATTCCCAGATGCTCATCTCACTTTGTTCAACTTGCCATACTTCCTTCTTATCTTTCCTACCTGTAGACATTGCCAAAATGTTGTCACACATATATATCGTACTGCAAAAAAAAATCCAGTTAAAAATTATCTGAAAAAACAAGATTACAATGTTATAACTTTATAGATTGACATGCAATAAAATTATAACCAGATTACAATGTTTAAAATAATATGAATTACTATATTGGTAAAATATAGACAAATTTAGTCAAAGCAAATTATAACCAGATTAAAATCATTTAAAAGAATAGGAATTACTACAATGATCTAAAATCTTACTACCAATTTCAATACATTTTTATTTCTTTCATTAAATCGGACTAATCAACTAGTTACCGGTAGCACGACTATTTCACCGTCATCTCTATTCTGTTGACAACGCACAAAGAGGCCATGAAACTATCAATATACCTTAACATACGTGCCTATGGAAATGGTTAAAGAGCTTCGCTAGATTCAACCCTTCAGCTACTACTGCAAAATCCAACTACTACGGCAATATCCAAAAATTTTACTGAACAAGCATGCATATAGGCCTAAAAGAATACTCATACAAAACCCTAATTTTATAGAAAAAGGAATCGTGGGTACCTGCGAAACCCTAGGGCGAGAGAGGGGCTAGCGGGGATCTTTGCGAGAGGGAGGGGATCGTGAGTTAGGGCGACAGTAGATCGCGAGCTATGGCGAGCTTGGGCGACAGGATATCCGGAGGGGCTCTCACGATCGCGAACTGGAAACGAGGAGAGGCGATCTAGATCTTGATTTTAGGGGAGAACGCGAGGAAAGGGTTGATCAATGGAACGCAGCGATGAGCGCAGGGAGTTTTTGAGCACAGGGGGTTGAGATCGAAGAGAGGAGAGATGGGGTTTTTTTCAAAGCGATGGACCGGGGTATTTTCTTCGGGCTGAGCTCCGAACCTGCGCACCGTTGGATGAGAATCGACGGAGAGAGGGGCCGCGGGTATTTTTTTTGGGTTCAGAGCGACGGAACGACGGGGGGTGACAACTGAACCGGGTTTTTTCCACGAGAACTGCTTCATAGACGCGGGCCATTGGATCATATCCGACGGCTACTGTTACATTTCGCACGGAATCGCGTTTGCGCACTGTGCGCAGCCGATCACTCCCATATATATATATATATATATATATATATATATATATATATATATATATATATATTATATAAGAGGGATGTTATCAAGAGAAATTGGATAAGAGATATTGGACAAGAGAAATTGGATAAGAGATATCTATATTATAAAAGAGGGATGTTATCAAGAGAAATTAGATAAGAGATAATGGAAAAAAGAAAGTGGATAAGAGATATCTATATTATAAAAGAGGGATGTTATCAAGAGATATTGGATAAGAGATATTGGATAAGAGATATTGGACAAGAGAAATTGGATAAGAGATATCTATATTATAAGAGAGGGATGTTATCAAGAGAAATTGGATAAGAGATATCTATATTATAAAAGAGGGATGTTATCAAGAGAAATTGGATAAGCGATATTGGAAAAGAGAAATTGGATAAGAGATATCTATATTACAAATGAGGGATGTTATCAAGAGAAATTGGATAAGAGATATTGGAAAAGAGAAATTGGATAAGAGATATCTATATTATAAAAGAGGGATGTTATCAAGAGAAATTGGATAAGAGATATTGGAAAAGAGAAATTGGATAAGAGATATTGGAAAAGAGAAATTGGATAAGAGATATCTATATTATAAAAGAGGGATGTTATCAAGAGAAATTGGATTATAGATATTGGACACGATAAATTGGATAAGAGATATCTATATTATAAAAGAAGGATGTTATCAAGAGAAATTGAATAAGAGATATTAGACAATAGAAATTGGATAAGAGTGATGTTATCAAGAGAAATTGGATAAGAGATATCTATATTACAAACGAGAGATGTTATCAAGAGAAATTGGATAAGAGATATTGGACAAGAGAAATTGGATAAGGGATATCTATTATATAAAAGACGGATGTTATCAAGAGAAATTGATAAGAGAATTTGGCCATGAGAAATTGGATAAGAGAATTTGGATATCTATTATATAAAACATGGAAATTGAATAAGAGAAAATATAAGAGATGAGTTTTTGAGGGATAAAAGAGGAGGTGGGGAATTTTGCACATACAACCCCGGTTTTTGTATTTTTGCCTATGCACCCTCCCCACACACACCCACACTTTTTATTCTCACCCCTTTCGGCCATTTTTTTCCAGTTCTATGAAGATTTTGAATCTTATCCTACTAGGACAAAGCTTTGTCCTACGTGGCAAGTTTGTCCTTGGTGGTAATGACAATTTTGGGGGGACTTAAATTTTGGGGGAAAACTTAAATTTGGGGGGAAACTTGAAATTTTGTGTGAAAATTTGAAATTTGGGGGAACTTGAAATTTGTGGGGGAGAAAAACTCAGCCATTAAATAAACCGTGCCCTATGGGCACGGGTAATGACTAGTATATATATATATATATAGGAAACGGGAAATAGGGTGTCACAGGAGAGAATCTCTATGGGGTCGGTCAAAAAAACTCCAATCTCCGCATGTTTTTTGGAAGATCCGAGCCGTTCACCTCGATCTCCACCCTCTAAAACCCTTACCCACCAATTTTCAGCCCGATCCGAGGTGTTTTGCCCGTTCATCCACCCGACCTAAATTTAATGGTTTCGCAAGAACATAACTTTTGCAAAGGGTGGATGAACAGGCAAAACACCTCGGATCGGGCTGAAAATTGGTGGGTAAGGGTTTTAAAGGGTGGAGATCGAGGTGAACGGCTCGGATCTTCCAAAAAACTTGCAGAGATTGGAGTTTTTTTTACCGACCCAGGAGAGATTCTCTCCTGTGACACCCTATTTCCCGTTTCCTCATATATATATACTAGTCATTACCCGTGCCCTAGCCCATAGGGCACGGTTTATTTAATGGTTGAGTTTTTCCCCACAAATTTCAAGTTCCCCCAAATTTCAAGTTTTCCCACAAAATTTCAAGTTTCCCCCAAATTTAAGTTTCTCCCCAAATTTAAGTTTCTCCCCAAAATTTAAGTCCGCCCAAAATTGGCATTGCCATCTAGGACAAACTTGCCACGTAGAACAAAACTTTGTCCTAGTAGGATAAGATTCAAAATCTTCAAATGACTGGAAAAAAATGGTCGGAAGGGGGGGAGAATAAAAAGTGTGGGTGTGTGTGGGGAGGGTCCAGGGGCAAAAATGCAAAAACGGGGTTGTATGTGCAAAATTCCCGACATCCTCTCTTATCCCTCAAAATCTCATCTCTTATATTTTCTCTTATCTAATTTCCCTCTTTTATATAATATATATCCAAATTCTCTTATCCAATTTCTCATGTTCAAATTCTCTTATTCAAATTCTCTTAATAACATCCCTCTTTTATATAATAGATATCCAAATTCTCTTATCCAATTTCTCATGTCCAAATTCTCATATCTCTTATATTTTCTCTTATCTAATTTCCCTCTTTTATATAATAGATATATATATATATATATATATATATATATATATATATATATATATATATATATATATATATATATATATATGGGATTAATGTAGAGCAGGTGGCACCTGATCCAAAGGATCAGGTGCAAGACACAAAGGGGTGGGCCCCAACGAGTACAAGCCTATGTGGGGGCTTGTACTTTCCACCTTTTTTGTGTCTTGCCACTTGATCCATTGGATCAGTGGCAGCTTTTCTACATTAAATCATATATATATTTAAGTATATCATATGGATCAGGTGCAAGCCCCCACATGGGCTTGTACTCGTTGGGGCCCACCCCTTTGTGTCTTGCACCTGATCCTTTGGATCGGGTGCCACATGCTCTACATTAATCCCATATATATATATATATATATATATATATATATATATATATATATATATATATATATATATATGAAAAAGGGGATCTAAGGTGCCTCCTTAGATGAAAATCTAAGGAGGCGCCCCCATTTTCTCCCTTCTTCTACACTTTTTTTGGAAAAAAATTTCATGGGGTTGTTGTTCACATCATGGATGATCAACATACCAAATTTCAAGGGATTCCAATACTTTTTGAGCCACCATCTACCCCTTACAATTTCAACGGTCTAAAAACATGCTTAAAAACCTACGAAGTTGCAAGGGGTAGATGGGGGCTCAAAAAATATTGGAATCCATTGAAATTTGGTTTGTTGATCATCCATAAGGTGAAAAATAAACCCTTGAAAAAAAAATTCAAAAAAATGTGTGAGATAGGGGGAAATGGGGGCGCCTCCTTAGATTGAATCTAAGGAGGCACCTTAGGATCCCTTTACCCATATATATATATATATATATATATATATATATATATATATATATATATATATATATATATATATATATATATATATATATATATATATATATAATGGCTATCATACGCCGAATGAGATATGCTCTCATACGCCCTCTCACATAAAGCAACCAAGTACAAGCCCATATGGGCTTGTACTTGGTTGTTTTATGTGAGAGGGCGTATGAGAGCATATCTCATATGGCGTATGATAGCCATTATTCTCATATATACATATATACATATATACATATACATATACATATACATATACATATACATATATATGTGTACATACATATATATATATATATACATATATATGTGTACATACATATATATATGTATACATATATATGTATACATATACATATATATGTATACATATACATATATATGTATACATATACATATATATGTATACATATACATATATATGTATACATATACATATATATGTATACATATACATATATATGTATACATATACATATATATATATCTATATATATACATATATATATATATGTACATCTATTCTATAAAAGATGAAGATTTTGAATGTTTGTCCCAGTAGGACAAGATGACTAGGACATATGGGGTTATGACTAGGACAAGGACTTGATGACTAGGATTGGGATAAGTTTTGGAGGGAAATTTGAAATTGGAGGGGACTTAAATTTTGGAGGGAAACTTGAAATTTGGGGGTGAAATTTGTAGGGGGGATTAAATAAACCGTGCCCTATGGGCATGGGTAATGCCTAGTATATATATATACTAGGCATAACATGTGCCCGTAGGGCACGATTCATTTATGTTATTTTCCCCTCAAAATCTTTGTCCCCCCAAAAATTAAAGCACAATAATTGTTATTTAGTTCCCTCAAAAATTTCAGTTCATCCTAAAATTTACTTTCCCCAAGGAATTCAGATCCCTCAAAATTTTTGTTCCCCCCCAAAATTTAGATCATAACCCGTGCCGAAAGGGCACGGTTCATGTAAATTATACCCTCTCGAAATCTTAGATCCCCTAATTTTTTTTGATGCATCGGAACAAAGATCCCCTAATTTTAAATGAAAAATAATAAATAACGCATAATAATTGTATTTATTTCTCCCAAACCTTTAGTTCCCTCACAATTTTAGGTCTCCTAAAAATTTAGTTCCTACCAAAGACTTTAATTCCCTCAAAAAATTTAGTTTCACTCACAAAATTTAGTTCTCTCAAGATTCAAACCATGCCCTAAGGGCACAGTTCATTTAAAATATTGTGCCCCTCTAAATCTTGGATCCCCTAATTTTTTCAACGAACAACAATAATTAATGCATAATTATTGTTATTTAATTCACCTAAAATTTTTAGTCCGCCCAAAATCTAATTCCCCTGGTCTTTTAACATATTCTCCACTTAAAACACTGGATCCCCTATGAAATTAGTACGCAATTCTAATTAGAGAACACATAGAAATAATGACAATCAACACATCACCACACACGGTCGTTGGTAACGCAGTTCGGTGCGCACACCTACATCTGCGGGGCCCCGCCCAGAAAATCAAATTACTCCATTATATAGTATGTAAAATACAGACATCAAGACTGAAAGATATTAGAGGAAAAATACACTCCCCCTCAATACATACTGCACGAGTTGATCGCAATCAACTCCTTGGAGTAATTTGCGCAAGCTCCCCTTGCGAGCAAGATCCCCTTGCAGTACTCACCAAGATCAACTCCCTTGATCCTCTACGTTGTAGATGTGAGCCTCCTCCCGGAGCTTTTCAGATCGCCTTTTCCCAAAGCCGATCAACGCTATATCAAAAAGCGATAATACTGCACCTCGACTTGCCACTTTTTAGAGACCCTCTTCAAGATAGTTAAACTGTTAAAAACAGCAAGAGCACTGGTAAAAACCGCTGAGGATTTTCTCAACCAATTCAAGAGAAACTTCGGCAGCCAAGAGGTCTTGAAACCAAACAGAACAATCTCAACAACTCAACACTCGGTTACAGCATCTATAACCGACGGGATCTGTAAAACCCTTAAACCAAGAGTGAACCGAAGATCTGCATCCGATCAATAGATAAGAGAGAATTTCCAATAGCACCAAATGAATAACTGCAAGCCCTTTAGCTATAATAAGAAATCTTTGATGATAAGGGCAGGTGACGAAGAACAAAACGTTGAACAAACACGTTCAACATTTTACATAACATAATGTTTAACATTCCACCACGTTCAACATTGTATTTAACATAATGTTTAACATTCCACCAGAGCCGTTGTGCCACAATAGACAAAAAAAATACTTAACAATCTCCCCCTTTGGCTTTTAGTGGCACAATCAAACAGAAAGTGATCCGATATCATCAAAGAAAAGAAACAGGCTGAAGAAATGCTCTTGAATAGAAGCCATACCAGTCAGATAGAAGACATACCAGTCAGAAGACAACAACAAACCAAAACAGCCCCAAGACATGATATTTAGGTCACAATTAGACATGTTCAGAACAGCCATGCATATACAGAACATGCTATACTACTCCCCCTTTATGACAGAAAAAGCCAAAGATCAAACCTCATCAGAAGGAGACACCTTGGCTTGAAGTTCATCAATCCTGTCTTGAAGAAAAATCCTCTGAGCTTGAAGAAGAACCCTCTGACTCTCAAGCATAACGAGCTGATCATCAACAGCTCTGACAGCCCTCTGAAACACCAACATGTCATCCTGGAGGTCTTGAACAGAAGCTTGTGGAGGAGAAGTCCTTTTCTTAGCTGATTTATATACAGATGGAGAAGGAGAGGACGGCATAGAGGACCCAGAAGTAAGGACAGTCAGATCATCAATTTTGCTGGCAATAGACTTGGATGTGAAGCTTATCAAGTCACAGGATACTGGAAGCTCAGTAGATGCTGGAACAATTCCTTGTGAGAAGAGAATCATAGAAATTAGAGATGCATGCGGCAGAGCCGTATGAGGAGCTGATGATTCTGATAAAGATAGGATGGAATCAAAGATAAGGCGACCCAAGTTGAAAGACTTCTTAGTCCCAGCAGCAAATAGCAATTTGCACATAGACTTCGTAACAATAGACATGTTGGAAGTAGGCAACCAGTTACGAGTAGCAATGCGATATAGCATATAGAACTTAGCTGTCAGTGCAGACGAAGGGAAAGAAATAGATTTAGGCCAACATGAAAATTGCCCACCAGTGACAGTCTGGATGAACAAGTCAAAGTCGTCACCAACAGAAGCACCATAAGAAGGAAGACAATGACCACACGGCCATTTGAGCAGATTGTTTATGATATCAGGGGTGAATGGAATAATTTTCCCACGAACAAAAGTTTTAAAACCCCATTTAGAAGAAGAATCAGCAGTAGATTTGAATAGGTTGCAATAAAACTCTCGAACCATAACTGGATAATAGGTCTTAAAACAACTGGCTGCTTGAAACAAGTCAATATCCTTGAGAAATGCAAGAAAGTAGGTATGTTTGAAAGAAGAGACAACAATTGACTTTTCTCCAAAAATGGATCTATCAGAGTAAGCTACCCATCTATCATTGCAAGACTTATCAAAAAATTGAATAGAAATAGCTTTAAAGGCAAGACCACCAGACCTTCTTGATAACTTTGGAGACTTAGAGGGAGAGTCCCTGTAGGATGTGGAAGATACTTTGCACTTGAGAGACCCAGATCTAGTCTTGCGAGGATGAATAACAAAAGGATCCGCACTGGGATCAACAGACACCTTGGGAGCTTCTTCATGACCACAATCATCATATCTGACATAAGATTCAACATTAGGCAAAGGTGTAACATTTTCACCTAAAGAGATGACCTGTTCTGTAGGATCAGAACTCTCTTCAGCTGGTGTGGAGGGATTCAGAACTGGAGGAGGATTAACATCAGCTGTAGGAGCATTAGTGGAAAGATCTTTGTCAACCTCAACCGTCTCATTTTCAGAAACCAACTTATTAGCCTTCTCATTCATTGAGTGACAAACATTATGGACAGCAGCATGAGAATCCGAAACACCAGCATTAGCCGTATCAGAAGTGTCTTGGTACGAAGACCCTTCACCATTCTTCAGACCATCATCAGCAGCTGACGACGACACTGAGTCAGATTCATCCAAAACAACAATCTCAGAGAGTTTAACAGATGGCTCAGGGGGATTCCAAGATTTCAGAACAATCAAATCATCAAAGGGCACCCTCACACTTAGCAACTTCCCTTCCAGATCTTCAAGATGTACAGGACCAAAACGAGTATTGGATAGATCCATCCAAGAAATGTCCAACTTGCGATCAGTTCGTCGAAGACACCAAAACCAGTCTTCCACAGTGACAGGAGGAGGAAGTGATTCATCTTCTTCGGAGAACGGCATTTGAGAGGAAAAACGAGAGCAAGAATCAACAGAGATTGGGGAAAAAGGTACCATAGCCAAATTCAAGTCAGCTCCAGAATGCATGTGGTCAGAAGACAATGTAGATGGTGAAGAAGACAAGATTCCAGCGGACGAGGCCCTAGAAGATCGTGGAACACCACCTTTCTGTTTGAAAGGAGAGAAAGCAGAAGACGGAGGATTCTGGCGAGATGATGCAGCTTGGCGAGCAGACCGACGAGGATTCGTAGAGGATCTTTCATTTTGAGATCGGCCCATCACAGAAACAGCAAGGATTTCTTGGACAATGAACCAAGAACCAAGAACCCTAGAAATGCACAGACCCTCCTTAACGAAAATCTTCTTGAAGAATTCTAAGGAGGTGAAGAGAGCTCCGAAAACCAATAAAGGGAAATAAATGCAGAGGTAATAACGCACAGACAGAAAAGACAAAAGTACCCAGAGCACTTTTAAGAGTTACAACATAATGTTCAACATTATGTTTAACATTATGTGCAACAATGAGTTCAACATTCAGATACGACACAGCCCAAGAGCTTGTCGTAACTCTTCAAATCTGTTAGAATCCAAGGGTTTAGTAAAAATATCAGCCAACTGACTGGTAGTATCGATATACTCCAAAATGAGAATCTTCTTTTCAACTAGCTCACGGATGAAATGATGCCGAATGTCAATGTGTTTAGTCCTTGAATGTTGAACAGGATTCTTTGAAATGTTTATCGCACTTTGGTTGTCACATAGAACAGTCAAAATATCTTGATCAACACCATAGTCTGTCAACATTTGTTTCATCCACAGGAGTTGAGTACAACAACTCCCTGCCGCAATGTATTCTGCCTCAGCTGTTGACATCGAAATCGAATTTTGCTTTTTACTGTACCAAGAGACTAGATTATTTCCAACATAAAAGCATCCTCCGGTGGTACTCTTCCTGTCATCAGCATTACCTGCCCAGTCTGCATCACTATATCCTGACAGGAGAGTGTTGGTATCTTTGGAGTACCAGATCCCATAGTCAGCTGTTCCACTTATGTATCTGATTATACGTTTAACAGCCGTGATGTGTGATTCCTTAGGACATGCCTGATAACGAGCACACACTCCAACACTGAAACAGATATCAGGTCTACTTGCTGTCAAGTACAACAAGCTACCTATCATGCTCCTGTACAAGGTAACCTCTACTTTTTTTCCACCATCATCTTTAGAGAGCTTCTCTGTAGAACCCATAGGAGTGCGAACTTGACGAGCTTTCTCAAGACCGAATCTTTTGACTAGATTCTTAGCATATTTACTCTGAGATATGAACAGCCCATCAATAGCCTGTTTAACTTGGAGACCAAGAAACATATGTAACTCACCAACCATACTCATTTCAAATTCTTTTTGCATAAGATCTATAAACTCACTTACTAGTTGAGAGGACGTAGAACCAAACACTATGTCATCAACATAAATCTGAGCAATAATAATAGCAGATCTGGTTCTCTGAACAAATAGCGTCTTGTCACCTCCACCTCGTTCATATCCCTTTTTAAGAAGATATCTAGTCAGACGTTCATACCAAGCTCTAGGAGCTTGCTTGAGTCCATAAAGTGCTTTCTTCAGCCGATAAACATGACCAGGTAAGAAAGGATCTTCAAATCCCTTAGGCTGCTCGACATAGACCTCTTCATTTAAAATCCCATTTAGAAAGGCGCTTTTCACGTCCATTTGATGAAGCTTGAAGTTAAAGCTGCATGCGGCAGCGAGAAGAAGCCTAATAGATTCCAAGCGAGCCACCGGAGCAAAGGTTTCATCAAAATCAACTCCTTCAATTTGTGTGTATCCCTGAGCAACCAGTCGAGCTTTGTTACATGTGACATTTCCTCTTTCGTCTGTTTTATTCTTGAAAATCCACTTGGTGCCTATGACGTTCACCCCTTTCGGTCTCTCAACAAGGCTCCACACGTCATTACGCTGAAATTGATTCAGCTCCTCTTGCATTGCCATCACCCAGCACTCATCCAGTAATGCCTCTTTAACATTCTTGGGTTCAAGACTAGACAAAAAACAAGTATAACCAATAAGATCACGATAATTTACCTGACTGGTGCCTCTGGTGCGAAGGCCATCTTCAACATTTCCAATGACAAGCTCTGGAGGATGATTTCGAATGACTTTAGTTATTCCACGTGAGGGATGAGCTTCATTCTCATCAGATAGCGATTCTTCAACAGAAGCCGTTCCATGAGAGACACCATTCTGACCAGTGTTCTCAGATGTTGAATCAAATGTTGTAACATTTTGTTCAACATTTTGTTCAACATTTTCATCGTCCTCATTAATCTCTTCTTGCGGCCCAGCCCATATATCACCTTGCTCGAAGTCATCCACAACGACATTGATGGACTCCATCAAGACATTAGTACGATGGTTTAGTACACGGAAAGCACGACTCGTAGTAGAATATCCGAGAAATGTCCCTTCATCACTCTTAGCATCGAATTTTCCTTTAGAGGTCCGATCCTGCAAGATGTAACATTTGCTACCAAAGACATGAAAATAAGAGACATTTGGTTTCCTACCTCTCCAGATCTCGTAGGGAGTTTTATCCGTTCTGGGTCTCAGATATACCCTATTTATGGTGTAGCAGGCAGTATTGATTGCTTCGGCCCACCATTTTGTACTGATTCTTCTGGCATTTAACATCACGCGAGCCATCTCCTGTAGAGTCCGATTCTTTCTCTCAACAATACCATTCTATTGAGGAGTCTTAGGTGCAGAAAACTCATGTCGTATTCCCTCTGCCTCACAGAAATCAGCAAACAAGTAGTTTTCAAACTCCTTACCATGATCACTGCGAATACGTATGATCTTTCCAATAGTAGCTCCCCTCTCTGTCTGAAGACGAACGCAAAGCTTCTTGAAGGCATTGAATGCTTCTGACTTTTATTTGAGAAAATCTACCCACGTGAAACGAGAAAAGTCATCAACACAAACAAAAATGTATTTCTTACCTCCCATGCTGACTTCTGTTGTGGGTCCTATCAGATCCATGTGCAGTAACTCCATATTCTTCGTGGTGGTGATGATCTGAAGTTGTTTGTGATTGGTTCTCTTCTGTTTTCCTAGCTGACAAGAACCACAGACCCCTTCAATTTTCTTGGAAAGAGCAGGTATTCCACGAACGGCTCCAACTTTGGTAATTTCAATCAAAGTCTTGTAGTTCACATGACCAAGTTTTTGGTGCCATTGTTCGGCAACATCAACACTGGCTGTGAAACATCTATTTGCTTCTTGCAGAAGATAACAATTGTCAGCCGATCGTTTTCCAGTAAGAATGTTGTTCCCAGCTTTGTTTAGCACAACACACTTATCCTTAGTAAACTGAACAAACAGTCCTTGATCACACAATTGGCTTATACTAATCAAGTTAGCCTTTAAGTCTTGGACATGCATGACATCCTTCAGAATAACGGACTCAGTCATCTTCAGCTCTCCCTTCCCAATGACTTTGCTTCTCTGGCCGTCACCAAAAGTAACGTGACCTTTATTTCCTGTAGTGTATTCTGATAAGAGACCCCGGTTTCCTGTCATATGCCGAGAACAGCCGCTGTCGAAATACCATGTATTTTCCGAAAAAGCACTCATAGACGTGTAAGCAACTAGGCTGTGAACTCTTGTCTTTCTTATCCATCTCTTAACGATCCTTTTTCCTGAATGTCCCTCGTTTCTTCCTTCATGTTGATGTCTCATCCTTCTGAAACAACTGCTCTCAGTGTGACCTCTGCATTGACAGTAATTACAAATCAAGGGTCTGAAAGTAGTGTTCTTTTTGTGTACACCTTTTTAAATCCCTTGCTTGAACTGTTTGTTAATCATCTGATTTCTGTCAGGTTGATAATGAACTTCCTTGCTTATCTGAAGATAACCTCCTCTATTGACCCCTACTCCCGTACGATCTCCGGAGACTTTCCCCATGCTTAGAATATCATCAAGCTTGGTTTTGCCAGTGTTCCATTTGTTAAGAACACTTTCTGCCTTTTCAATTCTAAGAAGAGTTCTCCTGAGTTGACCTTCCAGATTTCTGAAATCTTGCTTGAACTTGCCTAGTTGAGTTACAGCCTCTTCTCTTTCACCTTTTAGTCTAGTGTTCTCACGCTTCAAGAGTTTGTTTATCTCACAGATCTTTAACCAATTAACAAACATGGTTTGATATGCGGACCGAATATCAACTTCGTCAACTTCCTTTTCATCACCCATATCAGATACAGAATCACTGTCAGATGTTGCACTAAATGTTATAACATTTTTCTTGACATTCTTATCTTTTTCTTTCAGCATGGTGCAAACAGAGCCCACACTATGTCCAACACTGCTAGTTGTGTCATCAGTACACTGATCACTCATGATGGTCATCAAAGCAACATAGTTGCTGACAATGTCCTCGTCACCAGTGTATTCTTCAGACTCATCATCACTCCAAGAGCTTGCTAGAGATTTTCCTTTTTGTTTCTTTATGGTGTTAGCACATTCTGCCTGTATATGTCCAAAACCTTCACATTCTCTGCATTGAATTCCCTTGCCTCTACCCTTTGTATCAGACTTATGTATGGGTCGATTGTTTCCTCTAACAGCAGGAGAGATATTTGTACGAGCTTCTTTGTTGATGTTTCTGAAATTTTGACCTCTACTTCCTATTTTCCTCATCATTTTACTAAAGTTCTTGGTTAGAAGTGCTATGTCATCTTCAATCTCAGTACCATCTCCTTCATGCGAAGCATCAGCAGTTTCTACTTTTAGAGCCACTCCTTTCTCCCTTTTATTTTGTTTCAAGTTCATCTCAAAAGTTTGAAGAGATCCCATCAATTCATCCAATCTCATATTAGAAGTATTCCTAACTTCTTCTATAGCAGCTATTTTGGCCGAAAATTTTTCAGGTAGAGATCTAAGGGTTTTCTCAACTAATTTCTTTTGGGAGTACTTCTTTCCTAATTGAAAAGCTTGATTAGCTATGTCACGAAGTCTTCCATTGAATTCAGCCACAGATTCGTCATCATTCATCCTGAGGTTTTCAAACTGAGAAGCCAAAATTTGAAGTTTAGATGCTCTTACAGTGCTTGTCCCTTCATGAATGTTTTGAAGGATATCCCATGCTTCTTTAGCAACCTCGCAGGTAGAGATCAACTTGAACTGTTCTTTATCAACATCAGTGAAAATTGCATTCAAGGCTTTAGAATTTCCCAGAGCCGCACGTTCTTCTTCGATACTCCAATCTAGGGCAGGCTTGAGAGATTCATTTCCCTTCTTGTCGTCAACGGTAGGAGGAGTCCAGCCCTCAACAGTGGCCACCCATGCCTTCTCATCAAGAGATTTGATAAACGCGTGCATCCGAGACTTCCAATACGTGTAATTGGTTCCAGTAAGAAGCGGAGGCCGAGTCACGGAAGCTCCTTCCTTAGTGTTCTTGATTGACGTACTAAGACAGCAGAATCACACCCTCTTTGACAAGCAAAGAATGCGGATGACCTGCTCTGATACCAATTGAAATAAGTACGCAATTCTAATTAGAGAACACATAGAAATAATGACAATCAACACATCACCACACACGGTCGTTGGTAACGCAGTTCGGTGCGAACACCTACATCTGCGGGGCCCCGCCCAGAAAATCAAATTACTCCATTATATAGTATGTAAAATACAGACATTAAGACTGAAAGATATTAGAGGAAAAATACACTCCCCCTCAATACATACTGCACGAGTTAATCGCAATCAACTCCTTGGAGTAATTTGCGCAAGCTCCCCTTGCGAGCAAGATCCCCTTGCAGTACTCACCAAGATCAACTCCCTTGATCCTCTACGTTGTAGATGTGAGCCTCCTCCCGGAGCTTTTCAGATCGCCTTTTCCCAAAGCCGATCAACGCTATATCAAAAAGCGATAATACTGCACCTCGACTTGCCACTTTTTAGAGACCCTCTTCAAGATAGTTAAACTGTTAAAAACAGCAAGAGCACAGGTAAAAACCGCTGAGGATTTTCTCAACCAATTCAAGAGAAACTTCGGCAGCCAAGAGGTCTTGAAACCAAACAGAACAATCTCAACAACTCAACACTCGGTTACAGCATCTATAACCGACGGGATCTGCAAAACCCTTAAACCAAGAGTGAACCGAAGATCTGCATCCGATCAATAGATAAGAGAGAATTTCCAATAGCACCAAATGAATAACTGCAAGCCCTTTAGTTATAATAAGAAATCTTTGATGATAAGGGCAGGTGACGAAGAACAAAACGTTGAACAAACACGTTCAACATTTTACATAACATAATGTTTAACATTCCACCACGTTCAACATTGTACTTAACATAATGTTTAACATTCCACCAGAGCCGTTGTGCCACAATAGACAAATAAAATACTTAACAATCTCCCCCTTTGGCTTTTAGTGGCACAATCAAACAGAAAGTGATCCGATATCATCAAAGAAAAGAAACAGGCTGAAGAAATGCTCTTGAATAGAAGCCATACCAGTCAGAAGACAACAACAAACCAAAACAGCCCCAAGACATGATATTTAGGTCACAATTAGACATGTTCAGAACAGCCATGCATATACAGAACATGCTATACTACACCCCCTTTGTGACAGAAAAAGCCAAAGATCAAACCTCATCAGAAGGAGACACGTTGGCTTGAAGTTCATCAATCCTGTCTTGAAGAAAAATCCTCTGAACTTGAAGAAGAACCCTCTGACTCTCAAGCATAACGAGCCGATCATCAACAGCTCTGACAGCCCTCTGAAACACCAACATGTCATCCTGGAGGTCTTGAACAGAAGCTTGTGGAGGAGAAGTCCTTTTCTTAGCTGATTTAGATACAGATGGAGAAGGAGAGGACGGCATAGAGGACCCAGAAGTAAGGACAGTCAGATCATCAATTTTGCTGGCAATAGACTTGGATGTGAAGCTTATCAAGTCACAGGATACTGGAAGCTCAGTAGATGCTGGAACAATTCCTTGTGAGAAGAGAATCATAGAAATTAGAGATGCATGCGGCAGAGCCGTATGAGGAGCTGATGATTCTGATAAAGATAGGATGGAATCAAAGATAAGGCGACCCAAGTTGAAAGACTTCTTAGTCCCAGCAGCAAATAGCAATTTGCACATAGACTTCGTAACAATAGACATGTTGGAAGTAGGCAACCAGTTACGAGTAGCAATGCGATATAGCATATAGAACTTAGCTGTCAGTGCAGACGAAGGGAAAGAAACAGATTTAGGCCAACATGAAAATTGCCCACCAGTGACAGTCTGGATGAACAAGTCAAAGTCGTCACCAACAGAAGCACCATAAGAAGGAAGACAATGACCACACGGCCATTTGAGCAGATTGTTTATGATATCAGGGGTGAATGGAATAATTTTCCCACGAACAAAAGTTTTAAAAGCTCATTTAGAAGAAGAATCAGCAGTAGATTTGAATAGGTTGCAATAAAACTCTCGAACCATAACCGGATAATAGGTCTTAAAACAACTGGCTGCTTGAAACAAGTCAATATCCTTGAGAAATGCAAGAAAGTAGGTATGTTTGAAAGAAGAGACAGCAATTGACTTTTCTCCAAAAATGGATCTATCAGAGTAAGCTACCCATCTATCATTGCAAGACTTATCAAAACATTGAATAGAAATAGCTTTAGAGGCAAGACCACCAGACCTTCTTGATAACTTTGGAGACTTAGAGGGAGAGTCCCTGCAGGATGTGGAAGATACTTTGCGCTTGAGAGACCCAGATCTAGTCTTGCGAGGATGAATAACAAAAGGATCTGCACTGGGATCAACAGACACCTTGGGAGCTTCTTCATGACCACAATCATCAGATCTGACATAAGATTCAACATTAGGCAAAGGTGTAACATTTTCACCTAAAGAGATGACCTGTTCTGTAGGATCAGAACTCTCTTCAGCTGGTGTGGAGGGATTCAGAACTGGAGGAGGATTAACATCAGCTGTAGGAGCATTAGTGGAAAGATCTTTGTCAACCTCAACCGTCTCATTTTCAGAAACCAACTTATTAGCCTTCTCATTCATTGAGTGACAAACATTATGGACAGCAGCATGAGAATCCGAAACACCAGCATTAGCCGTATCAGAAGTGTCTTGGTACGAAGACCCTTCACCATTCTTCAGACCATCATCAGCAGCTGACGACGACACTGAGTCAGATTCATCCAAAACAACAATCTCAGAGAGTTTAACAGATGGCTCAGGGGGATTCCAAGATTTCAGAACAATCAAATCATCAAAGGGCACCCTCACACTTAGCAACTTCCCTTCCAGATCTTCAAGATGTACAGGACCAAAACGAGTATTGGATAGATCCATCCAAGAAATGTCCAACTTGCGATCAGTTCGTCGAAGACACCAAAACCAGTCTTCCACAGTGACAGGAGGAGGAAGTGATTCATCTTCTTCGGAGAACGGCATTTGAGAGGAAAAACGAGAGCAAGAATCAACAGAGATTGGGGAAAAAGGTACCATAGCCAAATTCAAGTCAGCTCCAGAATGCATGTGGTCAGAAGACAATGTAGATGGTGGAGAAGACAAGATTCCAGCGGACGAGGCCCTAGAAGATCGTGGAACACCACCTTTCTGTTTGAAAGGAGAGAAAGCAGAAGACGGAGGATTCTGGCGAGATGATGCAGCTTGGCGAGCAGACCGACGAGGATTCGTAGAGGATCTTTCATTTTGAGATCGGCCCATCACAGAAACAGCAAGGATTTCTTGGACAATGAACCAAGAACCAAGAACCCTAGAAATGCACAGACCCTCCTTAACGAAAATCTTCTTGAAGAATTCTAAGGAGGTGAAGAGAGCTCCGAAAACCAATAAAGGGAAATAAATGCAGAGGTAATAACGCACAGACAGAAAAGACAAAAGTACCCAGAGCACTTTTAAGAGTTACAACATAATGTTCAACATTATGTTTAACATTATGTGCAACAATGAGTTCAACATTCAGATACGACACAGCCCAAGAGCTTGTCGTAACTCTTCAAATCTGTTAGAATCCAAGGGTTTAGTAAAAATATCAGCCAACTGACTGGTAGTATCGATATACTCCAAAATGAGAATCTTCTTTTCAACTAGCTCACGGATGAAATGATGCCGAATGTCAATGTGTTTAGTCCTTGAATGTTGAACAGGATTCTTTGAAATGTTTATCGCACTTTGGTTGTCACATAGAACAGTCAAAATATCTTGATCAACACCATAGTCTGTCAACATTTGTTTCATCCACAGGAGTTGAGTACAACAACTCCCTGCCGCAATGTATTCTGCCTCAGCTGTTGACATCGAAATCGAATTTTGCTTTTTACTGTACCAAGAGACTAGATTATTTCCAACATAAAAGCATCCTCCGGTGGTACTCTTCCTGTCATCAGCATTACCTGCCCAGTCTGCATCACTATATCCTGACAGGAGAGTGTTGGTATCTTTGGAGTACCAGATCCCATAGTCAGCTGTTCCACTTATGTATCTGATTATACGTTTAACAGCCGTGATGTGTGATTCCTTAGGACATGCCTGATAACGAGCACACACTCCAACACTGAAACAGATATCAGGTCTACTTGCTGTCAAGTACAACAAGCTACCTATCATGCTCCTGTACAAGGTAACCTCTACTTTTTTTCCACCATCATCTTTAGAGAGCTTCTCTGTAGAACCCATAGGAGTGCGAACTTGACGAGCTTTCTCAAGACCGAATCTTTTGACTAGATTCTTAGCATATTTACTCTGAGATATGAACAGCCCATCAATAGCCTGTTTAACTTGGAGACCAAGAAACATATGTAACTCACCAACCATACTCATTTCAAATTCTTTTTGCATAAGATCTATAAACTCACTTACTAGTTGAGAGGACGTAGAACCAAACACTATGTCATCAACATAAATCTGAGCAATAATAATAGCAGATCTGGTTCTCTGAACAAATAGCGTCTTGTCACCTCCACCTCGTTCATATCCCTTTTTAAGAAGATATCTAGTCAGACGTTCATACCAAGCTCTAGGAGCTTGCTTGAGTCCATAAAGTGCTTTCTTCAGCCGATAAACATGACCAGGTAAGAAAGGATCTTCAAATCCCTTAGGCTGCTCGACATAGACCTCTTCATTTAAAATCCCATTTAGAAAGGCGCTTTTCACGTCCATTTGATGAAGCTTGAAGTTAAAGCTGCATGCGGCAGCGAGAAGAAGCCTAATAGATTCCAAGCGAGCCACCGGAGCAAAGGTTTCATCAAAATCAACTCCTTCAATTTGTGTGTATCCCTGAGCAACCAGTCGAGCTTTGTTACATGTGACATTTCCTCTTTCGTCTGTTTTATTCTTGAAAATCCACTTGGTGCCTATGACGTTCACCCCTTTCGGTCTCTCAACAAGGCTCCACACGTCATTACGCTGAAATTGATTCAGCTCCTCTTGCATTGCCATCACCCAGCACTCATCCAGTAATGCCTCTTTAACATTCTTGGGTTCAAGACTAGACAAAAAACAAGTATAACCAACAAGATCACGATAATTTACCTGACTGGTGCCTCTGGTGCGAAGGCCATCTTCAACATTTCCAATGACAAGCTCTGGAGGATGATTTCGAATGACTTTAGTTATTCCGCGTGAGGGATGAGCTTCATTCTCATCAGATAGCGATTCTTCAACAGAAGCCGTTCCATGAGAGACACCATTCTGACCAGTGTTCTCAGATGTTGAATCAAATGTTGTAACATTTTGTTCAACATTTTGTTCAACATTTTCATCGTCCTCATTAATCTCTTCTTGCGGCCCAGCCCATATATCACCTTGTTCGAAGTCATCCACAACGACATTGATGGACTCCATCAAGACATCAGTACGATGGTTTAGTACACGGAAAGCACGACTCGTAGTAGAATATCCGAGAAATGTCCCTTCATCACTCTTAGCATCGAATTTTCCTTTAGAGGTCCGATCCTGCAAGATGTAACATTTGCTACCAAAGACATGAAAATAAGAGACATTTGGTTTCCTACCTCTCCAGATCTCGTAGGGAGTTTTATCCGTTCTGGGTCTCAGATATACCCTATTTATGGTGTAGCAGGCAGTATTGATTGCTTCGGCCCACCATTTTGTACTGATTCTTCTGGCATTTAACATTACGCGAGCCATCTCCTGTAGAGTCCGATTCTTTCTCTCAACAATACCATTCTATTGAGGAGTCTTAGGTGCAGAAAACTCATGTCGTATTCCCTCTGCCTCACAGAAATCAGCAAACAAGTGGTTTTCAAACTCCTTACCATGATCACTGCGAATACGTATGATCATTCCAATAGTAGCTCCCCTCTCTGTCTGAAGACGAACGCAAAGCTTCTTGAAGGCATTGAATGCTTCTGACTTTTATTTGAGAAAATCTACCCACGTGAAACGAGAAAAGTCATCAACACAAACAAAAATGTATTTCTTACCTCCCATGCTGACTTCCGTTGTGGGTCCTATCAGATCCATGTGCAGTAACTCCATATTCTTCGTGGTGGTGATGATCTGAAGTTGTTTGTGATTGGTTTTCTTCTGTTTTCCTAGCTGACAAGAACCACAGACCCCTTCAATTTTCTTGGAAAGAGCAGGTATTCCACGAACGGCTCTAACTTTGGTAATTTCAATCAAAGTCTTGTAGTTCACATGACCAAGTTTTTGGTGCCATTGTTCGGCAACATCAACACTGGCTGTGAAACATCTATTTGCTTCTTGCAGAAGATAACAATTGTCAGCCGATCGTTTTCCAGTAAGAATGTTGTTCCCAGCTTTGTTTAGCACAACACACTTATCCTTAGTAAACTGAACAAACAGTCCTTGATCACACAATTGGCTTATACTAATCAAGTTAGCCTTTAAGTCTTGGACATGCATGACATCCTTCAGAATAACGGACTCAGTCATCTTCAGCTCTCCCTTCCCAATGACTTTGCTTCTCTGGCCGTCACCAAAAGTAACGTGACCTTTATTTCCTGTAGTGTATTCTGATAAGAGACCCCGGTTTCCTGTCATATGCCGAGAACAGCCGCTGTCGAAATACCATGTATTTTCCGAAAAAGCACTCATAGACGTGTAAGCAACTAGGCTGTGAACTCTTGTCTTTCTTATCCATCTCTTAACGATCCTTTTTCCTGAATGTCCCTCGTTTCTTCCTTCATGTTGATGTCTCATCCTTCTGAAACAACTGCTCTCAGTGTGACCTCTGCATTGACAGTAATTACAAATCAAGGGTCTGAAAGTAGTGTTCTTTTTGTGTACACCTTTTTAAATCCCTTGCTTGAACTGTTTGTTAATCATCTGATTTTTGTCAGGTTGATAATGAACTTCCTTGCTTATCTGAAGATAACCTCCTCTATTGACCCCTACTCCCGTACGATCTCCGGAGACTTTCCCCATGCTTAGAATATCGTCAAGCTTGGTTTTGCCAGTGTTCCATTTGTTAAGAACACTTTCTGCCTTTTCAGCTCTAAGAAGAGTTCTCCTGAGTTGACCTTCCAGATTTCTGAAATCTTGCTTGAACTTGCCTAGTTGAGTTATAGCCTCTTCTCTTTCACCTTTTAGTCTAGTGTTCTCACGCTTCAAGAGTTTGTTTATCTCACAGATCTTTAACCAATTAACAAACATGGTTTGATATGCGGACCGAATATCAACTTCGTCAACTTCCTT
This sequence comes from Scilla litardierei, assembly GCA_030789695.1. Lineage (NCBI taxonomy): Eukaryota > Viridiplantae > Streptophyta > Magnoliopsida > Asparagales > Asparagaceae > Scilla > Scilla litardierei. Next base: position 178,770,647 of record CM061141.1, on the reverse strand, counting down.
TTCATCACCCATATCAGATACAGAATCACTGTCAGATGTTGCACTAAATGTTATAACATTTTTGTTGACATTCTTAACTTTTTCTTTCAGCATGGTGCAAACAGAGCCCACACTATGTCCAACACTGCTAGTTGTGTCATCAGTACACTGATCACTCATGATGGTCATCAAAGCAACATAGTTGCTGACAATGTCCTCGTCACCAGTGTATTCTTCAGACTCATCATCACTCCAAGAGCTTGCTAGAGATTTTCCTTTTTGTTTCTTTATGGTGTTAGCACATTCTGCCTGTATATGTCCAAAACCTTCACATTCTCTGCATTGAATTCCCTTGCCTCTACCCTTTGTATCAGACTTATGTATGGGTCGATTGTTTCCTCTAACAGCAGGAGAGATATTTGTACGAGCTTCTTTGTTGATGTTTCTAAAATTTTGACCTCTACTTCCTATTTTCCTCATCATTTTACTAAAGTTCTTGGTTAGAAGTGCTATGTCATCTTCAATCTCAGTACCATCTCCTTCATGCGAAGCATCAGCAGTTTCTACTTTTAGAGCCACTCCTTTCTCCCTTTTATTTTGTTTCAAGTTCATCTCAAAAGTTTGAAGAGATCCCATCAATTCATCCAATCTCATATTAGAAGTATTCCTAACTTCTTCTATAGCAGCTATTTTGGCCGAAAATTTTTCAGGTAGAGATCTAAGGGTTTTCTCAACTAATTTCTTTTGGGAGTACTTCTTTCCTAATTGAAAAGCTTGATTAGCTATGTCACGAAGTCTTCCATTGAATTCAGCCACAGATTCGTCATCATTCATCCTGAGGTTTTCAAACTGAGAAGCCAAAATTTGAAGTTTAGATGCTGTTACAGTGCTTGTCCCTTCATGAATGTTTTGAAGGATATCCCATGCTTCTTTAGCAACCTCGCAGGTAGAGATCAACTTGAACTGTTCTTCATCAACAGCGGTGAAAATTGCATTCATGGCTTTAGAATTTCCCAGAGCCGCACGTTCTTCTTCGATACTCCAATCTAGGGCAGGCTTGAGAGATTCATTTCCCTTCTTGTCGTCAACGGTAGGAGGAGTCCAGCCCTCAACAATGGCCACCCATGCCTTCTCATCAAGAGATTTGATAAACGCGTGCATCCGAGACTTCCAATACGTGTAATTGGTTCCAGTAAGAAGCGGAGGCCGAGTCACGGAAGCTCCTTCCTTATTGTTCTTGATTGACGTACTAAGACAGCAGAATCACACCCTCTTTGACAAGCAAAGAATGCGGATGACCTGCTCTGATACCAATTGAAATAAGTACGCAATTCTAATTAGAGAACACATAGAAATAATGACAATCAACACATCACCACACACGGTCGTTGGTAACGCAGTTCGGTGCGAACACCTACATCTGCGGGGCCCCGCCCAGAAAATCAAATTACTCCATTATATAGTATGTAAAATACAGACATCAAGACTGAAAGATATTAGAGGAAAAATACACTCCCCCTCAATACATACTGCACGAGTTGATCGTAATCAACTCCTTGGAGTAATTTGCGCAAGCTCCCCTTGCGAGCAAGATCCCCTTGCAGTACTCACCAAGATCAACTCCCTTGATCCTCTACTTTGTAGATGTGAGCCTCCTCCCGGAGCTTTTCAGATCGCCTTTTCCCAAAGCCGATCAACGCTTTATCAAAAAGCGATAATACTGCACCTCGACTTGCCACTTTTTAGAGACCCTCTTCAAGATAGTTAAACTGTTAAAAACAGCAAGAGCACTGGTAAAAACCGCTGAGGATTTTCTCAACCAATTCAAGAGAAACTTCCGCAGCCAAGAGGTCTTGAAACCAAACAGAACAATCTCAACAACTCAACACTCGGTTACAACATCTATAACCGACGGGATCTGCAAAACCCTTAAACCAAGAGTGAACCGAAGATCTGCATCCGATCAATAGATACGAGAGAATTTCCAATAGCACCAAATGAATAACTGCAAGCCCTTTAGCTATAATAAGAAATCTTTGATGATAAGGGCAGGTGACGAAGAACAAAACGTTGAACAAACACGTTCAACATTTTACATAACATAATGTTTAACATTCCACCACGTTCAACATTGTACTTAACATAATGTTTAACATTCCACCAGAGCCGTTGTGCCACAATAGACAAATAAAATACTTAACACCCTAATATTTAACGACCATCAATAATTAAAGCGTAATAATTGTTATTTAGTTCGTCCCAAAAATTTTTGTTCCTTCCCAAGATTTAGTTCCCTTCAAATTCAATTCCCCCAAAATTTAGTTTACATCGGGAAATTATTTCAAGATTTTTTTGTGATTTCTCAACAATTTATCAGTGTTCACCCTGTATGTTTTAGTATAAATTTTTTTCATATCACTGTAATGTTCATCATGCTTGTCGTCCAATGTTCAAGATGGATCCCTATACCAACAGGATCATATGTGTCACTTTGGCCAATTCTGCAACGGATTGGATCAATGCGCTTGTGTTGGAATTTATGTCAGGTTATTAAATGACTGTAAGAATGCGTATAAACAATGCGGAGCTTTGAGAGAATTTCTATCTGAAGACCGATATACACTACAATCAGCTTAACAAACCGTAGAGCAAAAACAATTTTTTCAGTCAAAAATCAAAAGCCAACCCAACAGAGCCATAAAGCTCAACAATTCATTTAGTGGATTTAGAGAAGAAAGTATACACACCAAAAGAGATCGATCCCCACTAACGCCGCTAAGATTGTGCTTCCCTATGAGAATAGCATTTAACACATTGTCTTCAAGAAAAGCAAACACATTGTCTTCAAGAAAAGCAATCGTCAAGAATAAAAAGCACTTGAATCAATGAATAACATTTGATGCCATGTTAGAATCACAAAGTATAGATAGGTACTGAACTTCAAGACATGGATCTGCTCTTTGTTGGCATCAGAATTGAAACCAACCCTTCAATCAATCTCTCTTTTTGTTGGCGACTATTTGTTGTCATTCACCTTATTATGGCCCGATGAGTATAGCATTTAACTTCTTTTGGTAGTGCCCATTATTTGTATATCATCCTTACCCACCTCAAAGATCAAGTAGATTGGAAAAAGTTTGAATATTTAGAATGCAAACACGAAAAGGAGCAAGTCCCAACAAACAAAATTTTGGTGCAACCTGTAGTCTGATATGCACAAATATAGCAACCTAATATGCTAAACATATATAAGTTTTTTTTCTTATGTCTAATTCAATATTCATTTGAACTCACCAAAATCTAAGCTATTGTTTGAATTTACATCTAATCCTGAAATGAACAGAATATAGCATCATGAAATGCACCAAAATCTAAGCTGTTGTTTGAAATTTGCATATCATGATGAAATTTTCTGTCATAAAATTTTCATTTGAACGCACTAAAATTGTGACCAAAATATAATGGAGGATGATAAACACGTTGGAATTCAACTTTCATATGTATAAGATGCAAAACTGAATATAGCATGATGCACAAAAGTTCAATTTAGTATATCAGGTTTTTTCTCTTAAGACCAAAACAGAATACATGATGCTATATTATGTGCATATCAGGACACAATTTCCTATATTCTGTGCATACAATTAGAATTCCAACTAATTATCATTAGGTCTAATTCAATTTTGATAGAATATCTCAAATTCCATCAAGTTTTTTTTTCCAAATTTAAATTGCGACAATTTGAAGAATCTAAGCAGTGGAAAGCTTTTAGGATCAACCTAAGGGTAATTAGTTGGTGAGAAAATTGAAATTAACAAAGAAAATTCGTGCACATGAAAGATAGAGATCCCCTAAAGAAACCAAAAATTATACATTAAATAACCACATAACTACACTTTGGAGAAAATACAGATCATGTTAAACAAAAAAATACAAATCACAGAACAACAGTATTCAAAAGTCCAATAACTCAAAAGACATGCCATCTCTATTCATAAAAAATAACTCAAAAGTAGTCAAAAGTCCAACAGCTTAGATTTTTTGCAATGTAAAATGTGTATACTGTTGTATTAAAAAATAACCAAAGGTATAGGCGATGTTAAATGTATATACGTAGTATGACAACAGATTTTTTTCAAATAACTCAAAAGTATTCAATGTTATAACCAAAGGTACATGCCATTGCAAAAATAACCAAAGGTACATGCAATATTTATTGTAAAGTTAAATGTGTTTACACAGTATGCTGACATATTTTTTACAAATAACTCAAAAGTATGCAAAAGTCCAATAGTATTCAACAATATATGAGATGGTTATACTCAAAAATAAATCAAAAGACATGCCATCTCTATCCAAAGATGACTTCTCTGGAAGAGGAGCCTACGGTTGTCGCCGACAACGGTTGTCAGAGGGTGAGTCTGGATGGCCGTTCTTTTTCCTCCCAATCACCCATTACCAAATTGTCCATCTGCTTCCAAACTCCTTCAAAGAAAAATAATTAGTGGTCTCATTAATCATATGAGAAATTACTATAGAACAAAGAGATGAGTTAAATAGTCTGACTTAAGGCTATATGAGAAGCAACGCCAATTGCAACACCTCATAACCTCTCTTACTCACTGCATTCTCTACAAAAAAAGAACAAAAAAATTGGATGAATGAGCCGAACAAAAAATTTGCAAATGAAAGCAAGCCCTTTTGTTTCCTCTTTAATTTCAAAGTAATTCAGATGAGTTAAATAGCCTATCTTGATCAGTTAAATAGTCTACTTAGGGCTGTTTGCGAAGCCACACCACCCCTTCCCTCAATTAACTTATAGTATTACTACATCATCTCTTTGGGCTGCCGTTTGATGTAGAAAATGCTACAACCTCTAATGTCATGAAGCCAACTTGGTTATCTTCAGCTTTAGCCATATTATTCGAAGATTAAAAGACTGAGCACAACACACAGTGATCACTATTGCAGGCATCCTTTTATGAAATTGAAGAGTAACTTGCTATGGTCTTTGCTTTAATTCTAATGTAATTATTGAGAATGCTTACTCTTTATACATTGTAGACCTTCTCAAGCTCAGTCCAGCTAAATCCACGAGTGTATCCAATCTGATCTTACGGCCAACAGCATCCTGAGGGATAAACAACAAAAGCCTCTGTTTAGTATACACAAGATGTCACAACCTAAAACCAGTTGACCTTCGTAACCACTTACCATGAACACATCAAACTCATCCATGCCCTGGAAAGGTGCCAGAGCAAAGAAAAGATTAGAACAAATGACAACATAATTATAAATACAGAAAACAAAGAAAAGAATTGAAGAATGTATCCTGTAAACCAACACAAACAATAATGTGGGCAACATAAATCTAAACTGTAGCTATTTTCTTGAATAGTGTCCTCTGTTTCCAATCAGCATCAATTTTTTATTGCAGAATTATAATTAAAATGAAAACATTTAGCAAGCGTCGGTTGATCCTCATACAATTAATAAAACTTATATTTTGAATTCAAAAGTACCAAGTAAGCATTTGGTTGGATCCAGCATGGATACTATAACAATTCAAAGACCTTCGTTAAAGCTACATAAACAAAAGCGTCTAACAATGCCAAACATGGTACATGATTAAATCCACAAAATTCCCAAGTTTTGCAGGAAAGTACCAAAGTTGAATATTAATAGACATAAACCAACACTAACATTGCTGCTCTAAAAGCAAAAACTGAACAACAACCAATATGTTGGACTAACTTACAGCTGCTCCTGAGCAGAGAGCTAAAACTGTAAATAAAATATCTTAGCATTTCGAAAAAATGATGTACATCACAAACCAAATTTAAGAACTCTTATTACCATTTCTCCTTGAATGCCAAAAAGAAATAAGAAAGTAGTTTAGTCTAATTACCATTATATAGTCATTAATGCACTCAAGAAACATAGAAAGAATAAACTGTAAAATCCCAACCTTAAACGTAGGATAGCAACTGAAAGTAAACTACAATGTAGACTGAGAGAGAAATCACCTTAAAAATATGCTGCCAAAATAACAACGCCAAAACCTCCTTTACTGTATAGCCACTGAAGAATTGAGTACTGCAACAACATGAAAAATATCAATATAACTGATCGGGCTATTTTGACCGGGCCTGAACGGGCCGGGTCTACTATGGCCTTGGGGCCCCGGCCCAAGGATCCTACGGGCGGGCCGCACTTCTCCCCCAATACGAAGGCCCAAAAAGATTACCCACTTTCATAGTGGATGAAATGATGGCCCAACTTAACGGCCATCATTTTAGCCATCATGGCTCGTAAGACATGGCAACCATCTTCATGGCCATAACTTGCCAATGATGGTCCGACTTAAATGGCCATCTAGCCATCAAGGCTTGACTTCATGGCCAGACTTAATGGCCATCACTCCCCCGCCTTCATGGCCCGCCAATTATGGCAATCACTCATGGCCATGACTCCACCTTCATGGCGTCATCAAGTGGGCGCAATTAGAGGGGGTCAACACTTCCCCATTTGCACGACCCCATGAATGGCGGCCATGATGTCACATCATGGCACATTATGAGCATGATTCGCCTATATGAGGAGGGGGCGGGCGTCATTCGAAGGGGGCCGGATCTTCACCACCTACAACGGAGGTACCTCATACTCCCATCTTACACCTTCTTCCACCTTGAATATTTCTCCCCCAAAGCTCGGTCCGAGGACTCGAGTATCGGTCTCTCCGTGAGCCATACTAGATCCCACCGAGCACTTATCAGGCCAGATCTGACTTTGGCATCGGAGGGGCTTCGGTCGGAACCAAGGTCCGACCCCCCTGACGAGCTCTCTCGTCTATTCAGGTCCAGGAGTTCCAGCGACGCCGAGGCTACCCCTCGGCGTCCTTCCAGCCGGAGCCGAGCGCCCTCGTCCCCGACCTCGTTCGTCTCCTCCGTCACGAGGACGTCGCTCTACCGAGGCTACCCCTCGCCGAGCCGACGCGAGGATCCGCGCGCCCCGCCGCGAGCGACTCTGCCTTCAACCGATCCCGGAGGCTGTCATCTCGCCGAGGCTACCCCTCGGCCCGCCAAAGAACGGAGCCGCGCCTTTCCGCTCGAGCGAACGCGCCGTCGGTCGACCCCACCGGTCATCTCCGTCTCGAGCGACAGCCACGACAACTCAGGGGTCCCGCGCGTCCCCTCTTTGACCGCGTTGACCACGCACCTTCCATACTATTAATGTGTTCTGTGAAAAATAGCAGAAACATTTGGCGCCGTCTGTGGGAACCGAGTCGACACCTACGACGTCAACCGCATCGGTAGCGACTCATTCCATGATCTAAAACCCGTCTCCCCGTAAAGACTATATGGGATTCACCCTCCCGCGATCCAAGATTGATGCTGTGGGCGGAGCAGAAGACTAGCGTTGGGCTGGAGAATTCGCACCAGATCGTTTCCCTTTTCCTCTCAAAAGTGAGCAGACTCAACTGAACTCGAGATCGACCGCTCTGCTTCTCTCTTCTTCCTAACATTCGAACTTCAGACTCCCGAAGAAGACCGAGGCCGTGCGACGGCGGGAGCAAGCGTTCTGTCTCAGATAGAACCCGAGCTCGAGCATTAAGCTGGTGCCCTCAATACAAGGTCGAACTTGGTTGACAGGAAGCTTCGATCATCCAGACGCATCAGGGTTCAACCGGATGAACCCATCAATTCTACGAAGCTCTGATCAGAGCCTCTCGGCCTCATACGAGCTTCGCCTCGAATGGGGACTCCGACGAAGCACCGGCGTCCCGGGAGAAGCGTCAACCTTCGGCATCACCGACCGCGCCTCGACAGGGCCCGATCTGGGCCTTCGATCCACATCCATCGCCCTGAGGGAGAAATCGACATTCGACCCGAGGGGACATCAGATCCGACGAGTTGTCTGGCTCAGCACAACTCCTGACAGATATCAGTCCGTCCCCGCCTCGTTCCAACTGAGAACGAGGTGCCCCTTCCATGTTCGATGATGAACGAGCTCCTCTTGCCTCGTTTCGACTGAGATCTACCTACACTCGGATCTAAAGCGAGTTGGGGGAAAGAGCCGGTGCCTATCTCCATCTTCAGCCACTCTTCCCTCGTCTCCCCTCACCGCTGACGGGATTGCCACCCAATCGTCCCGAGCACGGGCGCTAGGTCCGATCTGATCCGCCCCAGCCGATGTGGGCATCCTCCGTTATCACGGCTGCTCGAGCATTTCTTGTGTCTGGATCTCGATGGAATCTCGATCCATCGATCAGGCAGGAGGATGCGCTCTGTCGGACGACAGGCCGGACGTCCGGTGATCTCAGAGCTGCAAGTCTGATGAGGAACTCGAATGGTATGATCATCGCCACCGAACTTCCAATCGTACACTTTCCTCATCAATCGACACCGACTCGTTGCCTCTACCGAAGAACGACGGCAAACAAAAACGGCCTCGTAATCGACCTTCTCAATAGATCTCCCACAGTCGAAACAGGTCGAGTGGAGGCGCCCTAGGCTGACCTGTTGAATTCATCGACCACCGGATTTGGCCGACAATGGATCGGATTCCAACGTCGACATGACAGCTTACCGGCAGATCTTTGCCCAGTTCGGGGTTGCAAGGGGGCATGGGTTCTTCCCGCTGTCGAGTTCGGGGTCAGATCCGGTGGCGATGACGAGAATCAACTCGAGCGAGGTAAAGGGCAAGGGTCTGATCCCGAGCGATACGTCGAACATTGCTCCTCTTCCGACCTTGATCCCTTCGTCCGTTTTTCCTCCATCTCCATGAAAGGGGAGAGCCGAATCTGAGCCCGCCTCTCCTCAAAGAAGCCGAACGTCGCTCCGACATCTGCACCTCAACATGCATCCTAATGTTCGTGACCGTCTCATCGCCAAAAGGAGGCTGACCAGTCCAGGCCGAGGCCGAGGCTGACTAGTTCAGGCCGAGGCCGAGGCCGACCCCAGAGGAGGCCGACCAGTCCAGGCCGAGGCCGACCCCAAACGAGGCCGACCAGTTCAGGCCGAGGCCGAGGCTTACCAGTTCAGGCCGAGGCCGAGGCCGACCTCAGAGGAGGCCGACCAGTCCAGGCCGAGGTCGAGGCTAACCAGTGCAGGCTGAGGCCGAGGCCGACCCCAGAGGAGGCCGACCAGTCCAGGCCAAGGCCGACCCCTGAGGAGGCCGACCAGTCCAGGCCGAGGCCGAGGCTGACCAGTTCAGGCCGAGGCCGAGGCTGACCAGTTCAGGCCGAGGCCGAAGCCGACCCAGCAAAAAGGTCAAACTGTCCTCTTCCCCCTTGCTAATTAATTGTGTGCTATCAGACAACTACAAGAGCTTCCCTAACAATTCTCCTCTCTTAAACTTCTTGCGAGATGGTGATAAAAATCCACATCCTCCGGTTTCAACAAATGTCTCACAAAAAGCCTGTAGATAAGGCAGCCATGGTCGCGACAACGCTGGATCACACGGCGACCGGCATTACGGCCTCGGCCAACTTGAGGGAGAGGCGCAAGGAGTGCGTCTAGATCCGGGGACGGGCCAGGAAGACGCGGGGCTACGAGTGGCCTGGCAAGGTCGCCAAGGAGAATGAGATCTCGATCGAGTTCAGACAAGAGACATCACCGATGACCCTCGCAAGCGTCGGGCTTAGCCCCGACTCGGCCTTCATCGATGGCCCTACCACCATCTCTGGCCATTGTCTCGACGTCCGCCATACCAACACCGTGCTGCCATCGCCAAACATATGGGCTGAGCTCCCATCACTGTGCCGCCCCTGCCGAGCTACCTTGGTCGTACCGCCAAACAGACAAAAGCGGGAGCCGGAGCGAGAGCAGGAGCTGGAGCAGGAGCAAGGATCCAAACAAAAGATGGAGCCGGAGTCGGAGCTAGAACTTGAGCTGGAGCTGGAGATACGAACCAGACAAAAGCTGGAGCTGAAGTTGGAAATGGAACTGGAGCTGTGTCTAGATGAGGCCGACCCCATCCAAGAGGAGGCCGACCACACCATTTTAAACAACCCAGGAGGAGGCCGACCAGACGAGTCCGACCACCTTGCCAAGTATCGGAGTCTCAACGCCAAGCCACCTTGTCGAGATTAAAAGTTATCCCCACTGCGACAGAGCTGTTGAACCAGTCGAGCATCCAGACCGCTCCTCCGACCATGGCCGAGCCGATCTGGCCGAAGCACCCCCGTCCAAGTTCAAGCACCCAGACCGCTCCTCCGACCATGGCCGAGCCGATCTGGCCGAAGCTCCCCCGTCCAAGTTCAAGCACCCAGATCGCTCCTCCGACCGTGCTGCTGGGTCCCCGCTCGCTGAACAACTCCTGCATCCACCGATCTGGACGAAGCAACGGCAGATCGCTACCATGGAATCTTCGAAAGGCTTCACAAGGACTTCACCCTCTTCGTCGGCCATAAGTCGAGGGGAACTCCCCTCGCAACCGAACGAACGGATCGGTCAAAGGGTTGGGGGCAACCCCCCCAGTAGGCCGAGCACTCCTTCGTCGGCCGTAAGCCGAGGGGCAACTCCCCTCGCAACCGAACGAACGGATCGGTCAAAGAGCTGGGGGCAACCCCCCAGTAGGCCGAGCACTCCTTCGTCGGCTGTAAGACGAGGGACAACTCCCCTCGCCACCGAACGAATCTCCTTCGTCGGCCGTAAGCCGAGGAGCAACTCACCTCGCCACCGAACGAATCTCCTTCGTCGGCCGTAAGCCGAGGGGCAACTCACCTCGCCACTGAACGAATCTCCTTCGTCGGCCGTAAGCCGAGGGGCAACTGAACTCGCCACCGAACGAATCTCCTTTGTCGGCCGTAAGCCGAGGGGCAACTCACCTCGCCACCGAACGAATCTCCTTCGTCGGCCGTAAGCCGAGGGGCAACTCACCTCGCCACCGAACGAATCTCCTTCGTCGGCCGTAAGCCGAGGGGCAACTCACCTCGCCACCGAACAAATCACAACAACTTATTGTCACTAGCCGGCTCAGCAAGCCGGACCGATTTTACAAAAGGAGCATATTATCCCCTCTTATACTACATCTCCCGACCTCCACCTTAACAATGGTAGAGCTCAGAAGATGGGGGCAATTGATCGGGCTATTTTGACCGGGCCTGAACCGGCCGGGTCTACTACGGCCTTGGGGCCCCGGCCCAAGGATCCTACGGGCGGGCCGCACTTCTCCCCCAATACGAAGGCCCAAAAAGATTACCCACTTTCATAGTGGATGAAATGATGGCCCAACTTAACGGCCATCATTTTAGCCATCATGGCTCGTAAGACATGGCAACCATCTTCATGGCCATAACTTGCCAATGATGGTCCGACTTAAATGGCCATCTAGCCATCAAGGCTCGACTTCATGGCCAGACTTAATGGCCATCACTCCCCCACCTTCATGGCCCGCCAATTATGGCAATCACTCATGGCCATGACTCCACCTTCATGGCGTCATCAAGTGGGCGCAATTAGAGGGGGTCAACACTTCCCCATTTGCACGACCCCATGAATGGCGGCCATGATGTCACATCATGGCACATTATGAGCATGATTCGCCTATATGAGGAGGGGGCGGGCGTCATTTGAAGGGGGCCGGATCTTCACCACCTACAACGGAGGTACCTCATACTCCCATCTTACACCTTCTTCCACCTTGAATATTTCTCCCCCAAAGCTCGGCCCGAGGACTCGAGTATCGGTCTCTCCACGAGCCATACTAGATCCCACCGAGCACTTATCAGGCCAGATCTGACTTTGGCATCGGAGGGGCTTCGGTCGGAACCAAGGTCCGACCCCCCTGACGAGCTCTCTCGTCTATTCAGGTCCAGGAGTTCCAGCGACGCCGAGGCTACCCCTCGGCGTCCTTCCAGCCGGAGCCGAGCGCCCTCGTCCCCGACCTCGTTTGTCTCCTCCGTCACGAGGACGTCGCTCTGCCGAGGCTACCCCTCGCCGAGCCGACACGAGGATCCGCGCACCCCGCCGCGAGCGACTCTGCCTTCAACCGATCCCGGAGGCTGTCATCTCGCCGAGGCTACCCCTCGACCCACCAAAGAATGGAGCCGCGCCTTTCCGCTCGAGCGAATGCGCCGTCGGTCGACCCCACCGGTCATCTCCGTCTCGAGCGACTGCCACGACAACTCGGGGGTCCCGCGCGTCCCCTCTTTGACCGCGTTGACCACACACCTTCCATACTATTAATGTGTTTTGCGAAAAATAGCAGAAACAATAACATAACATGAAGAGCCAATGCAAAGCAAATGGTGGAAAAAGAGCACTCCCCACCTGACTTGCATGAAAAATCTCAATATAACATGACATGAAAATTTCAGTATTAAGTGATTTTGACGCAATATCAAAAGGTAGTTGAAGTTAACATGGTCAAAAGTTCAAAATGGACTTATGATTGTTCAACATGGCAGCCATTTTTCCTTCAAGCAATGAAGACTAACAAAGTTAAATGCAGAAATATGAGGCAACAGATTGGTAACCTAAAAGTCCTCTAGTATTTCTAATAGTGTTACAGATGCATCTTAAGGCATTTTTACCTACCCAAAAAAGAGAAGAATCGTAATTCACAAAAACTGTAAATATGATAGTTCAAAATTGATACAACATGCAAACAGCCCAGCAATCCTGCTCATGATCGACCTCATCTAAATCTTGGAGCAACTCGTCTCTTACTCAGAGCGCATGGCTCATGAATACAAAGAAACTGATTATTGGGGCTATATGACTTGGGGCTTCTCTGCAAAAAAGAACAAAAAATTTGGATGAAGAAAAATTAATCAAAAAAATTGCAAATGAAAGCAAGCGTTTTTGTTTCCCCCTTTAATTCTAGTGTAGTTAAAATTTCAAAACTCCCGTTTTCCCCCAAGAAACAACCAGTATTAGTTTCCCCCCACTATTTTACTCCAAAATTCAAACTAAAAAATTCAAAATTTTCTCCTCAAATTTTCAACAATTCATTATAGCTTTGTTTGTCTAAGTCCCCAATTGAGAACATTCACTACATCGGTCGAACCTGCACAAAAAGTGAAAACCAATCAAGAACCTAAAAATCACAAAAAAGAGAAATTTTTTTACTAAAAACAACTTTAAAGTGACAATGAGAAATAGCCCTTTCAAAATATCGCCTACCCACAACCCATCATTGCCCAAAAATAGCTTAAAACGTGAAAATCTCAATTTTCCCCCATATTCAAACTACTTCACTACAGATCTCAAAATTAGCAGAGCTTAAATTAAAATAATCAAATGTCTCACCTGTTACTCAAGGCCCAGAGGAGCACCATGAATATTCCAATCGTAGAAAGCAAATGGATCTCTGACTATCGCGGTGTTGGATGTCGGCTTCCATTATTGCTCCAGAATGACCATCTCCCGATCCTGGACAGTGTCGATTAAGGAGTCATTGACCAGTCTCAATGGTATGATTTTGGTTGTTTCAACTCGTTAGTTGTTTTCATAATAAATAATTTTTTTAACAAAAGTCAAATGAGTAAATGGATTACCAACCTGAAGCGGATATTTACAGAAGGAGCAGAGAACTTGACACCCCTTACTATATTCATTATTGCTGTATTCAAGGAGCAAACCAATCATATAGAGATTGATTTTCACATTATTAGAACAAAGTAGATTAGAATACTGTTAAAAATAGTTATGTGAAATTCTGTGAGGAATAGGCAGATTTGTTAACTAATTATCTAGTAAGGGTATGAATAATGTTTATTTGTAACCACTGGAAGGTATGATTTATGTACTTCAGCTTTAGTTGGTTCATGTACATTTGGTTGTACAGCCATATATCAATAAGGAAAGGGAGAAACTCGGGTCATCTTCTTAAACCTCATTGTCTTTGTATGATTTTAATTTCAATCTCTTGATTAAACTCCAAAGATAAAACCAAGTAATGGGAACTGAAGATGGCTTAATGCAATCTTTGATGTAAGCCTATGATAACTGGGAACTGCAATCTGTTTGGGTACCCTCCAGGCTTATGTAAATGGATAAAATTAATGGGTAAATCATGTTCTAGTAATTCTTCTCATTAATCAATTTAGTAGGTAAATATCAGTGAACTTCTGACTTCCCCAGCATAGACTATATTGAAAGGTTTTCACGTTTTTCCTAATTCTTTCATACATTTTCTATAAGGTAAAGTGCTGTCAACTGAATGGATACTTGATAAAGATTGTATAATTACATTGGTTAGAGAAACATTGAAGAATGTAAATGGTGCTTTCAGGATGGTCAATATAAAAAGAAACCTAATTATAATCTAACAATGTAAGCCTAATAAATCATTCAGAATTTCGAGGAGTTGAACATTCTTTTGGTCAGCCAATGATGTAATTCACATTTAACAACCTTTGTTTCAGTTACTCTTAGCAACTGAAATGCGGTACATCTTTGACTTGTACATAAGAGGAACTATTTCACCATTTCTAGAGCAATGATGAACTTTGTTAAGCCTTGTCCCTTGGCTTTCTGTTGTTTCCTACTTGTATCCAAAGCTTTGTGAGTTTAAGTGTGAATATGGGCAGGGATGGAGAAGTTGTTTTCAGCTTTTATTTATCAAAAAGCAAATACTATCAGGACATTGACTTTCATTCTAGTACCGACAGATCATTATATATGTAGTCCTTCATTCATGCTCATTCTGATCTCTTGCTGATAATTCTGTTTTGGATATTGACAATCCCTAAGAATCTGCAAAATTTGGTCTTCCAATACACTCTACATGCACAACATTCGTTTGGAAGAATCTATCATTACTGGAACTTGTACATATCCTGCATAGAATCGAAAAATGCCAGGAAAACAATGGGTGCTAAAAAGTATTGTGTGCAATTTTCTACTAAGTGATTAGCATTGGCATGATTTGTGCACCTTCAAATTCTCTAACACTTTCTTCTATTAAGTTTTCACCAACTATTTGAATATTGTGGGTTATATAGTTGTATATTTTTAATGAACTTCTCAGTACTGTGTATAATAATTCATGATCATTTATTTATCACAATCTAATTATGTCACAGGAGTCTGTCTACATTGCCTCTAGGATTTCATTATGATGTTTGGGAGAACTGTGAGTCCATTTGTTTCATTAAATAAATAGCACTGGATGGGTGCGGATGGGTGCTCAGAAGTGAAATGGAGACAAATCCTCATATTATTAATTATGTAATAGAAAGTTAACCAGTAGCTCAGAAATATCAACTATTCTCAATAATATGCGCATCCTTACATCCAATAATATACATGCATTAAAATGTTCTGAGTACGGATGGGTGCTCAACGTGCTAATAAATATGCTTTCCTATTTCAAATAAATAACTTTCTATTTCAAGAAATAAAATTCAAGGATGCATCTACCCCACCATCTCTCCTTGCTATTTTGATAAACATAGGCTGAACTAAAAATATGCAAAAATTGGATGATCTAAGAATATGCAAAAATATTTGGGAATTCACTATGCTGCTCTCAGACAATCATATTTCATAAGCTAAAAATTAGAAGAATACGTAAATAACTGAAAAGTAAATCGCTTGCCTGAGATTGCTGCGTAAATGCCTCATGTACCACGTCACTACGTCCCTCTCGCCCATTCCATCAAACACCTTACATGCGTCTTCATCAACCTCAAACCCAAGAGTTAGGAAACCCAATTGGTAATTTTGGAAGACAAAACTGAGGGAGGGATATAAAAAGATGAGATTTTTACCTGGTATACAATTATGAACTTGGAATCAAAGAAGAGGAATTTGATCACTGCCGGGCTTATGCAGGCAAAAGATCAAACATGTTCTGGGCATGAAACTGTAAGACTTCAAATTACGAGCAAAATATTAATAACAAAAGTAAGCAAGCTTTCCAACAAAAAATTTGAGCAAAACCCCATCACTAACCTGGAAGTGTCCTCTAAAGCTTCAGCTGCATAGCCTGCACTGGGATCGCAGCCTGCACTTTCACTCTCTTTTGCTTGATGAAGAAGACGGAGCAAAAAAAGAAGCTTGCCTTACCGAATCATCAGATTAGAGATCTACAAAAACAAAAAATTATGTGCTCCTCTGCTGGAGCCAGCCTCGAGGTTCCTAGGACCCTGCTCAAATGTTTCTTCCAATTCCCCCCAGTGCAGGACCTCGATCTCATGGAGAATCCCTTTCACTGTTTTTCCTCCTGGCGAGGTGAGCACGACGATGGAGAGGGCACCAGAGGCGAAGGAGGGGGAGGAGGCGAAGAGGTACTGCAGCATTTTAGTCGGATGGACGGAGGGGGAGAAGAGAGAGAACTGGATGACTGCGTTTTTGGCAGAGGGACAGTGGAAGAGAGGGGTCCTGCTGCATTTCAATTATTTGTTTCCCCCCAATATTGTTCCCCCCCCAAAGTTTTGTTAACATTTGAGATTTCAAATTTTGAGTTTTCATACAAAATTCCCCCCCAAACTTGTCCTAGTCAGCATCCTAGTCAGCATCTTGGCCACGTAGGACAAACCTTTGTCCTAGTAGGATAAGATTCAAAAAGTGCTCTCTTTTATAGAATAGATGTACATATACATACATATATATATATATATATATATATATATATATATATGTACATATATGTACATATATGTACATACATATATGTACATATATATATATGGGTAAAGTGTTCCTAGGGTCACTTCAAGTGTTCCTAGGGTGACTTCTTAGATTTCATCTAAGGAGTCGCCCCCCATTTTCTCACATATACCACATTTTTTTTCGAATTTTTTTCTTGGGATTGTTGTTCACCTCATGGATGATCAACATACCAAAAATCAAGTCATTCCAATACTTTTAGAGCCCTCATCTACCCCTTGCAACTTCATGGGGTTTTAAGCACGTTGAAGTTGCAATGGGGTAGATGGTGGTTCTAAAGTATTGGAATGACTTGATTTTTGGTATGTTGATCATCCATGATGTGAACAACAACCCCAAGAAAAATAATTTCGAAAAAAATGTGGGATATGTGGGGATATGTGGGCGACTCCTTAGATTTCATCTAAGGAGTCACCCTAGGAACACTTTACCATATATATATATATATATATATATATATATATATATATATATATGAAAGGTTAACGGATATCTATATATAGAACTCAAAATGTACAACCACAAAAGAGAAGAAAAAAGTGAATTGGATATGATAGAGGGAGGATAGGGCACAGGCGCCGTCACTCACTACTATCTATCTTTTCCACTCTTTTCCCTCAGTTGAACTAATACAAGTGAAAGAATACAAGTGAAAGAATACAATTTGAACTAATACAATAGGACAAGCCTCATCCATGATCTAGTAGGTCCCAATTTGCCATTGCCATGTCAGCTTCAGGATCATCTCTGTCAAGAACCTTCGATGCTAGTTTGATGTCTGCCGCAATGTCCTCAAATAGGACTGACTTAGACCTCTTAGTATTCTCAAATATCCGTCTATTTCTTTCCCTCCAAACGTGCCAAACCATAGCAGATAGCGCAGAATTTGCAAGTGAGCCTAAGATACTCTTTTTTGCAAAGTAACCCAGATAGTAGTTTCCAACCTCTGCGAGGGTTGGGGTGATGGGAGTAAGGACGCCCAGCTTGAGTAAAATACATTTCAAAATATAGTTTGAGTATTCACATTCAAAGTATAAATGATCAATACTCTCATCAATCCCCTCATCACATAAAACACAATTAGTAGGCGTGTCAGGCAGCCATTTGGATATGTGATCACGTGTTTGTAGCTTGTTTTGAAAAGCACGTAAAAGTGTTAGCGCCATCTTTAGGATGTGATTCTTATACCAAACAAGCCTATAATAGGGAAATGGTGTACCTCGTCTTCTGCAACCTTCCCAAGCATCATGAAAACGAAAGGAGGGACCAGGGGCCCAATCCCACGAATCAGCCCCACACAGAAGTTGGACATGCTGAAGTAGGGGTCGGATATGAGCTATGCTGGAGGCCGTCACCCACTGATAGCCCTCCCAGTAGTCACTTACCAATTTGTTGCTATCCCCAGATGGGATGTCATATAATTCTTTGAGAGGGCGCAAGGTAACCAGTTATCAAGCCAAAATAGTGTTGTATTTCCATTACGGACTTTCCTTATAATATGTTTCTGAGCAAACTTTCTACATTGTAGCATAAATTTCCAAGTTCTTGACTGAATTGGTTTGCTTTTTGCTGCAAAAAATATGTCGGCATCCTTGTGACTCTTCCTCATGTTTTGCGCCCATAACCCGTCTCCAGTAAGAAAACGCCATGTCATTTTGATCCCCGAAGCCAAAGTGATGTCACTAAGTAGTCTTATTCCCACACCTCCCTCTTCCTTGGGAGTACACATATCATTCCAAGCCCAAATGTTGCAGTTACCCCCAAATGAATTTCCTGCAAGCTGAAGTGATAGCACGGAGAACTGAATTTGTTATACGAAAAGCTTGCATCCAGAAAGAAACCATACCATATATGACGGTCCTTACTAATTCAAGGCGACTAGAAATGGATAGCAGAGAAGATGTCCGGCCTGCCAAGCGCTTCTTGCATTTGTCTACTAGCCTGTTGTACATAAAAACCTTTGGGTACTTTGAAGATAGAGGCAGTCCCAAATAGGTAGAAAGTGAAGATGCTAGTTTGATGCCCATAGAGTTAGCCAATTCCAAAGGCTTTTTCACACCCTTACTAAAAATCGCAATGCTTTTGTCCCAATTAATATGGAGACAAGTGAGATTAGAGAAATTACCCAGCAAATTTTTAAGTCCATCCAAGGATCTGAAATTTGCACGACAAAATACAAGGAGATCGTCAGCAAAAAGTAGATGTGAGATAGAACCTGTACGCCTCATAGGGTGGATGGCACCAGAAGCCATAGATTTAGCCACAAGAAGAGTGAATGTCTCCATTACCATAACAAAAAGATAAGGGGAAAGGGGATCGCCTTGACGGAGCCCCCTATTGCCTTCAAAATAACCATAAGGTGAACCATTAACCATCATAGAAAAGCATGGGGTCGAAATGGATTCTTTAATCCAGAGGGTGAATTTCCTTCCAAAACCAAATTGATGGAGAATAAAATATATAAATTCTCTATTCACACTGTCGAAAGCCTTCTTTAGATCCAGCTTGATACAAGCACGGGCTCCCATAGGGTTACTAAAATCCCTTACTTGTTCATGGGCTAAGAGCGCACTGTCAGAAAGGAGTCTTCCTTTTAGGAAAGCTACTTGGTTTGGCGAAATCAATTCATGAATCACTTCTTTTATACGGTTGCACAGAACTTTGCTAATGATCTTATATATAAAGTTACGACAAGCGATTGGTCTATAATCCCCTAGTCCATTTGCATTAGAATTCTTTGGTACCAAAGTAAGGATGTATGTTTAATTTGCCTCAACATAGTACCTGTACGGAAAAAGGATTTAACTGCCTCAATGATATCAATGATATCAGATCCAATAACGCCCCAATTTTGCTAGTAAAAGAATCCATTGAATCCGTCAGGACCCGGGGCTTTATTAGGCCCCATTTGAAATACTGCTTCTTTAATCTCATCGGAAGAAATTTGTCGTTCCATCCAACCCGCTGCATCCTCTACCAATATCCTCTTAGGGACCCACTTAGGAAAAACATTCCAGTAAGTATCCTGTGAATAGAGAGATTCATAATACTGAGGTGCATGAACCATTAACTCCTCAAAAGTTTTGTACCGACTACCTGCCGCATCAACCAAGTGACTCAGATTATTATGCCCCTGTCTTGCTTTCATAGCAGTGTAAAAGAACTTACTGTTCCAATCACCCAAGCTCATCCATTCCTGCCGACTCCTTTGCCTCAGCATCTCTTCTTTTAAATCTAGATGTTCTGCAAGTTGATGAGCAAGCTGTTTTTCCTTTTGTTGCAAAACCGGATCAGAGTGCAATGTGTCAATTTCCCTAACATCTTCCAGCATTTTTCGGGTTGAGATTTGAGTAGCAGCAACATCAAGTGCCCACAAATTTAATTCAGATTTCAATCTTTTTAACTTGAGAGCAACTTGGAATAGAGGCCCTCCATATGCATACTTGGCCCAGCTCGATTTAATAATATCCTGGCAGCCGGGAATGCGCTACCAATGATTATAAAACTTAAAAGGCTTGGGATTAAATTTTACCTTTGAGTGAAGATTGATAAGCATAGGGGAGTGATCACTAGTTCTGGGATCCAAGAACTCGACAAAAGCCTCTGGAAGCTTGGCGGTCCAATTTGAATTTCCAAGAACTCCGTCCAACTGGGCAGCAATACGTCCTATACCAATTCTGTTGTTACACCAGGATAACTTTCTTCCAATACTCTTTAATTCTAAAAGAGCACATTGATTCAAACAGGTATTGAAGTCTTCAGTAATTCCCGAGTTTAGTGTTCGACCACCTACCTTGTCTTTAGAATAACAGACACAATTGAAGTCTCCTCCGACAAGCCACGCCTCACCATTGAAGTTATTTGCATCCTCCTTCAACTGGGACCAAAGTTTCAGCCTCTCAGAAGTGAGGTTAGATCCATAGATCGCTGTGAAATAGCATAGTAGCCCCCCATATTTAAACATCTACACGAGATGTGCTGATCTGAGATTGACTTCATATCACAAAGCCAAACAGCTGGATCATAGCCAAGCAAAATTCGGCCCCCTTTACAGCTAGCAAAGTTGTCAATAAGCTTCCATGATTTTGGAAAAATGAAATTGATTTTGCTAGAACCACATCTCAGTTTGGTTTCCAGTAAAGCCTCCATAGTTGGCTTCATCTCCCTGAGTCTATCTCGCAAGTCCCTCCTCCTAACCCAGTTGTTAAGCCCTCTAGCATTCCAGATTACGGCTAAGTTAACTTAGCCTTGTGCTTTTCCTACTTCCAGCAATAGCATTTCCTGATGGATGCTCAGTCTTAGTTGATTTAGATACTTGCTTCTTCTCATGCATTGCAAATTCATCTTCCCACTCTGAATTATCTCTGGTAAGCACAAGAGGACGCTCAGATATTGCAGTAGCATCAGGATGTGAAAGGATGCTAGACTTTCCCTTCAAATCAACATGAGCTTTTCTGTTTCCAGTATGGGCATCACTATTATCATTCAATACTTGGCCAATTTCCCTGGTGCCAGGCTGGAATAAGATGGGGACTTCCTGCTCTTCAGAAGCTAGCGCCAGGTCCACATCTTGACTATGATAATAAATCACAGTACCCTCATTAATGCAATCTCCACCAGTGTTCTTATTTCCCATGAGTTTGCCTGCAACATTAGGCTCTGGGGCCATACTGACCCGTACTCCAGACATAGTGTCCCCTGCAGAATTTGTCTCCCCATGTTGAGCTTCAACCACATTCAAGTTAACGTAATTATGGCCCTCAGAATTTATTAAACCCACGCAGACATCCTCCTCTGGTCCCTTAGTAGGTAAGCTTCGCCCAGTTTGGTTTGGCCCTGCATTTCCCAGTAGAACTTCCACGAATCCCTCCACAAAAGGAATAGGGGAATTATTATTACCTGGGTTGGTAGCAGCCGAACCCTCTTCTTCATTGTTGAGCCTAATGTTTCCAATAATGGCAGCATGCTCATCGTCAATTTCTTTATTTAAGCTTGTAGTCAAACTATCTACTTGGATTGCATGGGGCTTCTTAGTATCAGGGCATTGGGAATCCGTATGGCCAAACATACGCAGTACTGGCACCTAGGTGGCTCACCCTCAATTTTGATACCAACTTCAATTGAAGACCCATCTTCCTTCTCAATAACAACTGATTTCGGGAGTGGATTCTTTGCATCAACATCAACAAGGAAACGCGCATAGGTGATTCTCTCCATCCTTGCCGTTAATCTGTCTAAACACAATGGTGTCCCAACTAGGGATACAATTATGTTTAAAATCTCCATGGTCCACATTCCCAATGGGCCACCGTGCAACTGAACCCAAACTTGAACTGAGGAGAGGATGTCCCGATCATGGCTTAGACTTGAGCTCCATTTCTGAAGAACCACTAATCTCCCATCAAACATCCACGGCCCACTATGCAAAATTCTCTCACATTCTTCTCCGTCTTCAAACTTGAAGTAAAAAAAAAACCATTTTCTCTGCTGTATAGTTGAAACCCCTTTTTGAGATTCCAAAGCCTTTCAATCCAAGACCTAATCTGTCCGTAGTAGGGTATATCACCTAACACATAACCGACAAGAGTATCCTTCCATAAAGCAGCACCTTTCTCCAATAGAGAGTTAGCAACAATACCAACCATGGATCCATCATCCTTTACCTTAGGTGGAACAAACGACATGGCCAAATCAGAAGCATATGATCTTTTATTTGCACAAACATCAGACCAAGATTGCTTCGCGGCTGTCGTTACAATTTTTAAAGGCACATTTGGTCGCACATGCATTTTATCAAACGCCTTGCGTCCACCTACAAACCCAGATTGCCTGAAGGAATTTGGCTTAGCCCCCGCTTTAGGGTTAACAGAGACATTACCACTTATAGATTTCATATGACCTTGGTTCTTCCAGACACCACCAAGGCTATTCCCGGCTCCGCCCATCCTCGAGATGTTCCTGGATATCCTCGTGACAACTTGCCAGCCACCCTTGTTTCCCATAGTATCGTCAACTTGCCTATCACCGTCCTTCCTTGAGGTGCTGCCTCCATCCTTTGTAGAAACATCCGCAGCTTGTCTGCAGCCTATGCTTGGTTGGCCGCCTTTTGCTGATCCGCCGCCAGTGTCACCAGTATCGCCCGTACCCATCCCTATACATACATACATACATACATACATACATACATACATACATATATATACATGTATATATACATATATATATATACATATATATACATATATATATATATACATATATACATATATATACATATACATATATATATATATATATATATATATATATATATATATATATATATATATATATATTGAAAGGTAAATGAGTATCTATATTGAGACAAAAACAATACAAAGGGACCTAAATGGGATCAGAGCAAAAGTAAAGAGGGGATAGGGCACAAGCGCCGTCACCCTCTATTACCTTCCCTCACCCCCCACTTTGGACCCTACAAGCATCAATAACAAACAAAGTCAAACAATGTATCTTTAGTCAGACCCATCCCTGCGACTCATCAGACCCCAATTGATCAGGGGCCCGGTATCCGTAGCACAATCTCCATCAATGTTGCAAAGGGCCACCCGCACATCCGTCGCTATGTCCTCAAAAACCTGGGTCCTGGGTTTTTCAACACCATCGAAGATCCTACTGTTACGCTCTCTCCATAAGTGCCAAACAACAGCAGAAGTGACAGTTTTGGCCAAGGTCCCCAGACTATCTGAGGCTCTGTACCTGCCTAAAAGGTAGTCACAAACGCCCCAAAGAGAAGAGGGGGCCGGCTCAGTGATACCCAATTTGAGGAAGCATCTGCTTAGAACATATTTCGAGAAGCTGTACTCAAAGAAAATATGGTCGATGTTCTCCACCGAACCGTCATGACATAACTCACAACCGCAGGCCGCCCCCACACCCCAGTGTAAGAGAATATCCTTAGTGAGAAGCTTGCAATGAATACCTCTAAGAAGAGTGATAGCCATTTTGGGAATGTGCCCTTTAAACCAAATAAACCTGTGATATGGGAATCTGCTCTGCCGGGATCTCGTACCATCCCAAGCACTCCTAAGAGAGTCGGAATAACCCTCTCTCCAAACCCAGCCGTCTTCCCCAGACGAAATCACATTTTGAAGCAGCAAAGGTTTCACCACCCTGATAGCCTTAACATCGGCCCAACTATCACCATCCCAATAGTCACAAACCCTCTTCATCGCCTCCTCCATAGGAACATCATAAGAGTCACATAGAGGCCCACAGAGCAGCCAGCTATCATACCAAAACAGAGTAGTACGCCCATTCCTGACAGTGCGCCCAATAATATTCCGAGAAAATCTACGGCAATATAGAATGAACTTCCAAGTCCCAGACTGAGTAGGAGAGCTAGTCTCTTTGAAAAAGCCCTTATCAGAGAGATAGTTTTTCCTCATGAAAGAAGCCCAAAGACCATTGTGAGTGAGCAGGCACCAAGTCAGTCTAACACCATAAGCCATATTAAGATCCGCCAGATGGCGCAACCCAACCCCACCTTCAGATTTAGGTAAACAAATATCCTTCCAAGCCCATAAGGAGGATTTTCCCCATATAAATCGTCTGTAAAGGCCATTAATTGTGGATAATACGGATTTCGGAATACGAAGAGCTTGAAACCAGAAGGAAACCATGCCATATATCACAGATCTGACAAGCTCAATACGCCCAGATATTGAAAGTAAGGAAGACGCCCACCCCTGCAATTTCTTCCTGCATTTGTCAATTAATCTCTCATACATGGCCGGTTTAGGATAATGGGATGAGAGGGGAAGCCCCAAGTAGGAAGATAACCCATTCATACGACGAACTCCCAGGACGTCAGTCAATCTACTAGGGTCCTTAGCCCCCTTACTAAACATAACGGAACTCTTCTCCCAGTTGACATTAAGACCAGTGAAACATCTGAAACTGCACAATAAGTCCCTCAGGCCTTCGAAGGACTTAGAAGTGGCACGACAAAATACTAAAAGATCATCAGCAAAGAGAAGATGAGTGCTATCCTCCATATTCCGCTTCATAGGCTGTACCATACCACTGCAAACATATCTGGCCATTAAGAGAGAAAAAGCTTCTATAACAATGACAAAAAGGTAGGGAGATAGCGGATCCCCTTGTCTCAACCCACTATTCGAATGGAACATCCCAGACAGCGACCCATTAATCATGACAGAAAAAGATGGAGTGGAAATACACTCAGTAATCCACCCAATAAATCTTCTGCCAAACCCCATACGATGCATCATGAAGTAAATGAATTCCCTGTTCACACTGTCAAAGGCTTTGCGGAGATCAAGCTTAAGGCAGGCATGCCCCCCCATAGGATTACTGATGTCACGAATGTACTCATGGGCTAAGAGAGCACAGTCAGCAAGAAGTCTACCTTTGATAAATGCGGCCTGACAAGGAGAAATGAGTTCCAAAACCACAGCTTTGAGCCTCCTGCAAAGCACCTTGCTTATAATTTTATATAAAACATTGCAACGAGCTATGGGTCTGTAATCCCCTAATCCAGAGGGATTCGTCCCTTTAGGAATGAGGGTGAGGAATGTGTGATTGACTTGTCGCAACATGCAAGAATTCTCAAAGAAGAAGAGGACAGCCTCAACAACATCATCACCAATAATACCCCAAGATTTTTGATAGAAACAACCATTATACCCATCCGGGCCAGAGCTTTATCCTCCCCAATGAGAAAAACAGCTTTTTTGATTTCATCCACAGTGATTGGCCGTTCAATCCACTTGGCAGAATCGGGGGTAAGCTTTCTCATGGCCGTGAGTTTGGGAAACACATTCCAATAGGAATCTTGATTATAGAGCTTTTCATAGAACTTGGGCACGTCAATTTTAAGCTTATCAACAGTGGCATCCCTAGAGCCGTCCGGCTTAACAAGATGAATAAGATTGTTATGATTCTGCCTAGTTTTCATAGCGGTATAAAAAACTTGGAATTACGATCACCCAACTGCAGCCAACACTGCCTACTCTTCTGTCTTAATATACTCTCCTCAGAGTCAATAGCCCCCGCAAGCTTGCGAATGAGATCATATTCCTGTTTTTGAATCGCAGCATCATGAGTGATGTTAGGATCAGATTGAATAATTGAAAGCTCCGTTTTAAATTTCCCCACATTATTCATCCTACAAAGATCATTCCCCAAATTCCGGAGAATAGGCTTAAGATGCTTCAATTTAGCCACAAGTCTAAACATCGGATTCCCCATGACCCCAATATTCCAACCGCTGTTCAAAGTCTGGAGAAAATTGTTCGCAAGCGCCCAAGCGTTAAAGAACTTAAAAGGCTTAGGATCGGACCCTTTGATCGTATGTAGGTGAACAATCATCATAGCATGATCACTGGTACTAGAATCGAGATACTCACAGTAGGAATAAGGAAGATCCTGAATCCAGGCACTATTACAGAGTGAACGGTCAAGCATAGCCGCAATACGTGTGGCCCCAACACCTCTATTATTCCAACTAATAGGAATACCTGTGGTCCTTAATTCAAGGAGAGCACTATCATTTATACAATTATTGAAGTCACCGATAGCATTACTATCGATCGGCCTCCCCCCAATTTTGTCTTTAGCATAACGGACACAATTAAAATCACCACTAATAATCCAGGGGGTTCCCTCAAACCTGGCAGCATTCACAACAATGGTTTCCCACAACCTTAAACAGTCACAAGCGATATTGAAGTTATAGACAATAGTAAGATGCATCGAGAACCCAGCAACATTCTTGCACCTAAGAGTGATGACCTGCCCACTCATATTCTCAACTGCGCATAGCCAAATAGACGGATTATAAAGCACTACAATACGCCCATTTCTATTGTGATTCCGATTATCAACAGCAGCCCAAGTTTTAGGGAAGCATTTAGTAATGCGGTGAGCATTATTAGCTGTAACTTTAGTCTCCAGAAGCCCAACAATAGAGGGATTTTATTTCCTCAATCTATCCTTAAGCTCGTGCCTCCTAACAACATTATTCAACCCACGGGTATTCCAGACCACAATCGGCATATTATGTAAGGAAGGGTGCTCCATTAAGCCTGGAGCTACGACGTGATCCCAACGTCGTATTAATAGCTATAGGAATTCTGACTCTTCTCCCTCTATTCCCCCTACTAGCAGTGATACTCTTAATTTGCTCCTGCTCAAATACCCATTCATCGTTAAGAACAATAAGATTGGTCGGTTTTTCAATATCAGACTCCGAGGAATCATCTCCAACGCTACCCCTCATACTGTTGCTGCTCGTGAGCGGCTTATCTTTAAGCAGGGGATACGACGGGGGAGTGCCCATTCCACACGATGGCACTTTGGGGGCCATACCCACACTGCACTGAGAAGGGGCAATTGCCGCCTTCTTGTTTCGTCCCTCCTTTGCATTATTTTTGCTATTACATCCCCCCCCGATCGGGTCCTTCACCTCTCTCGACATTGCTAGACCCTCTCCATTCTCCATAACACTTGGCACATCCAGCCCAACCCTAGTCACAGCTAGGTCTTTACATCCTTGAGGCAGCCCAACATTGCTCGCCTTCATAGTGGTCGATCGACTACTGACTTCTGAAACGATAGGCCCGTCAACCCCCACCTGCAAACAGGACTCCACAAGCCTATTACAGACAACCGGGGAACCCACAGATCCCTTACAGGGCCTATCATCGCCCACACAATTGCTAGTCGCAGCTAGCCCCTGTACATTCCTTTATTCGCTACATCCGACCCTATTACATCCTTTTCTACAAAAACATGATCAATTGTATTACTCGACCCTATTTTTACAGACACTTCAACCCCAGCAGCTGTATCACCTTTGTTAAACACAATGTCGACAGCTTGCACCCCCTCCATTTGGTTCTGAAAACCGATTCCCTTATCAGCTTGCGTCTCCTCCTCCGGGATTCTCTCCTTCTCCAAATATTGCTTGGCCACATGACCAAAGCATTTACAAACATGGCATCTAGGGGGCTCACCTTCTACAACAACCTTGACTTGTTTCTCCTCTCCCCTTCCATTCTCACCGTAACCGAGCGTGGAATCTCCTCAGCTGTAGAAATCTCGATCAAACACCTAGCAAACATCAGTCGCTCCATAGTAGCAGTGGCTCTGTCCATGCTCAGAGGGTTCCCCAGCACACTGGCGATCCTATTTAGAATACGCATCGACCAAAGGTTTAAGGGGAGCTGGGGGAACTTCACCCACACCGGGATGGTGGATAACATGTCTCTATCGTAACCAAGTGTCGGCGACCAGTGCTGTAGTACAACGAGCTTGCCGTCAAAAAGCCACGGCCCCCCGCGCAGCACCGCCTCACAATCTTCCTTATTCTTGAATCTAAAAAAAGAAAAAGCCATTGTCTCGGGAGAAGATTGACATACCCAACTACTTCCAAAGTCTGTCAACCCAGGCTCTGATTTGTCCGAAGAATGGCACGTCGCCTAGTACATAACCAACTAGGGTATATTCCCAGCACTTGACGGCATCTTCCAAGAGCTCCTCAGTGATGAACGCCATAGCCGATCCCTCCTCATCAACTTCTGGCTGAACAAATGCCATATCAAGAGAACCCGGGACATTCCTTCTATCAGAACATACCTCCAGCCAAGTTCTCTTGGGCGCCTGGGGATTGATTTTCACTTCCACCTTTGGTCTCAAGATTCTTCTTTCAAACGCTCTATTCGATCGATTGTTGTTGTTGCGACCCCCTAGCTGCTTCTTCCTAGTATCCACCCATGCAGCATTGCCCTTCTCCAAAGTGTTAGACCCGCCAGCCTTCTTGCGATTAACTACACGCCATCCCCCTTCAGTAGAAGTTGTAGCAGCCTCCTCGATCCCCCTACTGCCCAGGAAAGGGGCCAGAACCTCTGCTTCACGCTTGGTAATTTCCTCAGCCACATCCGCCATGGAGATCACCACAGAGACAACGACAAAAAGGTCACAGGGAGGACCTGGTCGAAAATCACAAAAGAGATTTTATTAGACTCACCACGGATCAAGATCTCACCGAGATCTTGATCCTTCCAGCGAGCAAAGCAGACGTGGCCACGCTCCAGCGGATCAACAGCAGCTTCCTCTCAAGCGTGCAAGCACCACAGAAACGGGGAGGGATAAAAAACGGAACAAACCAATGGATGTACAAGATCAAGAGAGTGAAAAGAACGCACCACAGGATCAAGATCTCCGATGAGATCTTGATCCATCCATCCTGTGCAGATCTGAAGACTGGTGATTCCGATTCTCGAGCAGAGGAACTTCTTCCTTCAAATCGCAACTCACAAAAAGCGAAAGGATCTCGCAAAATCAAAAAAATCCACAACTGTACAAAGATCTCAAAACAATAGAAACCAAACCAAGATCGAGATCAGAGAGAACACACCAAGGATCAAGATCTCAGAAGAGATCTTGACCCGATCAACAACGGAGAGCTTCAGATCCGATCCCTCGCCGCCAGATCCAAACCCTCAGATCCGAATCACAGCGCCAAAGCCTCGCAATCTCAGAACCAGATCTCCGAAGAACGATGGAGACAAGAAGAATGCCGAGAAATCGAAGCTAGATCACCGCGACCAGCGGCGAGCCACCGTCGCCAGCCGCCAAGCGGCCGACGAGAACGCAGATCCCCCAGGAGCTTCTCACTCTAAAAACCTAGAGAGAGAACCGTATATATATATATATATATATATACATATATATATATATATATATATATATATATATATATATATATATATACATATACATATATATATAGGGGACTGTTCGGCTGTGAACCGTTCGCAAAACGCAGCTCGTGCGAACTGTGCACGCGTCCGTCCGATGCCATCCAACGGCCCGCTGCGTTTAACCCTTCGAGAATTAATTTTTCGCAAAACAAAATCACCCTTTTGCCACTCCCCTCAATCACGCTTGGATATTTTACTTAATTTACGTAAATTTACGCAAATGCCCTCCTGTGTGCGAACTGATCTCGTGGTGAAATTAATTTTGGCAGCGCCTTCAATTGAGAACTGCTCTCGTTCTCGTCTCCCCCAATCCCTAGCTTGCCCTTTTCTCTCCCCCAATCGAATGCTGCTGCTCTCATCTCCTCTCCCCAAGCCCTACTCGGTGCGATCTCCTCTCCCACAGGCCCGATCTGGCCATCTCCTCTCCCCCAAGCCCTAGTCGGTGCGATCTCCTCTCCCCCAAGCCCTAGTCGGTGCGATCTCCTCTCCCCCAAGCTCTAGACTGGTCGATCTCCTCTCCCCCAATCCCTACACGGAGAGCGCTCTCCTCTCGATTCTCAGTCGGTGATCGCAGGCCCAGGTGGAGCCCGCTTCGTCTGCCCAGTGCTTTTCCGACGATCTCCCCTTCAAGCGAACCACGCCGACGGCAAATTTTCAGTATAATTTCTTTATACTTTCGTAGGGAAATTCTCCTCTTGCGCTTTTGTTAGAATGTAGCTCGTTGGTAGTCATGTTTTTTGAGTTGCTTTTGTTATTGATTTGCATTGGTACTAATTAGTTGTGTTCTATTTTGTCAGTCTCTATTTTTTAAAATGATCTTCTCCTATAGTACATCTCGTAAAATATGGCAGTAGTTCATTTCTTAAAATATGGCAGTAGTGCCTTTAACACAAAATGCTTTTCAGTGCAATACGGTTGTGTGATTTTGCACCGAATTAAGATGTGAATGTGTCAATCTAGTGATTATAGCAGCAGCAGCAGAAGCAATGCCGAGACAAGTACATGTGCTGCTACCCTGGCCACAAATGATACCCTTGTAATATTCTCTTCAAATATTGATAAATGGAAGACAAGTTGAAATTAGAAATATTTATATGCAAACATGTGTGCCCCATGTGGTTGTATGTATGCCAAATAGTACTTAAAATCTGTAAACAATGTACGTGATAAGCAGATGTGCACTTGATTTCATGGTAAAATTTACATTTGTTGGATTATATCATTCAAAAAGCTAAATTTAGAGGAATACATACAATAATATATAGATATTCATTGTGATTGTGGTAAAACATAAATAATCATGAATCTATTATGCTTTATCATTTCCTGGGATGGCATGCAGCTGAAAGGAACTCCTCCAAATTAAAGAAAATTCCATATTACACTCCAACTATCAGCTGATGAAATTTTGGTCAATGTGGAACCTTGGATTGATATGACATTTCATTATTTGTAACGGTTCTTTGGCATTGATATCCAAGTTTATTTATACATATATACATACATGTATGAAAACTAAAAATCTCGGGTTTATCATGCTCTTTGCACACACAAAAATGTTCTGTTAGTTGACACCAAATTTGCAACACCACCTCGATGCTAAGAAAAATCATCTGCAAATCTCATGATATTTGGTGGATCTATTTTTTAAATGTCAGTCTCTAATTTTTAGGATTTGATAAATTCTAAGTTTTGTATTATGCAGGCAACATGGTTCAGTCTTCTAGCCGAGGAAGCACGTCAAAGAACCGTTCATGCAGTCGAAGGCAAGGCCGTGAAGGACCAAAGTGTTATTGCTCCTTAGTTTCATATGAGAGGATATCAAACTCAGAAAACAATCCTGGACGTCGATACTTCAATTGCCCAAACTTTCCAGTAGGGTGTGATTTCTTCATGTGGGGAAGCGAGGTTGCACGAAATGTGGAAATGGAATTTGCAGCTGATAGCCGTGACCAATATCATGGGAGCAGCCGTGACCAATATCATGGGAGCAGCCGTGACCAATATCATGGGAGGAAAGCTCATTGGGGAGAAGGTGAAGTAGAAATGGGTGAAGCGAAGGGTAAATTCGATGTAAAAAATGAATTCTGGTCCGGTGTTGCAGTTGGAATAATTATAGGTTTTTTCTCATGTGCATTTGTAGTGATGTGTATTAGGGACAAGTAAAGATATGGAGTTATGTATCGGTATTTTATGTATGTGTCGCTGTTTAATGTGTGCCTCACATTTTTAGTGGTGGACTGGAGACTAATGCCAAGCTTGTGACTTCAATTGCTCTATCTATTGTTCAGTTGATGGATTGATTTTGCAATATTCTGATGGTTATTATTGCTTTTTAATGATTGATATGGGCTTGATCTGATTTTAGAAACGTCTCTGATGGTAGGAATGAATGTGATGTTGTGATGCTATTTTGTGTGAGAGGCAATAGGTGGTGTGCCATGGAGCTATGAAGCGGGGACGTGATCCTAGCACTGTTGCTTCCATGTTATTTCAGGGGTTCAAGCGATGTGGGACTCCCATGATTTTGCTTGAATTAGTATGTTTCTGTGGCTGCTTGGATTTGATTAGCTTCATCTTGTCTGTGACAAGTTCTGTCCGTTTTCTGCTGCTCTTCTTATTATCAGAACTGTACATTAGTGGTTTCAAGCAGCAGAGTCGTCCTGAGCTTGTTCCAGATCCATTTACATACAATGTGGCCATTTTAATGGCAAATACACTGAGCCATTCCATTTCTATTCCAGATTATACTTGCAGCATTACATATTGATCATAGTATCCATGTTCTCTCTTATAATCCATGAAACTGAAGTCTTTAGCTTGCAATGCAATTGATCTTATTGATGGTACATGACATATAATTACAGTTCATTAAGGGTCCATATGACCTCTTTGTACAGTTAGACATATAATTACAGAGAATCCTTAATGTGTTACTCTTGTAATTAGGCAATAAACCAACATGCTACACACATGACTGAAACAATGACATAGAAGATGCATATCAAATCTGTTAAAATTTTGGACTTAAGTTTTATAATCTCATTACAACCATGCCTTGACGTAAACTGCATGTCTACAAAAATTAATCTGAAACCAAAAATTAATCGAACATGGTTTACATTCATGGAATAATACAGGTATGGAAGCACTTGGTTCATGCGTACACTGCACCAGTTGCTCAAACCAAACCAAATTTCAACCTCCAGTCTTGTATCATGCTTTCAACCTCCAGATTGGTGCAGTCTTGTATCATGCTTTCAACCTCCAGATTGGTGCAGTCTTGTATCATGCTTTCAACCTCCAGATTTCATTTTACTTCTTCATTTTACAGCCTTGTATGCTTCCAGCCTCCAGATTTCCAGATTGATTCCACACCAAGCTATCACACCTGATTCCAATCCAAGCTATCAGACCTGAATCATGAAACCAATCAATTAATAAAACCAAGCCAAGCTATCACACCTGTAGATAACTTAAAAGGATGGAAGTCTACCATTAACAGAGAAAAAACACTCTGGGTATAACTAAAACCTTTGTAAATACACAAAAAGAACAGGAGACTGAAATACAAGGATAAGAGGGATAAAACCATGTAACAAATTAGCCAACTATGGTTAAAACAAAAGGAGACTGAAATACAAGGATCGAATTAGGATAAAATATGAATTGCTAATATCTGGAGCTTACTCTGAAAAAGCAAATATTTCCAGTGTAAATCTTCTGAAGCTTTCCAGTGTAAATCTTCTGAAATAATAAGATCTGCACCAAATGCTGGATCATCCTTGTCCCCCTCCTGCAATTAGAACCAACAGTTAGCATTAGCATTAGTAGACTTTACTGAAAATAACATTAGAAGACATTACCTTCATCCAATGATTCGTCTGAATCTTCAGTTTCGTCTTCCATATTATCGTGTTTCATTGAACAACTACAAAAATTTCGTATAAGGATATTTATTCAGGAGCTATATACAAACGTTAACATAGGGGAACAGAACATTAGTAATATTATAAGCAATGCTACACCACCTTTTCAACTTCAAAGGGCAATTTCTGCTATCATGGTTCTGTCCTCGTTTTCCGCAACATTTGCATTGACGCGGTCGACATTTGCGAACCTCTCTCAACGGCTTCAATCTCTTCTCTTTAGGCCTTCCTTTTGTTCTTGCTTGACTTGGATCAAACACAATATGTGAAGAAGACTCCTTGTGTGTATCATTTTCTTCCATATCTTGTCTATTATCTTCATCATCAATGAGTTTCAACTGTTGTATCCCATGCTTAAGCTCAATCAACTTATCAAGTGTAAATTCATAAACTTTATTAGAAGACGCCCCAACCTCAGCAATCTCACGGGCAACACATGATAGTGCACTATATCGTGAAGGAAAGTTTATAGTGGCATCACCTCCACTAGGATTTTCA
This sequence comes from Scilla litardierei, assembly GCA_030789695.1. Lineage (NCBI taxonomy): Eukaryota > Viridiplantae > Streptophyta > Magnoliopsida > Asparagales > Asparagaceae > Scilla > Scilla litardierei. Next base: position 178,736,834 of record CM061141.1, on the reverse strand, counting down.
TCTCTCAAAACAACTCCACTTCTTTTGATATCCTGACGCCATCTTTTTAAAATATATTGTTCTGGGAGCTCAACATGATTAGTCTTTCTAAGATATGCCAAAATATGTCTACATGGCACACCCTGAAATTCGAACATGAAACATGAACAACTTGCTATTTTACTGGATTTGGAGTATACAACATAATTCTTGATATCCTCTTTGGCACAAAAATATAATTGGTAAGTAGTCTCCCTTTCATCATCTTCTAACATGTCAATATTATATAGCAAGCAAGGTTGGATCTCATCTTGAAAAATGCGAAAGATATAACTCGTGTAGATTTGAGCCATGTGATTTTCCATTGCCCACATTGTCTTCAACCTTGGGCTCTTCTCTAGTGTTAGATGATCGGCTTTAAGCTCTCCTTCTCTTTGTCTCGCCAAGACCCTTTGGAAGATGTTAACGAAGTCATGCAACGAATTTTTTCTTGATACATGCCCCTTGAGCATTGAATTAGCTGATTCACTTCTTTGGCTAGAAGACATTCCTGCCCAAAAGTGTTGTTTATTATACACAAGAGCCCATTTTCCACGAATTTCATACATCTCCATTAGCCATTCATGAGTTTCCAATCCATTTTTTTTAATAATCTCCTCCCATTTTTTTTCAAATGAACTGGGAGTATCGGCCTCATAAATATTATCTTTGAACGGGTCCATAAATTCCTTTCGATGACCCCATACACCCAACTTATCAGGCAGTTTTTCCATAATATGCCAGAGACAATATCTATGTCGAATTTCAGGGAAAGCTGTGTTAATTGCCTTACAAATACCAAGATCTTGATCCGTCACCATGGCTGGAGGTGGATGGCCCATTGCTTCTACCCATTTAGTAAACAACCAAACAAAAGTCCTTGCCTCTTCGTTTGGAATCAAGCCACACCCTAGAAAAATTGATTTCCAATGATGATTTAGGCCTATGAAAGCTACAAATACCAATCCATATTGATTTGTATTGTGGGTAGCATCAAATGAAACCACATGACCGAAGTGATTATAATTCATTCTAGCAATACTATCCACCCAAAAACATTGTGTCAATCTCTTTTCATTGTCAACTTTATAAACATAATAAAACAAAGGATTCTGCTCTTGTTGCCACTCGAAGTAATCAAGCATCATTTGTGCATCATGACCACACATTTCTTCTCTTAAGTCTCTTTCATAGTTTCTCACATCTTGCTCGGTACATCCGATTTTATCAAAACCTCCACTTGAATTTTCAAAAAAAGCCATTTTTTTGTTTGTTGGGATGTTCACCTCACCAAGATGCTTTATCAATGTTTTCTTTGCACTACTTACCTCACGATTTCCTTTCAACAGATGTTTCCTACTTGGTGTCGTGAAATTATGATTATGTTCTTCACAGAACTTATATACTTGCCACTTGCCACATCCTTTATCCCGTTTTACTCTTATCAAAGCCTTACAATAAGTTCTACTTGTACCACATTGCCGAACATCCAATGATTTGTTAGTTGACTTTCCCTCTTTCGAACATACAAAACTCTTTCCCATTAAAACTCCGTCTTGTCCATATTTTGTTGAGCTATTACGGACATCAAATCCTCCTGCCAATCCATAATTTTTATAAAAAATTTCAACATCCTCTAGGGTGTCGAAAGTCATCCCAATTTGTGGTTTTAGAAAATCATCTACGGTTGGCACAACCAAACCATACGATGACAAGACATGCTCAACATTATGCGAACATCCACTTTCATTTTCCATCTTACAGAAATAATAAACTGCATAAAAAATAACAAATTATTAAGTCACATAAGCACATGAATGCATGCTTGCATACACAAAATTATTAAGACATATTAAGTAGGATTAACCAAAAGTGACCATCTAAATGCATGCTTGCAGACCATAAATTAGACAGTAATGGCGGCCAGAGAGGTTTCAAACTCACTTAAGTTATGCAAGCTTTATCTTAACACAACCCACCAAAACTAACAATGATGATGATAATGAATCTAAAACTGATAGCTATTGAACTATTAATAATCAAATACTCAGATCAATACAGAATTCAAATATAACAATGAATACATCAATAAACAATAATGATGATATACTCTAATTGTTATTTCAGATTGTATGAATAAACTGCATGGGTGAGTAGAGATGAAGGGGTCAGCTTCTCGCTTGACATACTGCAAATACAATTCTTACCCAAAGTTTTTCTCAGTGGATTAGGCTTGAGCGGCAGTAACGGCAACAAAGAACTTGGTGAGGTTGGCTGGAAGACTCGTCGAGGGTGGCTCTAATGGGCGAACGCGGGAGCTGTCGGCGTGGTTCGCTGGAAGGGGATAACGTCTGAAGCGGGCTGGGGCGTGGTTCGCTGGAAGGGGTGAACGTCGGAAGAGGGCTTGGCAGACGAGCGGGCTCCACCTGGGACTTCGAGCACTGAATGAGAATCGACAGGAGAGCGCTCTCCCTCGAGGGCGTGGGGGAGACGAGATCGCCCAGTCTAGGGTTTGGGGGAGAGGAGACGGCGAACTCGGGCCTGGGGGAGAGAACGCCCTGTCTAGGGCTTGAGGGAGAGAATATGGCGTGATCGGGCCTGGGGGAGTGGAGATCGTACCGTCTAGTGCTTGGGGAGCGGAGATGGCTAGCGTGATTAGGGGAGAGAAGAGAACGAGAGCAGCAGATGGCGATCACGTAAATTAATTATCCAAGCATGATTGAGGGGAGTGGCAAAAGGGTGATTTCGTTTTGCGAAAAATTAATTCTCGAAGGGTTAAACGCAGCGGGCCGTTGGATGGCATCGGACGGACGCGTGCACAGTTCGCACGAGCTGCGTTTTGCGAACGGTTCGCAGCCGAACAGTCCCATATATATATATATAATAAATATATAAATATATATATAAGATAAAAATGAGGAGTCCCGTTTTCCACGGAGGGGGGAAACTGGGCGATCGAGGGATTGGCGGCGCGGCAGATTCTAAGGATTCCATCGGCGGTGAATCCGAGGAGAAGGTGGACGATCAGGGCGTCGCTGATCAAACTCATGCTGATCGAACACAGGTGGATGGTCCCAATGTAAGGGGAAAGAACGTAGCTACACATGACCTGGATCTCGGATGGAAGATCGTGGAGGAGAAGTCGAGAAGGAATACATGCTCTCATCATCGGGGTGGTCAAGAAATAAACAACAATGGCAGATCTACTCAGGACCTGCGTAAATCAAGGGAGAAGCTACACCAAAGGGCAAACCAAAGTAACAGGCAGGATGGTGCTCGCAAGGTATTTACTAGAATGCCTGTGAGGCCTAATATCCCAATTAAGATCAACACATCAGTTTCCAAAGTGTCTTGGTCGGATGTATGTGCAAACAGGAGAACATACAAAGAATCCCTGACTATGTCTTTCGTTCCACCTACCTCTAAGGAAGATGGCTCTATTATTGGTAGAGTGCATAGTTCTTTGATAGTACAAGGGGCGGAAAGGTGGAAGAACACCCTTGTTGGATATGTTTTGGGTGATGTGCCATACTATGGGCAGATTAGGGCATGGGTTGATCGCTTATGGAAACTAAAGAACAAAGTCCAGATTTTCAGTCGTGAAAATGGCCTTTTCTACTTTAGATTCGAAAAGGCGGAGGAATGTGAGAGGGTGCTCCATGGAGGGCCATGGCTTTTTGATGGGCGGCTGATGGTAATACAAAGATGGAGTGCAAATCTGCGACACGATCGTGACATTCTGTCTACGATTCCTGTATGGGTTCAATTGCATGGCTTGCCCCTAGGGATGTGGACGATGGATATTCTGAATATTGCTGCATCAGTGGTGGGAGTCCTTATCTGTCTAGATAGAGCCACGACCAAGCTTGAAAGGTTGTCTTACGCCAGATGTTTAATTGAAGTAGATGTTAAGAAGCCTCTCCCAAAATCTATAGGACTTGAGTTGGATGATGGAGTTATAGTCACCATTGATACAGAATATAAGGGTGAGCCACCGAGATGCAGTCACTGTATATGTTTTGGACATTCGGACAATCAATGTCCTGATTTGCTAAAGCTCCCTTCAAACCAAATTGGGGATGAAGGAGGGGGAAATTGGAGGAAGATAAATTGGTTGCTCCTATGGATGAACAAGGAGCGTCGGAACCAACAGCATCTGGCGATGGTCATGGTCAACCAAACTTGGATTCGGTCAAGCTGGGATTGCAAAAACAGTTGGCTACTAAAAGTCCCAATGATAACACAGAGGGGACAGGGGGGCAAAAGTAGGAGCAACTAATGGGCCAGCATCTGCTACGGAAGTGTGCAATGACCTACATGAGGTTGAGGGCCCGGCATGCAGCTACTCTAAAAACTTAAGTGCAGATGCTGAAGAGGGTCTTAATATCGGGGCAGGCAATGATCTACACGAGAGGCAGGGAAATACGTTGACACAGAATGTGGCTTTGCAGCAACCTATTTTTAATGTTGACTTGTCTATAGAAGGCAAGCCCACAGGAGACCCTGAAAGCTTCAACGACCCTGTGCGGAGCTCGACAGACAGGCCTATGCCCTCTCTAATTGAAGAATCACAGGAATCTGAGGTTGACAGAATACCAGTCTATATGGTTATAGATAATCCTGATTGGGAGCAAGAAGAAGAGTTGCTGGCAAATAAAATTGAAGATAAAAAGTCACAAAAAAGGGAAGTAGATGCAGAAAGCAATGCAGCCACAAGGAAGAGCACAAGACTCAAGCTGGGGAGTCTTGCACGTAACCCCCCTGTCTCTCAATAAATGACTATTCTAATCTAGAACACAAGGGGTTTAAATAACTCCATTAGACGTAGAGATCTTCGTGACAAGCTAATGAAGGTTAAGCCTTCGGCGGTGTTTTTGCTGGAGACCAAACTGAAGGGGGAGGTGAGTAATAAGAAATGTTGCTTTCCTTCCAATTGGAATATTATCCACAACCTCTCTGAGCATAGGGGAGGTCGGATCATCATTGGGATGGACCCTTTTGTCTGGCAATATACTCTTGTTTCTTGCTCGGCACAACACATCACGCTCCGGTGTGCTAATGCTGGAGGTTTCAATACGGTGTTTACATCGGTTTATGCATTCAACACTGGAGATGGAAGGAAGGAGTTATGGAAGCATCTGAAACTTGATTCAGCTAGAGTTAATAGTAATGAAGCCTGGTTGCTGGGCGAGGATTTCAATTGCGTCCTATTCGTGAAGGATAAAATTGGCGGACGGAAGTTAAAAGAAAGTATGGTTGAAGATATTAGCAGATGTATCAATGACTGCAGCCTCCAGGAACTAAAAAGCACGGGTAATCGCATGAGTTGGAGCAATAAAAGACTTGGCGGGGGCAGAATTACAGCAAGGCTGGACCAAATCTACTGTAATGTGGAATGGAAATCATGTTTATCAGAGTCATATGTCGATTACCTTGACCCGGGTACTAGCGACCATGCCCCAATGGTGATTCACTTGACTTCTCAGGTTCCTTCGAGGCCTAAACCGTTCAAATTCTTTAATCATTGGACCCGCTGGACAGGATTTACGGAACTCATGGATGAAAACTGGGATCATCTTGTTTTGGGCAATCCTATGGCCAGTTTGACTTTCAAATTGAAGCAGCTCAAAATAGTGCTGAAGGAGTGGGCGCACAGGCAAGGTGAGAAGAATTCTATTGTTGGATACTGTGAGCTGCTATCTAAAATCCGACAACATCCAAATAACCATGTGGACAGCGAATTGCAAGCTCAGGAGTGTAGATTGAACTCGGAACTTTTCAAACTTCTGGGAATGGAAGAAGAAATGTTGAGACCAAAAATTCGGCAAGACTGGTTAAGCCTGGGGGACAGAAATACAAGGTTTTTTTATAATTGTATGAAGGCTAGACAACCACACAACAATTTGTGGCATCTGATTGATGCAAATGGACTGAAGAACAATTCTTATGAGGATCTCAAGCATGCGGCCCCAAAATTCTACATGGAATTATATAACCAGACGGATTATTGGAGAGTATTTCCAAGACTCACCCCTAAGCGTAAACTGACTCCTGAAGCTGCAACTTGGTTTGACCGTCGTATATCAATAAAGGAGATCAGAGATGCGGTATTCAAAATAGGAGCAGACAAATCCCCAAGTCCTGATGGGTACAACGGCTTCTTCTATCATCACAATTGGAAACTAATTGGCAATGAAGTTACTACCGCTGTCCTACCTTTCTTTAAATCTGGAGTCTTATTCCCCCAGGTTAACCACACATTCCTCACACTGGTGCCGAAAAACAGCAATGCTTCTAGCCTTGGGGATTACAGACCGATCGCTTTGTGCAACGTGATCTACAAAATTATGAGCAAAGTATTATGCAACAGACTAAAAGAGGTAATCCATGATCTCATCTCCCCTAATCAAGCTGCATTTTTAAAAGGCAGGCTTCTTTCTGATTGCACTTTGCTAGCCCATGAAGAAATTAGGGATTTCAGCAACCCTATGGGTGCCCGTGCTTGCTTAAAATTGGATCTCCGGAAAGCTTTTGATAGCGTGAATAGAGAGTTTATCTATTATTTTCTTCATCAGCTGGGTTTCAGACACAAATTCATCAGCTGGATCACGGAATGCATTTCAACGCCATCATTCTCTGTTATGGTGAATGGGTCTCCTGTGGGTTATTTTGGAAGCAATAGAGGCCTCCGTCAAGGGGATCCACTCTCCCCTTATCTGTTTGTAGTTGTAATGGAAGCTTCCTCCCTGTTGGTAGGTAAGGCTATCCTCACTCGCTCCATCCACCCTATGAGGAGAACGGGGTACATCTCCCACCTACTGTTCGCTGACGACTTGTTAGTGTTTTGTCGGGGGAATGTCCATTCTTTTAATGGCCTTAAAGCTCTACTTGAAGAGTTCTATAACTTCACAGGCCTTAAAGTGAATTGGGAGAAAAGTGCGGGCATCTTTAGTAAAGGTACAAAGGACCCATCATCACTGGCTGATCTGCTGGGTATCAGACTTGCATATACCATAACTACTTATTTGGGTCTCCCACTCTCTTCCAAATATCCCAAGACCCCCATGTATAGTCGGCTCATAGACAAATGCAAAAAAGAGGCTTATGGGTTGGTCTTATACTTCATTGTCTATCTCTGGCAGGATTGAACTAGTAAAAACGATCATTTATGGCATGATCTCTTTCTGGGCGCAAGCCTTCCGAATTCCTACCTCAGTTTTACGCACTATTACGTCGGCTTGCAGGAGATTTATTTGGGGCTCTACAAGATTTTGGGCATGGAATAATTTGTGCAACCCAAAGAAAGAAGGTGGGGTAGGTCTCAGACTGCTATCAGACATAAACTTGGCTTCTGGGGTTCGCCTAACTTGGAGATACCTTTCGTCTGCGAGCCTATGGGCCAACTACATGCAAAGGAAATATGGCGCTACAGGGAAATTCTATGAATCAAATGGCAATGCACTTCAATCTGGTACATGGAAGTTTATGCTCCATTGCAGAAGCATTTCGTATAAGCTTATTAAGAAGAAGGTGAGGAATGGAAGTTCTACACTCTTCTGGCATGACAACTGGCTCCCCTGCGGCCCCCTCAAACTCCTGCATCCTATCCCTACGGGGGCAAGCTCCAAACATGTGGCGGACTATTGGAATGGATCTGATTGGGTGGTTGATCCAAACATGCAAAGCATCGGACCTCTACTACAATGCTGTACCATCACAAAGGGTGAAGACACTTGGAGCTGGATTCCTGGATCTAAATTTCGCTTCAGAGATGCATGGGAGGGTGCGAGAATTAGAGGTGACACTTTCCCTTATTACAAAGTTGAATGGTATAGCAACCACATTCCTAAAATGTCCCTAACATTGCTCCGAGCATTTAAGTCAAAACTTCTCACCAAAGACAATCTCGTGCGCTGGGGACTCATTGCCGACGGTAGCTGTGTGCTCTGCGACAATGATACTGAAGAAAACCCCACTCATTTATTCTTCGGCTGTTAATTTACCTATTATCTCATTAGCCGTGTGCTTCTAAAACTGGGCTATGATGCGCAAGTGCCTAACACTCTCCCAGTGATTGGTGACCTGTACCTTACAAAGTGGGGGGAAAACAATACCGTAGGCCGGTTGGCAAGGAATGCACTAAGTGCGACTGTGTGGCACATCTGGAGAGAGAGGAATAAGAGATTGTTTGAGGGGACCAAGAAGGCCGCGGTACAGGTATTTGAAGACATTGAGGCTGGTGTCAGGATTTCAGTCCAGGACCCTGATTTGGAGGAACTAGAAGCGGCTGATGCTTTATTCAATTGGGGTTTCAGGGATAACGGCTGATTTACTTCATGTTTTACTACATGGTTTCCAGGTTGTTGGGGGGGGGGGTTCTATGTATGTTCTTTTATTGATGGTAAATCTGGGGGAGGGGGAAACTTTAGTGGAGAGTGACGGCGCTAGTGCCCTATCCTCTCTCTATAGATTGCCTTTCCCCTAAGATTTTCCATACTGTATTGTTACTCTGTACAGTCTTAATAAAGCTTTCATTTACTCTTCAAATATATATATATATATATATATATAATAAAACAGGGATGTTATCATGGGTTATTGGATAAGAGAATTTGTATAAGACCAGAGAAATTGGATAATACAATTGTTGGTTAAAACAATTTGGATAAGAGAATTTGGATAAGACAAGAGAAATTAAATAAGAGAAATTGGGAGAAGAGAAATTGGAAGAAGAGAATTTAATGGTTGAGATGAAATTTGTATAAATTTTGGGGGAAACTTTTTGGTTTTTGGAAAAAAACCATTTGGTGGGATTTTTAAAATTTGAAATTTGAAGTTGAAGTTGAAAAGAAATACTTGAGGGTACCCAAAAAAAATCAGCCACGTTTCCAAAAAAAATCAGCACTATCCCCTTCAACCGAACACAAGCTAATCTTTCTCTTCTCCATCGCCTTCAGATCGATCAACTCTCTCTTGATCTACACATACTTCAACCCCGACGAGCACTGGCAAGCTCTCGAGGTCGCCCATCACATCGCCTTCGGACCCCGCCAGCCAACGCCCTACCCTCCCTTTGCATCTCATATCTCCCTGCGCTCGAGAAACCCAACCCCCTAGGGAGACGCCATGTGCCCTAGCATCTCATCCCTTCTTCGATCGAGAAAACCCCATCGTAGAAACTTCTGACCCAAAAAAACCTCCTTCCATCAACGGATTTAGCCCTAGCAGCTCCTCCCTTCTTCGATCGAGAAAACCCCATCGAAGAAGCATCTCCTCTGGTATCCCGTCGTGCGATCGACTAATTTCACACGACCTTCATTCTTCAGAGCATCTGATATTCCTCCTCCGTCGGCAATAGGTGAATGTATGTTCTTAGTCGTACACTTTTTTTTCGTGAAATATTTCGGTAATAGTCATAAAGAAATTTAAATATTGCTGGCTTTGTGAACAAAGATAGGTTCTGTCAAGCTAGATTTATAGCCAATATCATGTTATTAATAAATTTCTTTTGAGCGAAAAAACCAGTGTGAAATACAGGGACAAATGTTTTAGTGATGCTCAAATTCCAACAGCAGTGGTATCATAACTGAATTTGACTTGGGTTTTGGTCGCTACAACTTTCTCTGCTAACACACAGTAATTTTTCCAGGTATGGGCATTTGACGTGGGAATGACAAAGGGGAATTCTCAACTATTTGCAACCGTTAATCTTCGTTCTGCTCTACAAAATATTGGCTTTCTTTTCTCTTACACTCCTTGGTTTTTGGTAATTGTCCCCCGTTTTAGTTCAATTATTCATTAATATGAATCAAAGTTCCAATCTTTTTGGTATTTATTAGGCATGGGCTCCGCGGCTCCTGCAGTCTGTTTTTGCCTCAGTTGGAGATTTATACATGTATAAGCTTTTGCGGCTTGTGTTTGATGCCCATGTTGCTAAATGGGCGGTATCCTTTAGAAATGTTACCATTTCTAGATTTTTTTGATATTTGTTTTTGTTTTGATGATATTTATTATTTACATTTTTTGAACTTTTGCATTGCTTTATTCTTTAAGGTTTCTATGTTCTTTAGGCAAGCCATCTCAAGATGGCATTGATAAGTTTTAAATGAAGGGGACGTGCTTTATGCTTTTCCGAGGATTTAAGGGTCAATGTTGGCTGGAAAATTTTTCAGGATAAAAGTAGAACCTCTACTTGACAAATTGAAGGTACTAGGTGTCTTCTTCATAATGTGTTAAACATCTTTGCTACATACTTGATATTATAGTATGCCTAAACCAAGTAGCAGAGAATGATATTCTCTGTCCTCTCTGTCTGAATGGTTCTTCTCTGTATTTTGATGAAATGGAAGATCAATATATACAATTTAATACAAACATGATCTCTCAATGTTCATTCTTTGTTTAACTTAAAATTTTGGTTGTTAGTTGAAAATTTGTTGCTTATATGCTTAAATTTTTGGAGTTATTCATGCATTTTGGTTCCTGGTGGGTTAAGGAATGATATGGGCTGCAACACTCACTAAAGAGAACAAAATACCTTATATGTTCCTTCTTTGTTTAACTTAAAAAGTTGGTTGTTAGTTGAAAATTTGTTGCTTATATGCTTAAATTTTTGGAGTTATTCATGCATTTTGGTTCCTGGTGGGTTAAGGAATGATATGGGCTGCAACACTCACTAAAGAGAACAAAATACCTTATATTTGGATTTGCTTGGGAATGCAAATTTAATTCCTTTTGTGTTCATTCCATTTCATAAAATATAGAAATATGTGCATAATTATGGTTATCAAACAATTAATTCCTAATTATTTCATGTTTCTTGCTATTCATATGGCACTTATCTCAGCTAAATTTTTTCTGTTTTTGCTAGATACCAAAACAAAGCCTGCGTGGATGAGAGATATCGTCACAGATATGAGGTTTGTAATGACTGTCACTCTGATGGCGATCCTAATATTGGGGACTAATTGAAGGTATCTACTCGCATGTATCTTCTTGGTTAGAACTTCCTTTCTTTCCTTTTCCTCGGATAAAAAAGTGCTTTTAGTACTTTTGTCATTTTAACTGGTTACTCAAGTCAATGTAAACATGCATGTGTCAGTATTGAATGTCATTACGCTTTCACTGTTTGGCATCTATTGTTGGTAGTTTTCTTTCAAACTTATTTGGTTAAGTTGTTATATATGAAGGTTACTTGATTCTATATCATGCACTAATTTCATGTTTAAATGATTGTGTTTCTAAATCATATTTATGAATTTTCCAGGTGGTTTTTGTTCCTGATTATAATGTCAGTGTTGCGGAAATGTTCATTCTGGGTAGGGAATAATCTCAGCATTTTAGGTAACTATAAGTGTTTATTACTACTTTTTATAGATTAAACTGTCCAATGTATTTTTTTGTTTTAAATTGCATAAATATGTGGTAGAATTTTTCTTATAGGGACATTAAACAAATTCACGGACAGATGACCAAAGAAAGAAGATAGAGCCTTGCTGACAGATAAGAAGAAAGAATAGTCCCCCAGTCTGGGTAGTCAAAGAGGTTATAATATTTTAAAGTACATCATATTGGGAGTTTTGAGTCTACACCTTAGATAAGTTATAGTTGTGGGGAGAACAAGAAAATGGTGATGAGTGATCCTGGAATTCATTCAGTTCAACATTAAGCATGCCCATATTCACTTCATAAAGTGCATGCCAACTAAGGCTCTATTACAAATCATAAGGCCGTAATATTATTTTATACCAAAATTCGAACATGGCAATATTTAGATTGAGTTTTCTGGGGATTAATAGGACTGGCCCCAAAATGGGTTTAAGTTGATTTGTTTTCTGTTTTTGCATGTTTGAGCATGTTGCTGTAAGCTTTAATGGGGGAAAGAATTCCCTTGTAATTATTTCTACATGTTTCTTTAAGTGAAGTTATGATTAATTTGGTCCTAATTTATTTGGATGATATTGGTACTACTGCGGGTTTCACTGCATTTGCTACGGGCGTGATATTATTTTCACAAAGAGAAAACGAAAAAATCAAATGGAAACCAACGTGATTGCTCGCCAAAGTGTTCGAAAAGGATTATATATTTTGAGAGCCCTTCTGCATTTCTGGAGATCAACTCATTCACGTATGAGATAGCTGATAAGTAAGAAGAAAGAAGAACACTATGTTCTTAATTTTTTCCCCCTTTAGGTTTGCGACATTGAAATTTGTGCTTTTCAATGATTTTTAAAACCATTATCAGATATGACTTACAACTAGAAATTATTTTCCTTCATTTCAAATTGGGTTTAGAGACCTTAATGAAAGAAAAACATACCAAAGCTATTTTTCTTGGTTCACGGATTGGCGATCCTAACATGGTATAGCTTGCTAACCTATATACCCTTTGTAGAAATAGTGTTCTTAAAACTTGGCTTTTTAAGAGTCTTCTGTATTTATTGTAGTGCATTGATCATGCAGGTTGGGCAAGAACGGGTTTCTCCGAGCTCACCACGATGGCCTCCTTTCACGAGGGTGAATCCTATTTTGGAATTATCTTACATGTCGTTGCTAATTTTTCTTCGTCTTATGGTCCGCTTATAAACACAACTTGGAATGTCATCTTTACTTAGGGATGTGTGCGCATTCTTATTAACCTGCAGGGTTCAATACTGTAGCCTATACGATACTGAGATATGTTTTTACCAAGATATCATTTCTCCCTTTGTCTATGTTGAAAATCAAGTTCAATTTTAATAAATTTTTCATCTCAAGCTGATATATTAGTATTATATATAAATGAAAATACAATATGTATACAATTAGGTATGCAACTGAGATTTGATTTTAATTCTAAATTTGGAAACTTATTCCTTACCATTTCTTTATAAGCTGGAACGTAAACATCGTAAATGTTTAGATTTTCACAAATAACCTAAACTTGAACTTTTCGCATCATGTGCCAATAGCCATGTGTTCTTGCGAACAGGTGTGCCAACTGCTATTTGTGAACATCTTTGAGGTCTGTAGAAGATATACAAAAATTGTTATTGAAAATTAAGGAACCAGTGGCTCTTTCTTTTTATGTATGTATAAAACAAGCTATGAGTACATTCGGCTTTGTATCTCCTATATGCCATAGTCAAATCATGGTACTATGTAGCGAAACAACTGATTAATGCTGAACAATTTACAGTTTGAGTAAGATCAGTTGATAGCCTAGCACATATTAGAAAATTTTGTTCTCCATGAAATTTCATATAAATACTTTTGCTACAATTGCTTATCCTACTACTGCTTAATATTGTTGTTGCTTTAGCTCTACTTCAAGTGTTATGACTTATGAGGTCTGCTTCACTGTTTTGTTGATATGTTTCTTTATTGTTATGTGTAAATAGCTTTTTATGCTGTTTAGTTATGTCTTTTGCCTATTTGAGGCAGATGTTAGGTTTGTTTAGTGGGAACATTTATTCAATAATAACTTAGCATTATGTTACATGTATGTTGGTGACTGGAGCTTATGCTCAATCCTATGTTCCCTAGAGGTAATCTAAAGAAAAAGAATAAGCTAGCCAACGAGAAGATATTGTTAATAAATATGAAGAGGATAAAAAGGTTGTCTAAAAATCTATTATAAAAATGCGAGATGTTTTTAAATCTTTGTCCTATGTTGACATCTTTATCCTACGTGGACATCTTTGTCCTACGTGGACAAACAAAATTGTTTACTGGGATTGATAACTTGGGGGGAGGTGGGGATTTGAAAACTTGGGGGGAAACCATTTGATGGGAGTTTGAAAAAGTTAAATCTTCCAGTGAGCGGAGAATATTTTTCTATGCAGATTGTTTTCTCCATTTGTTTTTAAAATTTGGTCTCACCAATCTCAAGCGATGTGCCCTGGTCCCCTGCTATTTTTGTTCCTACTGCTGTTCTCAGAGGGTTGATTTCTAAAATTTGAGGAGCCTGAGCAGAGCGAGGATCATTCGATGTCTTCACAGATCTCAGAGGGTTTCGATCATGTCATCTATTTTACTTCAAAATATTCTGACAACAAAAAAATCTTCATGGTCCAATGTCTTCACAGTTCTCAGAGGGTATCTCTTGGTCCCCATACCTAAAGCATCTAATGTCTTCACAGTTCTCAGAGGGTATCTCTTGGTGCCCAAACCCAAAGTTGTTTTTTTTTCTGTTTCTCTCATGTCTTCACAGAACCGAATAACACCAAAACATGGGCCAAATCAACAAAATTTCATAACTTTTGAGGAAAAAAATCGAAGGCTCCAGCTCGCATCCCTCTGAAATCCATAAACACCTCCACCGTCCTTAATGCAAGGCCCCTACTCTCGATCTCTTCGCCTCCACGACGTCGTCTCCCCTTCCATATTTTTTGTTGGAAAGCTTGCATCCTTTCTCCAACTAATGCAATCGAGCCATAAGGATGCGGATGCAACTGCTGCCTCGGCCACTGCTGATTACCTGGTATTATTACTATTTGAAATTATGTAAATTTTCGATTTTTCTTTTAGAGTTAAGATTTTTATGAAGTTTAATATGATTGGTATTTTGGATTTGTACTGATGGGTTGCTCTGTAACCTAATTTTTTTGCATTTTTGGGTGGGGTGGCAGAGTTTAATCTGGAGACAGAATGGTGTTCCATATATATTCACTAAAAATAAGTACTGTTTTCGTGTTTCCCTTTTCAGAACAACACTCAAGTTAACAAATGGAGATGGGCACTTCACTTGGAGACTCCTTTGGTTTGCTAACCAAAAGATGACAGGGATATATATGAGAGGCTTGAATGAAGAAGACATGGAAAATGGATATGGTCACTTCACGTGGAGAACAATTTGAGAACATTAAAATTTGGAGCACATCAATTTGGGTCTCAAAATTTGGAGCACATCAATTGTGGAAATGCAACAATATTTGGCAATGTATCAACATCCTTTATCAAGTTGGTTGTCAATGTATTAGCAGTTGCAGTCAATACTTAATCAATTTGTACTTATGGCATTGTATCAGCACTGGATCAAACTCCATGTTATCTGTCAATTTTGAGAATTTTGGGAAAGGGATATATTGCATAAAACTGGATATATTGCATAGCATTGTATATATTGCATAGAACCGAATGTATAGAACTGGATATATTGCATAGAATTGGATATATTGATGTTTGTTGACATTTTTGGGAATTTATAGAACTGAATGTATGGTGCCATGTCTAGAATCCAGCTATATTGTGTGTATGCAATGTTTGGTTTTTTGCTTTCATGGATTTAGTGATGTTATATGTATTTAGTATCAAAATTCAGTATAAAAACAATTATATGTATTTGGTGATGAACTGTGTACGATGATGTTATATGTAGTTATTATCAAAATTGTATTCTAACTGTGTACAACTTGCTTTGGACACAAAATAGTTCTTTATACATCCAACTTTATTCCATTCTAACTCATTCAGTGACATCAAAATCAATCTGTTTCTTCAACTATTTCGTGTTGGTTAAGCTTTGGAGGTGGTTAGCATGAGAACTATGTTGGAGGGGGGTTTATCTTTTTTTAAATTCTATGTTTTGAATGCAATCTGAGTATCACTGGTGGGAATATATATGAATTTTCTTGGTTGATTTCTTCTAATTATTTCAACAATTGAGAATTGAATTCATATTTTGGTGGCCTTTCTGGTTTTCTATTATACATTTGAGGTGTGTGTTTGAATTGGTTTGTTGACTAGGACAACATGATTAATAGAAAACCGGTTGGGATTGAAACTTAAGGAATCAAGGGTTAGGATGAGGGTTTGCAAAAAATTTGGGAGAAAATCTTAAATTTTGTGGGGAGACTCTCTGTGGAAAAGCAAAGTCACATGGCTCAAATTTCTCTCTCCATCACTCCCTCTTCGGTACGATGCGAAAACATAAAATATTGATTTGGTTCCCGATCATTCTCATTCAATATGTCATACCTCACGGTCTTATCTTTTCGTGCGGCTAGAGCATGGTTCTATACGATAAAGTGAGTATATACTTTTGACTTAATAATTGAACGTGTTGTACATGCATGCAGTTTCTTTTTGCCGGGGAGCATTAAGTTCATTGGCAACGGAATGGAATTCATTAATGACAGATGACCCTTAATTAACATAGTTTATCATGGTCCCTAAATCATTTGACCATATACTATTTTGAAACTCTTTTCGATACTCCATTCTAAAAAGGAAAAATGTTCAACATTGGTTAAATATTAGAAATAATTATACCAACTAATCAAATTTAAATTAGGAAAATATTCCAAAAATTTTAGGAATTAAATTCTTTGGGAGAACTAAAATTTGTAAGGAACTAAAATTTTGGGGAGAACTAAATCCTACGAGTGAACTTAATTTTGAAGGAAACTAATTTTTTTGAAAATTTTGGGGGAACTATATCTTGATGGAACTAAATTTTGGAAGAACTACAATTTTTGAGAACTAAATAACAATTATTGCTTTTTAATTATTGTTGTTCGTTTAAAATCAATAGTTCCAAGATTTTGAGGGAGAAATATTTTAAATAAACGGTGGAACTAAATTTTGAGGGAACTTAAATTTTGAGGGAAGCTAATAACAATTATTATGTTTTGATTATTGCAGTTCGTTTGAAATTAAGGGATCCAAGAATTTGAGGGTAGAATATCTTAAATGAATCGTTCCCTTAGGGCACACGTTATACTTGGAGGGAACTAAATTTTGAGGATTTAAAGTTTTTGTTAAGGCTAAAGTTTTTGGGGAAACTAAATTTTGGATAACTAAAATGATTGGGGAAACTAAATTCTTTTGGGAAACTAAATTTTGGATAACTAAAATGATTAGGGAAACTAAATAACAATTATTGTGTTTTAGTTATTACTATTTGTTTAAAATTAAGAGATCCATGATTTTGAGGGTGGAGATATCTTAAATGAACCGTGCCCTACGGGCACGGGGTATGGCTAGTGTATATATATATATATATATATATATATATATATATATATATATATATATATATATATATATATGCAAGGTAAGTTGGTTGCTATATTAATGTAAACCAAAGATACAAGATGGTTGATCACAGACTACAAGGCGTAATGACTAGGGGGCGGACACAGGCGTCGTCACCCTAGAACATATTGCCCAGTAACAATGATCAGAACCATTATTTTACAACATATACAAAGGTAAAGCACCTCACACAGAACCCCAAAAGTGACAAATTGATACAGAAATGGCCTAAAAACACATCCAGTTACAGACCATCCAGTAACACTACTACAGATTTGGGCTTGGGTAACGCCACTTAGATAGCGCTTTTAAAAAGCGCTATCTAAGTGAGCTCTTGTATAGCGCTTCTGCCCTTATAGAAAATAAAAATAAATCAAATTTACGGTAAAAATCACTTAGATAGCGCTTTTTGTTAAAGCGCTATCCAAGTAGTACCTTAAATAGCGCTTTATTTTAGTGCTATGGTAGTATTCGTTACATAAGCGTTTTTATTAAAAAATAAACATTTATAAACACTCTTACATAGCGCTTATACAATTTTTCCCAAGCGCTTCGCTTCGTAACTTAACTAAATTCGCCCGCTGAGCTCGCGATCCGCCGCTGCACTTTTAGGGTTGGAATTTGGCCGCTGAATCTCATTCTTGGGGGGAAAAATTCCCGTTTCCCGCCGATTGAACCTCCCTATCCCAACTCTCATCTCCGAACCATCGTCTCCTCCGAACCCTCGTCTCCACCCCCTCATCCGAACCATCGTCTCCTCCGAACCGTCGTCTCCATCCCCTCATCCGAACCCGCGTCTCCATCCCCTCCTCCGAACCCTCGTCTCCTCCGAACCCTCCTCCGAACCCTCGTCTCCTCCGAACCCTCGTCTCCTCCGAACCCTCCTCCGAACCCTCGTCTCCATCCCCTCCTCCGAACCCTCGTCTCCTCCGAACCCTCGTCTCCGATCAGAGGCGTATCCAACCTCTCCCTCCTCGCAGCGGTGACTCCGATCAGCGGCGACTCCGACCTCCCCCTCCTCACAGTGGCCACTCCGATCAGCGGTGTCTCCGACCTCCCCCTCCTCACAGCGGCGTCTCCTCCCAAGAAAAGGGGTTAGTGATTTAGTATATTCATTGAAGAAGAAAGAATATCTTGCTTTAAATTCTTCTTTATTTTTTTGGGTTGCTTTTTTTGATGAGGAAGATAAAGCTAGTGTTTTTCTTTTTTGGCAAAAAGCTTGATGGGGTTAGGGGCAGAGATGGTGGAGGAGAGAATCACATCTATACACACGCAGGAGAGGTGACTCAATGGCAAAGAGAGGATTTTTGTTCTCTCTCTCTAGTTTCTGGAGAGTATCAGCTTTGTGTTTGTTTGGGAGGGGGGGGGGCGATTTCTTTTCCTTAGCCTTGAAGCTTATTCTCTTGAATACAAATGCTTGTTGATGCTTTTGGGTGCTAGGAGAGGCTTATTGGCTGCTTATCTATGAAAAGTTAGGATATTAAATAGTTTGCATAATTAAATAAATCTTAATTTAAAAAGGAAAAGGAGAGAATGAGTGAGAATGAGAGTGATGTGACTACAACCTAGCTTTTAATAGCACACAATGTTGTATAATTTGAAGTTTCAGCTATCGTGATTATCTCTTATTTGTTAAAGCAATAAGAAAGTAGAGTGCAATAACTAACATGTTTCATTTGACCATTCAATACACTGCATCTTTTTGATTCAGCCAATGACTAACATGTTTCGTTTATACTAAATCTCTACCTCGTTCAGTTCGATCGATCAGCGGCGTCTCCAACCTCGTCCAGTTCGATCGATTAGCGGCGTCTCCGACCTCGTCTAGTTCGATCGATCAGCGGCGTCTCCGATCAGCTAATTATTTCAGGTGAATCCATAGTCTTTACATCTCTAATTATTTCATTAGAATTTTGGATTGTGACTTTATATTAACTTTACGTCTTTACATATGGAAAATTAACTTTATATTAATTTTTGTAGTATCGTTCTTGATGGATCGAGATGGGTAAATGCGGATCGATTATCTGAAACGTATAAGAAAGGGGTGGAAGAGTTTTGTGCTCATGCAATCAAGAATGCTAAAAATCCGATGTTCATTAAATGTCCTTGTCGAAAATGTCTAAATGTAAAAGAAGTTAGCGGTGAAATGAAGTTACGTGAGCATTTAATGTGTCACGGTATTGATAGAACATATAAGGTTTGGACATATCATGGTGAGAGCAAAGGTAAATGTAGCTCAAGTTGCAAACGTAAATATAGTTCATCAAGTCAATTGGGCTCCCAATTTGAGTTTGAAGATATAATGAACACAAGTAGTATGGGAGATGGTAATGATAAGTCTAGTCATGTTAAGAATTTTCCAAGTGTTGTCAATGAAGAGTTGTGGGATCATCCTGATATGTGTGATGACTTAAGAGAGGATGCTGGGTTACCATTGTGGCCGGGTTGTACAAAGGCTTCAAAATTGTCAGCTGTGTTGATTTTGTACAACTTAAAAGCTAGTCACCAAGTTTCTGATGTGTTCTTCACAGAGATGTTAGAAGCTGTAAGTGGGCTACTGCCAGATGGGAATGTGCTCCCTCGTAGAGCGTATGATGCTAAACAAATGCTCAAATATATCGGGTTAACACATGAGAAGATCCATGCTTGTCCGGATGATTGTATTTTATTTAGAAAAGAGTACGCAGAATTGAATGAATGTCCCAAGTGTGGCAAGAAGCGATATAAGAAAAACAACTCCCCGGCAAAAGTTATGTGGTACTTTCCTATAATTCCTAGATTTAGGAGGTTGTATAGTAGCGCAGAAGATGCTAAATACTTGACATGGCATCATGATGAAAGAATTAATGATGGAATGTTGAGACACCCAGCCGATTCACCTCAGTGGAAGACATTTGATAATAAATATCCGGAATTTGGCAAGGATCCAAGGAACTTGCGCTTAGTACTTTCAACAGATGGAATGAACCCTCATGGTCTTCAGAGTACTTCCCATAGTACATGGCCCGTGATTTTGATGATCTATAACCTGGCTCCTTGGTTATGCATGAAGCGAAAGTATATGATGCTGTCTATTTTGATATCAGGACCTAAGCAACCTGGTAACGACATTGACATATATTTGGCTCCTTTAATCGAGGACTTAAAGGTGTTGTGGGAAGAGGGTGTTGATGTATACGATGGATACAAAAAGGCTGATTTCAGATTGAAGGCTATGTTGTTTGGAACAATCAATGATTTCCCAGCTTATGGCAACCTTTCTGGATATAGTGTGAAGGGGCATTGTGCTTGCCCATGTTGTACAAATGACACAGATCATCTTCGATTGAGTCATTGTAAGAAGTCGGTTTACATGGGGCATAGACGGTGGTTGGATCGAAGTCATCCCTACAGAAAGATGTCCGAGGCATTCAATGGTGAAGTTGAAAATCGGTGTCCACCTCCTACATTGTCAGGTGTTGATGTGCTGAAGGAGGTGGAAAACATTAAGACACAGTTTGGTAAGAAGTTTGCAAAGTTTGTTCCCACTAAAGGTTTTAAGAAAGAATCAATCTTTTTTCAGTTAGTCTATTGGAAGGACTTATTTGTTAGGCATTTTATTGATCTCATGCATAATGAGAAAAATGTTGGAGCTAGTTTGCTAAATACTTTGTTAGGTGACAATTTGAAATCTAAAGATGGACTCAATGCACGAATGGACATGGTTGATATAGGAATCAGAGAAGAACTTGCACCTGTACCAAAGGAGGGGAAAGCACCATACTTGCCTCCTGCTGCTCATACTTTGTCTAAGAAAGAAAAGACTGTGTTACTCGAGACACTCCACTCCGTGAAGGTACCTGAGGGGTACTCGTCCAACATACAAAGTCTTGTATCTTTATCCGGGTTGAAATTGATGACTTTAAAATCACATGATTATCATGTCATCATTGAGAATTTGCTGCCAATTGCAATTCGTGCTATTTTGCCAGAAAATGTACGTAAAACTATCACAAAGTTATGTTGGTTTTTCAAAGCCATGAGCAGCAAGGTCATAGACCCAAGAAGTCTGTCAGGTCTACAAAAAGTGATTATAGAAACACTTTATGAGCTTGAGATGTATTTCCCACCTTCTTTCTTTGATATCATGATTCATTTGACTGTACACTTGGTTTACGAGACGAGGATGTGTGGTCCTGCACGTATGAGATGGATGTATGGCATAGAGCGGTATATGAAAGTGTTGAAAGGTTATGTGAGGAACAGGTATCGACCAGAAGCTTGCATCGCTGAAACCTATTTAGTTGAAGAAGCGATAGAATATTGGTCTGAATATATCCCAAATGTCGAAGCAATTGGACTTCCAAGTACTCGTCACACTGATAGGATTGACGGTGAGGGTGTAACAGGTGGTCAACCAGTGTTGATCAACCTCGAACATTGGCGACGGATACACTTGTGTGTTTTACATAACACAATTGATGTTGTTCCTTATGTTGAGTTGCACAAGCAGGTTATCTCAAGAAAATATCCAGAAAAAGGCTCTGATTGGATTGAAGTGGAACACAATTTTACCTTCATTGATTGGTTTAAGTGTTATATTGGTGATAAGATATTAGAGAAAAGTGATTCAGTATCGGAAAGGGTTAAGTTTTTGTCAAGAGGACCTGATATGCTTGTGTACTCTTACAAATGTTATCTCATCAATGGATACACATTCTACACTAGAGAACACGATGAGAGGAGTACTATGCAGAATAGCGGGGTTTCTATTAATGCCACCATACTAAACCAGACAGATACGACATACTTTGGACAAATCGTGAATATGTGGGAAATTGACTATGTTGGATTTTGAGTTCCGTTGTTTGACTGCAGTTGGGTTAGCATTCCTCACGGGGTACATGTTGAAAGTTCTGGATTCATACGGGTCGATTTGAAAAAGGTTGGGTACAAAGACGATTCGTTCATTATGGCAACGCAAGCTAAGCAGGTGTTTTATGTCAGTGACCCAGTTGATAAGAAGTGGTCCATTGTTATATTGTCAAACAAGTTCAATAACAGTTACCAAGTTAGTGACCATGTTGATGAGGACGATGACACAATTAATGATCCTTCTTTTGAGAACCTGTATGTGTGCCCCAGCACTGATGATAATTGTCAACGCTTATATGCAAGATATGATCATGATGAGGGTGAATATGTAAATCCAGATTTAGTTAATATACATGGTCATGAACGAGCAAAGCAAACTACGAAAAGAAAGAAGACAGCTAAAGCGAAGAGGAAATGTATGCTTTGTTCCTATTATATATTTGTTATTTATATATAGTGATTTCAGCTACAAATACAATTCTGCTTTAGACATGCATTAGATTGTGCTTACTTCACTTAATTGGAATGAATAAGATATGTAGAAATTGTTGTAATTTGCATTCACTATCATCTATTAACCTTGTCATCTTATGATCTTGTTCTTCTCTTATTTGCAGGATCATGGTTACTGGATCTCAGCGCAAAGAGCGTGCTAGTTGGGATGGTCAGGGTGGTTCTAGAAGAGGTGAGACAGGGGATTCCGATGATACTAGTGGCATGTCTCAGATTCAGTCTCGAGGAATAGTTACTATGGTGAATGTTAAGAAAAAAAGGGCCAAAGGAGAAGTAATAAAGGTGAAATGGAATGAAATGGGTCAACCAATTGGCAAAGAGTCGATGACCCTAGCCTTAGCAGCTTAGGAATTGCTTGCCGACCAGCAGTGGGACTTAGCCTAAACCGAAATCACAGTGCATTGCCTGTAACAAGTCACACAGGCCAGAATCAAGCCGCACACACTTCAGCCCGTGTCAAAAGGACGGATGTCCCAGTTCATTGCGGTTGTGGAAGCATCATCGTCCACCTCGCCAATGTTCCGAAGGGCCAAGCGGACGTTCGCTGAGATGTCCTCAAAGAGAATGGTCTTCGGCTTACTAAGTTTTTCAAAAACTCTCCTGTTGCGCTCCCTCCACAAGCGATATACCACAGTAGCAAGTATGACCCGAGCAAGCAACCCAAGGAAACCCTTCTTCACATATTTTTCCAAGTAATAGGACCCTACTGTCGGCAGAGTGAGGGCCATAGGACCTTTTGCTCCCAATTTGAGAAGGGCACGACGCATTAGATAGTTGGAATAAGTGCATTCAAAGCATGGTGTGATCTAAACTCTAATGCATGCGAGTTGTGTTTGGATGATATTTTTTTTTTGGAGAATATGCTTTGCATCTTTATTGAATCAAGAAAAGAATACAAGACTCTAGGGAGGAAGAGGGAAACTTGAGAGCTGGGGTAAGAGCACAGGCGCCATCACCCCCAACCCAGACAAGCACCATCCGCTATCCCAAGAGCCACAATATACAATTATCACAAAATCTAAGAAATCAGGCCCCAATTTGAGGGGGGTGAAACAACACTGCTGTCAATGTCCCAATCCACATCTCTCATGGCAATTCTAATGTCCTCAGCAATATCATCAAACAGGGCAGTCTGCCTCTGACTGATACCTTCGAATATTCTCCTATTCCTCTCTCTCCAAATGTGCCAGGTCATCGCAGTAAGAACAGTCTTGGCAAGTCTCCCAGTGTTATCTTTCTTATGGTAGCGTGAGAGAATCAAATCCCCCATACCAGCTAGAGAGGATGGCATGTCAGATGTAACCCCCATTTTAAGGAGACTCCTGCAAAGGATATAGTTAGAATAACTACACTCAAAAAATATGTGATCCAAGCTTTCATGAATGTTATTAGAGCATAGCACAAAAAAAGGTGAAGAAGGCACTCCCCATTGTATGAGCTTATCACGGGTAAGAAGTTTCCCGTGGAAAGCTTGCAATAACGTGATAGCCATCTTAGGGATGTGCCCCTGATACCAGACCACCTTGTAGAAGGGAAATAATGGCTTAATAGCTCTAGTTCCAGACCAGGCATTTTGTAGAGAAGGAGACTTAGAGACCCAAGACCAAGAATCATCGCCAGAAGTTAAAGAAACCAGATCAATCAAGTGCCGCACAGAATTAATGGAGCTTGAGTTCACCCATCCCTCACCAGTCCAATAATCTCTAACCATATACATCTCTTCCCCAGAAGGAACCTCAAAAGAATCATTCAGGGGGCCACACGGAAGCCAATTATCATACCAGAAGAAGGTAGAAGAACCATCTCTGACCAGGCGTTGGGTGAGTTTCTTTGTGAATTCACGACAATGCAGGATGAATTTCCAAGTACCAGATTGCATAGGATGTGACTTAGCCCGGAAGAGGCCCGTATTGCTCATATAATGTTTCCTCATGTAGGACGCCCAGATACCCTTATATATGAGTGAGCATACGCCAAGCCAACTTAACGCCATGTGCATTATTCAAATCAGTGAAACTTCTAAGCCCCACTCCTCCTTCTTGCTTAGGAACACAAACATCATCCCAAGCCCAAAGGTGGTTCTTCCCCCAAATGAAACCTCTACAAATAGATGTGAGAGCACGCAAAACAGATTGGGGAATGCGAAAGGCTTGCATCCAGAACACAACCATGCCATAGATAACAGTTTTGACGAGCTAAATACGGCCAGCAATAGATAACAAAGATGAAGACCACCCCTGTAACCTGCTCTTGCATCTATCAATCAGACGGCTATACATAGCAGCGTTTGGATACTTAGAGGAGAGCGGCAAGCCCAAGTATATAGCAAGAGATTGCACCTTTTTAATTCCCAAAATATCAGCCAGAGCACCGGCCCCCCTGACCCCCTTACTGAAAATCCCAGCACTTTTACTCCAATTAACTTCAAGACCCGTATAGGATTTGAAAACAGAAAGCAGATCTCTCAAACCCATAAACGAGTCATCCATAGCTCGACAAAAAACCAGCAGGTCATCAGCAAATAACAGGTGAGTAACAGCTCCCACTCTTTTCATAGGCTTAATACTGTTGGTAGCAGTGGCTCTAGCCATAAGTAAGGAGAAAGCTTCCATAACAATCACAAAGAGATAGGGGGAGAGGGGATCTCCCTGCCTCAGCCCTCTATTAGATTGAAACATGCCATAAGAGGACCCATTAATCATGACAGAGAAAGAGGGGGTTGAAATACATTCACATATCCAACTAATAAACTTGTGCTTGAAACCCATCCGATGGAGCATGAAATATACGAATTCCCTGTTAACACTGTCAAACGCTTTCTTCAAGTCTAATTTGAGACAGGCCCGCCCGCCCATGGGGTTATTGAAATCCCTAATATGCTCATGTGCAAGCAGAGCACAATCAGCAAGTAAGCGGTCTTGTAAAAAAGCGGCTTGGTTAGGAGATATGAGCTCAATAACCGCTTTTTTCAAACGGTTGCACAGAATTTTGCTGATAACCTTGTACAAAACATTACAACATGAAATGGGCCTGTAATCACCCATCTCAGAGGCATTAGCGTTCTTAGGCACAAGCGTTAAGAATGTATGATTGATTTGGCGAAAAATTTTCCCAGACGTGAAGAAATTTGTAATAGCAGTAGTAACATCATTACCAATAGTATCCCAAGAGTCCTGAAAGAAAAAACCATTGAACCCATCGGGGCCAGGGGCCTTGTCCACCCCAATTTGAAAAACGGCATTTTTGACTTCCTCAGCCGAAACCGGCCTTTCAACCCAGTCAGCAGCCGTAGCAGTAAGGACTCTTTTAGTAGTGAGGCAAGGGAAAACAGTCCAATAGTCATTTTGATTATACAGATTAGAATAAAACGCAGGGGCTTCAACTTTAAGGCCGTCAATGGAGTTGTTTCGAGAACCGTCAGATGTAATGAGGTGACCAAGGTTATTACGACTTTGTCTAGTCCTCATGGCAGTATAAAAGAAGCGGGAGTTTCTATCCCCTAACCCCAGCCAATCTTGTCTACTTTTCTGTCTAAGAGTGGATTCCTCAATATCAATGGCCTCAGCAAGTAGATTGATAAGAGAACGTTCTTTTCTCTGCAACTCAGCACAAGAACCCAGATTAGGGTTGTTCTGAATGCGAGCAAGCTCAGCCCGATATTTGGAGACATTATTAGCCTCTCTGAAGGCAACACCAAACTTCTTAAGGCCCATCTTCAGGTTCTTAAGCTTAGCAACCAAGCGAATCATAGGGCATCCATTGACTCTAATAAACCAATGATCCCTCAGAGTACTAGGGTAATCAGGACTACGAAGCCAGGCGTTAAAAAATTTGAAAGGCTTAGGATCCGTGCCGCCAGACAGATGAGTGTGAATAATAAGAGTGGAGTGGTCACTAGTACCTGCATCAATGTATTCACAATAGGAGGAAGTGAGAGTGTTCATCCAGATACTGTTGCAAAAAGCCCTATCCAGCGTAGCAGTAATACGGCGCTGCCCGATATTACGATTATTCCAACTTAGAGTATTACCCACAGTCTTAAGCTCTATGAGAGCGCTAGCATTAATGCAATCATTAAACTCATCAACCATGGAACCCTTAACCATTCTGCCTCCAATCTTATCCGTGGAATATCTGACACAATTGAAATCACCCCCGATGATCCAGGGGGAATTTTTGAATTTGCTAGCACAGGAGACTATATTATCCCAAAGAGTCCTACGATCTTGGTAGAAATTTGAAGCGTAGACAATGGTAACAACCATAACAAATCCCGCCACGTTGCTGCAAATCAAGGAGATGTGTTGATCCGTCATACCATCAACCACACATTTCCAAATATCAGGATCAAACAAAACGATAAGGCGGCCATTGCGATGAAATACCCAATTGTTGATAGAAACCCACTTCTCCGGAAAGCATTTGGTAATTCTACGGCCATTAATCTCAGAAACCTTAGTCTCAATAAGCCCAACCAGAGAAGGCGCATATTTCTGGAGCCGAACCTTAAGCTCACGGCGTCTAACAACGCTATTGAGACCCCGGGTGTTCCAAATGAACAAGGTCATTGATCGGATTTGGGGGGGGTCGCTCACCCTCCCTATTGATTCTCAAACTCTTACGAGTGCCTTTAATAGAAATGTCTTCCCCACCCTTATTTTGATTATGTTTTTTCCGTCCCTTGCTATTGTTTTTTAATAGATCCTGTTCAACAAGCCAAGCATTGTTAACCATGGACATCTCACTAGGCTCGCTATCCGAATCCATACCCTCCCCCTTATCAAGCAACGAACCCCCTAGCCGATTACGAAGGATGTTAGAGGGATTATCAGCGGCAATGTTCACTGGTTGCCCTCCTAACTTTTCCCCAGCGGTAGGCGAGAGGGAGTACGACATAGAATCCGCCGTCCCCAAGCAGTCCCCAGTCCCATCCCCCCCAATTTTATTTGGAGACTGATCATACAGTTCGCTGTCGCTACACGGGCCTACAAAAGCCCCACAAACGCTATGCGCAGCTAGCTCTTCCTTCTTCTCATACATCTGGGAGGCCTTTTTATTTACCGTCCCCACGCCCTCACCTACTGACGCAGCAGTAGCTTTACAATGTTGGGAATTCCCAACCACCCCTTCATCCCATTTTTCCTCAGCACTGGCCCATAGCTGGAAGCTCGAAGCTACAGCTTTATCCTGCCCATTACATGTCCCCATCCCGCTACTTTTATTACAAACATTCTCCAAAAAACCCCCCTCATCTTCATGGTCCACAACACTAGAGGCCATGTTATAATCAACCCCCTTCTCCAGATTACAAAACCCATTTTCCTGCCCCCCTATACAGCTCTCCCCAATATCCCTAGCTCCTTCTCCAACAACCCGAGTAACATTACAATTTTCAGTTCCCCCCTTCCCTTTACAACCCCCATCATCCCCCAACATGGGGCTATTACAACCATCAACAACAAGGCCTTCCGCCTTCTTATAGTACACCCTTCCATCATTCACCGTCCCAACAACAGAAGAGATCGAAGAAGAGAACGTGGTTAAGGGGGCCAGTCTAGAGGTACCTATAGAAGCAACAGCTGCCTCCTTCAGCTTGTCGCCTCCCAGCCGCTTGACGACATTAGAAGCCTCCTCCCTCAGGGTGATAGTCCGCTCCTCTCCATCACTGGCAACACCAGCCTTAGTCGAACACTGCTTGGCCAGATGACCGAAACATCTGCAAATTGAACACCTAGGCGGCTTCCCTTCATACCGGACTTCAAGCTCGAAGCATTCACCACCTTCAACCTGAGCTGTAACAGATAGCGGAAGCTCCTTCTCAGCAGAAACCTCAACCAAACACCGAGCAAAAGTCATCCTCTCCATTGAGGCGGTGGCTCTATCTAAGCAAATAGGATTCCCCAAGACGCTTGTTATCGCATTCAATATCTTAATCGACCAGAATTTTAGAGGGAGATTAGGAAGTTGAATCCAAATAGGGGCAGAGGATAACATATCTCGATCATAAACCAAGTCCGGAGCCCACCGCTGGATCACCACGAGCCTGCTGTCGAACATCCACGGCCCCCCGAATAAAACTCCATCACAGTCAGCTTTCTCCTTGAAGCGGAAGAAGAAGAACCCGTTGTCCCTGGAGAAAACAAACATACCTTGTTTGGATGATATATATATATATATATATATATATATATATATATATATATATATATATATATATACATACTAGTCATAACCCGTGCCCGCTGGCACTGTTCATTTAAGATTTTCCCCCCGAAATTGTTGTTCCCCGAAAAATTATTTCTACAGGCACATTCGGTGAGAAACAAAAAATTCGGCGCAGGAACAACAAATTAGCGTAAAAATATTTAGCGGCGCGGGCACCGTCGGCGAGGAACAACAAATTTGGCGCGGGCGCCTTTGGCGCAGAACAACAAAGTCGGCGTCAAACAATAAATTTGGCGCCCGCGCCTTTGGCGCGGAATAACAAATTAGCATAAAAAATTTTAGCACACCTAAGGCGCCCTCGGCGCGGAACAACAAACCTCAGCGATTTTTACGCTAAATTTTTTTTATTTTTATTTAATGGATCATGCTTCTCTACAATCTTTTCCAAGGCACTTTTACCCCCAAATTTAATCTCCACAATCTTTCCCAATGCACTCATAATTTCAAAGTTTAGGTTCCCAAGGCACTTTTCCCACCAAATTTAATCTCCACAATCTTTCCCAATGCACTCCTAATTTCAAAGTTTTGGTGCCCAAGATAATTTTTCCACCAAAATTTAAGTTTTCCCACTAAAATTTTCACAAAATCCAATCTCAACCATTGATTTACCAAGATCAAATCTCAGCCACTCTTTATCTTGTCCTAGTCAGCCCTAGAATTCAAAAAACGTTGTCAAATGTATTATATATGTAACGGTACGTTTTCGTTGTACTTCGTTCGTGCACGTGCTTTTGGCCGTGCACGTGTTTATTTTAGACTTTGTTTGATTTTGAATACTTTTTTGTGATATGCCGTTGCGAACGTCTCTGAGAGTATTAAATAGTGGCACTAATTTGGAACGACGTTTCCCGAGTCGTTTTCCCACAATTTAAACTTACTCGATGAGACGTGACGATTTTCACTTTTGACGGGAGACGTTTCTATTTTTAGTCTCGTCGTCCGACGTCGAATTTGAGATCCGTCTTCTTAGTTAGCTCACATACGTCGCCACGATCACCACGATATTTATTTTATAATTTTTGGAGTTTATTTGACCACTTTTATAATTTCTACAAGTTTTATATTATTTTTAATAATTAATTTATAAATTATTTTTGGCCAAATAAAATTTATTTAAGTTTTAAACGTTTTAAAGAATTTTTGAGCCAATTTCCAGCTCATTTGGACCAGGTCAAACCCTTGGATGAGTTGGAGTAATTGAATTTCAAATTTTAAATCTTTTTGAACTTCTAATCCTATTAGATTTAGCCCTAGACCAAGTCAACCCATCTATACTATATAAGCAACCCCTAGCAAGACCTATTTTCCAAAGAAATTAGCCCTAGCCTCTTCCAAACTTGAAATTGGACGTTGCGACGAATCGTCGCAACGTTGCAACGTTCAGCCCCCCGCACGACCGAGAAAACCCACCGCATCCGCCCGCTCCGACCGATAGCCGCCCCCGCATCCTCGCCGTCCGCACGCTGCAGCAGCCTCCCACGCCCGTTCCCCCCGCTTGGCCGAGAGAGGCCCTCAGTCTGACCGAGGCCCCGCTCCGCACAAGCGCTCCGCATCGACCCGCCCCGTCGCCCCGCTCCGCTCCGTGTCTGACCGGTCGCCCCGCCCGCTGTGACCGAGCGCTCAAGCGCTGCACGTTGCAACGCTGCCCCGCCTCGCATCCCAAGCGCACGACCGAAGCCCCTGACCGGTCTGACCGAAGGAAACGCCCGCCCCCGCTGCTGCGACCGACCCAAAGCGTCGCACAGCGCCGTTCCTAGTGTCTGACCGAGAGATTTCCCCGCACCGAAGCTGTACGACCGAGAGCCACTCGTCGCAACCCCGCATCCGTCGCACCGCTTGCCACCGTGGGCCCCCCAAGTTCTCCAGAGGTATTGTGGGTTCCCCAAAGGTCCCTAGGACTACTGTGGGCCCCACTTTGGTACGTTCTCTTCGACGACTTGCCGCGTACGACGTCGTCGCACGTCGTAGCCGTCGCCGCACGTATTAGCTTTGGAATCTGGAATCGTCGCCCGAGTTATTTGCTCTGAAATTTCCAGCGAGGAAACTAATTGGAATCTGGACTTGGAGCGCGATCTTTATTCCAACCCCCGACGTCGCTACCCGACGCCGGTGTAGCTTTCGCGTCG
The DNA here is from genome assembly GCA_030789695.1 of Scilla litardierei. Taxonomy (NCBI): domain Eukaryota; kingdom Viridiplantae; phylum Streptophyta; class Magnoliopsida; order Asparagales; family Asparagaceae; genus Scilla; species Scilla litardierei. Next base: position 178,706,079 of record CM061141.1, on the reverse strand, counting down.
TGTTGAGGTAACGTTTTGCATCCCTAGGACCCCCAACCCAATTGCATGCTAATCAAGACTAAAAATCAGTATTTTAAAGTATTTTAAATGTTTTAGAAATCACTAATCAAGATTAATAAAACGGATGTAGGCCGGTGGACTTGTGCACGTAGGAATCGTGACTTTGGACTCGTTGGACGGTGTTTTCTTGACGTGATAGTTGCAGGCAAGTGAAACTTGCCAACTCTTGTGTAGGGCCATGTTTGTAGGCCACTTCCTTGCTTTTAGCGTAAAAGAGACTAGTCAGTGAAATGATAGCTGGCTAGACGCCTACTTGATCTAGTTTGACAACGAAACTAGATCCGTCACCTAAATGATCTAGCTTGACAACGAAGCTAGATCCAACCATTAAACTGTCATTCATGCATGCTAAACTGTCACGTTTACTTTTCTTACTTGTACGCTTTACTACTTGCCATGCCATGTCATCCATGCATTGATTGTTGCATCGTAGCACACGCTACAATACTTGTCCTCGTACTACTTGTCCGGCTAGGTGCACCCCTACGCCATACTTGTTTAAACACTTCCTGGCTCGTGGTCCAGAAGCGGGCCTCATGTGTTGGCTAGAAACCAATGCCCGATACACGTGGAGGGGTAGGGATAAACGGTTACTTGAGCTTAGGAGTTGGCCCGCGCAGCCACTCTAGCCAAAAGACGGAATCTCTGTGCACGAGGTGCTTACTTTTCTTGTCGTGTTCTTGTCTTGTGAATGTCATGCCATGCTCGTACTTTACTTTACTTTACTTTACCTGTTGCACTCATTACTCAAACTGCCATATCATTGCATCATGCTAGAACTGCTAGGTTGCTTTACCTTTCCCACTTCTAGTTTCCTTGCACAAGTCTTCCAGACTTGCTGACATGTGCCCCTTTCTCTTTTGGGTGTCACATGTTAGACCCTGAGCCAGAGACAGTTGCTGAGGACGAGGTGTTTGCTGACGCTGAGCCCGAGCCTACGTTCGTTGAGGAGTTCGGGGACACCGGAGACCAGTCTTAGAGACTGATTTTACTTGCTTTTGCTTTAGGTTGCTGTTAGATGTCGGTGCTTGCACCTTTTCTTTGTTTTCGTACTTTGTACTTTTGTTGGCCATGCTGGGCCTCTTTTAGACTCTTTTATTTTATCCTGGTGGCTTTTTCTGCGATGTTGAGATTTATTATGGATATTCTGAGATGTACTTTTGTCTCTTTTCGTTATTATTATCTTTGTTTCATTTCGCATTGTAAGGACCTGCAGTTTGAAGTGATTGACGCTTATCGGACTTGCGGCTTTGTAGCTTCAAGTCTGAGCGGACCTTCTCACTCTTCGCCTCCACGTTTTTGGGAAGCGGGGCGTGACAGGTTTTGTTGGTGGCCCATGCAGGTCCTCTTCTTACGATTGTGAACTAACGGAACAACGATAATAAACGGAATATCCATTAAATAAATTGCAACATCCAAGTCATTAAGCTTTGAGTCTAATTTGTTTGTTCGTTTTCTATGTCATTAGATGGCTGGACGACGACAGACCCGATCTGGCAGTGGGCCCAATCGTGCTGAGGAGCCGGATAGAGAGCCCACCAATGCTGAGATCATGAGGATGATGCATCAGATGATGCAGGTACAGCAGGGCATGCTCCATAACACTCAGAGTGCTCCTCGCCATGAGCCAGGAGCGAAGCAGTTTCGGGAGCTGGGCCCGACGTACTTTGATGGATCTGAAGGACCGATGGCTGCAGAGGAGTGGATCAGAAATACCGAGGATAATCTGAAGATGTCGAAGGTCAACCCGGCTGGATGGGTTGATCTGGCAAAGAGGCAGCTGAAGGATAATGCCCGAAACTGGTGGGATGCCGAGGAGGAGCTGTTGGTGAGCCCTATACCTTGGGCTACTTTCAAGTCTAGATTCGATGAGGAGTACTTTCCGAAGGCTGCTAGGAGGGAGATGGTGCAGCGCTTCATTGAGCTGAAGCAGGGGAGTCTGACGGTGGACCAGTACCACCAGGAGTTTACGAGATTGAGCCACTTCGCGCCTAAGATGGTAGAGGATGCTGAGGAGAAGGCTCAGAAGTTTCTGCAGGGTCTTTCTCTAGACTTGCAGAGTCTGGTGTCTACGTCGGACATGGAGTCATATCAAAAGTTGCTGGTAGCTGCTCGGAGACAGGAGAAGATTGCAAAGCAGAAGAGAGGATTGATTTCTGGAGCTGGGAAGAGGCCCATGGAGCAGGTCAGAGGAGTGGTTAGGCCTGGGACTAGGCCTAATCAGACGGTGCAGTTCAAGAAGCCTGGTGTGCCTCCAGAGAAGACTTGCTACTTCTGTGGCAAGACCGGGCATATCAAAGATCAGTGTAGGAAGATGTTGGGACAGTGCCTGATTTGTGGAGATCCTACTCATGCTATGAAGGAGTGCCCTAGGTCTAAGGTACCCTGGAGGGATCCCGTTGCCGCACAGCCGTTGCAGCAGAGAGCACCTGCAGGTCGTGGAGCGCCTCTTCCTCCGCAGAAGAAGGCTTTTCAGCAGGCTGTGCAGCCGAGGAGGCAGGCTTACTTGATGATGGCAGTGGAGAACGAGGCTACGGATGAGGTTATCGCAGGTAATTCTCAAACTAGTTGTTTCCTCCCTAGATAGCTTGATTGTTAGATTATGTTTGAATTGATTGCATATGAATGTTTGTTAGAATAGGGCTTGATTGTTAGATTATTTGTTAGGTGTGATTTTGGTGTGCACATTTCCCGCACGAGTCCTCTTTGACTCAGGTGCATCAATGTGCATTATCTCTCGGAGCTTCGTCGAGAAGCATTCCTTGACGACTTCCCCTCTTCCCAAGAGTTGGAACATCGTCACGGGTAATGGCGTGATCTCGGTGCATCGTGGGTGCACTTCTTGCCCTTTGGTGGTCTGTGGACATGAGCTTTACGCAGACTTTATTGTCCACGACATCATCAACTACGATGCCGTGCTCGGGATGGATTGGCTTGCGAGCTTCTATGCTACGATCGATTGTCGGAGGAAGAAGGTGGTGTTCGAGATCCCCGGACATCCGGTGTTTGAGTTCAGTCGAGGTAGCAGTTCGCTTGGCCCTGTCAGGTTTCGGGCCAGACCGGTGGAGCTTGTCGCTATGCAGATGGAGCAGGATAGACCAGCTGTGGTACGTGAATTCGACGACGTCTTCCCCGAGGAGATGTCTGGATTGCCACCCGATCGAGCTCTCGAGTTTTCGATCGATCTTATGCCGGGAGCGCAGCCTATTTCGAAGGCACCGTATCGGATGGCACCAGCAGAGTTGGAGGAGTTGCGTAGGCAGCTGGACGAGCTTTTGCAGAAGGGATACATCAATCCCAGTGTGTCTCCGTGGGGAGCACCGGTGTTGCTGGTGAAGAAGAAGGATGGCTCGCGTCGCATGTGTGTGGATTACCGGGAGCTGAATGCTGTGACTATCAAGAATAAATATCCTTTGCCTCGGATAGATGACATCTTTGATCAGCTCGGAGGATCGAGGGTGTTCTCTAAATTGGATTTGAGAAGTGGCTACCATCAACTTAAGGTGAAGAAGGACGACATCCCGAAGACAGCGTTCAGGACGAAGTATGGTCACTACGAGTTCGTGGTTATGCCCTTCGGCGTAACCAATACGCCCGCAGTCTTTATGAACCTGATGAATTTGGTCTTCTACGACTTTCTAGACAAGTTCGTCGTCATCTTCATTGACGATATCCTGATCTATTCAAAGTCGGAGGAAGAGCATGCCTCGCACTTGAGGACCGTGTTGGAGATCTTGAGGAAGCATCGTTTGTATGCTAAGTATTCCAAGTGCGAGTTCTGGCTGGATAGAGTTGCCTTTCTCGGGCATGTGGTGTCTGGTGATGGGATTTCTGTGGATCCCGAGAAGATTGTGGCTATCAGAGAGTGGCCGGTTCCGCAGTCGGCGTCAGAGATTCGGAGTTTCCTTGGACTTGCAGGCTATTACCGGCGTTTTATTAAGGACTTTTCTCGGATTGCTGAGCCGATGACCAGACTTACGCGGAAGGATGTACCTTATGTTTGGTCTGATGATTGCGAGAAGGCTTTTGGTATTCTGAACGAGAGGTTGACGACTGCCCCTGTACTTGCTGTGCCTGATCGGAGTGGAGGATTCGAGATCTTTTGCGATGCTTCGGGAAAGGGTCTTGGATGTGTGTTGCATCAGCATGGGCATGTGGTTGCGTATGCTTCTCGTCAGCTTAAGGCTCATGAGAAGAATTACCCGACACATGATTTGGAGTTGGCTGCCGTCGTGTTTGCGCTGAAGATTTGGAGGCACTTCCTGCTGAGTGAGAAGGTGAAGATCTTCACCGATCACAAAATCTTGAAGTATATCTTTACGCAGAAGGAGCTCAACATGCGACATCGTCGATGGTTGGAGCTCATGGCAGACTACAAGATTGACTTGCAGTATCACCCTGGCAAGGTGAATGTGGTTCCGGATGCGCTGAGCAGACTTCCAGCGGTGATGATGTTGACGTCGCAGTGGAGATTGCAGCAGGACTTTTGCGAGACCGGTATCGAGATTATTCTTCCTGGAGAGACTTCTACGATGATGAGCATGCAGATACAATCGACGATCGTGGATAGGATCAAGGCTGGACAAGCTGGAGATGCTAAGCTGGTGAAGATTCGGGAGCAGGTGGAAGCCGGCCTGCGGACTGACTTTTTGATTCACGAGGATGGTTCGTTGAGATTTGGAGCCAGGTTGTGTGTGCCGGCTGGAGATATCAGAGAGGAATTATTGGTCGAGGCACACAGTTCGCCGTATTCTGTGCATCCTGGTGGGACCAAGATGTACAAGGATCTTCGTCTGAACTTTTAGTGGCATGGTATGAAGAGAAGCGTGGCTCGGAGTGTAGCCAAGTGCTTGGTTTGCCAACAAGTAAAGGCGGAGCATCAGCGTACGGCAGGGTTGCTACAACCGCTTCCGATTCTGGAGTGGAAGTGGCAGCACATCACTATGGATTTCGTGACTGGACTACCTCGGAGTCCGAAGCAAAACGACGCGATTTGGGTGATCGTAGACCGATTGACCAAATCCGCACACTTTATTCCCTTCCGAGTAGGACAGTCTACTGAGACGCTAGCGAGGAGATACATGGAGGTAAATTCGTTTACTCTCCGTTTCTATTTCCTTTTTCTAGTTTAGATAGTGATGTAACGTGAATCGTGCAGGAGATCGTACGACTTCACGGAGTCCCCGTGAGTATCGTGTCGGACAGAGACACGAGATTCACATCTCAGTTTTGGCAGAGTCTGCAGAAGAGCTTGGATACGAATCTGAGTTTCAGCACGGCGTACCACCCGCAGACGGATGGCCAGTCCGAGAGGACGATTCAGATTTTGGAGGATATGTTGCGAGCTTGCATGTTGGACTTTAAGGGATCTTGGGAGGATCATCTCCATCACGTTGAGTTTGCCTACAATAACAGCTACCAGGCGAGTATTGGAATGGCGCCTTTCGCCGCGCTATATGGAAAGAAATGTCGATCGCCACTGAGCTGGGATGACGTTGGAGATCGGGAGCTGTTAGGACCGGAGATGATCGTGGAGGCCGTGGATGTGGTGAGGAATATTCGAGAGAAGCTGAGGATTGCGCAGGACCGTTTCAAGCATTGGGCAGATGCTAAACGGAGGCCCTTGGAGTTTCAGCCTGGCGATCATGTCTTTCTGAAGATTTCTCCGAACCGCGGATGTTACGCCTATTTGACCGAGACCCATAAAGCATGAGCCCAAGAGCCCACCTGCATCCTGAAAGCCCATTCGAAAAAGGCCCTACAAGGGACCTTCTCGAAACGTCGATCCGACCCGGCCCCCATAACCCGTTGGTCGTTCGCCCACTCCTGCGAAAACCGCTCCCCCGGACACGCGACCACTAAATGGCGATAATGGGGAGGTGCTGGCATGGCGAAGAGGGCGGCGGTGAGGGGGGAAGGATGGGGCACGATCGATGGTGGGCGTGGGACGTGGGCCAGAGCCAATCACGCTGGGAGCTCTACAAAAGGGTCAGGAAGACGACGAAGAAAGGGACCGCATCTCAGGTAACAAAACCTAAGGTACTCCATCAACGACCTCGTTCCCCCAATTCATCTCCTTCCTCCCCCGCTCGCGCCGAGAGACGCCGTCACGATCTCCTCACGAGTCGGACCATCTCCGCCGGGCCTCCTTTCTCAGATCTCTATCTGACTTAGGCATCGGAGGGGATTTGGCCGGAACCAAGGTCCGGCCCCCTGACGAGCGTTCTCGTCTACGCAGGTGGACAACAGACCAACGGGCCGAGGCTACCCCTCGCCCCTCTCCAACCACTCGATCAACCGGACAGTGAGGCTTCCCCTCACCATCAGCCTTCCGTGGCCGAGCACGCCCTACCGAGGCCGAGCGTCCTAATCGGGTCTGAGACTCACCCTCGCCACCCGACGGCCGTGCATCTACCCAGGCGACTGAGGCTACCCCTCGTCCCCCTCCCAGCCGAGGCCGAGCACGTCTGTCCGAGGCCGAGCGTCTCAACTAGGGCCGAGGCTTCCCCTCGTCCCTTCTGCACCGATTCGAAGCCCCCGAGGGACCCAAAGCGGGCCCCTTGACCACGTTGACCGGGTTCTCCACGGTCAACGCATTGTAGTGAGAAAACACTCTGAAACATCTGGCGCCGTCTGTGGGAACGAGAAACCGTCCCACGAAGAAGCAAACCACACCAACAATGGCACGAGCCAGCAATGGGAGGAAGCGCATGCCCCCCATCCCGGAGGAGGGGAATGGCACAACAAACGGCAATCCCGAGGACACGCCCGTCAGCGGCCACCCCACCCTCTCCATCGAAGAAACCGGCGGCTCAGAACTGGCCACGCAGGGACAGCTCCGCGCCCTAGCTCAGGAGACCAACGCGAGCCTCCAGACGTTGGTCGCAACGGTGCAGCAGCTCGTCGGCCCTGCGCCACCCAACGGAGGCACGTTGGACGACAGCCATCGATGGGCGGGGGGTCCCCCACACTTGCGGTCCGCTGTGGTCGATGACCACGGGACCCGGAAACCGAACATGGAGCGTCGGTTCACGCTGTCCGGCTCTCGTCAGGCGAGGTCACGCGCCTCCTCACCCAATCGTGAAAGGAGCCGAAGAGAGACCGAAGGGACGGACGGCGAATCAAGGACGGCCTCGTCTCATCGATCGCGGTCGTCCCGCCGCAGGAGAAGCGAACGACACCACTCGAGAGACCGATCGCGGCGGAGCAGGAGCTCCCACAGGAGGAGTCGGGAACGTCGGGACAGCCCGGCCCCCAGCGTGGCGAAGGCTGCGGAGCCAGCCCCGCTGGTGCCGGTGGTACCTCCACCCCCGGTCGATCCAGAGGCAGGCGAGTACCGCATCCCCGGAGGCATCCACGGAGATCGATGCCCCTTGTCACGGAGAATAACCGACGCACGGGTCCCCTCCCGATTCCGGATCCCGGTGCTGGGAAAGTACGATGGAATAGGAGACCCGGCACACCACGTGATGGACTACGAGGGGGACATGGCCTTCCAGGGAGCTGACGATGGCCTGCTTTGCCGGGGCTTCTATTCTACTCTCAGGGGAGTGGCGAGGATCTGGTACCACAGCCTGCCCGGCCGCTCCATCGACAGCTTCGAACAACTCGCCCAGTTGTTCTGCAAACAGTTCATGGCGGGGAGGCTGATCAAACCTGGTGCTGAACATCTGTTCAACATAGTGCAAGGCCCGGCCGAACCACTCCGACAGTTCATGCGCCGCTTCAATGCGGAAAGGCTAAACGTGAACAACCCACCCGACCTGGTGGTCCAGACGGCTCTTAAGAAAGGGCTTCGCCACAGGGGCCTCAAGAAATCCCTGCACAACGACCCCCCAAAGGACCTCCCCGGGATCATGGCAAGGGCTGAACGCTTTATGCTGACCGAGGAGGCCTTGGCCGAGGATGCAGGAAAAACCGCTCGAGGGACCAAGCGTGGCGACGGCGGACGAGTAAGCCCCGAAGGATACCGGACCGAAAAGAGACAAAGGAACAGGCAACGGGGAGAAAGCGCGAGGGACACCACCCCAGACGCCATTCTCGCCCAAGTACAGAAGGAAGAGCGAGCTGATCGCCCCCCGCCGAAGGCTAAAAGAGGCGGGAAGAACAGGGAGAAGTACTGTAAGTACCATAAGGACGATGGTCACGACACGGAAGATTGCTGGCATTTGAAGAAGGACATTGAGAAGCTGATGAGCCGAGGGCACGCCAGGAATCAGGCCGACGAGCCGGCCCGTGGAGAAGGGACCTCCACACAGCCGGACAAGGGGAAGAAGATCAACACCATCCAAGGCCCCCTCCGCATCGTAGAGTGAGCAGGCAACATCCTTCCCCCCGGGGGGCAGCCTAAGTATGAGGGAGATATCTAGTTTTACATCCCTCTGTTTAGCTTCATTTCCCCTTTTCTGTTTTCTCCAAATGTACCGGTCCAACTGGACCCATGAGAGTACAAACGCCTTCTTTTTATTGTCTTTATTTAAAATTCCGACGGAGTTGACATGTCACCAGTAACGCAAAAGGCCGGGGACCGCCGCCTCACTGGAGGAGGAGGAGGAGCTTTGCCCTCACCGACTATCTCCGGCACTCATAAGTCTGGGAGCAATTCCCCCAGCAGACGCGGACGCTGACCGGTCCTAAGCCGAGGAGCTTGGCCCTCGCCGACCGACCCCAGTGCACATAAGTCTGGGGGCGACTCCCCCAGCAAAGCACAGGCGCCGACCGGTCCTAAGCCGAGGAGCTTTGCCCTCGCCGATCGACTCCAGTGCCCATAAGTCTGGGGGCGATTCCCCCAGCAGGCACGGACGCCGACCGGTCCTAAGCCGAAGGGCTTGGCCCTCACCGACCGAGTCCAGAGCTCATAAGTCTGGGGGCGACTCCCCCAGCAGGCACGACGCCGACTGGTCCTAAGCCGAGGAGCTTTGCCCTCGCCGACCGACTCCAGCGCTCATAAGACTGGGGGCAATTCCCCTAGCAGGCACGGACGCCGACCGGTCCTAAGCCGAGGAGCTTTGCCCTCACCGACCGACTCCAGCGCTCATAAGTCTGGGGGCAGTTTCCCCAGGAGGCACGGACGCCAACCGGTCCTAAGTCGAGGAGCTTCGCCCTCGCTGACCGACTCCTGCGCCCCTAAGTCTGGGGAGAATCCCCCCAGCCAACGCCATTTTCGTCCATTCCCAAGCCAAGAACAAGGCAACAACGCCAAGTACACAAAAATTCCAAGTAAGTCGATTTCATTTATAATAGTTAACCCGAGTACAAAAATGCGTCTTATTTACAGGGGATCAAGGCGAAGGGAACACCCTACAAACAGTCTACTCGCGACAAATGACAGAGTTCAGATCGACACCGACAAAGCAAAATTGGTTGACAAAAGACCCAGAGTAGGTGACCCAAGCTAGCGGCCATGCAACCAGCAATTGTTGGCCGCGGGGCTGAAGGAGATGGCGGGGGCCGGGGATCCATTTCAAGTAGACTGGCCCAAAGCGAAGCGGATGCTTAAAAATTTGAGGATAAGGCTGGGAGGGACTGCTTAAGGAGCCCGAGCTCGGGTGGACACATCCTCGGGCACTTCGCCCTGCTCGGAGCGAGGGGACTCGACTGGCGGAGGGGCTTGCCGGACACGTTTCGCACATTCCCGGAAGGAAGACTGGACGACTTCGACGATCCGGGGGGCGATGATGTCTATATACTTACAGAAGGCCCCCCTAAGAACCTCGAAGATCTCCTTCCCCAGGGTCTCGACGACGCCCTTCTCCACCTCCTCCGCCAGCCGCATTACCTGACGCCGGTCCGACAGCTCCCTCTGAAGCTCCTCCCTCTCCAGACGGAACGACTCCGCCGCTTCCTCAGCCGACTGATGAGCATCCCCTAGCTTTCCCTCGAGGTCACCCACTTGCCCCTCCAACGCAGCCACACGGAGGGCGAGGCGCCGAGACTCCATCTGGGCCTCCATCATGGCCACCTCGGCCGCCCCGGCCCGCTCCTGAGCCCTCATGGAAGACTCCTCCATCTCCCTCAAGGGGACAGCTCGACACTGCAACTCCACAGCGAGCGCTGAACCCTGAAAAGACGAGACATGGGCTAAGAAGAGGATAAAGAGAAAGAGAGGATAGCAAGATAACCGAACATGTTGGAGGATCCAGACCAAGGAATCTGACATCTTGTCGGCCGGGATCTTCTTGCGGAGGCTGCGCTCCCGGGGAGGGACGGAGACCTCGGCAACCTGCTGGGCCACTGCTCGGTCAGCAAACATCGAACTCCCAGGGACGACAATCGAAGCCAAGTCGCTCGCCAACAAGGCCCCGACCCCTGGTGATACGGGCGAAGACGCTGCGAGGGGGGTGGCTGGCAAAGCTATCGAAGGATCCCCGACGGACGCCACGGGAAGCGCGGAACCTGCCGGGCCGGAGGGATCCACGTCCTCCTTCCTCTTCTTTCCACCGTGGAGCTCCGAAGGCACCGGAGGAGAACGCTTCCGCCTCGCACCATCCTCACCCCCCGGAAGGGGATCGCTAGAAGAAGAGGCGGGAGGCGCGGCCGCCACCTTACCCACGGCAGGCTCGGCTCGGCGCACCTCCTCCTCAACGGTCCTCCGAGGCGCCCTTCCAGAGGTACTACCTCGGCTCCGAGCGGCTCCACGACAGATCAGCTCGTCAACGTCACGGACGAATTCGTGGCCAGCCATCCCTGCAAAGGAGACCGAAATCAGGATGAGTCATAGGGCGATCCGGGGATGAAAAAGCGACCTACCCGGAGACCACAAGACGGCCTTCAGGAGTAGGTCGTCCAGCAAAGACCAAATGGACTTCGTTTCCAAAGGAAGAGCCAACAGAAGCGCAGCGGCTGCCCGGTCGGCGTCTGAGAGAACTAACGACGGGCGAGAATGGACAGAACTGCCCCAGCTTGTCAGAATCTGGGCCTCGCCCAAGAAGACCACGAAGACATAATCCAAGTTCCAATCCCCTGACCAGCGGGGTAACCCGATCAGGCATTCCCTCCTCGAACGAGCTCAGAGTAGCATCCATGACCCCGGACCGACCGTCTGGGCCTGGTAAAAGTAGAAGAGAAGGGGGAGAGTCGGCTCCAGACCACGGGTACAGCAGAGCGTTACGAAACCCGTCAGTACCGCGATCGAACACGGGGTGAACTGACACAGGGACACTGTGAAATGTTCCATGACCTGGATGAAGAAGGGATGGAGCGGGAAGCGAAGACCCAGGCGGAACATCTCGACGTAGACGCCGACCTCATTGCTCCTCGGGAGGCAAATCCGCTCGTCGACAAATGGAACCCGAACCTCGTATGGGAAGCAGAGATATCTTTCCCGGATCTCCGCGGCCATCGAAGGAGGGGTCCTCGACGGCGTACAGAGGACAACCGGGGGCACATTAAGCCGTACGGCAGCCAACGCCACGTCATCATGGGTGTAGTCTGGAAAAAGTTTCTCCTTCCCCCTATCTTGAAGAGAACGACTCCCGGCGGGGGAACCAGACTCCCCTAGCCGGGGTTCGCCCCGCCCGGACTCCGGAGGACCCCTCGTCCTCCGGCCAGAACCGCCTATCCTAAGAGCAGCCATAGGATGAAAGCAAGAGAGGAATTACCTATTTTCAACTAGTTTGGAGAGGACAAAGAAGCGAAGGCGACGGGGAACTCCGAGTTGCTGAAGGCTCTGAATACCGGGAGGAGCGAAGAAGAAGTGGAGATCAACACAACTGGGGATCTTATATGCCAGGGGAGAATTCGAAACGCCTGACAAGAATGCGTGGCGAGGCTCGAAGAGTCGACGGCATTCCGAAATTGGCGCCAGTTGAAGACCAATCGATCCGCCTCATCATGACCTGCATTTATGGCCTCGCCTCGATTGAAGCGCCGCTCGGAATCCCAGGAGACATAACGGGTGATCTGAGCGAGCCAAGGCTGATCGACCCCACCAATGGCGGCTCACAAACCCTTCGGCTTCTCGAACTTAAGGCGACTCCGCGAGCGGCGGGGATAAGCTTGCCACTACACGTGGCAGCATCTGAAGGCCGACGGCGCTTTGGAGCCCGCGCCTTAAAAACATCGAACGGGCTAACTCATGATGACGACTAATAAATGAGTCGGCATCGACTGGAGAGCCTGTCAAAATCGGCAGAGGTCACATCGGCCGAGCCGAACCGGCCGAGGCCGATCAACCCGACCGATGGGGGCAATTGTTACGCCTATTTGACCGAGACCCATAAAGCACGAGCCCAAGAGCCCACCTGCATCCTGAAAGCCCATTCGACAAAGGCCCTACAAGGGACCTTCTCGAAACGTCGATCCGACCCGGCCCCCATAACCCGTTGGTCGTTCGCCCACTCCTGCGAAAACCGCTCCCTCGGACACGCGACCACTAAATGGCGATAATGGGGAGGTGCTGGCATGGCGAAGAGGGCGGCGGCGAGGGGGGACGGATGGGGCACGATCGATGGCGGGCGTGGGACGTGGGCCAGAGCCAATCACGCTGGGAGCTCTACAAAAGGGTCAGGAAGACGACGAAGAAAGGGACCGCATCTCAGGTAACAAAACCTAAGGTACTCCATCAACGACCTCGTTCCCCCAATTCATCTCCTTCCTCCCCCGCTCGTGCCGAGAGACGCCGTCACGATCTCCTCACGAGTCGGACCGTCTCCGCCGGGCCTCCTTTCTCAGATCTCTATCTGACTTAGGCATCGGAGGGGATTTGGCCGGAACCAAGGTCCGGCCCCCTGACGAGCGTTCTCGTCTACGCAGGTGGACAACAGACCAACGGGCTGAGGCTACCCCTCGCCCCTCTCCGACCACTCGATCAACCGGACAGTGAGGCTTCCCCTCACCATCAGCCTTCCATGGCCGAGCACGCCCTACCGAGGCCGAGCGTCCTAATCGGGTCTGAGACTCACCCTCGCCACCCGACGGCCGTGCATCTACCCGGGCGACTGAGGCTACCCCTCGTCCCCCTCCCAGCCGAGGCCGAGCACGTCTGTCCGAGGCCGAGCGTCTCAACCAGGGCCGAGGCTTCCCCTCGTCCCTTCTGCACCGATTCGAAGCCCCCGAGGGACCCAAAGCGGGCCCCTTGACCACGTTGACCGGGTTCTCCACGGTCAACGCATTGTAGTGAGAAAACACTCTGAAACAGCGGAGTTATTCGATTCGGGAAGAGAGGCAAGCTGAGTCCGAGGTTCATTGGACCGTTCGATGTTCTGGAGAGAGTTGGCGCTGTGGCTTATCGTTTGGCGTTGCCACCGTCGCTTGTGGGAGTTCACGACGTATTTCACGTATCTCAGTTACGTCGATACGTTAGTGATCCCTCCCACACTGTGGATTTCTTAGAGATTACGGTACGTCCGGATCTGTCTTATGATCAGCAGCCCGTTGAGATTCTGGATCGTCGACAGAAGCAGCTGAGGAATAAGACCGTCGACTTGGTTCGTGTGCAGTGGCGTCACGGTTCCCCCGGTGAGTCTACCTGGGAGCGTGAAGATGAGACGAGAGAGCGCTTCCCGCACCTTTTCCCGAGCAATGCTTGATGTTGATTCCGAGGACGGAATCATTTCTAAGGTGGAGAGGATGTAACGGTACGTTTTCGTTGTACTTCGTTCGTGCACGTGCTTTTGGCCGTGCACGTGTTTATTTTAGACTTTGTTTGATTTTGAATACTTTTGTGTGATATGCCGTTGCGAACTTCTCTGAGAGTATTAAATAGTGGCACTAATTTGGAACGACGTTTCCCGAGTCGTTTTCCCACAATTTAAACTTACTCGATGAGACGTGACGATTTTCACTTTTGACGGGAGACGTTTCTATTTTTAGTCTCGTCGTCCGACGTTGAATTTGAGATCCATCTTCTTAGTTAGCTCACATTCGTCGCCACGATCACCACGATATTTATTTTATAATTTTTGGAGTTTATTTGACCACTTTTATAATTTCTACAAGTTTTATATTATTTTTAATAATTAATTTATAAATTATTTTCGGTCAAATGAAATTTATTTAAGTTTTAAACGTTTTAAAGAATTTTTGAGCCAATTTCCAGCTCATTTGGACCAGGTCAAACCCTTGGATGAGTTGGAGTAATTGAATTTCAAATTTTAAATCTTTTTGAACTTCTAATCCTATTAGATTTAGCCCTAGACCAAGTCAACCCATCTATACTATATAAGCAACCCCTAGCAAGACCTATTTTCCAAAGAAATTAGCCCTAGCCTCTTCCAAACTTGAAATTGGACGTTGCGACGAATCGTCGCAACGTTGCGACGTTCAGCCCCCCGCACGACCGAGAAAACCCACCGCATCCGCCCGCTCCGACCGATAGCCGCCCCCGCATCCTCGCCGTCCGCACGCTGCAGCAGCCGCCCACGCCCGTTCCCCCCGCTTGGCCGAGAGAGGCCCTCGGTCTGACCGAGGCCCCGCTCCGCACAAGCGCTCCGCATCGACCCGCCCCGTCGCCCCGCTCCGCTCCGTGTCTGACCGGTCGCCCCGCCCGCTGTGACCGAGCGCTCAAGCGCTGCACGTTGCAACGCTGACCCGCCTCGCATCCCAAGCGCACGACCGAAGCCCCCGACCGGTCTGACCGAAGGAAACGCCCGCCCCCGCTGCTGCGACCGACCCAAAGCGTCGCACAGCGCCGTTCCTAGTGTCTGACCGAGAGATTTCCCCGCACCGAAGCTGTACGACCGAGAGCCACTCGTCGCAACCCCGCATCCGTCGCACCGCTTGCCACCGTGGGCCCCCCAAGTTCTCCAGAGGTATTGTGGGTTCCCCAAAGGTCCCTAGGACTACTGTGGGCCCCACTTTGGTACGTTCTCTTCGACGACTTGCCGCGTACGACGTCGTCGCACGTCGTAGCCGTCGCCGCACGTATTAGCTTTGGAATCTGGAATCGTCGCCCGAGTTATTTGCTCTGAAATTTCCAGCGAGGAAACTAATTGGAATCTGGACTTGGAGCGCGATCTTTATTCCAACCCCCGACGTCGCTACCCGACGCCGGTGTAGCTTTCGCGTCGTGTTGAGGTAACGTTTTGCATCCCTAGGACCCCCAACCCAATTGCATGCTAATCAAGACTAAAAATCAGTATTTTAAAGTATTTTAAATGTTTTAGAAATCACTAATCAAGATTAATAAAACGGATGTAGGCCGGTGGACTTGTGCACGTAGGAATCGTGACTTTGGACTCGTTGGACGGTGTTTTCTTGACGTGATAGTTGCAGGCAAGTGAAACTTGCCAACTCTTGTGTAGGGCCATGTTTGTAGGCCACTTCCTTGCTTTTAGCGTAAAAGAGACTAGTCAGTGAAATGATAGCTGGCTAGACGCCTACTTGATCTAGTTTGACAACGAAACTAGATCCGTCACCTAAATGATCTAGCTTGACAACGAAGCTAGATCCAACCATTAAACTGTCATTCATGCATGCTAAACTGTCACGTTTACTTTTCTTACTTGTACGCTTTACTACTTGCCATGCCATGTCATCCATGCATTGATTGTTGCATCGTAGCACACGCTACAATACTTGTCCTCGTACTACTTGTCCGGCTAGGTGCACCCCTACGCCATACTTGTTTAAACACTTCCTGGCTCGTGGTCCAGAAGCGGGCCTCATGTGTTGGCTAGAAACCAATGCCCGATACACGTGGAGGGGTAGGGATAAACGGTTACTTGAGCTTAGGAGTTGGCCCGCGCAGCCACTCTAGCCAAAAGACGGAATCTCTGTGCACGAGGTGCTTACTTTTCTTGTCGTGTTCTTGTCTTGTGAATGTCATGCCATGCTCGTACTTTACTTTACTTTACTTTACTTTACCTGTTGCACTCATTACTCAAACTGCCATATCATTGCATCATGCTAGAACTGCTAGGTTGCTTTACCTTTCCCACTTCTAGTTTCCTTGCACAAGTCTTCCAGACTTGCTGACATGTGCCCCTTTCTCTTTTGGGTGTCACATGTTAGACCCTGAGCCAGAGACAGTTGCTGAGGACGAGGTGTTTGCTGACGCTGAGCCCGAGCCTACGTTCGTTGAAGAGTTCGAGGACACCGGAGACCAGTCTTAGAGACTGATTTTACTTGCTTTTGCTTTAGGTTGCTGTTAGATGTCGGTGCTTGCACCTTTTCTTTGTTTTCGTACTTTGTACTTTTGTTGGCCATGCTGGGCCTCTTTTAGACTCTTTTATTTTAGCCTGGTGGCTTTTTCTGCGATGTTGAGATTTATTATGGATATTCTGAGATGTACTTTTGTCTCTTTTCGTTATTATTATCTTTGTTTTGTTTCGCGTTGCAAGGACCTGCAGTTTGAAGTGATTGACGCTTATCGGACTTGCGGCTTTGTAGCTTCAAGTCTGAGCGGACCTTCTCACGCTTCGCCTCCACGTTTTTGGGAAGCGGGGCGTGACAATATATATATATATATATATATATATATATGAAAAATAGGATGGCGGCGCCCGATTTTCATGGAGGGGCGATACCTAGCGATCCTGGAGGGTCAACTAGTGATGGCGGCGCGGTAAGTTCCGACGAGAAACAGTGTCAAAAATCAACAAATGGAGATGGCGGATCCTCATCTGGTGAGCAGTTTCAGAAGGCATCAGCTGGATTCGGTGGGGAAACTACCAAGGTGAAGGGAAATGGTCGCTCTTCATTCGGGGAACGGCCGATTGAGAAGTCTATAAATGGTGGTCCTTTATCTTCAAATGGTAGCGAGTGTCCTATATCTTCAAATGCTTTGGGGTTCCACACAACAGGGAGTGGATTGGATTCAACTATGGGCACTTGGCAGGAAGTTCGGAGGAAGGGGAGATCTCAGCAAAAGGTAGGAAATGGAGATTACAAGAGAAGAGAAGGCCATCTTGTTCAGCAACCTTACAAAGGTATGCGTTCCCAACCCAGACATGTTAATGGTCCTTCGATGCCGGTTGCCACCAGACATAGTAGTGGTCCTGCGATTTCGGGTGCCCGCAAGGTTACTGCTAAAATGCCAGTCAGGCCGAATGTCCCAATTAACATTAATACTTCAATGGCTAAGCAAACATGGCTAGATGTTTGTACTAATAAGCGCACTTATGAGATGGGGATGGCTATGACTCTCGTTCCTCCAAAGATTAGAGGGGATGGTACGGCCATTGCTAGGGTACCAGGCAATCTTGTTGAACGAGGTGCGGAAAGGTGGAAGAATACCCTTGTGGGTTATGTACTCGGGGACATCCCCTACTATGGTCAGATTCAAGCTTGGGTTGGACGGTTATGGAAGTTACAAAAGCGGATTCAGATTTACAGCAAGGAGAATGGCTTCTTCTATTTTAGGTTCGAATCACCGGAGGAATGCGATCGCATTCTACAAGGAGGGCCGTGGCTTTTTGATGGGCGATTGGTAGTTTTAAAGAGATGGAGCTTAACCCTCAAACATGATAGGGATATCCTCACTTCGGTACCCGTGTGGGTTCAGTTACATGGGGTCCCACTATATATGTGGAATCTGGAGGCATTCAATATAATCGCGTCTGTTTTGGGCACACCCATGTGTCTTGATCGTTCGACGGCCTACCTAGAAAGAATTACCTATGCTAGATGTTTGATAGAGGTTGATGCCATTAACCCTCTACCAAAATCTCTTGAAGTGGAACTGGACGATAATGTGACACTCACCATCGAAACTATATTTGAAGGCGAACCCCCCCGATGTAGTCATTGTGTATGTTTTGGGCATACGGATGGACAGTGTCCTGCTTTGAATAAGCTCCCTTCAATCCAAGAGTCAGGTGTAGGAACGAGCGCAGAAGGAATAATAAAAAACATACAGACGCCACAGAAAGAAGTCGATATGGAGAAGGAAACTACACATCTACTTACTAAAACTAAGGAGATAACCAACAACACTCTGCTGTTGCCTAGGGATGGAGCAGTCCAAGTGACAGCAGAACCAAATTTTACAAAGGAGAGAGTTTCTAATCATGGAGAAGCAACTGATGACCAAAAAAGGGGAGGTGAGCTGGAGGGATTAGCACCTGGGGGGAATGACACAAGCCATCATCAGTCAGCAATATCACATCGAAGTACCATTCCAATAGATAGATGCATCCCTACAGGAATGTTTCCTATGCTTTCTGAAATACTTTCTTCCTATAAAACTGGAGGTCAGCAGGATACAACAAACATAGCTGGAAGAGTTCTTGAGAACCCAAGACCCGAATCTTACAAACATGCCACTGGGAATGAAGGAGACCAAGATTTAATGGTAGAAGAACAAGTTGCACCAAGCTCCGGGGTTACTGTGCAGTCGGAGGTAGAGGAGATGCCTACAACAGATTCACCGGCCCTTGATGTTGTGAATGATCCGGCCAATAAGGAAAACATGGGAAACTGCAGGGCTATTCCTTCCTTATTGTTAGATGGGAATGGAGATGAAATTGACAGAGTTCCACATGAATTGACTTTTGATAATCCTGAATGGGGACGGGAAGAGGAAGAGCAGCTACGGGAGGCGTCTGAG
Source organism: Scilla litardierei (assembly GCA_030789695.1). Lineage (NCBI taxonomy): Eukaryota > Viridiplantae > Streptophyta > Magnoliopsida > Asparagales > Asparagaceae > Scilla > Scilla litardierei. The sequence goes on along the minus strand of CM061141.1, from coordinate 178,687,532 downwards.
ACCAAAGCAACCAAGAAGAAACATGCTCCACAGTCTTCGGCATGCACTAGAAAGAGCTCCAGATTGCAAGTCAATGGGCTTGCGCAACATCAAACCAACATCCAGTAATGACAATCCTATTCTGGAACACAAGGGGACTTAACAACCCGGTAAGACGTAGAGATCTCCTTGATATGCTGAGAAAGAATCAGCCTTCTGCAGTGTTCCTTTTTGAGACTAAACTCAAGGATACTAACAAAACCGGTTTCCCAAAAAACTGGGACTCATTTGATAATTTTTCTTTTGGTAGAGGAGGGCGAATAATATTGGGCTATGACCCAACAGTTTGGAGCGCCACTCTTATTTCAGCTTCGGGGCAGCACATGACCGTTGCATTTATTAATTATGGTGGGTTCGCTTGCACCATTACAGGGGTGTATGCGCGCAACTCATTATCAGAGAGAAGGGAGCTCTGGGAAATGGTGATTAGAGACAAGGCTATGGTGAAGGATTCGGCTTGGTTGGTCGGAGGGGATTTCAACAGTGTCCTCTATTCTAAAGATAAGATAGGAGGACGAAAGATGGATGAGAGCAAGCTAAGGGACTTTACTGCTTGCATTAGAGGATGCCTCCTTCAAGAGCTAAAGAGCACTGGTGTAAGATACAGCTGGTGTAACAACCGCGTGGGGGAAGACCGTATCTCAGCGCAACTTGACCGTGTTTTTGGTAATGCCGAATGGGTTATCAAGCTCCCTGATTCTCATGCTTCATATTTAGAATCACACACCAGTGACCATCGTCCGATGGTGGTGAATCTTCATGGCCAGGTACAACTTGCCCCAAAGCCTTTTAAGTTCTATAACTATTGGCTAAAGTGTCCAGGTTACAGCCATCTCTTAGAAAGCAATTGGGGTATCCATGTTGAGGGTACACCCATGTATTGTGTTGTTCAAAAACTCCAGAGACTAAAGCCAATCCTCAGAGCTTGGGCTGCTGAACATCATGCGGCTAAGAGAGTCCAGCAATGCCGAAGTCAGCTTGAGGATATTCGCAGCCATTCTGTAATCAATACTGACACTACTCTACAATCCAAAGAGCGAATGGTGTTGAAGGACCTTGTTAGGATGTTGGGATTGGAGGAGGACATGTACCGCCAAAAAAGCCGTCAAGATTGGTTGAAGCTGGGAGATAGAAATACAACCTTCTTCTACAATTCCATGAAAGCAAGGCACTCCTTCAATAATTTGACACACCTGTTGGATGCCACTGGGAAGAATAGCACACTTTCGGATCTGAAAAGAGATGCGCCAGCTTACTATGAAGACTTGTATAACCAGTCTACATACTGGAACATCTTCCCAAAAATAGTTCCAAGACGAAAAATTACTGATGCGGCAGCTGGATGGATAGTAAGGAGGATTTCAAACGAAGAGGTTAAGGAAGCAGTATTTCAAATTGGTATTGACAAAGCGCCGGGGCCAGATGGGTATAATGGGTGCTTCTTTCAAAGCAATTGGAATTTGATTGGAAGTGAAGTAACTGCTGCAGTCAAATCCTTCTTCAGATCTGGTAAATTATTACGGCAAATAAATCATACTTTCTTGACTCTTGTGCCAAAGAACTCCAATGCAACAAGCCTAGGGGACTACAGACCGATTGCGTGTTGCAATGTGCTTTATAAGATTATTAGTAAAGTCATCTGCAACAGACTAAAGACTGTAATACATGAGCTAATTTCCCCACATCAAGCTGCGTTTCTTAAAGGGAGACTACTATCTGATTGCTCTCTGATAGCTCATGAACAAATTCGGGATTTCAGTAATCCTATGGGAGGTCGGGCATGCCTAAAACTGGACCTGAGGAAAGCATTTGACAGCGTCAACCGGGAGTTCATCTATTATTTCTTGCATCGGCTTGGTTTTCCAGGAGAGTTTATAGGATGGATAAGTGAATGCATTTCAACCCCCAGTTATTCAGTGATGGTCAATGGGGCACCAGTGGGGTTTTTCAGAGGTAACAGAGGTCTTCGCCAAGGTGATCCTTTATCACCTTATCTATTTGTTATTATCATGGAGGCTTTCTCCATTTTGTTGGCAAGGGCAATCAACCTGCGTACAGTCCAACCTATGAGACGAGCAGGTGCTATTTCTCATCTCTTGTTTGCCGATGACCTCCTCCTTTTCTGTCGGGCGAACACCAATACCATGAAGGGCCTACGGGTTTTGCTGGATGATTTCAGGAACCTAACGGGATTACAAGTAAACTGGGATAAGAGTGCCGCTATTTTTAGTAAGGGTACTAAAAACAAGAATGAATTAGCGGACTATTTGGGCATCAGGATAGCGACAACTATTACCACTTACCTGGGCTTGCCTTTGTCGAGCAAATATCCGAAATCCCCCATGTATAGCAGACTAGTTGACAAGTGCAGGAAAAGGCTCATGGGGTGGTCTTCATCGATGTTATCTATAGCAGGGCGCATTGAACTTGTCAAAACAGTTATCTACGGAATGATCGCTTTTTGGATGCAAGCCTTCAAAATTCCAAATTCCATTCTTAGGGCTATTACTTCGATGTGCAGACAGTTTATTTGGGGAGCATCGAGAGTGTGGGCATGGGAAGATATTTGTAAACCCAAACAGGAAGGAGGGGTTGGAATCAGGTTATTGGAAGAGCTGAACCAGGCGGCAGGCATTCGGCTTTCTTGGAGATTTCTAACATCAGGAAGCTTGTGGGCCAAATTTATGGCAATGAAGTATGCAGATCCGACACATTTCTATGCGGAACATGGGAATATCACACAATCGGGAACTTGGAAGCAAATGCTAAAGTGCAGAAGTGCATCACAAATACTCATTAAAAAAAGGGTAAGAGATGGTTCGTCTACCCTTTTTTGGCATGACAATTGGCTGCCATGTGGACCACTTAAACATGTTTGTGAGATACCTGAAGGAGCTAGTTTGAAGCTGGTTAAAGATTACTGGTGCCATGAAGGATGGAAATTTGATTCGGCCATTGCCCACTTGAGGCCGGTTCTACAAGGTATTGCACTATCACCTGGGGTTGACAGGTGGGAATGGGGCCCGGGAGAAAAATTCCGATTTAAAGATACATGGGAGGGAGCGCGTAAAAGAGGTAGCCCCTTCCCTTTCTACAAACTTATATGGTATTCTAACCACATTCCTAAGATGTCGCTCACCTTGCTCAGAGCTTTTAGTGGAAAACTATTAACAAGGGATTTGATTAGTAAGTGGGGGATTAATTCTCCAGTTAACTGTGTATTATGCGATGGGAATAATGCGGAAAGTGTGGGTCATATCTTCTTCGAATGCAGCTACTCTAATTACATATTACGTAGGGCTCTCCTAAAGTTAAATGTCAAATCTCAAGTTCATTCCTCGTTGTTGGAGGTGGGTAAATATTACCTCAGTCATTTTGGGGAAAAGGATGCTCTAAGTACACTTGCAAAAACATCCCTAGCTGCAACAGTCTGGCACATTTGGCGGGAAAGGAATAGGAGGATTTTTGATAATGAAGCTAGAAGCAAGACAACCCTTTTTGAAGAAATTGCGGCTGACACCAGATTTGCCTTAATAGACCAAGAACCTGCTAATCAATTCGAGGATACTGCTTTTTCCAACTGGGGATTTGATGACAAAGGTTAAAAATCATTCATGTGGAGTTTGTTTTGAAATTGTTACTTTCATGTGGAGTTTGTTTTGAAATTGTTACTTTACTCTGGCAATTGTTTTGTATAGGGTGGAATAGGCATATGACCTAATAGTGGAGAGTGACGGCGCTTGTGCCCTATCCTCTCCCTATTGGAACCTGTTGCCTATATACGTGTATTTATTTTTGAACTCAATAAAGACAGACACTAACTTTTCAAAAAAAAAAAAAAATATATATATATATAGGGGAATATGCTTTGCGTCTTTATTGAATCTCACGAAAAAATACAGGACTCTAGGCATCTTTATTGAATCTCATGTGTATATATATATACCCTTCAATATATATATATATATATATATATATATATATATATATATATATATATATATATATATATATACACACATACATATACATATCTATTTTATAAAAGAGGGATATTATCAAGAGAAATTGGATAAGAGAATTTGGACATGAGACATTGGATAAGAGAATTTGGATATCTATTATATACAAGAGGGATGTTATAAAGAGAAATTGGATAAGAGAATTTGGACATGAGAAATTGGATAAGAGAATTTGGATATCCATTATGTAAAAGAGTGATGTTATCAAGAGAAATTGGATAAGAGAATTTGGACATGTGAAATTGGATAAGAGAATTTGGATATCTATTATATAAAAGAGGGATATAATCAAGAGAAATTGGATAAGAGAATTTGGACAGGAGAAATTGGATAAGAGAATTTGGATATCTATTCTATAAAAGAGGGATGTTATCAAGAGAAATTGGATAAGAGAAATTCGATAAGAGAATTTGGACAAGAGAAATTGGATAAGTGATGAGATTTTGAGAGATAAGAGAAGAGGTAGGGAATTTTGTGATGAGATTTTGAGAGATAAGAGAAGAGGTGGGGAATTTTGCACATACAACCCCGGGTTTTGCATTTTTGCCACTGGACCCTCCCCACACACACGAGAAGAGGTGGGGAATTTTGCACATACAACCTCGGGTTTTGCATTTTTGCCACAGGACCCTCCCCACACACACCCACACCTTTTATTCTTCCCACCCCATTCCCGACCATTTTTTCCAGTCCTTTGAAGATTTTGAATGTTGTCATACTAGGACAAAGCTTTGTCATATGTGGCAAGTTTGTCCTAGGTGGCAATGATAATTTTGGGGGGGAACTTGAAATTTTGTGGAAAAACTTGAAATTTGGGGGAATTTGAAATTTGTGGGGGGAAAATCTCAACCATTAAATAAACCGTGCCCTATGGTCACAGGTAATGACTAGTGTATATATATACACTTTGTTACGCCTATTTGGCCGAAGCCCGAAAGACACGAGCCCAGAAACCCGACTACCGATCAGAAGCCCATCTGCGAGATCGGGCCCGCCCGACAAGGCCCACTAGAGGGCCCCCGAACGTCAAATCGGCTCGACTCGGGAAGCGTGCGACTCACCCACGGATAACCGCCCACACGAAATCCGTCGCCCCTTTTATGACCATTAAGGGGAGGTGCTGGCACGACGCGGGCGAGTGGCGAGTGGGGGGGGGATCGAGGGGGCACGATTGGGGGCGGGCGAAGGACGTGGATGACGGGCAGTCATGGCAAGAGGCCTATAAAAGGACTAGGAGGACGACTGAACAAAGGACGGCATCTCAGGTAACAAAACCTAAGGTACTCCATCAACGACCTGGTTCCCCCACTTCATCTCCTTCCCCCCGCTCGCACCGGAGGACGTCGTTCCGATCTCCTCTCGAGTCGAACCGTCCCCGCTGAGACTCCTCTTTCAGACTGTCATCTGACTTAGGCATCGGAGGGGATTTGGCCGGAACCAAGGTCCGGCCTCCCTGACGAGTGTTCTCGTCTGTTCAGGAAGACGTTAGATCCAAGTACCGAAGCTTCCCTTCGACACCAGGTGAACGCCATCAAGCATCAGCAAAGGCATCGAGGCCACCCCTCGACGCCAGGAGAGACCGAGGCCGAGCGCATCCATCCGAGCCGAGGCTTCCCCTCAGCTCCACGCCGGCCGTGCATCAAGCGAGATGACCGAGGCTACCCCTCATCGTCCGACCGACCGAGGCCAAGTGCACCCATCCGAGCCGAGGCTTCCCCTCAGCTCCGCATCGATCGCACGTCAAGCCAAGGCGCCGAGGCTTCCCCTCGTCGTCCGACCGTCTGAGGCCGAGCACCTCACACCGGGCCGAGGCTTCCCCTCAGCCCCCCAGAGGCCGAGGATCCAGACCCGGCCCAGCTGACGTGCTCTGCGTCGACTACATCTCTGATTCGCGTCGCATCTACACGCGCTTGACGCGCCCAAGGGACCCTAATCGGCCCCTTGACCACGTTGACTGGGCAGTCCACGGTCAACGATACTGTAGTGAGAAAACACTCTGAAACATCTGGCGCCGTCTGTGGGAACGAACTATCCCACGAAAAACAAACCACACCTACAATGACACGGCTTCACCCATCACGGCGAAGGGAGGGCAAGGCTCAGGCACGAGGCGACAGGGCCCGCCATGGTTGGCAAGAAAGGGCCCGGGCCCAGCGCGAGGAGGACCATGAGGAGAAGACCAAGAAACCCTCGCCGGCCCTACCGGTCGGGAGGATGGGCACGACAGGAGCAGCGCGCAGGTCGGACGTAGCTTTGGTGGTGTCGGTGATCATCGACAAATCAATGGTACGGCAGCTGCTCATTGACACCGGCAGCTCCTGCGACATCCTCTTCATGTCAACCCTGGAGAAGATGGGGCTGCGGAAGGAAGACTTGGAACCTTGCTCGGGTCCCGTGGTAGGGTTCACGGGTCATTCCACCCCCATCATCGGCACGATCCGCCTCCCAGTAACACTCGGAGGCCCACCAGACTCGGTGACCCTGGCGGTATAATTTGTCGTATTGGGGATCGGGTCGGCGTACAACGGAATCATCAGCCGACCCCTACTCAACGCCATCGGCGCAGTAGTCTCGACCCTTCATCAGACTATCAAGTTCCGAACGCCAAGGGGGATGGGGTAGGTCGAAGGCGACGCGGGGAGACCGAATACCTGCTACCAACTGGAGGAGGAAGGGCCCGAGGAACGCCTAGTCGACCAGATGGCCGCGTTCGACTTAAGGAGCGGGTCGAGACCCGCCCCTGCGGAGGAACAAGAGCAGATCCCGGTCACGGACATCGAGGGCAGGTTCGTCTCAATCGGGAGAGGACTAAGCCACGACCTGAGGAGCCAACTGGTCGAGTGCCTGGAGGCGAACCTTGACGTCTTTGCTTAGTCACCGGAGGACATGCCCGGCGTAGATCCCCGGGTGATCGTCCACCAGATCAACGCCGACCCCAACTTTAAGCCGGTCAGGCAGAAGAAGCGAAACCTGGGTGGCGAAAAGATGAAGGCGGCCTCCAAGGAGGTAGAGCGTCTTCTCGACGCAGGCTTCATTCGAGAGGTCTGGTACCGGGAGTGGCTATCGAACGTGGTGATGGTCAAAAAACCCAACGGAAAGTGGCGAATGTGCGTGGACTTCAGTGACCTTAACAAAGCCTGTCACAAGGACAGCTACCCCCTGTCGCGCATAGACCACCTTGTGGACAATGCCTCGGGGTACGAGATGCTTAGCATCATGGACGCCTACTCAGGGTACAATCAGGTCCAGATGGATCCTCGGGACGAAGAGATGACAGCCTTCACGACGGACCGGGGAACCTACTGCTACAAGAAGATGCCCTTCGGCTTGAAAAACACAGGGGCCACCTACAAGAGAATGGTCAATAAGGTTTTTTACTCCCATATCGGGAGGAACCTGGAGGTCTACGTCGACGACATGCTTGTCAAGTCGAGAAAGCCGGAGGACCATGTCGCCGACCTCCGTGAAACTTTCGAGCGGTTGCGGCGACACAACATCCGACTCAACCCCACGAAGTGCACGTTCGGGGTAAGATTCGGCAAATTCTTGGGATTTATGATAACTAACCGTGGCATTGAAGCTAACCCTGACAAGATCGAGGCATTGATCAATATGCGGGAGCCAACGACGATCAAAGACCTGCAAAGGCTGAATGGGCGCATCGCGGCCTTGGGGCGATTCCTATCCAAATCGGCAGAGAGATCGCTCCCCTTCTTCAAAGTTCTGAGGAAAGCGATCGCAGAACCGTCATACAATAGGAAGGCGATACCATGGGACGAAGACTTCTCCAGGGCATTCGCGGATCTCAAGGAGTACCATCGCAGCCCGCCTCTCCTGTCCAAGCCACGAGAAGGGGAATCGCTAAGCCTTTACCTGGCACGCGCGGAAGAAGCGGTGAGCTCGGTACTGATCAGGGAAGACGGTGGGGTGCAATGGCCGGTGTACTACACGAGCCGGGTCTTGAAGGGAGCGGAGGTGCGATACTCGCCCATGGAGAAACTGGCATACGCCCTCATTCTCTCAGCGCGAAGGCTCAGGCCCTACTTCCAAGCCCACACCATATTGGTCTTGACTGACTCGCAATTGGAGCAGAATCTCAAGAGATTCGATCGAATGGGAAGGATGCTGAACTGGGGGGGTGGAATTAAGCGAGTTCGACCTCCGATTCAAGCCACGCACTGCCATCAAGGGGCAGGCCTTGGCTGACTTCATCACTGAATGCACTACGGAAGGAGGACATCCCCCGGAGGGAGAAGGCCCAGCAACGGTAATCACCCAGCCCTTATCTTTTCTTTCGGCTGACCACCTCCACCCTGTCCAGTCAGGAGTCCCAGAAGCATGGATAGTCCATGTGGACGGATCAGCAACACAATCAGGAGGCGGGGCTGGGATCGCGATCCGGTCTCCGGAAGGGAACATCATGGAATACGCGTTGCGGTTCGAGTTCCCGGCCACCAACAACGTGGCGGAGTACGAAGCGGTAATCAACGGCCTGAGGCTGGCCCAGAAGCTCGGGGCCGAGTCCGTGCGCCTCCTCAGTGACTCGAAGCTCATTGTCAACCAGCTTCTGGGAAGTTACGAGGCGCGGGAGGAAGCAATGCAGAGGTATCTCGCCGTCGCCAAAGCGGCGCTGTCCAAATTCAAGAGCGTGGAAGTCTTACATCTCCCACGGTCGGAGAATGCACGGGGAATAAGATTGTTATGATTCTGCCTAGTTTTCATAGCGGTATAAAAAACTTGGAATTACGATCACCCAACTGCAGCCAACACTGCCTACTCTTCTGTCTTAATATACTCTCCTCAGAGTCAATAGCCCCCGCAAGCTTGCGAATGAGATCATATTCCTGTTTTTGAATCGCAGCATCATGAGTGATGTTAGGATCAGATTGAATAATTGAAAGCTCCGTTTTAAATTTCCCCACATTATTCATCCTACAAAGATCATTCCCCAAATTCCGGAGAATAGGCTTAAGATGCTTCAATTTAGCCACAAGTCTAAACATCGGATTCCCCATGACCCCAATATTCCAACCGCTGTTCAAAGTCTGGAGAAAATTGTTCGCAAGCGCCCAAGCGTTAAAGAACTTAAAAGGCTTAGGATCGGACCCTTTGATCGTATGTAGGTGAACAATCATCATAGCATGATCACTGGTACTAGAATCGAGATACTCACAGTAGGAATAAGGAAGATCCTGAATCCAGGCACTATTACAGAGTGAACGGTCAAGCATAGCCACAATACGTGTGGCCCCAACACCTCTATTATTCCAACTAATAGGAATACCTGTGGTCCTTAATTCAAGGAGAGCACTATCATTTATACAATTATTGAAGTCACCGATAGCATTACTATCGATCGGCCTCCCCCCAATTTTGTCTTTAGCATAACGGACACAATTAAAATCACCACTAATAATCCAGGGGGTTCCCTCAAACCTGGCAGCATTCACAACAATGGTTTCCCACAACCTTAAACAGTCACAAGCGATATTGAAGTTATAGACAATAGTAAGATGCATCGAGAACCCAGCAACATTCTTGCACCTAAGAGTGATGACCTGCCCACTCATATTCTCAACTGCGCATAGCCAAATAGACGGATTATAAAGCACTACAATACGCCCATTTCTATTGTGATTCCGATTATCAACAGCAGCCCAAGTTTTAGGGAAGCATTTAGTAATGCGGTGAGCATTATTAGCTGTAACTTTAGTCTCCAGAAGCCCAACAATAGAGGGATTTTATTTCCTCAATCTATCCTTAAGCTCGTGCCTCCTAACAACATTATTCAACCCACGGGTATTCCAGACCACAATCGGCATATTATGTAAGGAAGGGTGCTCCATTAAGCCTGGAGCTACGACGTGATCCCAACGTCGTATTAATAGCTATAGGAATTCTGACTCTTCTCCCTCTATTCCCCCTACTAGCAGTGATACTCTTAATTTGCTCCTGCTCAAATACCCATTCATCGTTAAGAACAATAAGATTGGTCGGTTTTTCAATATCAGACTCCGAGGAATCATCTCCAACGCTACCCCTCATACTGTTGCTGCTCGTGAGCGGCTTATCTTTAAGCATGGGATACGACGGGGGAGTGCCCATTCCACACGATGGCACTTTGGGGGCCATACCCACACTGCACGGAGAAGGGGCAATTGCCGCCTTCTTGTTTCGTCCCTCCTTTGCATTATTTTTGCTATTACATCCCCCCCCGATCGGGTCCTTCACCTCTCTCGACATTGCTAGACCCTCTCCATTCTCCATAACACTTGGCACATCCAGCCCAACCCTAGTCACAGCTAGGTCTTTACATCCTTGAGGCAGCCCAACATTGCTCGCCTTCATAGTGGTCGATCGACTACTGACTTCTGAAACGATAGGCCCGTCAACCCCCACCTGCAAGCAGGACTCCACAAGCCTATTACAGACAACCGGGGAACCCACAGATCCCTTACAGGGCCTATCATCGCCCACACAATTGCTAGTCGCAGCTAGCCCCTGTACATTCCTTTATTCGCTACATCCGACCCTATTACATCCTTTTCTACAAAAACATGATCAATTGTATTACTCGACCCTATTTTTACAGACACTTCAACCCCAGCAGCTGTATCACCTTTGTTAAACACAATGTCGACAGCTTGCCCCCCCTCCATTTGGTTCTGAAAACCGATTCCCTTATCAGCTTGCGTCTCCTCCTCCGGGATTCTCTCCTTCTCCAAATATTGCTTGGCCACATGACCAAAGCATTTACAAACATGGCATCTAGGGGGCTCACCTTCTACAACAACCTTGACTTGTTTCTCCTCTCCCCTTCCATTCTCACCGTAACCGAGCGTGGAATCTACTCAGCTGTAGAAATCTCGATCAAACACCTAGCAAACACCAGTCGCTCCATAGTAGCAGTGGCTCTGTCCATGCTCAGAGGGTTCCCCAGCACACTGGCGATCCTATTTAGAATACGCATCGACCAAAGGTTTAAGGGGAGCTGGGGGAACTTCACCCACACCGGGATGGTGGATAACATGTCTCTATCGTAACCAAGTGTCGGCGACCAGTGCTGTAGTACAACGAGCTTGCCGTCAAAAAGCCACGGCCCCCCGCGCAGCACCGCCTCACAATCTTCCTTATTCTTGAATCTAAAAAAGAAAAAGCCATTGTCTCGGGAGAAGATTGACATACCCAACTACTTCCAAAGTCTGTCAACCCAGGCTCTGATTTGTCCGAAGAATGGCACGTCGCCTAGTACATAACCAACTAGGGTATATTCCCAGCACTTGACGGCATCTTCCAAGAGCTCCTCAGTGATGAACGCCATAGCCGATCCCTCCTCATCAACTTCTGGCTGAACAAATGCCATCTCAAGAGAACCCGGGACATTCCTTCTATCAGAACATACCTCCAGCCAAGTTCTCTTAGGCGCCTGGGGATTGATTTTCACTTCCACCTTTGGTCTCAAGATTCTTCTGTCAAACGCTCTATTCGATCGATTGTTGTTGTTGCGACCCCCTAGCTGCTTCTTCCTAGTATCCACCCATGCAGCATTGCCCTTCTCCAAAGTGTTAGACCCGCAAGCCTTCTTGCGATTAACTACACGCCATCCCCCTTCAGTAGAAGTTGTAACAGCCTCCTCGATCCCCCTACTGCCCAGGAAAGGGGCCAGAACCTCTGCTTCACGCTTGGTAATTTCCTCAGCCACATCCGCCATGGAGATCACCACAGAGACAACGACAAAAAGGTCACAGGGAGGACCAGGTCGAAAATCACAAAAGAGATTGTATTAGACTCACCACGGATCAAGATCTCACCGAGATCTTGATCCTTCCAGCGAGCAAAGCAGACGCGGCCACGCTCCAGCGGATCAACAGCAGCTTCCTCTCAAGCGTGCAAGCACCACAAAAATGGGGAGGGATAAAAACGGAACAAACCAATGGATGTACAAGATCAAGAGAGTGAAAAGAACGCACCACAGGATCAAGATCTCCGATGAGATCTTGATCCATCCATCCTGTGCAGATCTGAAGACTGGTGATTCCGATTCTCGAGCAGAGGAACTTCTTCCTTCAAATCGCAACTCACAAAAAGCGAAAGGACCTCGCAAAATCAAAAAAATCCACAACTGTACAAAGATCTCAAAACAATAGAAACCAAACCAAGATCGAGATCAGAGAGAACGCACCAAGGATCAAGATCTCAGAAGAGATCTTGACCCGATCAACAACGGAGAGCTTCAGATCCGATCCCTCGTCGCCAGATCCAAACCCTCAGATCCGAATCACAGCGCCAAAGCCTCGCAATCTCAGAACCAGATCTCCGAAGAACGATGGAGACAAGCAGAATGCCGAGAAATCGAAGCTAGATCGCCGCGACCAGCGGCGAGCCACCGTCGCCAGCCGCCAAGCGGCCGACGAGAACGCAGATCCCCCAGGAGCTTCTCACTCTAAAAACCTAGAGAGAGAACCGTATATATATATATATACATATATATACATATACATATATATATATAGGGGACTGTTCGGCTGTGAACCGTTCGGAAAACGCAGCTCGTGCGAACTGTGCACGCGTCCGTCCGATGCCATCCAACGGCCCGCTGCGTTTAACCCTTCGAGAATTAATTTTTCGCAAAACAAAATCACCCTTTTGCCACTCCCCTCAATCACGCTTGGATATTTTACTTAATTTACGTAAATTTACACGAATGCCCTCCTGTGTGCGAACTGATCTCGTGGTGAAATTAATTTTGGCAGCGCCTTCAATTGAGAACTGCTCTCGTTCTCGTCTCCCCCAATCCCTAGCTTGCCCTTTTCTCTCCCCCAATCGAATGCTGCTGCTCTCATCTCCTCTCCCCAAGCCATACTCGGTGCGATCTCCTCTCCCACATGCCCGATCTGGCCATCTCCTCTCCCCCAAGCCCTAGTCGGTGCGATCTCCTCTCCCACAGCCCCGATCACGCCATCTCCTCTCCCCCAAGCTCTAGACTGGTCGATCTCCTCTCCCCCACTCCCTACACGGAGAGCGCTCTCCTCTCGATTCTCAGTCTGTGATCGTAGGCCCAGGTGGAGCCCGCTTCGTCTGCCCAGTGCTTTTCCGACGATCTCCCCTTCAAGCGAACCACGCCGACGGCAAATTTTCAGTATAATTTCTTTATACTTTCGTAGGGAAATTCTCCTCTTGCGCTTTTGTTAGAATGTAGCTCGTTGGTAGTCATGTTTTTTGAGTTGCTTTTGTTATTGATTTGCATTGGTACTAATTAGTTGTGTTCTATTTTGTCAGTCTCTATTTTTTAAAATGATCTTCTCCTATAGTACATCTCGTAAAATATGGCAGTAGTTCATTTCTTAAAATATGGCAGTAGTGCCTTTAACACAAAATGCTTTTCAGTGCAATACGGTTGTGTGATTTTGCACCGAATTAAGATGTGAATGTGTCAATCTAGTGATTATAGCAGCAGCAGCAGAAGCAATGCCGAGACAAGTACATGTGCTGCTACCCTGGCCACAAATGATACCCTTGTAATATTCTCTTCAAATATTGATAAATGGAAGACAAGTTGAAATTAGAAATATTTATATGCAAACAGGTGTGCCCCATGTGGTTGTATGTATGCCAAATAGTACTTAAAATCTGTAAACAATGTACGTGATAAGCAGATGTGCACTTGATTTCATGGTAAAATTTACATTTGTTGGATTATATCATTCAAAAAGCTAAATTTAGAGGAATACATACAATAATATATAGATATTCATTGTGATTGTGGTAAAACATAAATAATCATGAATCTATTATGCTTTATCATTTCCTGGGATGGCATGCAACTGAAAGGAACTCCTCCAAATTAAAGAAAATTCCATATTACACTCCAACTATCAGCTGATGAAATTTTGGTCAATGTGGAACCTTGGATTGATATGACATTTCATTATTTGTAACGGTTCTTTGGCATTGATATCCAAGTGCATTTATACATATATACATACATGTATGAAAACTAAAAATCTCGGGTTTATCATGCTCTTTGCACACACAAAAATGTTCTGTTAGTTGACACCAAATTTGCAACACCACCTCGATGCTAAGAAAAATCATCTGCAAATCTCATGATATTTGGTGGATCTATTTTTTAAATGTCAGTCTCTAATTTTTAGGATTTGATAAATTCTAAGTTTTGTATTATGCAGGCAACATGGTTCAGTCTTCTAGCCGAGGAAGCACGTCAAAGAATCGTTCATGCAGTCGAAGGCAAGGCCGTGAAGGACCAAAGTGTTATTGCTCCTTAGTTTCATATGAGAGGATATCAAACTTAGAAAACAATCCTGGACGTCGATACTTCAATTGCCCAAACTTTCCAGTAGGGTGTGATTTCTTCATGTGGGGAAGCGAGGTTGCACGAAATGTGGAAATGGAATTTGCAGCTGATAGCCGTGACCAATATCATGGGAGCAGCCGTGACCAATATCATGGGAGCAGCCGTGACCAATATCATGGGAGGAAAGCTCATTGGGGAGAAGGTGAAGTAGAAATGGGTGAAGCGAAGGGTAAATTCGATGTAAAAAATGAATTCTGGTCAGGTGTTGCAGTTGGAATAATTATAGGTTTTTTCTCATGTGCATTTGTAGTGATGTGTATTAGGGACAAGTAAAGATATGGAGTTATGTATCGGTATTTTATGTATGTGTCGCTGTTTAATGTGTGCCTCACATTTTTAGTGGTGGACTGGAGACTAATGCCAAGCTTGTGACTTCAATTGCTCTATCTATTGTTCAGTTGATGGATTGATTTTGCAATATTCTGATGGTTATTATTGCTTTTTAATGATTAATATGGGCTTGATCTGATTTTAGAAATGTCTCTGATGGTAGGAATGAATGTGATGTTGTGATGCTATTTTGTGTGAGAGGCAATAGGTGGTGTGCCATGGAGCTATGAAGCGGGGACGTGATCCTAGCACTGTTCCTTCCATGTTATTTCAGGGGTTCAAGCGATGTGGGACTCCCATGATTTTGCTTGAATTAGTATGTTTCTGTGGCTGCTTGGATTTGATTAGCTTCATCTTGTCTGTGACAAGTTCTGTCCGTTTTCTGCTGCTCTTCTTATTATCAGAACTGTACATTAGTGGTTTCAAGCAGCAGAGTCGTCCTGAGCTTGTTCCAGATCCATTTACATACAATGTGGCCATTTTAATGGCAAATACACTGAGCCATTCCATTTCTATTCCAGATTATACTTGCAGCATTACATATTGATCATAGTATCCATGTTCTCTCTTATAATCCATGAAACTGAAGTCTTTAGCTTGCAATGCAATTGATCTTATTGATGGTACATGACATAAAATTACAGTTCATTAAGGGTCCATATGACCTCTTTGTACAGTTAGACATATAATTACAGAGAATCCTTAATGTGTTACTCTTGTAATTAGGCAATAAACCAACATGCTACACACATGACTGAAACAATGACATAGAAGATGCATATCAAATCTGTTAAAATTTTGGACTTAAGTTTTATAATCTCATTACAACCATGCCTTGACGTAAACTGCATGTCTACAAAAATTAATCTGAAACCAAAAATTAATCGAACATGGTTTACATTCATGGAATAATACATGTATGGAAGCACTTGGTTCATGCGTACACTGCACCAGTTGCTCAAACCAAACCAAATTTCAACCTCCAGTCTTGTATCATGCTTTCAACCTCCAGATTGGTGCAGTCTTGTATCATGCTTTCAACCTCCAGATTGGTGCAGTCTTGTATCATGCTTTCAACCTCCAGATTTCATTTTACTTCTTCATTTTACAGCCTTGTATGCTTCCAGCCTCCAGATTTCCAGATTGATTCCACACCAAGCTATCACACCTGATTCCAATCCAAGCTATCAGACCTGAATCATGAAACCAATCAATTAATAAAACCAAGCCAAGCTATCACACCTGTAGATAACTTAAAAGGATGGAAGTCTACCATTAACAGAGAAAAAACACTCTGGGTATAACTAAAACCTTTGTAAATACACAAAAAGAACAGGAGACTGAAATACAAGGATAAGAGGGATAAAACCATGTAACAAATTAGCCAACTATGGTTAAAACAAAAGGAGACTGAAATACAAGGATCGAATTAGGATAAAATATGAATTGCTAATATCTGGAGCTTACTCTGAAAATGCAAATATTTCCAGTGTAAATCTTCTGAAGCTTTCCAGTGTAAATCTTCTGAAATAATAAGATCTGCACCAAATGCTGGATCATCCTTGTCCCCCTCCTGCAATTAGAACCAACAGTTAGCATTAGCATTAGTAGACTTTACTGAAAATAACATTAGAAGACATTACCTTCATCCAATGATTCGTCTGAATCTTCAGTTTCGTCTTCCATATTATCGTGTTTCATTGAACAACTACAAAAATTTCGTATAAGGATATTTATTCAGGAGCTATATACAAACGTTAACATAGGGGAACAGAACATTAGTAATATTATAAGCAATGCTACACCACCTTTTCAACTTCAAAGGGCAATTTCTGCTATCATGGTTCTGTCCTCGTTTTCCGCAACATTTGCATTGACGCGGTCGACATTTGCGAACCTCTCTCAACGGCTTCAATCTCTTCCCTTTAGGCCTTCCTTTTGTTCTTGCTTGACTTGGATCAAACACAATATGTGAAGAAGACTCCTTGTGTGTATCATTTTCTTCCATATCTTGTCTATTATCTTCATCATCAATGAGTTTCAACTGTTGTATCCCATGCTTAAGCTCAATCAACTTATCAAGTGTAAATTCATAAACTTTATTAGAAGACGCCCCAACCTCAGCAATCTCACGGGCAACACATGATAGTGCACTATATCGTGAAGGAAAGTTTATAGTGGCATCACCTCCACTAGGATTTTCATCTCTCAAAACAACTCCACTTCTTTTGATATCCTGACGCCATCTTTTTAAAATATATTGTTCTGGGAGCTCAACATGATTAGTCTTTCTAAGATATGCCAAAATATGTCTACATGGCACACCCTGAAATTCGAACATGAAACATGAACAACTTGCTATTTTACTGGATTTGGAGTATACAACATAATTCTTGATATCCTCTTTGGCACAAAAATATAATTGGTAAGTAGTCTCCCTTTCATCATCTTCTAACATGTCAATATTATATAGCAAGCTAGGTTGGATCTCATCTTGAAAAATGCGAAAGATATAACTCGTGTAGATTTGAGCCATGTGATTTTCCATTGCCCACATTGTCTTCAACCTTGGGCTCTTCTCTAGTGTTAGATGATCGGCTTTAAGCTCTCCTTCTCTTTGTCTCTCCAAGACCCTTTGGAAGATGTTAACGAAGTCATGCAACGAATTTTTTCTTGATACATGCCCCTTGAGCATTGAATTAGCTGATTCACTTCTTTGGCTAGAAGACATTCCTGCCCAAAAGTGTTGTTTATGATACACAAGAGCCCATTTTCCATGAATTTCATACATCTCCATTAGCCATTCATGAGTTTCCAATCCATTTTTTTTAATAATCTCCTCCCATTTTTTTTCAAATGAACTGGGAGTATCGGCCTCATAAATATTATCTTTGAACGGGTCCATAAATTCCTTTCGATGACCCCATGCACCCAACTTATCAGGCAGTTTTTCCATAATATGCCAGAGACAATATCTATGTCGAATTTCAGGGAAAGCTGTGTTAATTGCCTTACAAATACCAAGATCTTGATCCGTCACCATGGCTGGAGGTGGATGGCCCATTGCTTCTACCCATTTAGTAAACAACCAAACAAAAGTCCTTGCCTCTTCGTTTGGAATCAAGCCACACCCTAGAAAAATTGATTTCCAATGATGATTTAGGCCTATGAAAGCTACAAATACCAATCCATATTGATTTGTATTGTGGGTAGCATCAAATGAAACCACATGACCGAAGTGATTATAATTCATTCTAGCAATACTATCCACCCAAAAACATTGTGTTAATCTCTTTTCATTGTCAACTTCATAAACATAATAAAACAAAGGATTCTGCTCTTGTTGCCACTCGAAGTAATCAAGCATTATTTGTGCATCATGACCACACATTTCTTCTCTTAAGTCTCTTTCATAGTTTCTCACATCTTGCTCGGTACATCCGATTTTATCAAAACCTCCACTTGAATTTTCAAAAAAAGCCATTTTTTTGTTTGTTGGGATGTTCACCTCACCAAGATGCTTTATCAATGTTTTCTTTGCACTACTTACCTCACGATTTCCTTTCAACAGATGTTTCCTACTTGGTGTCGTGAAATTATGATTATGTTCTTCACAGAACTTATATACTTGCCACTTGCCACATCCTTTATCCCGTTTTACTCTTATCAAAGCCTTACAATAAGTTCTACTTGTACCACATTGCCGAACATCCAATGATTTGTTAGTTGACTTTCCCTCTTTCGAACATACAAAACTCTTTCCCATTAAAACTCCGTCTTGTCCATATTTTGTTGAGCTATTACGGACATCAAATCCTCCTGCCAATCCATAATTTTTATAAAAAATTTCAACATCCTCTAGGGTGTCGAAAGTCATCCCAATTTGTGGTTTTAGAAAATCATCTACGGTTGGCACAACCAAACCATACGATGACAAGACATGCTCAACATTATGCGAACATCCACTTTCATTTTCCATCTTACAGAAATAATAAACTGCATAAAAAATAACAAATTATTAAGTCACATAAGCACATGAATGCATGCTTGCATACACAAAATTATTAAGACATATTAAGTAGGATTAACCAAAAGTGACCATCTAAATGCATGCTTGCAGACCATAAATTAGACAGTAATGGCGGCCAGAGAGGTTTCAAACTCACTTAAGTTATGCAAGCTTTATCTTAACACAACCCACCAGAACTAACAATGATGATGATAATGAATCTAAAACTGATAGCTATTGAACTATTAATAATCAAATACTCAGATCAATACAGAATTCAAATATAACAATGAATACATCAATAAACAATAATGATGATATACTCTAATTGTTATTTCAGATTGTATGAATAAACTGCATGGGTGAGTAGAGATGAAGGGGTCAGCTTCTCGCTTGACATACTGCAGATACAATTCTTACCCAAAGTTTTTCTCAGTGGATTAGGCTTGAGCGGCGGTAACGGCAACGAAGAACTTGGCGAGGTTGGCTGGAAGACTCGGCGAGGGTGGCTCTAATGGGCGAACGCGGGAGCCGTCGGCGTGGTTCGCTGGAAGGGGATACCGTCTGAAGCGGGCTGGGGCGTGGTTCGCTGGAAGGGGTGAACGTCGGAAGAGGGCTCGGCAGACGAGCGGGCTCCACCTGGGACTTCGAGCACTGAATGAGAATCGACAGGAGAGCGCTCTCCCTCGAGGGCGTGGGGGAGACGAGATCGCCCAGTCTAGGGTTTGGGGGAGAGGAGACGGCGAACTCGGGCCTGGGGGAGAGAACGCCCTGTCTAGGGATTGAGGGAGAGAATATGGCGTGATCGGGCCTGGGGGAGTGGAGATCGTACCGTCTAGTGCTTGGGGAGCAGAGATGGCTAGCGTGATTGGGGGAGAGAAGAGAACGAGAGCAGCAGATGGCGATCACGTAAATTAATTATCCAAGCATGATTGAGGGGAGTGGCAAAAGGGTGATTTCGTTTTGCGAAAAATTAATTCTCGAAGGGTTAAACGCAGCGGGCCGTTGGATGGCATCGGACGGATGCGTGCACAGTTCGCACGAGCTGCGTTTTGCGAACGGTTCGCAGCCGAACAGTCCCCTATATATATATATAATAAATATATATATATATATATAAGATAAAAATGAGGAGTCCCGTTTTCCACGGAGGGGGGAAACTGGGCGATCGAGGGATTGGCGGCGCGGCAGATTCTAAGGATTCCATCGGCGGTGAATCTGAGGAGAAGGTGGACGATCAGGGCGTCGCTGATCAAACTCATGCTGATCGAACACAGGTGGATGGTCCCAATGCAAGGGGAAAGAACGTAGCTACACATGACCTGGATCTCGGATGGAAGATCGTGGAGAAGAAGTCGAGAAGGAATACAGGCTCTCATCATCGGGGTGGTCAAGAAATAAACAACAATGGCAGATCTACTCAGGACCTGCGTAAATCAAGGGAGAAGCTACACCAAAGGGCAAACCAAAGTAACAGGCAGGATGGTGCTCGCAAGGTATTTACTAGAATGCCTGTGAGGCCTAATATCCCAATTAAGATCAACACATCAGTTTCCAAAGTGTCTTGGTCGGATGTATGTGCAAACAGGAGAACATACGAAGAATCCCTGACTATGTCTTTCGTTCCACCTACCTCTAAGGAAGATGGCTCTATTATTGGTAGAGTGCATAGTTCTTTGATAGTACAAGGGGCGGAAAGGTGGAAGAACACCCTTGTTGGATATGTTTTGGGTGATGTGCCATACTATGGGCAGATTAGGGCGTGGGTTGATCGCTTATGGAAACTAAAGAACAAAGTCCAGATTTTCAGTCGTGAAAATGGCTTTTTCTACTTTAGATTCGAAAAGGCGGAGGAATGTGAGAGGGTGCTCCATGGAGGGCCATGGCTTTTTGATGGGCGGCTGATGGTAATACAAAGATGGAGTGCAAATCTGCGACACGATCGTGACATTCTGTCTACGATTCCTGTATGGGTTCAATTGCATGGCTTGCCCCTAGGGATGTGGACGATGGATATTCTGAATATTGCTGCATCAGTGGTGGGAGTCCTTATCTGTCTAGATAGAGCCACGACCAAGCTTGAAAGGTTGTCTTACGCCAGATGTTTAATTGAAGTAGATGTTAAGAAGCCTCTCCCAAAATCTATAGGACTTGAGTTGGATGATGGAGTTATAGTCACCATTGATACAGAATATAAGGGTGAGCCACCGAGATGCAGTCACTGTATATGTTTTGGACATTCGGACAATCAATGTCCTGATTTGCTAAAGCTCCCTTCAAACCAAATTGGGGATGAAGGAGGGGGAAATTGGAGGAAGATAAATTGGTTGCTCCTATGGATGAACAAGGAGCGTCGGAACCAACAGCATCTGGCGATGGTCATGGTCAACCAAACTTGGATTCGGGCAAGCTGGGATTGCAAAAACAGTTGGCTACTAAAAGTCCCAATGATAACACAGAGGGGACAGGGGGGGCAAAAGTAGGAGCAACTAATGGGCCAGCATCTGCTACGGAAGTGTGCAATGACCTACATGAGGTTGAGGGCCCGGCATGCAGCTACTCTAAAAACTTAAGTGCAGATGCTGAAGAGGGTCTTAATATCGGGGCAGGCAATGATCTACACGAGAGGCAGGGAAATACGTTGACACAGAATGTGGCTTTACAGCAACCTATTTTTAATGTTGACTTGTCTATAGAAGGCAAGCCCACAGGAGACCCTGAAAGCTTCAACGACCCTGTGCGGAGCTCGACAGACATGCCTATGCCCTCTCTAATTAAAGAATCACTCGAATCTGAGATTGACAGAATACCAGTCTATATGGTTATAGATAATCCTGATTGGGAGCAAGAAGAAGAGTTGCTGGCAAATAAAATTGAAGATAAAAAGTCACAAAAAAGGGAAGTAGATGCAGAAAGCAATGCAGCCACAAGGAAGAGCACAAGACTCAAGCTGGGGAGTCTTGCACGTAACCCCCCTGTCTCTCAATAAATGACTATTCTAATCTAGAACACAAGGGGTTTAAATAACTCCATTAGACGTAGAGATCTTCGTGACAAGCTAATGAAGGTTAAGCCTTCGGCGGTGTTTTTGCTGGAGACCAAACTGAAGGGGGAGGTGAGTAATAAGAAATGTTGCTTTCCTTCCAATTGGAATATTATCCACAACCTCTCTGAGCATAGGGGAGGTCGGATCATCATTGGGATGGACCCTTT
Source organism: Scilla litardierei (assembly GCA_030789695.1). NCBI lineage: Eukaryota > Viridiplantae > Streptophyta > Magnoliopsida > Asparagales > Asparagaceae > Scilla > Scilla litardierei. The sequence continues at coordinate 178,665,544 of CM061141.1, read as the reverse complement.
TGTCTGGCAATATACTCTTGTTTCTTGCTCGGCACAACACATCACGCTCCGGTGTGCTAATGCTGGAGGTTTCAATACAGTGTTTACATCGGTTTATGCATTCAACACTGGAGATGGAAGGAAGGAGTTATGGAAGCATCTGAAACTTGATTCAGCTAGAGTTAATAGTAATGAAGCCTGGTTGCTGGGCGAGGATTTCAATTGCGTCCTATTCGTGAAGGATAAAATTGGCGGACGGAAGTTAAAAGAAAGTATGGTTGAAGATATTAGCAGATGTATCAATGACTGCAGCCTCCAGGAACTAAAAAGCACGGGCAATCGCATGAGTTGGAGCAATAAAAGACTTGGCGGGGGCAGAATTGCAGCAAGGCTGGACCAAATCTACTGTAATGTGGAATGGAAATCGTGTTTATCAGAGTCATATGTCGATTACCTTGACCCGGGTACTAGCGACCATGCCCTAATGGTGATTCACTTGACTTCTCAGGTTCCTTCGAGGCCTAAACCGTTCAAATTCTTTAATCATTGGACCCGCTGGACAGGATTTACGGAACTCATGGATGAAAACTGGGATCATCTTGTTTTGGGCAATCCTATGGCCAGTTTGACTTACAAATTGAAGCAGCTCAAAATAGTGCTGAAGGAGTGCGCGCACAGGCAAGGTGAGAAGAATTCTATTGTTGGATACCGTGAGCTGCTATCTAAAATCCGACAACATCCAAATAACCATGTGGACAGCGAATTGCAAGCTCAGGAGTGTAGATTGAACTCGAAACTTTTCAAACTTCTGGGAATGGAAGAAGAAATGTTGAGACAAAAAATTCGGCAAGACTGGTTAAGCCTGGGGGACAGAAATACAAGGTTTTTTATAATTGTATGAAGGCTAGACAACCACACAACAATTTGGGGCATCTGATTGATGCAAATGGACTGAAGAACAATTCTTATGAGGATCTCAAGCATGCGGCCCCAAAATTCTACATGGAATTATATAACCAGACGGATTATTGGAGAGTATTTCCAAGACTCACCCCTAAGCGTAAACTGACTCCTGAAGCTGCAACTTGGTTTGACCGTCGTATATCAATAAAGGAGATCAGAGATGCGGTATTCCAAATAGGAGCAGACAAATCCCTAAGTCCTGATGGGTACAACGGCTTCTTCTATCATCACAATTGGAAACTAATTGGTAATGAAGTTACTACCGCTGTCCTACCTTTCTTTAAATCTGGAGTCTTATTCCCCCAGGTTAACCACACATTCCTCACACTGGTGCCGAAAAACAGCAATGCTTCTAGCCTTGGGGATTATAGACCGATCGCTTGCTGCAACGTGATCTACAAAATTATGAGCAAAGTATTATGCAACAGACTAAAAGAGGTAATCCATGATCTCATCTCCCCTAATCAAGCTGCATTTTTAAAAGGCAGGCTTCTTTCTGATTGCACTTTGCTAGCCCATGAAGAAATTAGGGATTTCAGCAACCCTATGGGTGCCCGTGCTTGCTTAAAATTGGATCTCCGGAAAGCTTTTGATAGCGTGAATAGAGAGTTTATCTATTATTTTCTTCATCAGCTGGGTTTCAGACACAAATTCATCAGCTGGATCACGGAATGCATTTCAACGCCATCATTCTCTGTTATGGTGAATGGGTCTCCTGTGGGTTATTTTGGAAGCAATAGAGGCCTCCGTCAAGGGGATCCACTCTCCCCTTATCTGTTTGTAGTTGTAATGGAAGCTTCCTCCCTGTTGGTAGGTAAGGCTATCCTCACTCGCTCCATCCACCCTATGAGGAGAACGGGGTACATCTCCCACCTACTGTTCGCTGACGACTTGTTAGTGTTTTGTCGGGGGAATGTCCATTCTTTTAATGGCCTTAAAGCTCTACTTGAAGAGTTCTATAACTTCACATGCCTTAAAGTGAATTGGGAGAAAAGTGCGGGCATCTTTAGTAAAGGTACAAAGGACCCATCATCACTGGCTGATCTGCTGGGTATCAGACTTGCATCTACCATAACTACTTATTTGGGTCTCCCACTCTCTTCCAAATATCCCAAGACCCCCATGTATAGTCGGCTCATAGACAAATGCAAAAAGAGGCTTATGGGTTGGTCTTATACTTCATTGTCTATCTCTGGCAGGATTGAACTAGTAAAAACGATCATTTATGGCATGATCTCTTTCTGGGCGCAAGCCTTCCGAATTCCTACCTCAGTTTTACGCACTATTACGTCGGCTTGCAGGAGATTTATTTGGGGCTCTACAAGATTTTGGGCATGGAATAATTTGTGCAACCCAAAGAAAGAAGGTGGGGTAGGTCTCAGACTGCTATCAGACATAAACTTGGCTTCTGGGGTTCGCCTAACTTGGAGATACCTTTCGTCTGCGAGCCTATGGGCCAACTACATGCAAAGGAAATATGGCGCTACAGGGAAATTCTATGAATCAAATTGCAATGCACTTCAATCTGGTACATGGAAGTTTATGCTCCATTGCAGAAGCATTTCGTATAAGCTTATTAAGAAGAAGGTGAGGAATGGAAGTTCTACACTCTTCTGGCATGACAACTGGCTCCCCTGCGGCCCCCTCAAACTCCTGCATCCTATCCCTACGGGGGCAAGCTCCAAACATGTGGCGGGCTATTGGAATGGATCTGATTGGGTGCTTGATCCAAACATGCAAAGCATCGGACCTCTACTACAATGCTGTACCATCACAAAGGGTGAAGACACTTGGAGCTGGATTCCTGGATCTAAATTTCGCTTCAGAGATGCATGGGAGGGTGCGAGAATTAGAGGTGACACTTTCCCTTATTACAAAGTTGAATGGTATAGCAACCACATTCCTAAAATTTCCCTAACATTGCTCCGAGCATTTAAGTCAAAACTTCTCACCAAAGACAATCTCGTGCGCTGGGGACTCATTGCCGATGGTAGCTGTGTGCTCTGTGACAATGATACCGAAGAAAACCCCACTCATTTATTCTTCGGCTGTCAATTTACCTATTATCTCATTAGCCGTGTGCTTCTAAAACTGGGCTATGATGCGCAAGTGCCTAACACTCTCCCAGTGATTGGTGACCTGTACCTTACAAAGTGGGGGGAAAACAATACCGTAGGCCGGTTGGCAAGGAATGCACTAAGTGCGACTGTGTGGCACATCTGGAGAGAGAGGAATAAGAGATTGTTTAAGGGGACCAAGAAGGCCGCGGTACAGGTATTTGAAGACATTGAGGCTGGTGTCAGGATTTCAGTCCAGGACCCTGATTTGGAGGAACTAGAAGCGGCGGATGCTTTATTCAATTGGGGTTTCAGGGATAACGGTTGATTTACTTCATGTTTTACTACATGGTTTCCAGGTTGTTGGGGGGGGGGGTTCTATGTATGTTCTTTTATTGATGGTAAATCTGGGGGAGGGGGAAACTTTAGTGGAGAGTGACGGCGCTAGTGCCCTATCCTCTCTCTATAGATTGCCTTTCCCCTAAGATTTTCCATACTGTATTGTTACTCTGTACAGTCTTAATAAAGCTTTCATTTACTCTTCAAATATATATATATATATATATATATATATATATATATATATATATATATATAAAATAAAACAGGGATGTTTTCATGGGTTATTGGATAAGAGAATTTGTATAAGACCAGAGAAATTGGATAATACAATTGTTGGTTAAAACAATTTGGATAAGAGAATTTGGATAAGACAAGAGAAATTAAATAAGAGAAATTGGGAGAAGAGAAATTGGAAGAAGAGAATTTAATGGTTGAGATGAAATTTGTATAAATTTTGGGGGAAACTTTTTGGTTTTTGGAAAAAAACCATTTGGTGGGATTTTTAAAATTTGAAATTTGAAGTTGAAGTTGAAAAGAAATACTTGAGGGTACCCAAAAAAAACTCAGCCACGTTTCCAAAAAAAAATCAGCCCTATCCCCTTCAACCGAACACAAGCTAATCTTTCTCTTCTCCATCGCCTTCAGATCGATCAACTCTCTCTTGATCTACACATACTTCAACCTCGACGAGCACTGGCAAGCTCTCGAGGTCGCCCATCACATCGCCTTCGGACCCCGCCAGCCAACGCCCTACCCTCCCTTTGCATCTCATATCTCCCTGCGCTCGAGAAACCCAACCCCCTAGGGAGACGCCATGTGCCCTAGCATCTCATCCCTTCTTCGATCGAGAAAACCCCATCGTAGAAACTTCTGACCCAAAAAAACCTCCTTCCATCAACGGATTTAGCCCTAGCAGCTCCTCCCTTCTTCGATCGAGAAAACCCCATCGAAGAAGCATCTCCTCTGGTATCCCGTCGTGCGATCGACTAATTTCACACGACCTTCATTCTTCAGAGCATCTGATATTCCTCCTCCGTCGGCAATAGGTGAATGTATGTTCTTATTCGTACACTTTTTTTCGTGAAATATTTCGGTAATAGTCATAAAGAAATTTAAATATTGCTGGCTTTGTGAACAAAGATAGGTTCTGTCAAGCTAGATTTATAGCCAATATCATGTTATTAATAAATTTCTTTTGAGCGAAAAAACCAGTGTGAAATACAGGGACAAATGTTTTAGTGATGCTCAAATTCCAACAGCAGTGGTATCATAACTGAATTTGACTTGGGTTTTGGTCGCTACAACTTTCTCTGCTAACACACAGTAATTTTTCCAGGTATGGGCATTTGACGTGGGAATGACAAAGGGGAATTCTCAACTATTTGCAACCGTTAATCTTCGTTCTGCTCTACAAAATATTGGCTTTCTTTTCTCTTGCACTCCTTGGTTTTTGGTAATTGTCCCCCGTTTTAATTCAATTATTCATTAATATGAATCAAAGTTCCAATCTTTTTGGTATTTATTAGGCATGGGCTCCGCGGCTCCTGCAGTCTGTTTTTGCCTTAGTTGGAGATTTATACATGTATAAGCTTTTGCGGCTTGTGTTTGATGCCCATGTTGCTAAATGGGCGGTATCCTTTAGAAATGTTACCATTTCTAGATTTTTTTGATATTTGTTTTTGTTTTGATGATATTTATTATTTACATTTTTTGAACTTTTGCATTGATTTATTCTTTAAGGTTTCTATGTTCTTTAGGCAAGCCATCTCAAGATGGCATTGATAAGTTTTAAATGAAGGGGACGTGCTTTATGCTTTTCCGAGGATTTACAGGTCAATGTTGGCTGGAAAATTTTTCAGGATAAAAGTAGAACCTCTACTTGACAAATTGAAGGTACTAGGTGTCTTCTTCATAATGTGTTAAACATCTTTGCTACATACTTGATATTATAGTATGCCTAAACCAAGTAGCAGAGAATGATATTCTCTGTCCTCTCTGTCTGAATGGTTCTTCTCTGTATTTTGATGAAATGGAAGATCAATATATACAATTTAAGACAAACATGATCTCTCAATGTTCATTCTTTGTTTAACTTAAAATTTTGGTTGTTAGTTGAAAATTTGTTGCTTATATGCTTAAATTTTTGGAGTTATTCATGCATTTTGGTTCCTGGTGGGTTAAGGAATGATATGGGCTGCAACACTCACTAAAGAGAACAAAATACCTTATATGTTCCTTCTTTGTTTAACTTAAAAAGTTGGTTGTTAGTTGAAAATTTGTTGCTTATATGCTTAAATTTTTGGAGTTATTCATGCATTTTGGTTCCTGGTGGGTTAAGGAATGATATGGGCTGCAACACTCACTAAAGAGAACAAAATACCTTATATTTGGATTTGCTTGGGAATGCAAATTTAATTCCTTTTGTGTTCATTCCATTTCATAAAATATAGAAATATGTGCATAATTATGGTTATCAAACAATTAATTCCTAATTATTTCATGTTTCTTGCTATTCATATGGCACTTATCTCAGCTAAATTTTTTCTGTTTTTGCTAGATACCAAAACAAAGCCTGCGTGGATGAGAGATATCGTCACAGATATGAGGTTTGTAATGACTGTCACTCTGATGGCGATCCTAATATTGGGGACTAATTGAAGGTATCTACTCGCATGTATCTTCTTGGTTAGAACTTCCTTTCTTTCCTTTTCCTCGGATAAAAAAGTGCTTTTAGTACTTTTGTCATTTTAACTGGTTACTCAAGTCAATGTAAACATGCATGTGTCAGTATTGAATGTCATTACGCTTTCACTGTTTGGCATCTATTGTTGGTAGTTTTCTTTCAAACTTATTTGGTTAAGTTGTTATATATGAAGGTTACTTGATTCTATATCATGCACTAATTTCATGTTTAAATGATTGTGTTTCTAAATCATATTTATGAATTTTCCAGGTGGTTTTTGTTCCTGATTATAATGTCAGTGTTGCGGAAATGTTCATTCTGGGTAGGGAATAATCTCAGCATTTTAGGTAACTATAAGTGTTTATTACTACTTTTTATAGATTAAACTGTCCAATGTATTTTTTTTGTTTTAAATTGCATAAATATGTGGTAGAATTTTTCTTATAGGGACATTAAACAAATTCGCGGACAGATGACCAAAGAAAGAAGATAGAGCCTTGCTGACAGATAAGAAGAAAGAATAGTCCCCCAGTCTGGGTAGTCAAAGAGGTTATAATATTTTAAAGTACATCATATTGGGAGTTTTGAGTCTACACCTTAGATAAGTTATAGTTGTGGGGAGAAACAAGAAAATGGTGATGAGTGATCCTGGAATTCATTCAGTTCAACATTAAGCATGCCCATATTCACTTCATAAAGTGCATGCCAACTAAGGCTCTATTACAAATCATGAGGCCGTAATATTATTTTATACCAAAATTCGAACATGGCAATATTTAGATTGAGTTTTCTGGGGATTAATAGGACTGGCCCCAAAATGGGTTTAAGTTGATTTGTTTTCTGTTTTTGCATGTTTGAGCATGTTGCTGTAAGCTTTAATGGGGGAAAGAATTCCCTTGTAATTATTTCTACATGTTTCTTTAAGTGAAGTTATGATTAATTTGGTCCTAATTTATTTGGATGATATTGGTACTACTGCGGGTTTCACTGCATTTGCTACGGGCGTGATATTATTTTCACAAAGAGAAAACGAAAAAATCAAATGGAAACCAACGTGATTGCTCGCCAAAGTGTTCGAAAAGGATTATATATTTTGAGAGCCCTTCTGCATTTCTGGAGATCAACTCATTCACTTATGAGATAGCTGATAAGTAAGAAGAAAGAAGAACACTATGTTCTTAATTTTTTCCCCCTTTAGGTTTGCGACATTGAAATTTGTGCTTTTCAATGATTTTTAAAACCATTATCAGATATGACTTACAACTAGAAATTATTTTCCTTCATTTCAAATTGGGTTTAGAGACCTTAATGAAAGAAAAACATACCAAAGCTATTTTTCTTGGTTCACGGATTGGCGATCCTAACATGGTATAGCTTGCTAACCTATATACCCTTTGTAGAAATAGTGTTCTTAAAACTTGGCTTTTTAAGAGTCTTCTGTATTTATTGTAGTGCATTGATCATGCAGGTTGGGCAAGAACGGTTTTCTCCGAGCTCACCACGATGGCCTCCTTTCACGAGTGTGAATCCTATTTTGGAATTATCTTACATGTCGTTGCTAATTTTTCTTCGTCTTATGGTCCGCTTATAAACACAACTTGGAATGTCATCTTTACTTAGGGATGTGTGCGCATTCTTATTAACCTGCAAGGTTCAATACTGTAGCCTATACGATACTGAGATATGTTTTTACCAAGATATCATTTCTGCCTTTGTCTATGTTGAAAATCAAGTTCAATTTTAATAAATTTTTCATCTCAAGCTGATATATTAGTATTATATATAAATGAAAATACAATATGTATACAATTAGGTATGCAACTGAGATTTGATTTTAATTCTAAATTTGGAAACTTATTCCTTACCATTTCTTTATAAGCTGGAACGTAAACATCGTAAATGTTTAGATTTTCACAAATAACCTAAACTTGAACTTTTCGCATCATGTGCCAATAGCCATGTGTTCTTGCGAACAGGTGTGCCAACTGCTATTTGTGAACATCTTTAAGGTCTGCAGAAGATATACAAAAATTGTTATTGAAAATTAAGGAACCAGTGGCTCTTTCTTTTTATGTATGTATAAAACAAGCTATGAGTACATTCGGCTTTGTATCTCCTATATGCCATAGTCAAATCATGGTACTATGTAGCGAAACAACTGATTAATGCTGAACAATTTACAGTTTGAGTAAGATCAGTTGATAGCCTAGAACATATTAGAAAATTTTGTTCTCCATGAAATTTCATATAAATACTTTTGCTACAATTGCTTATCCTACTACTGCTTAATATTGTTGTTGCTTTAGCTCTACTTCAAGTGTTATGACTTATGAGGTCCGCTTCACTGTTTTGTTGATATGTTTCTTTATTGTTATGTGTAAATAGCTTTTTATGCTGTTTAGTTATGTCTTTTGCCTATTTGAGGCAGATGTTAGGTTTGTTTAGTGGGAACATTTATTCAATAATAACTTAGCATTATGTTACATGTATGTTGGTGACTGGAGCTTATGCTCAATCCTATGTTCCCTAGAGGTAATCTAAAGAAAAAGAATAAGCTAGCCAACGAGAAGATATTGTTAATAAATATGAAGAGGATAAAAGGGTTGTCTAAAAATCTATTATAAAAATGCGAGATGTTTTTAAATCTTTGTCCTATGTTGACATCTTTATCCTACGTGGACATCTTTGTCCTACGTGGACAAACAAAATTGTTTACTGGGATTGATAACTTGGGGGGAGGTGGGGATTTGAAAACTTGGGGGGAAACCATTTGATGGGAGTTTGAAAAAGTTAAATCTTCCAGTGAGCGGAGAATATTTTTCTATGCAGATTGTTTTCTCCATTTGTTTTTAAAATTTGGTCTCACCAATCTCAAGCGATGTGCCCTGGTCCCCTGCTATTTTTGTTCCTACTACTGTTCTCAGAGGGTTGATTTCTAAAATTTGAGGAGCCTGAGCAGAGCGAGGATCATTCGATGTCTTCACAGTTCTCAGAGGGTTTCGATCATGTCATCTATTTTACTTCAAAATATTCTGACAACAAAAAAATCTTCATGGTCCAATGTCTTCACAGTTCTCAGAGGGTATCTCTTGGTCCCTATACCTAAAGCATCTAATGTCTTCACAGTTCTCAGAGGGTATCTCTTGGTGCCCAAACCCAAAGTTGTTTTTTTCTGTTTCTCTCATGTCTTCACAGAACCGAATAACACCAAAACATGGGCCAAATCAACAAAATTTCATAACTTTTCAGGAAAAAAATCGAAGGCTCCAGTTCGCATCCCTCTGAAATCCATAAACACCTCCACCGTACTTAATGCAAGGCCCCTACTCTCGATCTCTTCGCCTCCACGACGCTGTCTCCCCTTCCATATTTTTTGTTGGAAAGCTTGCATCCTTTCTCCAACTAATGCAATCGAGCCATAAGGATGCGGATGCAACTGCTGCCTCGGCCACTGCTGCTTACCTGGTATTATTACTATTTGAAATTATGTAAATTTTCGATTTTTCTTTTAGATTTAAGATTTTTATGAAGTTTAATATGATTGGTATTTTGGATTTGTACTGATGGGTTGCTCTGTAACCTAATTTTTTTGCATTTTTGGGTGGGGTGGCAGAGTTTAATCTGGAGACAGAATGGTGTTCCATATATATTCACTAAAAATAAGTACTGTTTTCGTGTTTCCCTTTTCAGAACAACACTCAAGTTAACAAATGGAGATGGGCACTTCACTTGGAGACTCCTTTGGTTTGCTAACCAAAAGATGACAGGGATATATATGAGAGGCTTGAATGAAGAAGACATGGAAAATGGATATGGTCACTTCACGTGGAGAACAATTTGAGAACATTAAAATTTGGAGCACATCAATTTGGGTCTCAAAATTTGGAGCACATCAATTGTGGAAATGCAACAATATTTGGCAATGTATCAACATCCTTTATCAAGTTGGTTGTCAATGTATTAGCAGTTGCAGTCAATACTTTATCAATTTGTACTTATGGCATTGTATCAGCACTGGATCAAACTCCATGTTATCTGTCAATTTTGAGAATTTTGGGAAAGGGATATATTGCATAAAACTGGATATATTGCATAGCATTGTATATATTGCATAGAACCGAATGTATAGAACTAGATATATTGCATAGAATTGGATATATTGATGTTTGTTGACATTTTTGGGAATTTATAGAACTGAATGTATGGTGCCATGTCTAGAATCCAGCTATATTGTGTGTATGCAATGTTTGGTTTTTTGCTTTCATGGATTTAGTGATGTTATATGTATTTAGTATCAAAATTCAGTATAAAAACAATTATATGTATTTGGTGATGAACTGTGTACGATGATGTTATATGTAGTTATTATCAAAATTGTATTCTAACTGTGTACAACTTGCTTTGGACACAAAATAGTTCTTTATACATCCAACTTTATTCCATTCTAACTCATTCAGTGACATCAAAATCAATCTGTTTCTTCAACTATTTCGTGTTGGTTAAGCTTTGGAGGTGGTTAGCATGAGAACTATGTTGGAGGGGGGTTTATCTTTTTTTAAATTCTATGTTTTGAATGCAATCTGAGTATCACTGGTGGGAATATATATGAATTTTCTTGGTTGATTACTTCTAATTATTTCAACAATTGAGAATTGAATTCATATTTTGGTGGCCTTTCCGGTTTTCTATTATACATTTGAGGTGTGTGTTTGAATTGGTTTGTTGACTAGGACAACATGATTAATAGAAAACCGGTTGGGATTGAAACTTAAGGAATCAAGGGTTAGGATGAGGGTTTGCAAAAAATTTGGGAGAAAATCTTAAATTTTGTGGGGAAACTCTCTGTGGAAAAGCAAAGTCACATGGCTCAAATTTCTCTCTCCATCACTCCCTCTTCGGTACGATGCGAAAACATAAAATATTGATTTGGTTCCCGATCATTCTCATTCAATATGTCATACCTCACGGTCTTATCTTTTCGTGCGGCTAGAGCATGGTTCTATACGATAAAGTGAGTATATACTTTTGACTTAATAATTGAACGTGTTGTACATGCATGCAGTTTCTTTTTGCCGGGGAACATTAAGTTCATTGGCAACGGAATGGAATTCATTAATGACAGATGACCCTTAATTAACATAGTTTATCATGGTCCCTAAATCATTTGACCATATACTATTTTGAAACTCTTTTCGATACTCCATTCTAAAAAGGAAAAATGTTCAACATTGGTTAAATATTAGAAATAATTATACCAACTAATCAAATTTAAATTAGGAAAATATTCCAAAAATTTTAGGAATTAAATTCTTTGGGAGAACTAAAATTTGTAAGGAACTAAAATTTTGGGGAGAACTAAATCCTACGAGTGAACTTAATTTTGAAGGAAACTAATTTTTTTGAAAATTTTGGGGGAACTATATCTTGATGGAACTAAATTTTGGAAGAACTACAATTTTTGAGAACTAAATAACAATTATTGCTTTTTAATTATTGTTGTTCGTTTAAAATCAATAGTTCCAAGATTTTGAGGGAGAAATATTTTAAATAAACGGTGGAACTAAATTTTGAGGGAACTTAAATTTTGAGGGAAGCTAATAACAATTATTATGTTTTGATTATTGCAGTTCGTTTGAAATTAAGGGATCCAAGAATTTGAGGGTAGAATATCTTAAATGAATCGTTCCCTTAGGGCACACGTTATACTTGGAGGGAACTAAATTTTGAGGATTTAAAGTTTTTGTTAAGGCTAAAGTTTTTGGGGAAACTAAATTTTGGATAACTAAAATGATTGGGGAAACTAAATTCTTTTGGGAAACTAAATTTTGGATAACTAAAATGATTAGGGAAACTAAATAACAATTATTGTGTTTTAGTTATTACTATTTGTTTAAAATTAAGAGATCCATGATTTTGAGGGTGGAGATATCTTAAATGAACCGTGCCCTACGGGCACGGGGTATGGCTAGTGTGTGTATATATATATATATATATATATGCAAGGTAAGTTGGTTGCTATATTAATGTAAACCAAAGATACAAGATGGTTGATCACAGACTACAAGGCGCAATGACTAGGGGGCGGACACAGGCGTCGTCACCCTAGAACATATTGCCCAGTAACAATGATCAGAACCATTATTTTACAACATATACAAAGGTAAAGCACCTCACACAGAACCCCAAAAGTGACAAATTGATACAGAAATGGCCTAAAAACACATCCAGTTACAGACCATCCAGTAACACTACTACAGATTTGGGCTTGGGTAACGCCACTTAGATAGCGCTTTTAAAAAGCGCTATCTAAGTGAGCTCTTGTATAGCGCTTCTGCCCTTATAGAAAATAAAAATAAATCAAATTTACGGTAAAAATCACTTAGATAGCGCTTTTTGTTAAAGCGCTATCCAAGTAGTACCTTAAATAGCGCTTTATTTTAGTGCTATGGTAATATTCGTTACATAAGCGTTTTTATTAAAAAATAAACATTTATAAACACTCTTACATAGCGCTTATACAATTTTTCCCAAGCGCTTCGCTTCGTAACTTAACTAAATTCGCCCGCTGAGCTCGCGATCCGCCGCTGCACTTTTAGGGTTGGAATTTGGCCGCTGAATCTCATTCTTGGGGGGAAAAATTCACGTTTCCCGCCGATTGAACCTCCCTATCCCAACTCTCATCTCCGAACCACCGTCTCCTCCGAACCCTCGTCTCCACCCCCTCATCCGAACCCTCGTCTCCTCCGAACCGTCGTCTCCATCCCCTCATCCGAACCCGCGTCTCCATCCCCTCCACCGAACCCTCGTCTCCTCCGAACCCTCCTCCGAACCCTCGTCTCCTCCGAACCCTCGTCTCCTCCGAACCCTCGTCTCCTCCGAACCCTCCTCCGAACCCTCGTCTCCATCCCCTCCTCCGAACCCTCGTCTCCTCCGAACCCTCGTCTCCTCCGAACCCTCGTCTCCTCCGAACCCTCCTCCGAACCCTCGTCTCCATCCCCTCCTCCGAACCCTCGTCTCCTCCGAACCCTCGTCTCCTCCGAACCCTCGTCTCCGATCAGAGGCGTATCCAACCTCCCCCTCCTCGCAGCGGCGACTCCGATCAGCGGCGACTCCGACCTCCCCCTCCTCACAGTGGCCACTCCGATCAGCGGTGTCTTCGACCTCCCCCTCCTCACAGCGGCGTCTCCTCCCAAGAAAAGGGGTTAGTGATTTAGTATATTCATTGAAGAAGAAAGAATATCTTGCTTTAAATTCTTCTTTATTTTTTTGGGTTGCTTTTTTTGATGAGGAAGATAAAGCTAGTGTTTTTCTTTTTTGGCAAAAAGCTTGATGGGGTTAGGGGCAGAGATGGTGGAGGAGAGAATCACATCTATACACACGCAGGAGAGGTGACTCAATGGCAAAGAGAGGATTTTTGTTCTCTCTCTCTAGTTTCTGGAGAGTATCAGCTTTGTGTTTGTTTGGGAGGGGGGCGATTTCTTTTCCTTAGCCTTGAAGCTTATTCTCTTGAATACAAATGCTTGTTGATGCTTTTGGGTGCTAGGAGAGGCTTAGTGGCTGCTTATCTATGAAAAGTTAGGATATTAAATAGTTTGCATAATTAAATAAATCTTAATTTAAAAAGGAAAAGGAGAGAATGAGTGAGAATGAGAGTGATGTGACTACAACCTAGCTTTTAATAGCACACAATGTTGTATAATTTGAAGTTTCAGCTATCGTGATTATCTCTTATTTGTTAAAGCAATAAGAAAGTAGAGTGCAATAACTAACATGTTTCGTTTGACCATTCAATACACTGCATCTTTTTGATTCAGCCAATGACTAACATGTTTCGTTTATACTAAATCTCTACCTCGTTCAGTTCGATCGATCAGCGGCGTCTCCAACCTCGTCCAGTTCGATCGATCAGCGGCGTCTCCGACCTCGTCTAGTTCGATCGATCAGCGGCGTCTCCGATCAGCTAATTATTTCAGGTGAATCCATAGTCTTTACATCTCTAATTATTTCATTAGAATTTTGGATTGTGACTTTATATTAACTTTACGTCTTTACATGTGGAAAATTAACTTTATATTAATTTTTGTAGTATCGTTCTTGATGGATCGAGATGGGTAAATGCGGATCGATTATCTGAAACGTATAAGAAAGGGGTGGAAGAGTTTTGTGCTCATGCAATCAAGAATGCTAAAAATCCGATGTTCATTAAATGTCCTTGTCGAAAATGTCTAAATGTAAAAGAAGTTAGCGGTGAAATGAAGTTGCGTGAGCATTTAATGTGTCACGGTATTGATAGAACATATAAGGTTTGGACATATCATGGTGAGAGCAAAGGTAAATGTAGCTCAAGTTGCAAACGTAAATATAGTTCATCAAGTCAATTGGGCTCCCAATTTGAGTTTGAAGATATAATGAACACAAGTAGTATGGGAGATGGTAATGATAAGTCTAGTCATGTTAAGAATTTTCCAAGTGTTGTCAATGAAGAGTTGTGGGATCATCCTGATATGTGTGATGACTTAAGAGAGGATGCTGGGTTACCATTGTGGCCGGGTTGTACAAAGGCTTCAAAATTGTCAGCTGTGTTGATTTTGTACAACTTAAAAGCTAGTCACCAAGTTTCTGATGTGTTCTTCACAGAGATGTTAGAAGCTGTAAGTGGGCTACTGCCAGATGGGAATGTGCTCCCTCGTAAAGCGTATGATGCTAAACAAATGCTCAAATATATCGGGTTAACACATGAGAAGATCCATGCTTGTCCGGATGATTGTATTTTATTTAGAAAAGAGTACGCAGAATTGAATGAATGTCCCAAGTGTGGCAAGAAGCGATATAAGAAAAACAACTCCCCGGCAAAAGTTATGTGGTACTTTCCTATAATTCCTAGATTTAGGAGGTTGTATAGTAGCGCAGAAGATGCTAAATACTTGACATGGCATCATGATGAAAGAATTAATGATGGAATGTTGAGACACCCAGCCGATTCACCTCAGTGGAAGACATTTGATAATAAATATCCGGAATTTGGCAAGGATCCAAGGAACTTGCGCTTAGTACTTTCAACAGATGGAATGAACCCTCATGGTCTTCAGAGTACTTCCCATAGTACATGGCCCGTGATTTTGATGATCTATAACCTGGCTCCTTGGTTATGCATGAAGCGAAAGTATATGATGCTGTCTATTTTGATATCAGGACCTAAGCAACCTGGTAACGACATTGACATATATTTGGCTCCTTTAATCGAGGACTTAAAGGTGTTGTGGGAAGAGGGTGTTGATGTATACGATGGATACAAAAAGGCTGATTTCAGATTGAAGGCTATGTTGTTTGGAACAATCAATGATTTCCCAGCTTATGGCAACCTTTCTGGATATAGTGTGAAGGGGCATTGTGCTTGCCCATGTTGTACAAATGACACAGATCATCTTCGATTGAGTCATTGTAAGAAGTCGGTTTACATGGGGCATAGACGGTGGTTGGATCGAAGTCATCCCTACAGAAAGATGTCTGAGGCATTCAATGGTGAAGTTGAAAATCGGTGTCCACCTCCTACATTGTCAGGTGTTGATGTGCTGAAGGAGGTGGAAAACATTAAGACACAGTTTGGTAAGAAGTTTGCAAAGTTTGTTCCCACTAAAGGTTTTAAGAAAGAATCAATCTTTTTTCAGTTAGTCTATTGGAAGGACTTATTTGTTAGGCATTTTATTGATCTCATGCATAATGAGAAAAATGTTGGAGCTAGTTTGCTAAATACTTTGTTAGGTGACAATTTGAAATCTAAAGATGGACTCAATGCACGAATGGACATGGTTGATATAGGAATCAGAGAAGAACTTGCACCTGTACCAAAGGAGGGGAAAGCACCATACTTGCCTCCTGCTGCTCATACTTTGTCTAAGAAAGAAAAGACTGTGTTACTCGAGACACTCCACTCCGTGAAGGTACCTGAGGGGTACTCGTCCAACATACAAAGTCTTGTATCTTTATCCGGGTTGAAATTGATGACTTTAAAATCACATGATTATCATGTCATCATTGAGAATTTGCTGCCAATTGCAATTCGTGCTATTTTGCCAGAAAATGTACGTAAAACTATCACAAAGTTATGTTGGTTTTTCAAAGCCATGAGCAGCAAGGTCATAGACCCAAGAAGTCTGTCAGGTCTACAAAAAGTGATTATAGAAACACTTTATGAGCTTGAGATGTATTTCCCACCTTCTTTCTTTGATATCATGATTCATTTGACTGTACACTTGGTTTACGAGACGAGGATGTGTGGTCCTGCACGTATGAGATGGATGTATGGCATAGAGCGGTATATGAAAGTGTTGAAAGGTTATGTGAGGAACAGGTATCGACCAGAAGCTTGCATCGCTGAAACCTATTTAGTTGAAGAAGCGATAGAATATTGGTCTGAATATATCCCAAATGTCGAAGCAATTGGACTTCCAAGTACTCGTCACACTGATAGGATTGACGGTGAGGGTGTAACAGGTGGTCAACCAGTGTTGATCAACCTCGAACATTGGCGACGGATACACTTGTGTGTTTTACATAACACAATTGATGTTGTTCCTTATATTGAGTTGCACAAGCAGGTTATCTCAAGAAAATATCCAGAAAAAGGCTCTGATTGGATTGAAGTGGAACACAATTTTACCTTCATTGATTGGTTTAAGTGTTATATTGGTGATAAGATATTAGAGAAAAGTGATTCAGTATCGGAAAGGGTTAAGTTTTTGTCAAGAGGACCTGATATGCTTGTGTACTCTTACAAATGTTATCTCATCAATGGATACACATTCTACACTAGAGAACACGATGAGAGGAGTACTATGCAGAATAGCGGGGTTTCTATTAATGCCACCGTACTAAACCAGACAGATACGACATACTTTGGACAAATCGTGAATATGTGGGAAATTGACTATGTTGGATTTTAAGTTCCGTTGTTTGACTGCAGTTGGGTTAGCATTCCTCACGGGGTACATGTTGAAAGTTCTGGATTCATACGGGTCGATTTGAAAAAGGTTGGGTACAAAGACGATTCGTTCATTATGGCAACGCAAGCTAAGCAGGTGTTTTATGTCAGTGACCCAGTTGATAAGAAGTGGTCCATTGTTATATTGTCAAACAAGTTCAATAACAGTTACCAAGTTAGTGACCATGTTGATGAGGACGATGACACAATTAATGATCCTTCTTTTGAGAACCTGTATGTGTGCCCCAGCACTGATGATAATTGTCAACGCTTATATGCAAGATATGATCATGATGAGGGTGAATATGTAAATCCAGATTTAGTTAATATACATGGTCATGAACGAGCAAAGCAAACTACGAAAAGAAAGAAGACAGCTAAAGCGAAGAGGAAATGTATGCTTTGTTCCTATTATATATTTGTTATTTATATATAGTGATTTCAGCTACAAATACAATTCTGCTTTAGACATGCATTAGATTGTGCTTACTTCACTTAATTGGAATGAATAAGATATGTAGAAATTGTTGTAATTTGCATTCACTATCATCTATTAACCTTGTCATCTTATGATCTTGTTCTTCTCTTATTTGCAGGATCATGGTTACTGGATCTCAGCGCAAAGAGCGTGCTAGTTGGGATGGTCAGGGTGGTTCTAGAAGAGGTGAGACAGGGGATTCCGATGATACTAGTGGCATGTCTCAGATTCAGTCTCGAGGAATAGTTACTATGGTGAATGTTAAGAAAAAAAGGGCCAAAGGAGAAGTAATAAAGGTGAAATGGAATGAAATGGGTCAACCAATTGGCAAAGAGTCGATGACCCTAGCACACTTCATTGGCTCTTGTAGTAGAAGAACTTTTCCAATCTCGATTACAGATTGGCGTAATAAAGATTTGACAGCCCTGAAAGACCAATTTTGGGATGAAATCAAGGTATATTCCTGTACAAGAAATTGCAGTTGATGTGCTGCTACTTAGAATTTTAATTTGGTTTGGTTCTATAAATAAAAGGGAATCAAGTCTCAAAATTTCTATTTTAATTTGGTTCTAGATTGTAGGTTTTAGAAAGGAATAACTAAATTTTCATTGGATTCTTCATAGAATAGTTAAGTAATTGCTAATTTTATAATGGTTCCCCTAATTCTTGGATTTTCCTAATGTTTGTTAGGTCATTTGATGGCTCAATTAGAACACTTGCACGTTTTTTTAATCTAAAAATGAAGTATATGCCTGTCAAAAAAATCAGGATTTCATAATCACAATGATTATAATATAAGCCTAACCAAATTGCCAAAGAGTCACATTTTTTGATTTGTATGAAACATGAAAATACACATGCGTAAATTAGTTAAATTTAAAACAATTGACTGAAATTGAATTGAAAAAATTAAAATAATTTAAACATGTGAATACTACTGGATAGAAATGAACGAGCAATCAAGGCTTCATTATCACAATTTTCCATGTTTAAATTTGGTTGCAAGTACTGCATAAAGATGTGTACTTGGGAAAAGCGAACAAATATGAAGCCCCCTATTAAATTTCAGATCTTTAAGTCTTCACGATGCATGCATTTGTAGATTTTTGATTTTTTATTAGAGATTAATGTGTATCGGTGGCAACTAAATGTTTTCTCTTAGTTGCACCTGACATGATGATTTATCATTAGGTGGAGCAAACGGAAGCACACGAGTTATACTTTACTATCATGTTGCTTCACCCAATGAGAGGCCAGCACATCAACTGCAATTAAAAAAAAATCCTTACCACATGATATCCAGTAATGACTTAGACATGTATAGAACCAATTTTATTGTATCAGTGTCATCAATATTGACAATACCATATGGTCTACTTCTTGATTTTTCTGTTAAAAAAATAATTAAAAGATCTTAAAACGAATTAACATAACTAGCAATATTTTGAGAATTTTTTGGATTGGTTGAAGAAACTTTGATCATATTTTAATAAAAAATTTTACAACCCAGCACTATATATAGATAAGATATGTTAATTGGCGGTCCATGTTCATAGGTTGTTTGGTGCTTGGGATGGGATACAAAGAGAATCCACTAAAATAATTGTTGTATAAACAGCCTTATCAGCATGTGCATATCCTGGCAATGGTTTCTCATAAATAATTGTTGTGGTCCTGTTCCTCAGCCACATGTCCTGGCAATGGTTTCTCATAAATTATTTTTTGTCCTAATCGCTCGTCCTAACATCCTTCCAATAATCAAAGCAACTTGGAGATTAAACATAAAACGCTAGCTGCTGATGATTTGCTTCAAATTTGGGAAAAGATAAGAGATGGGTTTTTGGTAAATGGGCAAATCTCAAGCTTTAAGTCGCAAATATTGCATCCTGCCATTTTATCGTATGAGCTCTTTCTATCCCCTGTAAATAAAAGGCATTGAGTTTTCTCTCAGAAAAGACTTTTACAATATAGTTTGATTATTATAAACTTCTTTATTTTTGTCCAATACAAACCATTCCGTTTAAGCATTGGCAGGAAGTTCAAGACAAGCAAGTTAAAAATGACTTAATTATGACTATAACATGAACGTTAACAAACATCACTGTTTACATGAGGGAGAAATGCAATTTTAAGCCAGTCCATGTATTAACTGCCAATAAATCTACCATTAAAGAACAAAACTAGTTGTCATATTGGTTCTTTAGCTGCAGATTATACAGTAGCTTCCCTGATCATTCAAACCTTCTTTTTTCCCTGATTATTGCCGTTTGGTAGATCTCAGAAGCTTGTTGTTTTTGATTCTTTGTGCTTATTTACTGAACTTTGTTAGATGTATGCCTGCTCTGTTGTTGAGTCTCAGATTATATGTAAATAGTTGATGCAAAAACATTTCTGCTAATATCCTTTGCTACTGGTCACTGGGATGAACAAAACCATGCAAAAACATTTCATCATCAATGATGTGTATGATTATTATGTTATGGAGGAGTAACATGTGTTACATTTCATTTAAAGCTAAGACCTTTACTTACAGCTTTCATCTTTGCTTCATCATGAATAGGAAACATTTGATGGGGTGGACAAAATGCACAAGAAACTGATTCTTCGTCGTGCCGGTTACCTGCACAGAGTCTTTAGAACGAGGTTAAGGAATCTTGCCAGAGATAGCCATGGTAACTACTCGGATAAGCCACCTTTCATATACTCACACTTGTCTTCTGTGTCTCCGTTTTGGAAAGATTTCGTGGCGTACTCTTCGACTCTAGATTTTAAGGTAATGTTTACGTTATTTCATTACTTTCAATTTGAGGACACTACAATTTAAACTAACTAATGACAACACTCAATTGTAGGAAACAAGCAAAATAAACAAAGTGAGAGCGGAATCAATGGAGGCGCGATATAGGAAAGCATGTGTGGGTTATGCGTGTCTGAGACAGCAGATTGTATGTATTGTAAAAAATAAGTTGTATCATCAACCAAGCTGATGGATTTGAATGGTTTTGTTTGTTTGTTCTTGCTAATTGTGGCCTTGAAATTCGCAGATTGAAGAGAAATTACGTGAAGGGGAAGAGTATCCTGTAGTGACTCGCTTAGATACTTGGAAGAAAGCGAGGATGAATGCTGAGCACCAGGTTGATGATCCTACTGCCTTGCGAATACTGGAGGACGTGGTAATATTCTAAGACAAAGATTGATTATAAATGAGTCATGGTTACTGGTGCACTTAAATTCTGTGGTTAAGTTGATCTACATTAATTTCACTTCTTTTCTTTTTCCTGTGGTAACAAATCATTTTACGATATGAGGAAACAAAGGATTGAAGTCTCATTTATCATTTAGTAATTAGTCTAATGTTTCTATTAGGTTCGCATAACACAAGAGTTGGGAGAAGAGGAGCTGAATGATATTGGAGTTGAAGACTTGCTGGATCGAGCTATTCCTCTCGTTTATTCTGGCCGTGTACGAGGATGTGGATTTGGTGTCACAAAGAGATCTTTGTCTTCTGTTCCTGAATTGTCTGAATTGTCAAAGTTGAGAAGGCAATTCAATAGACTAGAGAAAGAAATCCAGGAGATGAAGACCAATCAGCCTATGGCGACTTCTTATGGTTCTAGCCACATGGATAATTTCGATGATGATGCCATAGATTTGGATGATGACCTTGATATTCCGGATCCAGATCTTCCTGAGGTATATTAAGCGACTATACAAACTGACCCTTTATTTATTCATTAAATCACATTCATTAATATATTTTTCATTGCTAGGGTCCTATTACATGTTATTTGTACGTTGCGAACCCCCGAAGACATGTCGGGCAAGGTATTTTGCATAATGGCCCGAAGGAGATTCTTCATGGTGTTCCACTGCCAGAAGGTTACGCGAGGATACAATTTGAGGTGGCGGTGGAGTCCGAGAGACATTCAGGGGTGCCTCAACAAACTGACGAGGTTAGGACGGTTGGAGAAGCGGTTGGACATTTTATTTCATGGCCAAAAAAACTGGTCTCTTTGAAAATAGAGGTAAAGTCTATTTGTCTATTTAACTGGTATCTTTGTTTTATGTTTTATATGAATACTCTATTTATATTAAAATTTGTTTGTAGCGTCCACCTCTTAGGAAGATGGATAAGAGGAGCCAGAAAATTGATACATGTTCTAATAAGCCTACTTTGAAAACTATGGAGTCAACATTTTGTGCTAAGCAAGTAGGTTATCCCAAGAGTGGAGATTCTCCTCACGATTCCATGGTGTTGCACCTTTTACGTCTCGCACCCCAAACTATGGTGAACAATATAGAAGTTCCTATTAAAGCATATTTTGATGGAGAGACTTGGGATGAACTTATAATTTATGAAAATATCTTGGAGGTTTTGGAGGATAGATGGCTAAGTGCCACAAGCATTGCCTTTTATATCAGGTAATAAAATTATTAAAAGTTGTCCATTTTGTTTGATATAAATGTTTTATATGAATACTCTAATTTGTCTATCTTTAAAGGTATTTGGGTGATGTTTATCTATCCGAAAATGCCGAGTTGGCTGGCAAGTTTTCTTTTTTGTCGCCCCATATTGCGCCAATGATAGGTAGTGGAACATCGGCCAATCATTTGGCCGAAGGTCTCCTGAAGTATGCAGGACAGAACCATCTATTATTGATACCGCATAATGTTGGGTGAGTTCAATATAATATTAAATAATTATGTTTATTAAATGTGATTTGTCTAATTTTTTTTCAAAACATTATGCAGTCATCATTGGGTATTGGTTGCTATCAATACCGAAACAGAGTCGATATACTTCATGGATCCACAAAATGCAAAGATTTCACAACGTGTGGATTTGAAAAACTTTGTTGAAAGGTAAATATATCTTCAAGTTTTTTTTCATTACAAATCTATATATACATTTGTATAATATTGTTTAATTTATAAAAACAGTGGTATAAGAGGTTATCGAACTCTCCAAGGTGGCAATATCAGTAGAGTGGCATACAATAGATTCAAGTGGGTTAACATTCAGGTAATACTTTACAATTTTGAAATTTATTATATACGTCATATTATTGTAATAAATTTTATATACTTAATTGTACGTTATTTTCATAGTGTCCAAAGCAGACTGATGGAATTCATTGTGGTCACTATGTTTGTTGCTTTATTGAGGATATTTTGAGTTTTGGTGATACGACTATTCCTATTCCCGTAAGTAAATCGTTTTAGAACTACTTAATAGTTTTGAAGTATTTGATCTCGTCTAACTATGTTTTGTAACTTTTATGTTTTACAGTTTGTTAATATGGAGTCACTCAAGTATTATTCCCCAGAAAGAATGGAAAATTTTAAAGTCAATTGGACGGGATACTTGTACAATCGATTCCTCAAGGAAAAGATGAAGTGTTGAAGCGCTTTTTAATGCGTGTCGTGTGAAATTGCCCTAATTCAAGGTATATTTTACACATGCTAATGTCAGTGAGCGAGTATTATTCAATATGCTCAACATTTCCAGTCCCTGCTCCAATTCACCTGCAGTTTTTTTGACAATGTAAATATTAGTACCATGGTAGCAAAATTGCAGACACATGCACCCCCCAAACATAGACATAGTAGCCTAGCAGACAGACACACACCGAGGATTCATAATTTAGCGGATTTTATTGTTTAATGTTAATTTTAGTTTTTCTCATGTGAATATTTGCGCGTATTAAGAAATATAAAATCTAGTTTAATAAACCTCAATTCTCACATCATGTTTCCCATTAAATCCACACAGTGCTCTGCCATCATTTGCTAGCTCTAGGTTTGTAGTTGGAGCGTTTTCACATATTTTTCTTATGTACACCTACGATGCTTTTAGTGCAGTGACAGCTCACTGCAGCCTGAGTACGGGCATACCGAAATTAGACAGACAGAACAATGGCATCCAGAGGTGCAATTCCATTTTGAATTTGAGCTTCAGAGGTTATAAAGGGGAAAAAAAGAAGGGGAAAAAAAGAGAAGGTGGCCCGAGCTAGTCTGGGACAGGTTATAAAGGGGAATGATGAGGGGCTGGAAATTGAGTTTGAGCTTCAGAGATTGCTTTAAAATTTTGGTTTTTTTTGGGAGGGAATAATTGATGATCATCATAGTATTAGTGTATTGTATTTTAAAAGAAAAATGTGAACATGCTCTGAATTTGGCCGATAATTAGGGAGTGGGGATGCAGAGAACTGTACAAGGGCTGTCAACACCTCTCTATTTTTATCTTCTTTTTTTCCGGAGAAAAAAAATAGTAAAAATAATGACAAGGAATAATTGAGTTCAAGTGTGAGGCCTTTTTGTCTGGTGGAATCCTGCTTTTTTGGTTTGTTTATTTGTTTTGATGGTGGTAGTGGAAGTCAGAGGCTGACCCACTTGGAATTGAAACATGCATGTAGTCAAGACTTTATTTGTTGGCTGATATTATTATGCATAGATACATTAATTTCAATGGTTTTTGTGTGAGCTATAGATAGAATTAGTTCCCTATAAGAATTTTTTTATATAAAGATCGATGTAAAGGACAAGATAGAAAGAGAGAATGCTTTTTTGTGAGGGAGAAGGTTATTCTTGGTTGTATATGGATGCCATTGTTCTGTCTGTCTTGCTTTGGAGATTCTCATTGCGTTCATAGGGTCATATGCATGCTTTCACTAGGAAAGACTTTCATTTACAGTGCACTTGGTGTAATTATTAAAAATTTCAGTTGATGCAGTTAAGTTGTTATTGATACTGTCATTTTTTATGATTGGCAAGGCTTTGTGCTATCATTGCTACCACGGAACTTTGTTGATTGCAATTTGTGAATGGATGTGTCCAAGTGTATATAGAAGCTTTATTCAAGTATTAAACGTGTAGATATTTAGTAATTGAATTGGAATTCAGCTGATGAACTAAGATTAGGCAAATATGGGTTTTTTTTCCTTTCTGATAATAATTCTGTCTTGCTGAATTGTGAGAGAGGAAAGGAAATAGTTAATATTTTTTCCGTTTACTGATTTTTATTGCTTTAATCATTTCAGTGTCATTCATAGTAGTCACTGCAATTGAAAAAGAAAAACGCTTACCTGTTATATGTCGTCATATGTGACTCACCCTTGGGGTTCAGTAAGATCACTCATTTACCACACAAAAAATAAAGATCTGTGTTGCAAATGGTATGTAACTTTTGTAGTAGCTTTGATGGAAAGTGGAATGCTTCAGCATCAAATTCTTGCTAAATTCAGTGTTAATCAATGAAGAAATGAGTTGGGCATGCATTCATATCCCATCGATCATTTATTCGCTGAACTATATTAGTTTTTTGACCAACTTGCTGGAGATATTGTGTTGTTTTCGTTCTCAGGTTGGCATCCTTCTACATGGGAAAAGGCAGCATCGGCCAATTGATGAGTCGTTAACAGGAGTACTGGTAATATTGCAGCGTCTTCTGTCCTTTATCTGCTTAAGTTCATTGAGTCCTTTGATTTAAGCTCATGCCTAGACCATTCATTGGATAGGACTGAAGACATGCTGTATGATTACTGAAAATAAGATCCCATGAAACTGTCCAGAAATGAAGAACACAAAAGTTGTCTGATATGAACAGGTAATCATGCACTTCTCTTTGTACTTCAATGGTAAATTTGAGGTCCTGGGCTGTGGTGCTGGTTGCAGTGAATCCCCATTGTGTCTTCAATGATTAGAGGTCAAGCTCTCATTGATTAGGGGGAAACGAACATGTTTGTTAACAAGTACGTCAAGTTTTGACAAATGCTGTTGATCATTGCATGTTTTATAAATGTCTGGATCATGTTGAACTTTGTCGATCAGAACCACATATTTTATCATATTGTCTGAGCAATTCTAAATGTGGCATCCTGAGATTGTTGAGCATATTGATGTTAATTTTTATCAAGCGATATCTCATTTTGTGCTTTATAGTAACATCTCTACTATCCTTGGCAGGCAGCCCATATATTCAGTTGCATTTAGCTCAAATGATAACTAGATAACTTTTTTTTTACTTAAAACATTTCTGTTTACTAGTTTGCAGGTAGTTTCTTTTGGTTTTTTGTTGTCATTTATATTTGCTTTTATTGGGCTAAATTTCAAAAGCATATCATAAAATTTGGATGTCAGTATAGTATGGATTGCGTAGATGGGTTTGTGGAAGAAGCATGGAGATGGGTTTGTAAATGTTACGACTTATGTATGAATATTCTATTATTTGAGTAACCATGTCATCCAAAAACAAATTTCTTGAACCATAATGGTTTCCATGATATGATTCTCTCGCTCTCATCTGTCTTCTTTGTAAACAGATTCAATGGGTGTTTTTTCTTATTTTCATTATCTTAAATACATTAATCTCTTGCAGACATTAATTAAATTTGTATTTTTCTTATTTTCATTATCTTTCAACTAATGTTAATCATTTCTTACAGTGTTGCTAAGATATTGTGATTTCAAAGGTGCTACGCGGGTCATGCAACCAGCTTCAACATATTTGTGCTGTGCTCACGAGCACTTTATGTAGAACGAAATGATGATCCAAGCTACTGATTGTAAAATACACATACAAGGCTGCTGCAATTGCCGAGCTCTACTGGGAATTCACCACTCAGGCTATTATTTGCTAGCTGGAGGACTGCATTCTCGAGGGATCCTTCCTGCAACCATGAGTTCATTAGCCCTAACTCATTAGCCCTACGAGTACTTTTGTGTTGTTTGGTATGTTGAGTACTTTGTGTTGAACTCATACTCGAGAATCTTAGCTTGTGTTGAACATTTTCATGTTGAATCTCAGGAGCATTGTGGTCTATGTATACATGTTCTTTGATGCCCATTGTGGCTTATATATCAGTTCTTTTCTTATGTATTTTGTTGTTTTGGTGGATGTATATATAAACTCCTCTTTCCCTCATTTTCTTATGTATTTTGATGTTTCGATGTATACATGTGCACGAATTGAGAATGCACAAGATGCAATGGCTATTTTTTGTTATGATATTCTATTTTTTTTTAAAAAAACCAAACATTAGCCACGGACTTGCCGTGGCTAATGCGCATTAGCCACGGCAAGTCTGTGGCTAATGCGTAGTAGCCACGGCAAGTCCGTGGTTACTGCGCAGCAGCTGGCCGTGGCTACAGAGCAGTAGCCACGGCATGGCCGTGGCTAATTCCAAAAATAGCACTTCAGGTAATCTACTTAGATAGCGCTTAAAAAGCGCTATCCAAGCTACCATAGCGGTCGCTTGGATAGCGCTTAAAAAGCGCTATCTTAGTAAACCACTTAGATAGCGCTTTTACAAGCGCTATCCAAGCTACCATAGCGGTCACTTGGATAGCGCTTAAAAGCGCTATGCAAGTGTAAAAAAAAGCGCTATGCAAGCGTTTTTTTGTAGTAGTGTAACCACATGAAGCATCAAACGGCCTGAAAGAAGCCGCAAGGAGCATCTTTAAGCCACCCGCATGAAGCATCCATCAGCACAAATCCCAGAACATTCCGGCCAATACATTAGTCCGCCCATCCCATTGCCATGCCTTAGCCGCTTAGGAATTGCTTACCGCCCAGCAGTGGGACTTAGCCTGAACCGAAATCACAGTGCATTGCCTGTAACAAGTCACACAGGCCAGAATCAAGCCGCACACACTTCAGCCCGTGTCAAAAGGACGGATGTCCCAGTTCATTGCGGCTGTGGAAGCATCATCGTCCACCTCGCCAATGTTCCGAAGGGCCAAGCGGACGTTCGCTGAGATGTCCTCAAAGAGAATGGTCTTCGGCTTACTAAGTTTTTCAAAAACTCTCCTGTTGCGCTCCCTCCACAGGCGATATACCACAGTAGCAAGTATGACCCGAGCAAGCAACCCAAGGAAACCCTTCTTCACATATTTTTCCAAGTAATAGGACCCTACTGTCGGCAGAGTGAGGGCCATAGGACCTTTTGCTCCCAATTTGAGAAGGGCACGACGCATTAGATAGTTGGAATAAGTGCATTCAAAGCATGGTGTGATCTAAACTCTAATGCATGCGAGTTGTGTTTGGATGATATATTTTTTTTTGGAGAATATGCTTTGCATCTTTATTGAATCAAGAAAAGAATACAAGACTCTAGGGAGGAAGAGGGAAACTTGAGAGCTGGGGTAAGAGCACAGGCGCCATCACCCTCAACCCAGACAAGCACCATCCGCTATCCCAAGAGCCACAATATACAATTATCACAAAATCTAAGAAATCAGGCCCCAATTTGAGGGGGGTGAAACAACACTGCTGTCAATGTCCCAATCCACATCTCTCATGGCAATTCTAATGTCCTCAGCAATATCATCAAATAGGGCAGTCTGCATCTGACTGATACCTTCGAATATTCTCCTATTCCTCTCTCTCCAAATGTGCCAGGTCATCGCAGCAAGAACAGTCATGGCAAGTCTCCCAATGTTATCTTTCTTATGGTAGCGTGAGAGAATCAAATCCCCCATACCAGCTAGAGAGGATGGCATGTCAGATGTAACCCCCATTTTAAGGAGACTCCTGAAAAGGATATAGTTAGAATAACTACACTCAAAAAATATGTGATCCAAGCTTTCATGAATGTTATTAGAGCATAGCACAAAAAAGGTGAAGAAGGCACTCCCCATTGTATGAGCTTATCACGGGTAAGAAGTTTCCCGTGGAAAGCTTGCAATAACGTGATAGCCATCTTAGGGATGTGCCCCTGATACCAGACCACCTTGTAGAAGGGAAATAATGGCTTATTAGCTCTAGTTCCAGACTAGGCATTTTGTAGAGAAGGAGACTTAGAGACCCAAGACCAAGAATCATCGCCAGAAGTTAAAGAAACCAGATCAATCAAGTGCCGCACAGAATTAATGGAGCTTGAGTTCACCCATCCCTCACCAGTCCAATAATCTCTAACCATATACATCTCTTCCCCAGAAGGAACCTCAAAAGAATCATTCAGGGGGCCACACGGAAGCCAATTATCATACCAGAAGAAGGTAGAAGAACCATCTCTGACCAGGCGTTGGGTGAGTTTCTTTGTGAATTCACGACAATGCAGGATGAATTTCCAAGTACCAGATTGCATAGGATGTGACTTAGCCCGGAAGAGGCCCGTATTGCTCATATAATGTTTCCTCATGTAGGACGCCCAGATACCCTTATATATGAGTGAGCATACGCCAAGCCAACTTAACGCCATGTGCATTATTCAAATCAGTGAAACTTCTAAGCCCCACTCCTCCTTCTTGCTTAGGAACACAAACATCATCCCAAGCCCAAAGGTGGTTCTTCCCCCAAATGAAACCTTTGCAAATAGATGTGAGAGTGCGCAAAACAGATTGGGGAATGCGAAAGGCTTGCATCCAGAACACAACCATGCCATAGATAACAGTTTTGACGAGCTCAATACGGCCAGCAATAGATATCAAAGATGAAGACCACCCCTGTAACCTGCTCTTGCATCTATCAATCAGACGGCTATACATAGCAGCGTTTGGATACTTAGAGGAGAGCGGCAAGCCCAAGTATATAGCAAGAGATTGCACCTTTTTAATTCCCAAAATATCAGCCAGAGCACCGGCCCCCCCTGACCCCCTTACTGAAAATCCCAGCACTTTTACTCCAATTAACTTCAAGACCCGTATAGGATTTGAAAACAGAAAGCAGATCTCTCAAACCCATAAACGAGTCCTCCATAGCTCGACAAAAAACCAGCAGGTCATCAGCAAATAACAGGTGAGTAACAGCTCCCACTCTTTTCATAGGCTTAATACTGTTGGTAGCAGTGGCTCTAGCCATAAGTAAGGAGAAAGCTTCCATAACAATCACAAGAGATAGGGGGAGAGGGGATCTCCCTGCCTCAGCCCTCTATTAGATTGAAACATGCCATAAGAGGACCCATTAATCATGACAGAGAAAGAGGGGGTTGAAATACATTCACATATCCAACTAATAAACTTGTGCTTGAAACCCATCCGATGGAGCATGAAATATACGAATTCCCTGTTAACACTGTCAAACGCTTTCTTCAAGTCTAATTTGAGACAGGCCCGCCCGCCCATGGGGTTATTGAAATCCCTAATATGCTCATGTGCAAGCAGAGCACAATCAGCAAGTAAGCGGTCTTGTAAAAAAGCGGCTTGGTTAGGAGATATGAGCTCAATAACCGCTTTTTTCAAACGGTTGCACAGAATTTTGCTGATAACCTTGTACAAAACATTACAACATGAAATGGGCCTGTAATCACCCAGCTCAGAGGCATTAGCGTTCTTAGGCACAAGCGTTAAGAATGTATGATTGATTTGGCGAAAAATTTTCCCAGACGTGAAGAAATTTGTAATAGCAGCAGTAACATCATTACCAATAGTATCCCAAGAGTTCTGAAAGAAAAAACCATTGAACCCATCGGGGCCAGGGGCCTTGTCCACCCCAATTTGAAAAACGGCATTTTTGACTTCCTCAGCCGAAACCGGCCTTTCAACCCAGTCAGCAGCCGTAGCAGTAAGGACTCTTTTAGTAGTGAGGCAAGGGAAAACAGTCCAATAGTCATTTTGATTATACAGATTAGAATAAAACGCAGGGGCTTCAACTTTAAGGCCGTCAATGGAGTTGTTTCGAGAACCGTCAGATGCAATGAGGTGACCAAGGTTATTACGACTTTGTCTAGTCCTCATGGCAGTATAAAAGAAGCGGGAGTTTCTATCCCCTAACCCCAGCCAATCTTGTCTACTTTTCTGTCTAAGAGTGGATTCCTCAATATCAATGGCCTCAGCAAGTAGATTGATAAGAGAACGTTCTTTTCTCTGCAACTCAGCACAAGAACCCAGATTAGGGTTGTTCTGAATGCGAGCAAGCTCAGCCCGATATTTGGAGACATTATTAGCCTCTCTGAAGGCAACACCAAACTTCTTAAGGCCCATCTTCAGGTTCTTAAGCTTAGCAACCAAGCGAATCATAGGGCATCCATTGACTCTAATAAACCAATGATCCCTCAGAGTACTAGGGTAATCAGGACTACGAAGCCAGGCGTTAAAAAATTTGAAAGGCTTAGGATCCGTGCCGCCAGACAGATGAGTGCGAATAATAAGAGTGGAGTGGTCACTAGTACCTCCATCAATGTATTCACAATAGGAGGAAGTGAGAGTGTTCATCCAGATACTGTTGCAAAAAGCCCTATCCAGCGTAGCAGTAATACGGCGCTGCCCGATATTACGATTATTCCAACTTAGAGTATTACCCACAGTCTTAAGCTCTATGAGAGCGCTAGCATTAATGCAATCATTAAACTCATCAACCATGGAACCCTTAACCATTCTGCCTCCAATCTTATCCGTGGAATATCTGACACAATTGAAATCACCCCCGATGATCCAGGGGGAATTTTTGAATTTGCTAGCACAGGAGACTATATTATCCCAAAGAGTCCTACGATCTTGGTAGAAATTTGAAGCGTAGACAATGGTAACAACCATAACAAATCCCGCCACGTTGCTGCAAATCAAGGAGATGTGTTGATCCGTCATACCATCAACCACACATTTCCAAATATCAGGATCAAACAAAACGATAAGGCGGCCATTGCGATGAAATACCCAATTGTTGATAGAAACCCACTTCTCCGGAAAGCATTTGGTAATTCTACGGCCATTAATCTCAGAAACCTTAGTCTCAATAAGCCCAACCAGAGAAGGCGCATATTTCTGGAGCCGAACCTTAAGCTCACGGCGTCTAACAACGCTATTGAGACCCCGGGTGTTCCAAATGAACAAGGTCATTGATCGGATTTGGGGGGGGTCGCTCACCCTCCCTATTGATTCTCAAACTCTTACGAGTGACTTTAAGAGAAATGTCTTCCCCACCCTTATTTTGATTATGTTTTTTCCGTCCCTTGCTATTGTTTTTTAATAGATCCTGTTCAACAAGCCAAGCATTGTTAACCATGGACATCTCACTAGGCTCGCTATCCGAATCCATACCCTCCCCCTTATCAAGCAACGAACCCCCTAGCCGATTACGAAGGATGTTAGAGGGATTATCAGCGGCAATGTTCACTGGTTGCCCTCCTAACTTTTCCCCAGCGGTAGGCGAGAGGGAGTACGACATAGAATCCGCCGTCCCCAAGCAGTCCCCAGTCCCATCCCCCCCAATTTTATTTGGAGACTGATCATACAGTTCGCTGTCGCTACACGGGCCTACAAAAGCCCCACAAATGCTAGGCGCAGCTAGCTCTTCCTTCTTCTCATACATCAGGGAGGCCTTTTTATTTACCGTCCCCACGCCCTCACCTACTGACGCAGCAGTAGCTTTACAATGTTGGAAATTCCCAACCACCCCTTCATCCCATTTTTCATCAGCACTGGCCCATAGCTGGAAGCTTGAAGCTACAGCTTTATCCTACCCATTACATGTCCCCATCCCGCTACTTTTATTACAAACATTCTCCAAAAAACCCCCCTCATCTTCATGGTCCACAACACTAGAGGCCATGTTACAATCAACCCCCTTCTCCAGATTACAAAACCCATTTTCCCGCCCCCCTATACAGCTCTCCCCAATATCCCTAGCTCCTTCTCCAACAACCCGAGTAACATTACAATTTTCAGTTCCCCCCTTCCCTTTACAACCCCCATCATCCCCCAACATGGGGCTATTACAACCATCAACAACAAGGCCTTCCGCCTTCTTACAGTACACCCTTACATCATTCACCGTCCCAACAACAGAAGAGATCGAAGAAGAGAACGTGGTTAAGGGGGCCAGTCTAGAGGTACCTATAGAAGCAGCAGCTGCCTCCTTCAGCTTGTCGCCTCCCAGCCGCTTGACGACATTAGAAGCCTCCTCCCTCAGGGTGATAGTCCGCTCCTCTCCATCACTGGCAACACCAACCTTAGTCGAACACTGCTTGGCCAGATGACCGAAACATCTGCAAATTGAACACCTAGGCGGCTTCCCTTCATACCGGACTTCAAGCTCGAAGCATTCACCACCTTCAACCTGAGCTGTAACAGATAGCGGAAGCTCCTTCTCAGCAGAAACCTCAACCAAACACCGAGCAAAAGTCATCCTCTCCATTGAGGCGGTGGCTCTATCTAAGCAAATAGGATTCCCCAAGACGCTTGTTATCGCATTCAATATCTTAATCGACCAGAATTTTAGAGGGAGAATAGGAAGTTGAATCCAAATAGGGGCAGAGGATAACATATCTCGATCATAAACCAAGTCCGGAGCCCACCACTGGATCACCACGAGCCTGCTGTCGAACATCCACGGCCCCCCGAATAAAACTCCATCACAGTCAGCTTTCTCCTTGAAGCGGAAGAAGAAGAACCCGTTGTCCCTGGAGAAAACAGACATACCTTGTTTGGATGATATATATATATATATATATATATATATATATATATATATATTAGTCATAACCCATGCCCGCTGGCACTGTTCATTTAAGATTTTCCCCCCGAAATTGTTGTTCCCCGAAAAATTATTTCTACAGGCACCTTCGGCGAGAAACAAAATATTCGGCGCAGGAACAACAAATTAGCGTAAAAATATTTAACGGCGCGGGCACCGTCGGCGAGGAACAACAAATTTGGCGCGGGCGCCTTTGGCGCATAACAACAAAGTCGGCGTCAAACAATAAATTTGTCGCCCGCGCCTTTGGCGCGGAATAACAAATTAGCGTAAAAAAATTTAGCACACCTAAGGCGCCCTCGGCGCGGAACAACAAACCTCAGGGATTTTTACGCTAAATTTTTTTTATTTTTATTTAATGGATCATGCTTCTCTACAATCTTTTCCAAGGCACTTTTACCCCCAAATTTAATCTCCACAATCTTTCCCAATGCACTCATAATTTCAAAGTTTAGGTTCCCAAGGCACTTTTCCCACCAAATTTAATCTCCACAATCTTTCCCAATGCACTCCTAATTTCAAAGTTTTGGTGCCCAAGATAATTTTTCCACCAAAATTTAAGTTTTCCCACTAAAATTTTCACAAAATCCAATCTCAACCATTGATTTACCAAGATCAAATCTCAGCCACTCTTTATCTTGTCCTAGTCAGCCCTAGAATTCAAAAAACGTTGTCAAATGTATTATATATATATATATATATATATATATATATATATATATATATATATATAGGGGAATATGCTTTGCGTCTTTATTGAATCTCACGAAAAAATACAGGACTCTAGGCGTCTTTATTGAATCTCATGTGTATATATATATACCCTTCAATATATATATATATATATATATACATATACATATCTATTTTATAAAAGAGGGATGTTATCAAGAGAAATTGGATAAGAGAATTTGGACATGAGACATTGGATAAGAGAATTTGGATATCTATTATATACAAGAGGGATGTTATAAAGAGAAATTGGATAAGAGAATTTGGACATGAGAAATTGGATAAGAGAATTTGGATATCCATTATATAAAAGAGTGATGTTATCAAGAGAAATTGGATAAGAGAATTTGGACATGTGAAATTGGATAAGAGAATTTGGATATCTATTCTATAAAAGAGGGATGTTATCATGAGAAATTGGATAAGAGAATTTGAACAGGAGAAATTGGATAAGAGAATTTGGATATCTATTCTATAAAAGAGGGATGTTATCAAGAGAAATTGGATAAGAGAAATTCGATAAGAGAATTTGGACAAGAGAAATTGGATAAGTGATGAGATTTTGAGAGATAAGAGAAGAGGTAGGGAATTTTGTGATGAGATTTTGAGAGATAAGAGAAGAGGTGGGGAATTTTGCACATACAACCCCGGGTTTTGCATTTTTGCCACTGGACCCTCCCCACACACACGAGAAGAGGTGGGGAATTTTGCACATACAACCTCGGGTTTTGCATTTTTGCCACTGGACCCTCCCCACACACACACCCACACCTTTTATTCTTCCCACCCCATTCCTGACCATTTTTTTCTAGTCCTTTGAAGATTTTGAATGTTGTCATACTAGGACAAAGCTTTGTCATATGTGGCAAGTTTGTCCTAGGTGGCAATGATAATTTTGGGGGGGAACTTGAAATTTTGTGGAAAAACTTGAAATTTGGGGGAATTCGAAATTTGTGGGGGGGAAAATCTCAACCATTAAATAAACCGTGCCCTATGGTCACAGGTAATGACTAGTGTATATATATACACTTTGTTACGCCTATTTGGCCGAAGCCCGAAAGACACGAGCCCAGAAACCCGACTACCGATCAGAAGCCCATCTGCGAGATCGGGCCCGCCCGACAAGGCCCACTAGAGGGCCCCCGAACGTCAAATCGGCCCGACTCGGGAAGCGTGTGACTCACCCACGGATAACCGCCCCCACGAAATCCGCCGCCCCTTTTATGACCATTAAGGGGAGGTGCTGGCACGACGCGGGCGAGTGGCGAGTGGGGGGGCGGATCGAGGGGGCACGATTGGGGGCGGGCGAAGGACGTGGATGACGGGCAGTCATGGCAAGAGGCCTATAAAAGGACTAGGAGGACGACTGAACAAAGGACGGCATCTCAGGTAACAAAACCTAAGGTACTCCATCAACGACCTGGTTCCCCCACTTCATCTCCTTCCCCCCGCTCGCGCCGGAGGACGTCGTTCCGATCTCCTCTCGAGTCGAACCGTCCCCGCCGAGACTCCTCTTTCAGACTGTCATCTGACTTAGGCATCGGAGGGGATTTGGCCGGAACCAAGGTCCGGCCTCCCTGACGAGTGTTCTCGTCTGTTCAGGAAGACGTTAGATCCAAGTACCGAAGCTTCCCTTCGACACCAGGTGAACGCCATCAAGCATCAGTAAAGGCATCGAGGCCACCCCTCGACGCCAGGAGAGACCGAGGCCGAGCGCATCCATCCGAGCCGAGGCTTCCCCTCAGCTCCACGCCGGCCGTGCATCAAGCGAGACGACCGAGGCTACCCCTCATCGTCTGACCGACCGAGGCCAAGCGCACCCATCCGAGCCGAGGCTTCCCCTCAGCTCCGCGTCGATCGCACGTCAAGCCAAGGCACCGAGGCTTCCCCTCGTCGTCCGACCGTCCGAGGCCGAGCACCTCACACCGGGCCGAGGCTTCCCCTCAGCCCCCCAGAGGCCGAGGATCCAGACCCGGCCCAGCTGACGTGCTCTGCGTCGACTACATCTCTGATTCGCGTCGCATCTACACGCGCTTGACGCGCCCAAGGGACCTTAATCGGCCCCTTGACCACGTTGACTGGGCAGTCCACGGTCAACGATACTGTAGTGAGAAAACACTCTGAAACATCTGGCGCCGTCTGTGGGAACGAACTATCCCATGAAAAACAAACCACACCTGCAATGACACGGCTTCACCCATCACGGCGAAGGGAGGGCAAGGCTCAGGCACGAGGCGACAGGGCCCGCCATGGTTGGCAAGAAAGGGCCCGGGCCCAGCGCGAGGAGGACCATGAGGAGAAGACCAAGAAACCCTCGCCGGCCCTACCGGTCGGGAGGACGGGCACGACAGGAGCAACGCGCAGGTCGGACGCAGCTTTGGTGGTGTCGGTGATCATCGACACATCAATGGTACGGCAGTTGCTCATTGACACCGGCAGCTCCTGCGACATCCTCTTCATGTCAACCCTGGAGAAGATGGGGCTGCGGAAGGAAGACTTGGAACCTTGCTCGGGTCCCGTGGTAGGGTTCACGGGTCATTCCACCCCCATCATCGGCACGATCCGCCTCCTAGTAACACTTGGAGGCCCACCAGACTCGGTGACCCTGGCGGTAGAATTTGCCGTATTGGGGATCGGGTCGGCGTACAATGGAATCATCAGCCGACCCCTACTCAACGCCATCGGCGCAGTAGTCTCGACCCTTCATCAGACTATCAAGTTCCGAACGCCAAGGGGGATGGGGCAGGTCGAAGGCGACGCGGGGAGACTAAATACCTGCTACCAACTGGAGGAGGAAGGGCCCGAGGAACGCCTAGTCGACCAGATGGCCGCGTTCGACTTAAGGAGCGGGCCGAGACCCGCCCCTGCGGAGGAACAAGAGCAGATCCCGGTCACGGACATCGAGGGCAGGTTCGTCTCAATCGGGAGAGGACTAAGCCACGACCTGAGGAGCCAACTGGTCGAGTGCCTGGAGGCGAACCTTGACGTCTTTGCTTAGTCACCGGAGGACATGCCCGGCGTAGATCCCCGGGTGATCGTCCACCAAATCAACGCCGACCCCAACTTTAAGCCGGTCAGGCAGAAGAAGCGAAACCTGGGTGGCGAAAAGATGAAGGCGGCCTCCGAGGAGGTAGAGCGTCTTCTCGACGCAGGCTTCATTCGAGAGGTCTGGTACCCGGAGTGGCTATCGAACGTGGTGATGGTCAAAAAACCCAACGGAAAGTGGTGAATGTGCGTGGACTTCAGTGACCTTAACAAAGCCTGTCACAAGGACAGCTACCCCCTGCCGCGCATAGACCACCTTGTGGACAATGCCTCGGGGTACGAGATGCTTAGCATCATGGACGCCTACTCAGGGTACAATCAGGTCTAGATGGATCCTCGGGACGAAGAGATGACAGCCTTCACGACGGACCGGGGAACCTACTGCTACAAGAAGATGCCCTTCGGCTTGAAAAACGCAGGGGCCACCTACAAGAGAATGGTCAATAAGGTTTTTTACTCCCATATCGGGAGGAACCTGGAGGTCTACGTCGACGACATGCTTGTCAAGTCGAGAAAGCCGGAGGACCATGTCGCCGACCTCCGTGAAACTTTCGAGCGGTTGCGGCGACACAACATCCGACTCAACCCCACGAAGTGCACGTTCGGGGTAAGATCCGGCAAATTCTTGGGATTTATGATACTAACCGTGGCATTGAAGCTAACCCTGACAAGATCGAGGCATTGATCAATATGCGGGAGCCAACGATGATCAAAGAACTGCAAAGGCTGAATGGGCGCATCGCGGCCTTGGGGCGATTCCTATCCAAATCGGCAGAGAGATCGCTCCCCTTCTTCAAAGTTCTGAGGAAAGCGATCGCAGAACCGTCATACAACAGGAAGGCGATACCATGGGACGAAGACTGCTCCAGGGCATTCGCGGATCTCAAGGAGTACTGTCGCAGCCCGCCTCTCCTGTCCAAGCCACGAGAAGGGGAATCGCTAAGCCTTTACCTGGCACGCGCGGAAGAAGCGGTGAGCTCGGTACTGATCAGGGAAGACGGTGAGGTGCAATGGCCGGTGTACTACACGAGCCGGGTCTTGAAGGGAGCGGAGGTGCGATACTCGCCCATGGAGAAACTGGCATACGCCCTCGTTCTCTCAGCGCGAAGGCTCAGGCCCTACTTCCAAGCCCACACCATATTGGTCTTGACTGACTCGCAATTGGAGCAGAATCTCAAGAGATTCGATCGAATGGGAAGAATGCTGAACTGGGGGGGTGGAATTGAGTGAGTTCGACCTCCGATTCAAGCCACGCACTGCCATCAAGGGGCAGGCCTTGGCCGACTTCATCGCTGAATGCACTACAGAAGGAGGACATCCCCCAGAGGGAGAAGGCCCAGCAACGGTAATCACCCAGCCCTTATCTTTTCTTTCGGCTGACCACCTCCACCCTGTCCAGTCAGGAGTCCCAGAAGCATGGATAGTCCATGTGGACGGATCGACAACACAATCAGGAGGCGGGGCTGGGATCGCGATCCGGTCTCCGGAAGGGAACATCATGGAATATTCGTTGCGGTTCGAGTTCCCGGCCACCAACAACGTGGCGGAGTACGAAGCGGTAATCAACGGCCTGAGGCTGCCCCAGGAACTCGGGGCCGAGTCCGTGCGCCTCCTCAGTGACTCGAAGCTCATTGTCAACCAGCTTCTGGGAAGTTACGAGGCACGGGAGGAAGCAATGCAGAGGTATCTCGCCATCGCCAAAGCGGCGCTTTCCAAATTCAAGAGCGTGGAAGTCTTACATCTCCCACGGTCGGAGAATGCACGGGCAGACGTGCTGTCGAAGCTAGCCTCGTCCTCGACCAAGGAGCTGGGCTGCACCATTTACGTGGAGAACCTGCAGTCCCCTAGCACGGAAGAGCGGGAGGTGATGGCGATCGACCAAGATCCCAACTGGATGGACCCGATCATACGGTACCTCACTCATAGGGAGGTGCCGACGGATTGGGACGAGCGTCGGACCCTGGAAAGGACAGCGCTCCGATACGTGGTCCATGAGGGGACGCTCTACCGAAGACGCTGGACGAAGGCGGATGTTCTCCCATACCTGAAATGCATCGGACCGCAGGAAGCCGACTACGTCCTGCGGGAGGTTCACGAAGGGATCTGCGGAAATCACCACGGGGGCAAGATGGTCACACAGAAGATCTTGAGGCAGGGATATTACTGGCCGACCCTAGTCCAAGACGCAACGGACTACGTCCAAAAGTGCCAAGAATGTCAGAGGTTTGCCAACCACACCTCAACTCCCCCGTCGGAGCTCATCCCTATCGTGAGCCCCATCCCCTTTGCGAAATGGGGGCTCGACATCCTCGGACCATTTAAGCCGGGTCGGGGGCAGCGGAAGTATCTGATTGTGGCATTGGACTACTTTACCAAGTGGATCGAGGCTGAACCATTGGCCACCATCACGTGGAAGAAAGCGAAAAGCTTCGTATGGAACTCCATCATCTCCAGATTCGGAGTACCATGGGCCATCGTCACAGACAACATGAAACAGTTCGACTCCGCGGGGTTCAAAGACTTTTGCGCGGAATGGGGGATCAAGCTCCTCTTCGCCTCTGTAGCGCACCCCCAGACCAACGGGATGGCGGAAGCATCCAACAAATGCATCATAGAGCCCCTCCGAAAGAAAGTGAAGGACTCCGAAGGAAACTGGCCGGAAGAGCTCCCCGGGATACTCTGGTCATACC
Organism: Scilla litardierei; assembly: GCA_030789695.1. Taxonomy (NCBI): domain Eukaryota; kingdom Viridiplantae; phylum Streptophyta; class Magnoliopsida; order Asparagales; family Asparagaceae; genus Scilla; species Scilla litardierei. Next base: position 178,626,182 of record CM061141.1, on the reverse strand, counting down.
AGACGACCCACAAGGAGGCCACCGGCGAAACCCCGTTCATGCTTGCCTACGGAGCCGAGGCAGTGGTACCGGTCGAACTGGGTGAAGAGTCTCTCCGCCTCAAGTTCTTCGACGAAGACAGGAATTCGCAAGGCCTGGAGCTCAGTCTGGAGCTCCTCGGCGAGCGGCGGGAGCAAGCCCTAGCCACCATTATCTGCCAGAAGCAGAAGGTGGCCCGATACTACAATTCTCAGGTCAAGGGAAGGAGTTTCCACCTTGGGGACCTGGTCCTCAGGAAAGCAAGCTTCAACCCGGATATTGCTCGCAAAGGGAAGCTCGCGGCTAAATGGGAGGGGCCCTACAAAGTCATCGAGGTCCTCGGACCCGCAGCCTACCATCTAGCCAATATGGAGGGGAGGATCCTCACTCACGCCTGGAACACAGAACACTTACGCAAGTACTTTCAATAAATGTATTGTTTTCTACAAAATGAATTTACTCAAGTTTGTTCCTTTCCAGATAAATGTGTTCACAAGAATCCCGCTCGGGACAAGGGAAGCCTCGCCCGATGGGACGCCTGCTAAGCGCGCGCCTAACAAAAGGATATACAAAGAGACGTACGAAGAGGCCGAGGGGCATTCCCCTCCCTCAAACATCTCCAGGGGCACCCGTGGAGCCACATGCTGGTTGTTCACTTGGGTCGCCCCCACGCTCCGTTTCGTCGTCAGAGTGCACCCGGAGATCCTCGAAATTGACTCCCGAGAGCGGGAACTTCTTCTGGATCTCGAATTGGCAACGGGCGAAACCCTTCTCGAACGCCTCAGCCACGGCTGACTCAACAAAGGAGGTGGCATACTCCTCCACAGCGTCTTGGGTGATCTGGGACGGATCCACCTCCTCAAGCTCACGCACCCGAGCCTTCAAGGTCTCGATCTGGCGTTGGAGCTCCACCCTCTCCACCTCAATCTCCCGGGATCTCTCGCCGAGTCGAGCAAGGAGAGCCCTCATCCGTTCCTTCGCCGCCTCCAGACGATCGGAGAGCTCCAGGGCCTCAGGGGCAGCGACAGAGACGGGGATCTCGTCAGCTCCCCCAGGTGTGTCGACGTCTCCCAAAAGCACGGCGACCCGCTCCTCGACCTTTGACTTTGCAACCAAAGCCAAGGCTCTCTCACGGTCCGACTCTTCGAGGGCGGAGGACAGCTCAGTTATGCGGGTCTCCAAGGACTTGACTCGCGCCTCGTCTAACTGACCTGCCTCCCCCTCATCACCGTGGACATCAGGATCTCGCCCGACATCGGACTTGGCCTTAGGGAGCGCCGCAAACTGGCGCCTCATCGAAAGTCCCACCGAGGACAACTGCACCAAGGCGACAAAGGTAAGACGGCGAAAGCAGCTAGAGGGAGAGCAAGCAGAGACACTCCACCTGTTGGCCAGCCTGAATCACGAAGGTGGCCAAACAGTCGCCTCTGACTCCATCCAGTGCGGCCTGATCAGGAGGGAGGCAACTATTCTCGGCCACTCGTGCGGCAGTTCCGCGGCTCAAAAACACCGACTCCTTCTCCCCCACCAGGAAGCGTGGACGAAGAAGGCCTTCCCCTGACGAATGAAACTCGCCCGGGTCGGAGCGAAACACGCCTAGATACCGATCGTAGGCATCAGGGAGAGAACCGTTCGAGAGAGGCAAGGGGCCGACCCACGGCCAGGCAATCTCAACAGGGGCAGGCCGGTGCTGATCAGCGGACGACGAGACGTTAACTTCCTCGGCCTCCCCGCGGACCCTCTTGGAAGACTCCAACAAGGGGGGTGGAGGGAGATGGCCCCTTCTTCCTTTTGGAACCAACAGCAGAGGTCACGATCCGCTACTTCTTCCGGACCTCCAACACATGATCCCTCTTACGCTGGCCCGGATCCGGGGCCAGCACGTGAGGGCTAGCGGGAGAAGAATCGAGAGGGAATCCACCTGCACCCAAAGAAGAAGTAAGGGGCCGAGAAGAGCCCGAGCAACCCCGAATGGCGAACGTACGAAGAACTTAACCAAGGGCCACACAGTCTTGCGCAAGTTATAGCTGCTGAAGAGGACGTCGATCATCCGATCCCTCGAAGGAATCGCCAGTAGGGCCTTCGCCGTCTGCAGCTCGGCGGCAGTTGGGTCACCCAGATCAAGGATGACCGCGTCGGCCGCTTCCCAACGAATCGGGAAAGGTACACCCGACGGGAAAACGACAAATACGTACTCCCCCTTCCAACGATTCAGGGAGCTCGGCAACCCCAACGCAAGGCTCATCTTCGGATGGGTGCTGATGTAAATCCATGCCCCGACTGGTGATGACTCATGCGGTAGAACTGGGTGAAGAGGCGGAGGGAGGGCACCACTCCCTTCAGCATGCAGATGACGACAAACCCGACGAGGAGCCCGATGGCATTGGGGCAGAATTGGCACAAGCCCACGTTGTAGGCTTGAAGGAACTCGATGATAAAGGGGTGGAGCGGGAAATAGAGCCAGTAGCGGAAGCACTTCTCGTACACTCCAACCTCGTTGGGACCGGGAAGGCAGATCCGCTCGTCGGACCCGGGAGCACGAGCCGAATAAGGTGGAAGCAGGTAGGCGGAGCGCATACCCCCGATGGTGGTGGCATAGACCGACGAAGGCCACGCTAAGACCTCTAGAGGCACCCCTAAAAGCTCGCCCCCATGCCGACGAATCGCCGAAGGAGGACTACCCATCAGGTTAGGAGTGACGTCACGCTCCGGCTGACCCGAACCAGTGGCAGAGGAAGACGACATGGGGCAGAGCTCGGGCAGGATCAAGGTCAACAAGAAGAAGAAGATGACGGGATGGCAGCTCACAACCCGCACAGCTTCTCTACCAAAGACGACCCCGCGAACGGTGGGGATAAACCTGCAGTTACACGTGGCAGCATCAGGGGACCGACGGCGCTTCGGAACCCGCGTCTTGAAGGTATCGAACGGACCGACTCATGATGACGCCCAATTAATGAATCAGCTTCGACTGACGAGCCTGTCGAAATCGGTGGAAGTCACATCGGTCGAGCCGAACCAGCCGAGGCCGATCGACCCGACCGATGGGGGCAATTGTTACGCCTATTTGGCCGAAGCCAGAAAGACACGAGCCCAGAAACCCGACTACCGATCAGAAGTCCATCTGCGAGATCGGGCCCGCCAGACAAGGCCCACTAGAGGGCCCCCGAACGTCAAATCGTCCCGACTCGGGAAGCGTGCGACTCACCCACGGATAACCGCCCCCACGAAATCTGCTGCCCCTTTTATGACCATTAAGGGGAGGTGCTGGCACGGCGTGGGCGAGTGACGAGTGGGGGGGCGGATCGAGGGGGAACGATTGGGGGCGGGCGAAGGACGTGGATGACGGGCAGTCATGGCAAGAGGCCTATAAAAGGACTAGGAGGACGACTGAACAAAGGACGACATCTCAGGTAACAAAACCTAAGGTACTCCATCAACGACCTGGTTCCCCCACTTCATCTCCTTCCCCCCGCTCGCGCCGGAGGACGTCGTTCCGATCTCCTCTCGAGTCGAACCGTCCTCGCCGAGCCTCCTCTTTCAGACTGTCATCTGACTTAGGCATCGGAGGGGATTTGGCCGAGGATCCAGACCCGGCCCAGCTGACGTGCTCTGCGTCGACTACATCTCCGATTCGCGTCGCGTCTACATGCGCTCGACGCGCCCAAGGGACCCTAATCGGCCCCTTGACCACGTTGACCGGGCAGTCCACGGTCAACGATACTGTAGTGAGAAAACACTCTGAAACACACTTCAATATACATATGTATACATATGTATGTATATATATATATGTAGGTAGGTAGGTAGGTATGTATGTATGTATGTATGTATGTATGTATGTATGTATTGAAGGGTATATATATACATACATACATACATACATACATACATATCTATATTATAAAATAGGGATGTTATCATGGGTTATTGGATAAGAGTTTTTGGATAAGAGTTGAGAAATTTGGTTAAGACAAGAGAAATTGGTTAAGACAAGAGAAATTGAAGAAGAGAAATTGAGAGACTAGAAAAATTGAATATAAAGTGTTGTGTAATTTGGAGGGAAGTGTTGAGGGATATTTTTGAATTTGAAAAAACAATGGAACAATTATGGGGAAGTTGTATTTTGGAGGGAACTCCAAATGATGAAAACATTACGGGACTCTCTCTCCTCTTCAGGATAAATTAAATTTGTATAATCTCAAAGCATTTATTTTTAAATGGTGGGTTGTCATTGGCCCAAACCAGTTGCCGCGGATCGCCCATACACAAACTCCAACCATCAGATCCGTCTCCAATCCAACAGTCCAAACAACTTCAACCCCGATCCGCGTTAACTGTAATCCGATAAAAAACTCCCGACCCCCTAATCCACATATTCTGACCAAATTCAAAATACAACAGAAAAAACTTCCCCAAATCCCCAAATCAAAACAAAATCAATTCAAAGAGCGCGAAACAGATTGATGGAGATCCTGAAGATGAAGAATGGCGTCGGTGGCAGGAAGGGCAACAACCCAGGAAGAAGTCAATCTCTTGCTCAATCAAGGCCGGTCTCCAGTTCCCCAGTGGCCGTATCGGCTGATTCTTAAATAAAGGCCGATATGCCCAGCGTGTTGGCACCGGCGCTCCGGTTTATCTCGCCGCCCGTCGAATTCGCTCGCGATTTGTCGATCATGGTTCGGATTCAAGGCCCTGTAAGTTCTATCCTCTTTTGACTATTTTTGTTTTTGCTTGATCTTTTGATTCGTTGGTTTTGATTATTTTTATTTGTGTTTTGCCCCTCTTATTTCAGGACCCCAATGGCCTCAAGATGCGGAAGCACGCTTTCCACCTTCACCAGTATGGAACTCTCCTTAATATAGTTGAATCATGAGTGAGTATTTGATTTTGATGAACCTTATGCGGGTCTGCCCCTAAATGTTTAATTTGATGAAAACTGGAAAATTAAAATGAATTGGGGATGTGTTCTATTGGGGTTTTCCTCAAACGTTTAAAATTTTGTTCTTTTTCCATTCTTACCAACTAAACTTTTCGAATCTCTGTGGTGTCTGGTAAATTATATTTCTGAAATTTGAGTAGAAATTTGATCTTGATAGACAAACTCTTTGTGGGTATTTCTCGGAAATGGCCAGACTTTTCACTTTCATTTCCTTTACATCGAGGTTTTTAATTTCTGGGTATTCGAAGGCTGGGGTTTTAATAGGGTTTTTAATTTCTGGCGTGTCTAAAATTAAAGGTAATGATTAATTAAAAAACGTCTGCACTTTAATTAAAGTGAAATGTCTGCCTTTAATTAAATAACCAGCCTTTAAAAACCGTATATGCTATGGCAAGAAATGAAAAAATATATAGGGTTTTTAATTTTTTTTGGCGTGTGTAAAATTCATCCCTTTTGCTGATTTTTTGGTTGTTTTTTAAAAGGTATTGGACTTGGCTGGGAACGAGGCACATGACAACAAGAAGACGAGGATCATCCCGTGGCACGTGCTGCTGGTAGTGAGGAACGACGAGGAGCCAGGCAAGCTGCTCTCTGGGGTCACGATCGCACACGGTGGTGTCCTGCCGAACATCAATCCGGTGCTTTTGCGAAGAAGACCAAGGAAGGGAACAAGGAGCCCAAATCGCCGGCAAAGTCACCGAAGAAAGCTTAAGATTGTTGTTGTGGTAGTGATTTCTTCTACGTAATTTCAGCTGTACGCGCGCGCTTTGGAGTAATTTTCGTAATAATAATTAGATTTCGGGTTATGGCCTTATCGCGTTTCTTCTTGGTGTCCTTTTCAAATGTTTGAAAGAATATTCCATCGCGCTTCTCTTTTAAAGGACCAAAAAAATAATTTCATTGGCAAGGTCGCAATTGTTTAGCACTAACGAAGGCGGTTTCGTAAATGGTTAAAACTTCTGCTCAATTTGAGCTGTTTGGTTAAATCATGTGCACACACACATCCAAGAAGGGGTGTTACCATGCGCACAGACCAAACTGTCGACTAGCTTTGGTTCCATGTTGAATAATAAAAGATTGAAATAAATAATGGTGAACCTCCGTAGTCCAGGTATTGCATTGTTTATATATATGAAAATACATGGTCATTGTAATTAGGAAGAATTTGTATTTTGAAAGAAAATTCTTTGGACGAAAACCAATGTCAGTGTATCCTCCATTATGAATGCCTCTGCATCTAGCTTTTCTCCCAACATATATGAACGGTGGAGAAGGGTGTTTGCGTCATTAAAGTAAGCATGCATCAGCTTTTCTATTGTCAGTCGCCATTAGTTCATGCCTCGAACCATGGCCTACAGCTACGGGAACCAGCCAGATGAATCGAGGTAGGGATATCACGCATCTCTCATAAATGCATCAACCATATTTATTATTTTGACAACTAAGGTTAAAAAATTATTAAGTATTTCAGTCACTCACTCTGTTCTCGGAGAGTTCCTCATAATTATGCACCCAAAGCTTGACGCAAAAAGCGACTCCTCTGTGCCCTCGCCCAAAGCTCGAGGCAAAAAACAATGGTCATCTTTGTGCGCATTAAATTTCACTGGCATTGGTACACACTTCTGCTCAATTTTCAAAACCAACGAAATTTAATAAAATAGGGATTAAAATATGTCTAATTGCCACTTTTAATAAAATGTGGACCTCTGTATTAAAAAACATAAACTGTGGATTCAAATTAATTGGTCTTATAGTTAATAAACACACATAATTTACACTGGAGTAGAAAATTGGTTTCATTGTTATTACCTACTTCAACTATTAGGCATATTAAGAGGATGCTACCTTCATAAACTCGAGTGGAATTCAAAAATTGTTTATAGACTTGAAGTTTACAGACTTCGAATTCACAATTTTGAAGTTTAATAAACTCTTGTTTTTTCCCGTGCCAAAGGCGCCCGTGCAATTTTTTTACGCTAATTTGTTGTTCTGTGTTGAAGGCGTCCACGCCAAATTTGTTGTTCTGCGCCGAAGGCGCTCGTGCCAAATTTGTTATTCTACGCTAATTTGTTGTTCTACGCCGAATTTTTTTGTTCTGCGCCAAAGGCACCTGCGTCGAATTTGTTGTTCCGTGTCAGGCGCCGAATTTGTTGTTCCGTGCTGAAGGCACCCACGCCGAAGGTGCCCATGCTGCTAAATAGTTTTACTCTAATTTGTAGTTTATTTAAATTTTGGCGGTGGAATAATGTTTTGGGGAACAAAGATTTCAAGAGGGAATATATTAAATGAACTATACACGCGAGCACGACGCCCACACCATTTTTTATGCTAATTTGTTGTTCCACATCGAAGGCACTCGTGCCGAATTTGTTGTTCTCTGCTAATTTGTTGTTCCGCGCCAAATTTGTTGTTCTACGCTAATTTGTTGTTCCGCGCCGAATGCACATGCACCGAATTTGTTATTCTACGCTAATTTGTTGTTCTACGCCGAATTTTTTGTTTTGTGTCAAAGGCGCCGGCACTGAATTTGTTGTTTTGTGTCAGGCGCCGAATTTGTTGTTCTGTGCTGAAGGCGCCCATGCCGAAGGCGTCCGTACCGCTAAATATTTTTATGCTAATTTGATGTTCTTTTAAATTTTGGCTGTGAAAATAATGTTTTGGGGAACAAAGATTTCGCGGGGGAAATTTTTAAAATGAACTGTGCCAGCACCTAAGGCGCTCGCGTAAAATTTTTATGCTAATTTGGTGTTCTACGTCGGAGGCGCTCGCGCCGAAATTGTTGTTCTACACTAATTTGTTGTTCCGCGCCGAAGGCGCCCACGTCGAATTTGTTGTTCTATGCTAATTTGTTGTTACGCGCCAAAGGCGGCCACACCGAATTTGTTATTCTATGCTAATTTGTTGTTCTACGTCGAATTTTTTGTTCTGCGCCAAAGACGCCTGCACCGAATTTGTTCCGTGCCAGGCGCTGAATTTGTTGTTCCGTGTTGAAGGCGCCCACGCCGAAGGCGCCCGTGTTGCTAAATATTTTTACGCAAATTTGTTGTTCTTTTAAATTTTGGTTTTGAAAATAATGTTTTGGGAAACAAAGATTTCACGAGGGAAAATCATAAATGAGCCGTGCCCGCGGGCACGGGTTATGACTATTTTGTCTCTAACTTTACGAAAAAAATTTAGAAACGAACTACATATTGGGGGACTAATATTTTCTTTCAGTGACTAAAAATTTTGTGCGCAATTAAACAATTTGAGAACTAAAATCTCTTGAGGGGACCTAAATTTTGGGGAACTAAGACTTTGATTGGGGAACTAAGATTTTGAGGGGGGATTTCTAAAATGAATCATGTCCACATTTTCCGGGGAACTAAGATTTTGAGGGGGGAATATCTAAAATGAATCGTGCCCACATTTTCGGGGAAACTAAGATTTTGAGGGGGGAAATATCTAAATTGAACCGTGCCCTACGGGCATGGGTATATACTATATACTATATACTATATATATATATATTTTTTTTTACAACCCAGAAAAATCCCCAACCCCCTCCCCCTGCCTTTGGCTTTTTTAGGAGGGTAAGGCGAGAGCCCGGCCGAGACTATGCAAACTGGGGGGAAACCGCCGTGCCCCCAACGGCCCCCGGGTAAGTCCGAGAGGGAAGATGTAGCCCCAGGGTAAATAATTCCACAACAAATTCCACAATAATTACCAAGTCACGACGGCCATAGGCCTCGAACCCCGCACCCCTTGGCTTTGGAGCGGAATGACTTACCACTGGGACACCCTCTCGTGGGCTATATATACTATATATGTGTGTGTGTGTGTGTGTGTGTGTGTGTGTGTGTGTGTGTGTGTGTGTGTGTTTCCGTCAAGTGACTGTTGATTTTGTAGTCTGTGCTTGTGCTGTTGCTGTTGCTGAGTAAAATGTAAATTTTTTTCCAGGGACGAGGAACCCAGCTAATTGACTTAATATAATTTATATATGCTTATATCAAATCCATTAACATCCACGGATATGAAACTGAAAGCACACAAAGTCTTTGCTTGAATATTTGTTGGTTTGACATTCTAAGATTTTCATATATGTAGTTGGCATTGTCTTATTAGAAGACGTATTAACTAGAGCATAAACTCCTTCTCATTGGCTTTCTTCTCGACCCCTTACTAAATTTTGTATCACAATACGCCTTCCATTCCATCAGAAAACATCACAATAAACTTCATAGCTATCTACCATAAACTCTTGTCAAGACCCAATCCTATATCTGCCAAATTGTCTACGCAAGCACTGATAGAGCTAGAAGAAATCTGGATCCCTAATAAGCAGAGCAAATTAAAATATATGATGGCTTCCTATTTTTCTGAATGTAACTTCATCACCCTAATGTTATGTTATGGACAACATATAAATGAAACAAGTTATGAAAATTGATAATAAAATATAATGTATTGTGTTTCAGAGTGTTTTCTCACTACAAAAGCGTTGACCGTGGACAACCCGGTCAACGTGGTCAAGGGGCCCGCTTGGATCCCTCGGGTGTGTCGAGTCGGTGCAGATGAAACACGAGTCGGAGTTGCGGACGACGTGGAGTGCGTCGGCTGGGCCGAATCTGGATCCTCGGTCGCAAGGGGGGCGAGGGGTAGTCTCGACCCGGGTTGAGACGTTCGGCCTCGGACGGACGTGCTCGGCCTCGGCTGTCGGACGACGAGGAGTAGCCTCGATCGTCCTGCTGGTTACGTGGCCGGTCGCGGGGCTGAGGGGAAGCCTCGGCCCATGGATCTGATGTCCTCCTGCGTAGACGAGAACGCTCGTCAGGGGGGGCCGGACCTTGGTTCCGGCCAAATCCCCTCCGATGCCTAAGTCAGACAGTGATCTGAAAGAGGAGGCCCGGCGGAGACGGTTCGACTCGAGAGGAGATCGGAACGGCATCTACCGGTGTGAGCGGGGGAGGAAGGAATTTGGAATGGGGGAACTAGGTCGTTGATGGAGTACCTTAGGTTTTAGTTACCTGAGATGCGGTCCCCTGTCCAGTCGTCCTTCTAGCCCTTTTATAGACCTCCCGCCGTGATTGCCCCCAGCCCACGTCGCTCGTCCGCCCTCGATCATGCCCCCTCAATCCGCCCCCCCCCCCCCCCCCCCGTCGCCGCTCCCTGCGCCATGCCAGCACCTCCCCATCACGGCCATTAATTGGTAACGGGATCGGAGGAACGGTTATCGCTGGAGTGGGCGGGTGACTCGTGCATTATCGGGGCCGGGTCGGATCGATATTTGGGGGCCCTCTATGGGACTTCGCCGGGCGGGCCTGATCGCGCAGATGGGCTTCCGATCGGCGGTCGGGCATCCAGGCTCGTATCTTTCGGGCTTCGTTTGGTGGGCTGTGCCTTTGGTCCTATGCTGTTGGGCCTTCGCAAAATAGACGTATCAATTGCCCCCATCGGTGGGGCCGATCGGCCTTGGCCAGCTCGGTTCGACCGATGTGACTCCTGGGGTTCCGAGTGGTGCTTCAGTCGAGGTGTCGTCATAAATGGAGGTCATGATGGGGCGGATCGATTGGACTTCCCTTGGCGCCGATTTCGAAACGCCGCCGGCTCCTTGAGGCCTGCCATGCATCCCTGTCAGGCGTTTCGAATTCGCCCCTGGGTCTGGTATATAAGATCCCCGGCTGCGTTGATCCCAACTTCTTCCTTGCACTTTCCTCTATTCTAGGCTTTCCACAACTCGGAGTCTCCCGCCGCCTTCGTTTCCTTGTCTTCTCCAAACTAAAAAAGGTAACTCCTTTCTTATTTTCATATCATGGCTGCTCTTAGGATAGGTGGTTCCGTCCAGGGGGCGAGGGATCCTCCGGAGTCCAGGCAAGGCGGGCCCCGACTTGTGGGATCTGGTTCCTCCTCTGGGAGCCGTCTCCTCCAAGATAAAGGGAAGGGGAAGCTCTTCCGGGACTATGCCGGCGACGATGCGGGGTTGGTTGCCGCGCGGCTTAATGTACCTCCGGTTATCCTCCGAACGCCGTCGAGGACTCCTCCTCTATCGGCCGCGGAGATCCGAGATAGGTATCTCTGCTACCCGTACGATGTTCGAGTCCCCTTTATCGACGAGCGAATCTGCCTTCAGAGGAGCAATGAAGTCGGCGTCTACGTCGAGATGTTCCGCCTGGGTCTTCGCCTTCCGAGTATCTCATGGTGCCCCTCTGCCAGTTCACCCCCTGCTCGATTGTGGTACTGACGGGCTTCGTGACGCTCTGCTGCACCTGTGGTCTGGAGCCATCTCTCCCCCTTCTCTTCCACTTTTATCAAATCCAGACGGTCGGCCCAGGGTCATGGTTGCACCTCCGAGCTCGCTCGAGGAGGGAATGCCTGATCGGGCTACCCCGCTGGTCAGGGGATTGGAGCTCGGATTATGTCTTCGTGACCTTCCTGGAGGACGCCCAGATTTTGACAGGTTGGGGTGGGTCTGTCAGGCCTCGCCCAACGCTAGCCCTCTCTGAGGCCGATCAGGCGGCCGCCGCGCAGCTGTCGACCCTCCCCTTGGAAGCGAAGTCCATCTGGTCTTTGTTGGATGACCTACTCCTGAAGGCCGTCTTGTGGTCTCCGGGTAGCTCACTTTTTTAGTCCTGAATTGCCCTGTGGCTTACCCTGATTTCGGTTTCCCTTACAGGAATGGCTGGTCGCGAGTTCATCCGTGATGTCGACGAGCTGATCCGTCGTGGAGCCGCTAGGAGCCGAGGCAGTACCTCTGGAAGGGCGCCTCGACGGACCGTTGAGGAGGAGGTGCGCCGAGCCGAGCCCTCCGTGGGTAAGGTGGTGGCTACGCCTCCCGCCTCTTCTTCTGGTGATCTCCTCCCTGGGGGGGGTCGCAAGGGCCGGATCCGTCCCTCCAGCCCAAGTGACGGGGGGTAACGACGGGTCCGGTGCAGTCCCTCTTGCACTTGGCGTCTCCCCTCTCGTCCCCGAGGGTGGAGATGGTGCGAGGCGGAAGCGTTCCCCTTCGGCGCCTGTCGAGCCTCGCGGAGGGAAAAGGAGGAAAGAAGATGTGGATCCCTCCAGTCCGGTGTGCTCCGCGCCTTCGACGGCGACCGCCGAGGATCTCTTGGTGGCCCCGACCACCACCCCCATCGCTGCGTCCCCGCCTACATTACCGGGAATCGGAACCCTGTTGGCGAGCAGCTCGGCTTCTCTCGAGGTCACCCCCGGGGGTTCGGTGTTTGTCGACCGCGCCTTGGCCCAGCAGGTTGCCGAGGGTTTCGTCCTTCCCCGAGACCGCAGTCTCCTCGAGAGGATCCCCGCCGACAAGGTGTCGGACTCCTTGGTCTGGACCCTTCAACAGGTTCGGCTATCCTGTAGCCCTTTCCTTCCTTTCACTCTCTTCTTGGCTCATGTCTTGTCTTTCAGGGTTCAACGCTAGCTGTCGAGTTGCAGCGTCAAGCCGTTCGTTTGAGGGAGTTGGAGGAGTCCTCTGTGAGGGCCCATGAGCGGGCCGGGGCGGCGGAAGTAGCTATACGGAGGCCCAGATGGAGTCTCGGCATCTCAAGCTCCGGGTGGCCGAGCTGGAGGGACGAGTGGGTGACCTCCAGGGAAAGTTGGAGGACGCTCGGCAGTCGGCTGAGGAAGCAGCGGAGTCGTTCCGCCTGGAGAGGGAGGAGCTTCAGAGGGAGCTGTCGGATCGGCGTCAAGTGGCACGGTTTGCGGAGGAGGGGGAGAGGGGCGTCATCGGGACCCTGGGGGAGAGGATCTTAGGGGTTCTTAGGGAAGCCTTCGGTACATATGAAGGCCTTATCGGCCCCCGGATCGTCGAAGTCGTCCAGTCTTCCTTCCGGGATTGCGCGGAGCGTGTCCGGCAAGCTCCCCCGCCTGTTGATCCCCCTCACTCCGAGCAGGGCGAGGCGCCCGAGGATGTGTCCTCTCGAGCCCGGGCCCCCTAGGTCGTCTCTCCTGGCCCGTTATCCTTGTTTTTATCCTCAAATTTTTTAGCATCCGCTTCGCTTTGGGCCGGTCCACTTGAAATGGATCCCCGACCCCGCAATCTCCATTGGCCTCTTCACCGGTTCTCTGCTTCGGAGCCAATAATTGCTGGTTGCATGGATGTTTTCTTAGGCCAGCAACTTTGGGTTCTTGGTCGGCAAGTTTTGCTCTGCCGGTGTTACCTTAGTTTCTGTAGGTGACAAACTTTGTTGTCCGCCGAGAGCGGATTATTTGTAGGACGGTTTCTCCACTTTGATTTCCTGTAAATAAGACACATTTTTGTACCTTGATCAATTGCTGGAAATGAAATTGACTTACTCGAACTTCTCGCGTATTTTTCTTTGTTGCTTCGTCCTCGGCCTAGGACCGGTTGACGCCCGAGCTGGCTGGGGGAATTGCCTCCAGATTTACGAGCGGAGGAGACGATCAGCGAGGGCCAAGCTCCTCAGCTTAGGACCGGTCGGTGTTTGTGCTGGCTGGGGGAGTTGCCCCCAGACTTACGAGCGGAGGAGACGGTCGGCGAGGTCCAAGCTCCTCGGCTTAGGACCGGTCGGCGTTTGCGCTGGCTGGGGGAATTGCCCCCAGACTTACGATCGGAGGAGATGGTCGGCGAGGGCAAAGCTCCTCGGCTTAGGACCAGTCGGCGTCCGCGCTGGCTGGGGGAATTGCCCCCCGACTTACGAGCACAGGAATCGGTCGGTGAGGGCGAAGCCCCTCGGCTTAGGACCGGTCGACGCCCGCGCTGGTGGGGGGAGTCGCCCCCAGACTTATGGGCGAAGGAGTCGGTCGGCGGGGGCGAAGCTCCTCGTCTTGGGACTGGTTTTGTCCCCCCCACCCGGTGAGGCGGCAGTCTTCACTCTTGTGCACCCTTAGTGACATGTTGATTCCGTCGAAGAAAAGATAAAAGGGAATGCATGTGTACTCTTAAGGGTCCTATTGGACTAGTACATTTGGAGGAAAGAAAACAGGAAATAAAGCTAGACGGAGGGGTGTAAACCTAGATAATCTCCTCCGGACTAGGCTGCGACTGGGGGAGGGGCCTCGCCTGCTTACTCTATGATGCGGAGGGGTCCTTGGACAGTGTTGATCCTCTTCCCCTTGTCCGGCTGCATGGAAGTTCCTTCCCCGTGGGCCGGCTCGTCAGTTAAATTCCTTGCGTGCCCTCGGCTCATCAACTTCTCAATGTCCTTCTTTAGGTGCCAGCAGTCTTCAGTGTCGTGACCATTGTCCTTGTGGTACTGCAGTACTTTTCCCCGTTCTTCCCCCCTCTTTTTGTCTTCGGTGGGGGGCGATCGGCGTGCTCTTCCTTCTGTTCTTGAGTGAGGACGGCGTCTGGGGTGGCGTCCCTGGTACCCTCTCCCGGCTGCCTGTTTCTCGTCCTCTTCTCGGTCCGGTACCCCTCGGGGCTGCGGCGCTCGCTATCGCCGCGTTTGGTCCCCCGTCTGGCCTTTCCTGCCTCAATGGCCAAGGTCTCTTCGGTCAGCATGAAGCGCTCGGCCCTCGCCATGATCCCCGGGAGGTCCTTTAAGGGATCGTTGTGCAGAGATTTCTTCAGGCCTCTGTGGCGCAGCCCTTTCTTTAGGGCCGTTTGGACGACTAAGTCGGGGGGCTGTTCACATTCAGCCGTTTCGCGTTGAAGCGACGCATAAACTGACGGAGCGGCTCGGTCGGGCCCTGCACTATGTTGAACAAATGCTCAGCGTCGGGCATTACCTGTCGCCCTGACATGAACTGTTTGCAGAACAGCTGGGTGAGTTCCTCGAAGCTGTCGATGGAGCGGCTGGGTAGGCTGCGGTACCCGGTTCTCGCCGCTCCCCTGGGGGTCGAGTAGAAGCCCCTGCAGAGCAAGTCATCGTCGGCTCCTTGGAAGGACATGTCACCCTCATAGTCCATCACATGGTTTCCCGGGTCTCCTATCCCTTCGTACTTCCCCAGCGCCGGGATCTTGAATCGAGAGGGGACCCGCGCGTCGGTTATTCTCCTCGACAGAGGGCACCGGTCTCCGTGGATGCCCCCGGGGGTCCGACACCCACCTACCTCCAGCTCGTTCGGCGGTGGAGGGGGCACAGGCACCGGCGGGGCTGGCTCCACGGCCCTCGCCACACTGGGGGTCGGGCTGACCCGGCGTTCCCGGCTCCTCCGGCGGGAGCTCCCGCTCCGCCGTGATCGGTCTCTTGAGTGGTGTCGATCACTTCTTCTACGATGGGGTGATCGTGGTCGACGAGACGACGCGGTCACCGACTTGTCCCCCGTGCCTTCGATTTCTCTTCTGCTCCTTTCACGATAAGGGGAGGAGGCGCGTGATCTCGCCTGACGGGAGCCAGACCACGCGGACCGACGCTCCGTGTTCGGTCTTCGGTTCCCGTGGTCATCGACCACAGCGGACCGTAAGAGCGGGGGGCCCCCCGCCCAACGATGGCCGTCGCCCAACACGTCTCCATTGGCCGGCGCAGCGCCGACGAGCTGCTGTACCGTTGCGACCAACGTCTGGAGGCTCGTGTTGGTCTCTTGGGCCAGGGCGCAGAGCTGCCCCTGCGTGGCTAGTTCCGACCCGCCAGCCTCTTCGGTTGAGGGGGCGGGGCGATTGTCGTCGGGTGCGTCCTCAAGGTTACTGTTGGGTGCGCCATTCCCCTCCTCCGGGATGGGGGGCATGCGTCTCTTTCCGTTGCAGGCTCGTGCCATTGCAAGTGTGGTTTGTTTCTTCGTGGGACAGTCGTTTCCCACAGACGGCGCCAGATGTTTCAGAGTGTTTTCTCACTACAAAAGCGTTGACCGTGGACAACCCGGTCAACGTGGTCAAGGGGCCCGCTTGGATCCCTCGGGTGTGTCGAGTCGGTGCAGATGAAACGCGAGTCGGAGTTACGGACGACGTGGAGCGCGTCGGCTGGGCCGAATCTGGATCCTCGGTCGCAAGGGGGGCGAGGGGTAGCCTCGACCCGGGTTGAGATGTTCGGCCTCGGACGGACGTGCTCGGCCTCGGCCGTCAGACGACGAGGAGTAGCCTCGATCGTCCTGCTGGTTACGTGGCCGGTCGCGGGGCGGAGGGGAAGCCTCGGCCCGTGGATCTGATGTCCTCCTGCGTAGACGTGAACGCTCGTCAGGGGGCGTCGGACCTTGGTTCCGGCCAAATCCCCTCCAATGCCTAAGTCAGACAGTGATCTGAAAGAGGAGGCCCGGCGGAGACGGTTCGACTCGAGAGGAGATCGGAACGGCGTCTACCGGCGCGAGCGGGGGAGGAAGGAATTTGGAATGGGGGAACTAGGTCGTTGATGGAGTACCTTAGGTTTTAGTTACCTGAGATGCGGTCCCCTGTCCAGTCGTCCTTCTAGCCCTTTTATAGACCTCCCGCCGTGATTGCCCCCGGCCCACGTCGCTCGTCCGCCCTCGATCGTGCCCCCTCAATCCGCCCCCCCCCCCCCCCCCCCCCCCCCCCGTCGCCGCTCCCTGCGCCATGCCAGCACCTCCCCATCACGGCCATTAAGTGGTAACGGGATCGGGGGAACGGTTATCGCTGGAGTGGGCGGGTGACTCGTGCGTTATCGGGGCCGGGTCGGATCGATATTTGGGGGCCCTCTATGGGACTTCGCCGGGCGGGCCTGATCGCGCAGATGGGCTTCCGATCGGCGGTCGGGCATCCAGGCTCGTATCTTTCGGGCTTCGTTTGGTGGGCTGTGCCTTTGGGCCTATGCTGTTGGGCCTTCGCAAAATAGACGTATCATATTGGATGTGCCAAGCCTTAGAAAGCATTAATTTTTTATAAAAGATTTAACAAAGAGAACACCAAAATGCAAAGAACTATAGAGATGATGTGAACGGCCATGCATGACACCACTTTATCCTTATAAAGCACAAGATAAAGTACAGTATTATCCAACATGTTCTATTCATAAACGTGCTATTAATAAAAATAAGAAAACAAATATGGTCCTTTCATATCTTAAAAACAACATTTCATCCTCAAGCTTATTGTTGACTACAAAAATAGCCCAGATATCTCCAACCAACAATGAGGAAATTTTCTCCACTAAATGTATAACATATTAATTTGATATATCCACTAAGACTATACTGAAGCTGAATTGGATTAAATCATGGATGGATTTGTTTACAAACAGAAATCCCAACTCAAATTGGATGAGGTGTACATTAGACAATATGTCAATTATGGTTTCTTTAAACAATATGTACTAGAAAAAGAAATGACATGAGATGATATCTACTAAATTAGTTGGTATGCGTTACTCTATAAAGAATGAAATCATTTCATATGGAGTTACTCTGTAAGCAATGAAATTTTTGCATGTTTTAGTATGTTTGTTCTAGAACATTCAAATGCTTCTTTTCTGGGTTAAGCTTCTATGTAGCCTCATAGTTTCACATATTTTTCTGGGTTTGTATGAGATTTAATTGTATTATCAACACTGTAGATTTACTATGCCACCTGGTCTACTAGGTTTATAGCTGACCCATTTGATTTCCTGGAAATGGCATATAACATACCTATATCTCATATCTTGGGATCTTTATATATGTTGAGTTTAATTGATATAAGCAATTCTGGATTTCAGGACGCTTGTGGTAAGGTCTCAAACAACCGAGGATTCATGGTTCTTTCTATTTTGTCTATTTTATATCCACTTGCTCATATACAGCAAAAT
The DNA here is from genome assembly GCA_030789695.1 of Scilla litardierei. Classification (NCBI taxonomy): domain Eukaryota; kingdom Viridiplantae; phylum Streptophyta; class Magnoliopsida; order Asparagales; family Asparagaceae; genus Scilla; species Scilla litardierei. The sequence continues at coordinate 178,608,608 of CM061141.1, read as the reverse complement.
AAATCCACAATGCCGATCTTACTCCACATATAGTCGAATTAATAGGATGGCATGATAAGTTGTTTATAGGTTTCATTGCTAAGAAATTTTCTGATCTTTGAACTTCTTTCTATTTTTGGGCGTTTTTCAACATTAATTTAAAATATGTATATGTCTATGGGTGTGTAATTCAGTGTAATCATTTCCATAGTGTATATGGGTGTGTAATTTAATATATATTAGTGTGATGTAGGCGAGTGGTCAGGTTTGACGGATTGCCCAACACTTGCACCAGTAGGCACATGAATTTTAGTAATTCCATTATTTTTAATTTGTTACTTATTTATGCTAACTTTCATCACTTGCATTATTCTTGTTTTTCCACAATTCAAGATCTTTTCCCATTTGAACTTACAAGAGAATAGCATTTGCCTGAAATCCTATGTAAATTTTTTCAATGATTGAAATACTAGATTTAATAGTAAAATTATGAATGATCTAACTGAATATGTAAAAACCAAGCTGGGTGTATATTCTCAAACATAAACTTGGAGTGACCAGCAACAACGCAACCATAGTTATCCTCATTGTCTCTGTGACCACAATAACCTGCATGTGAACTATAGTTACCATCTATCTGCACACGAATATAACCCCAACCAAATGCAAACAAATAACAGCAGCATCAGTAGTGCTAGTACTAGTATTAGTAGTACTAATGTAGTAATATCCTTTCTTTAAATGAGACCTTAAGGAATAAACTGAGACATGGCAGAATTTTTATTCCTTGTGAATACAATTACATGTGGGTTAGTGGCTTACATCTCTCCCAGAGAGAGAGAGAGAGAGAGAGAGATGAATATAAATTATAATGACATGCATGCATGCATGCATAAGTAGAGTTTAAAATACATATTAGCGCATTTGATCCATGTAGCTCGTAATTTTTTTGAATTCAAGTTGAATGCCATTTGTTTAGTTTTAACTCCTAATATTTTAAAGTGCAGATGAAGATATTTAGAGAGGTTAATAAAGAAATGGGGCCATCTTCCTCCTCTCCGACGTCCAGAGCCCACCGATCCACCTGCAGGCATGCCGGAGTTCACCGCCACGATGACTAAGATGTTGTAGAGGATGTCACAATATGACCAACAGATAGCAGAGAGGATGGCGCAATGTGACCAGCAGTACCAGTTATTGCTCGCTTGCATGCCTCCAGAGATGCAGGAGAAATATCATCGACTCTGTAATGATCTGGTAAGAGTTTCAATCAATTATTGAATTATGTGACTTTAATGGTATTTAATTATGATTAGGGTTAGTGTATGGGTGGGAAAGGAATATATATGATATGGAAAACTATAGATATGTCATATGATACTTATATATCGTATATGTATCATATATGAATGCAGCTTGAAGAAAGGAAATCCTGCTACAGAGCGAAATTGTTTTGCCATATAAATATATCATACAAGCTATTGGAAATATTTATACTCATTGTATTATTTTCAAGGGATCATATATAAATAACTGAATATAGATTTATTGGCATATAAATAACATTAGGGTATGATCATAAATAAAATATATACCTAACACATGTTAGACGATGTAATCCAAAAACCCGCTAAAACACTAATCATGCACAACCTAACTTTGGTGTCGAAGGGGGCTTGTGAGCCGTTACATCCCTGCTAACCGACTTGCTTGTCCATGTTGGTTACAAGCACGCCATTGGAAAAGGTGTTCTATGCTAGATCCATGATCTACAGTGGAAGGTGCACACAAACTAGCAAGCTTGGATCACACAACACATAAATTTATTGTTTGCAATTAGACCCTCAAAATATATGTGCAACGATTGGCACCATCTATAGGGAGAAGAAGCCGCAATAATTTTTATAACCCACGCCATTACCCATGATCAGTATAAAATGTGATGGCTATTTTTCTCGTATATCAAACAAAATGCAGCCTACCTGCGTATGTATGTTATATTTTATATATGATCACCCACATAGCAATTTATAATCTTCAGCTTCTTGTTCAGGACCGGAGAAAAATAGCCATCAGGTTTAGAAAGGCAGTGAGTTTGTATTCTCATTAAACAATTCTTATCTTTGTTGGTCGCAATACTTTTGATATGTGAATCAGAAATCCAAATCTAAACCATAACAACCTTACGAAGATTTTTCATTCAAGTTTCAATGATTTCAAGTTGTGGGGAAAAACAGTGACCTGGGGGAAAAACAGAAAAGAGCTCCAAAGAAAGAGGAAATGACAATATGAGATGGAGATTGAGTCACAGACTGGACCTGCTAAAACTGGTGTAGCCACACCAAATAATTCTAACACATCATGTGGGTGAACTTGGTTCCTCACTCTGTAATGGCGTCGACAAGAGTGATGCAATTCGGTGACAAATGGAGCTAAATGATTTGGTTCATGTTTTGAATGATGATGTCTTCAGTTTAAACTAGATTGTAATATTCGATAGATATGATCCCAGCTTCGAAAAATTCTGCCAATGTTGATGTATGGTAGACATATCATATGGGATTTGAAGCTGGCAAATAATAATAAATGTGGACTTCTACGATATTTTCCGTGACTCGCACGGATTTTGTGAGAGTTCTGGAGGAATATAAGGACAAATGGGAGTAAACGTGGTTTCCATGCAGAGAGGAGTTTGTTTCCTCTATTCCCACGAAATTTCAATTGGAATTACCCAACGGTTGCCCAAAATAGCAGGTTTGAAGCATTTTTCGGTTTCTGACTGCCATAGATGAAGGAGTGCATTCTAGGCCTCAAACGATCGAAATATTCGTTCCTGGTCTTCCGATGGTGCGTCACCATCGTTTTCCTCCGAAAAACTACGAGAATTTACTCTTGGATTCAAAACACAAGCAATTGCACCTGTCTCCGATTTCTGGGACTCGCACGGATTTCGTGAGAGTTTTGGAGGAATATAAGGACAAAAGGAGAGTAAACATGGTTTCCATGCGAGAGGAGGTTGTTTCCTCTATTCCCACGAAATTTCAATTGGAATTACCCAACGATTGCCCAAAATAGCAGGTTTGAAGCATTTTTCAGTTTTTGACTGCCCTAGATGAAGGAGTGCATTCTAGGCCTCAAACGATCGAAATCTTCGTTCCTGGTCTTCCGATGGTACGTCACCATTGTTTTCCTTCGAAAAACTAAGAGAATTCACTCTTGGATTCAAAACACACGCAATTGCACCCGTCTCTGATTTCTAGGACTCGCACGGATTTCGTGAGAGTTTTGGAGGAATATAAGGACAAAAGCATAGTAAACGTGGTTTTCATGCGAGAGGAGGTTGTTTCCTCTATTCCCACGAAATTTCAAATGGAATTACCCAACGGTTGCCCAAAATAGCAGGTTTGAAGCATTTTTCGGTTTCTGAGTGCCCTGGATGAAGGCGGGCATTCTAGGCCTCAAACGATCAAAGTCTTCGTTCCTGGGCTTCTGATGGTGTGTTACCATCGCTACGAGAATTCACTCTTGGATTCAAAACAAAAGTAATTGCACCGTCTCTGATTTTTGCGACTCGCATGGATTTCGTGAGAGTTCTGGAGGAATAAAAGGACAAATGGAGAGTAAACGGGGTTTCCATGCGAGTGGAGGATGTTTCCTCTATTCCGACGAAATTTCAAATGGAATTACCCAACGGTTGCCCAAAATAGGAGGTTGGAAGCATTTTTCGGTTTCTGACTACCCTAGATGTAAGTGGGCATTCTAGGCCTCAAGCGATCTAAATCTTCGTTCCTGGGCTTTCGATGGTGCGTCACCTACATTTTCTTCCGAAAAACTACGAGAATTCACTCTTGGATCCAAAACACGAGCAATTGCACCTGTCTCTGATTTCTGGAACTCCCACGGATTTCGTGAGAGTTCTGGAGGAATATAAGGGCAAATGGAGAGTAAATGTGGTTTCCATGTGGAGAGGAGTTTGTTACCTTTATTCCCACGAAATTTTAAATGGAATTACCCAACGGTTGCCCAAAATAGCAGGTATGAAGCATTTTTCGATTTCTGACTGCCCTAGATGAAGGATGGCATTCTAGGCCTCAAACGATCGAAATCTTCGTTCCTGGTCTTCCGATGATGCGTCACCATCGTTTTCTTCCGAAAAACTACGAGAATTCACTCTTGGGGTCAAAACACAAGCAATTGCATCCGTCTCTGATTTTTGGGACTCGCACGAATTTCATGAGATTTTTGGAGGAATACAAGGACAAATGGAGAGTAAACGTGGTTTCCATGCGGAGAGGAGGTTGTTTCCTCTATTCCCATGAATTTCAATTGGAATTACCCAACGGTTGCCCAAAATAGCATGTTTGAAGCATTTTTCGATTTCTGACTGCCCTAGATGAAGGAGGGCATTTTCGGCCTCAAACGATCGAAATATTCGTTCATGTGCTTCCGACGGTGCGTCAACATCGTTTTCTTCTGAAAAACTACGAGAATTAACTTTTGGATTCAAAACACAAGCAACTACACTCGTCTCTGATTTCTGGGATTCGCACGGATTTCGTGAGAGTTTTGGAGGAATACAAGGGAAAATGGAGAGTAAACGCGGTTTCCATGCGGAGAGGATGTTGTTTCCTCTACTCCTACGAAATTTCAATTGGAATTACCCAATGGTTGCCAAAAATAGTAGGTTTGTAGTATTTTTCGATTTCTAACTGCCCTAGAAGAAGAAGGGAATTCTAGGCCTTAAATGATCGAAATCTTGATTCAAAACACGAGCAATTGCACCCGTCTCTAATTTCTGGAACTCACAAGGATTTCGTGAGTTCTGGAGGAATATAAGGACAAATGGAGAGTAAACGTGGTTTCTATGCGGAGAGGAGATTGTTTCCTCTATTCCCACGAAATTTCAAATGGAATTACCCATCGGTTGACCAAAATAGCAGGTTTGAAGCATTTTTCGGTTTCTGACTGCACTAGATGAGTTAGGGCATTCTAGGCCTCAAACGATCGAAATCTTCATACCTGGGCTTCTGATGGTGCGTCACCATCGTTTTCTTCCGAAAAACTACGAGAATTCACTCTTGGATTCAAAAAAAGCAATTGCACCCGTCTTTGATTTCTGCGACTCGCACGGATTTCATGAGAGTTTTGGTGGAATATAAGGTCAAAAGGAGAGTAATTGTGGTTTCCACGCGAGAGGATGTTGTTTCCTTTATTCCCACGAAATTTCAATTGTAATTATCCAATGGTTGCCCAAAATAGCAGGTTTGAAGCATTTTTCGATTTGTGACAGCCCTAGATGAGGGTGGGCATTCTAGGCATCAAATGATCGAAATGTTCGTTACTGGATTCAAAACAAAAGCAATTGCAACCGTCACTGATTTCTGCGACTCGCACGGATTTCGTGAGATTTCGTGAGGAATATAAGAGCAAATGGAGAGTAAACGTGGTTTCCACGCGGAGATGACATTGTTTCCTCTATTCCCACTAAATTTCAATTGGAATTCCCCAACGGTTGCCCAAAATAGCATGTTTGAAGTATTTTTCGGTTTCTTTCTGCCCTAGATGATGCGTCACCATCGTTTTCTTTCGAAAAACTACGAAATTCACTCTTGGATTCAAAACACAAGCAATGCACCCGTCCCTGATTTCTGGGACTCGCACGGAGTTCGTGAGAGTTCTGGAGGAATTTTAGGACGAATGGAGAGTGAACGTGGTTTCCATGCGGAGAGGAGGTTGTTTCCTCTATTCCCACGAAATTTCAATTGGAATTACCCAAAGGTTGCCCAAAATAGCAGGTTTGAAGCATTTTTCGATTTCTGACTGCCCTGGTTAAGGGAAGGCATTCATGGCCTTAAACGATCGAAATCTTCATTCATGGGCTTCTGATGGTGTGTCACCATCGTTTTCTTCCGAAAAACTACGAGAACTCACTCTTGGATTCAAAACACAAGCAATTGCACCCGTCTCTGATATCAGCGACTCGCACGGATTTCGTGAGAGTTTCGGAAGAATATAAGGACAAAGAGTGAACGTGGTTTCCATGCGAGAGGCGGTTGTTTCCTCTATTCCCATGAAATTTCAATTGGAATTACCCAACAGTTGCCCAAAATAGCAGGTTTGCAGCATTTTTCGATTTCTGACAGCCCTATATGAAGGAGGGCATTCTAGGCCTCAAACGATCGAAATCTTCGTTCCTGGGTTTCCGATGGTGCATCACCATCGTTTTCTTCCGAAAAACTACGAGAATTCAGCCGTGGATTCAAAACACAAGCAATTGCACCCGTCTTTGATTTTTGCGACTCGCACGGATTTCGTGAGAGTTTTGGAGGAATATAAGGACAAACAGAGAGTAAACGTGATTTCCAGGCGGAGAGGAGGTTGTTTCCTCTATTCCCACGAAATTTCAATTGGAATTACCTAACGGTTGCCCAAAATAGCAGGTTTGAAGCATTTTTCGATTTCGGGCTGCCCTAGATGAAGGAGGGCATTTTCGGCCTCAAACGATCGAAATCTTCGTTCATGTGCTTCTTATGGTGCGTCACCATCGTTTTCTTCCGAAAAACTACAAGAATTAACTCTTGGATTTAAAACACAAGCAATTGCACCAGTCTCTGATTTCTGAGATTCGCACGGATTTCGTGAGAATTTTGGAGGAATATAAGGGAAAATGGAGAGTAAACGTGGTTTCCATGCGGAGAGGATGTTGTTTACTGTACTCCTACGAAATTTCAATTGGAATTACCCAACGGTTGCCCAAAATAGTAGGTTTGAAGAATTTTTCGATTTCTGACTGCCCTAGATGAAAGAGGGCATTCTAGGCCTTAAACGATCGAAATCTTGATTCAAAACACGAGCAATTGCACCCGTCATGATTTCTATAACTCACACGGATTTCGTGAGAGTTCTGAAGGAATATAAGGACAAATGGAGAGTAAACGTGGTTTCCATGCGGAGACGAGGTTGTTTCCTCTATTCCCACGAAATTTTAAATGGAATTGCCCATCGGTTGCCCAAAATAGCATGTTTGAAGCATTTTTTTGATTTCTGACTGCCATATATGAAGGATGGCATTATAGGCCTCAAACGATCGAAATCTTCATTCCTGGGCTTCCGATAGTGCGTCACAATCGTTTTCTTCCGAAAAACTACGAGAATTCGCTCTAGGATTCAAAACACAAGCAATTGCACCCGTCTCTGATTTCTGTGACTCGCCCGGATTTCCTGAGATATCTGGAGGAATATATGGACAAATGGAGAGTAAACGTGGTTTCTATGCGGAGAGGAGGTTGTTTCCTCTATTCCCACTTTCAATTGTAATTAACCAACGGTTGCCCAAAATAGCAAGTTTGAAGCATTTTTCGATTTCTGACAGCCCTAGATGAAGGTGGGCATTCTAAGCCTCAAGCGATTGAAATCTTCGTTCCAGGGCTTTCAATGGTCCGCCACCAACATTTTCTTCCGAAAAACTACCAGAATTCACTCTTGGATTCAAAACACGAGCAACTGCACCCGTCTCAGATTTCAGGGACTCGCACGGATTTCGTGAGAGTTCTGGTGGAATATAAGGACAAATGGAGAGTAAATGTGGTTTCCATGCGGAGAGGAGGTTGTTTCCACAAAATTTCAAATGGAATTATCCAACAGTTGCCCAAAATAACATGCATGAAGCATTTTTCGATTTCTGACTGTCCTAGATGAAGGAGGGCATTCTGTTGGATATTGGACTCCCCGGATTTGGTTTTGGATGATGAACAAACATAAATATATCGTGAACTAACAATTTGTGAGCGCAGTTATGGAGATCGTCACCAAATTCATATGAACATCCAAAGCGACATCTCGAGACTTCTCAAAGCATGTGATCGTATGCCTAAAGCTTCGTTAAAGCTTATGGACCATTTTAGAAGTCATGAAGATTCGATTGAAGCTATTGAAGACGGTATCGTCAAGTTTTATTTATAGTCTTTAAGCTTCTTTCATAGAATGTTAAGCCTTGAGTAGGTCTTACGGTTTAAATCTTCATAACGCTCCTATCTTAGCTCTAGGATCTTAGTAGAAGTCCATACAAACTTTCCCGAAGCTTCACGCTTCGATTCGCGACTTCTTGTGCATGTTAGTTGGTTCAAGAAGAAGAACTGACCGACTAGATAGTGATCTAGTCGGTCGGTAAAGCTTCTTGGACTGACTAGTTTCTGTCAGTTAATTTTAAGCTCTTTACTGTTTACAGTTAGTCGGTCTACGTTGACTCACCGACCGACTAGTTTGTGAACTAGTCGGTCAGTGATGCTTCTGTGACCGACTAGTCGAGCTTTCCCTGTACATGCACATTTGAGCCTGAGCTACTGTTTATCTTTAGTCGGTCTGTGTTCATTGATCGACCGACTAGTTGATGAACTAGTCGGTCAACTTTCCTTCTTGGACCGACTAGTTTAGCTTTACTATACATGCCAATTTTCACCTAACTTACTGTTTATCGTTAGTCGGTCTATGCACATTTGGCGACCGACTAGTTGATGAACTAGTCGGTCAACATTTGTTCTTGGACCGACTAAATCAATTTGTGCTCAGACTTCAGTTTTATCTCTTAGTCGGTCTCAGTTAAGTAACCGACCGACTAGTTGTGAAACTAGTCGATCAGCTACTCTTCTTGGACCGACTAGTTCCTTTTGTCTATGCTTCGACCTTTTGGCTGTTCTTCCATTAGTCGGTCTACGTTAAATGACCGACCGACTAGTTGATGAACTAATCGGTGGGTGGTTGTTCTTTGACCGACTAGTTGGGTTCAGAAAAGAGCCGTTGGAGCATTTAATGACTCGAATTTCTTTCTCTCTCTCCTCTATCCTATATATACTTGATGGGCTGCATTCATTGCAGTCAAGGATGATATTATTGCAAGTTTAGAGATCAAGAGAAATCATTCCAAGCTCATTCAAAGCTCTTTCATTCCATTCAATAATCTCTCCTCACTCTTACTTCCAAAGAGAGATTCATTGAGTGTGAAGCCTTCCAAGCCAAGTGCTTGATCCTATGTCACCAACAACCCCATAGCTCTCCATCGCTGATCTACATCTTGGAGCTAGGGTTTGGTGCCTTCTTCTTCCTCAAAATCATCCTTGCCCTAATTCGTAAGTATACTCAAGGCATAGGTATTTTGTGGTAAGTTATTCTATTTCATTTACATTCATTTTGTAAGTGTTTATCTCTCGGTTGTGAGAGTTGTGTTTGTGATCCTGGGTTGTGGGAGTCACAAATTACTTTGTGTATGATTTGACTTGGTGAAGGTTCTTCACAAGTATTTCATAGTGGAAATCTTGAGTTAGGGTTTCTAACTCAAGTATCCGGAGGGGATCCGGGTGGTTGGGATGTAGGATCACCGGTAACAAGTCGGGGAGACTTGGGTGGATCCGAACCCAGTAATATCGTTGTTTGCGATTGTTTCTTTGTTGTCTAACATTTACATTTTCCGCATTGTTTGGTAGAGTTTGCAAGTTATTAGGAATTAGCCTCTTAAATATTTTAAAGTACTATTCACCCCCCCCCTCTAGTACTTGTGCAGTAGCTTAGCAGGGCATTACATTTGGTATCAGAGCCAAGTCTATAGCTATGTCTGCCAACGACAACAAGACCGTTCGTCCACCCTCCGACTATAGCACCTTCAAGAACCGTGAAGGAGCTTCTTCGGTAATGGAAGGACATTCCTCAACGAGGCCTCCATTCTTCAACGGTACCAACTATGGGTACTGGAAATGCCGGATGGAAACTTTCCTCCGGAGTGCTTCACTATGGAGGACCACGATGAAGGAACATGTCGAGCCCACCGAAGAAGATTTCGAGAAATGGACTCCCGCGGAGGTCGCCGCGGAGGTAAGCAATGCCAAGGCAATGAACACCTTGCAATGCGCATTGGAGCCCGAGGATTTCAACAAGATATGCACATGTAAGAGTGCATATCAAATTTGGAACTCCCTCCTCATCTTACATGAAGGGACGAGTAGGGTAAGATACTCTAAACTCGTTGTAGTTAATAAAGATTACGAGATGTTTCTTATGCTACAGGGTGAGAAGATGAAGGAGTATTATGCTCGCTTCGTCGACATCATAAACAAGTTAGAGGCTCTCGGCAAATCCTACACCCAAAAGGAGAACTGTTCGAAGCTTATAGAAGGACTTCCTTCTAGTTGGGAAAAGCGCACATTCGCCATCGAGGAAGGTAATGATATGAACAAGTATACCGTTGTTCAACTAATGGGTACTTTAATGTCATATGAGGTACGCAATGATAGCAAGTTGAAGTTGCAGGAAAAGATGAAGTCTTACCTACAACAAGAAGAGCCAAAGAAGAAAGATATTGCTTTCAAGGCCGCTCCATCTACTTCCACATCAACCGATGATGAGAACTCGGAAAACGAGTTGGCCTTGGAGTCCATGGCACTCATGGCCAAAAAGTTCAACTGGTTCTTCCGGAAAGGTAACTTCAAAAACAAGTCAAAGTTCAATTCTTCTAACGCCTCTTCTTTTTTGTGCTTTAAATGCAACAAGCCAGGACACATGAAAGCGGAGTGTCCTCTAAACAAGCAAAAGGAGAAGTGGAAGGCGCCTAAATTCGACAAGTCCAAGAAGTACAAAAAGGGGTACAAAAGGGGCTTGTCGGGGCAACATTCACCGACTCCGAGGATTCCTCGAGCGGAGAGTCGGACGATGAGCAAGTGGAGCAAGCACACATGTGCTTCATGGCAAGAGAGGAGCATGATCAAGGATCTTCCTCTTCCGATGATAGCGACAACGAAGGTTATGAGGTAACCATGGATGACCTTAGGAATGCTAATTCTCAATTGTGGTCTAAGTATACTAAATTAGTAAATAGGTATACTAAAGTAAAAGATGACTTAGCTAGCATTCAAACCTCGCCTAAAACTATCATCACCAACAACGACACCGTTGTTGAAGTGTTGAAGAATGAGATTGTTAATCTCAAGACTCAACTTGAACATGTTAGCATTGAGGATCCGGAGGAACACAAAATAGCGGATTTGACTTCTCAAAACTCGACTTTGAGTATTGAGAATGAGAATCTTAAATCTCATGTTTTTGTGCTCACATCGCAAGTATCCACTTTGGATGCTTCTATGCGTTCTCTCACCGAGAAATATGAGAACACATTAGGCCGAATTAATAAATTCAATAAGGGTAAGGACCATTTGGATAAAATCTTAAGTGACTTACATCCGGCCAATCACCACATTGGCTTGGGGTATATGATGGGAAGTTCATCCAAATCGGCCACTACTTTTGTTAGGCCAACTTCCGGTGACTCAACGAGTGGTAGCAAACACTCTATTGGTAGTTCATCTACCAATGGTGCTTCCACCTCGTCCACACCCTCTTTCGGAAAGAAACCCACTTTGGGTGGACCTCCAAAGAAGGGGTATGCTTATATGTACACCAATGCTATGCCACATAGGAACACACGTCCTACTCCACCGGCTCACACATATGATGATTTCTATGCTACACGTTGACGGGCACGTGCACACCATGTGAGACACCCTCACGCACGTGTTCCTCCACATGCATATGTTCACCCACATCATCGTATGAATAATTATCCACATGCACCATTCCATCATGTTCCTTATGCCTATCCACGACATGCATCACGTAGAAACCAACATCGCATGCATGCACCCAATAGGATGAGGGCTCCCAAAATATTCACAATTTGGAGCCCAAAGGACACAAGCATGGATGAAAAACAAGTTTACATGAATGCTTATTTTTCGGATGTTGTGCATAGTAGAAATTATGTGGGAAAGTCTAAGTCCAATTGGACTTGGCTTCCAAAGGTCTAATCTTTTGGACCCAATGACCTTGGGTACCATGATATGAAATTTTCTATCTTTAGGTACTCAAGGAAAAGAAAAAGAAAAGGAGCAACAAATTTAAATTTACCTCCAAGGGGAATTGGATACTCGATAGCGGGTGTTCAAAACACATGACGGGTGACGCTCAATTGCTCTCCGGAGTGGTTCCCATTGCAAATGGAAACCGCGTCATATTTGGAGGCAACGAGAGCGGAACCATCATAGGTGTTGGTAAACTGGGTAATCCTTCTAAACCCCTTATATGTGATGTTTACCTTGTTAAAGGATTAAACCACAATCTTATTTCAATAAGTCAACTTTGTGACAAAGGTTACAAAGTTAACTTTGCGAAAGGAATGTGCCATATTTTAAGAAAAGATAATAATGAATTATTGTTTTCCAGCACACGCCATAAGGATATATATCCTAGATCTTCCAAGATCACATGAACAATGTCTTATTGCCAACACAAGTGAACAACACTTATGGCATCGACGTTTTGATCATGTGAACTTTGGAACACTTTTTAAGCTTTCCAAGTTAAATTCTATTAGAGGCTTCCCTAAGCTTGTCTTTCAAAAGAAAAGCTTTTGTGACTCGTGTCAACGAGGCAAGCTTCCAAAATCTTCATTTAAACCTAAGAAAAGCATTTCTTCTAAGCGGCCTCTAGAGCTATTTCATCTAGATTTATTTGGGCCAACTAGAGTTGGTTCATTAGGTAATGCTAGATATGGACTTGTCATCCTTGATGACTTTTCTAGGTTTACTTGGGTATTTTGATTATGTAATAAAAATGAAGCTTTTGAAAACTTCACAATTTTTGTTAAGAAAGTACAAAATCTCTTAGGAACCACCATTGTCACTATTCGTAGTGATCATGGAGGTGAATTTGAGAATGAGTCTTTTGAGACATTTTGTGATGAAGTTGGTATTACACACACCTTTTCATTCCCTCGCGCACCTCCTCAAAATGGTGTAGTTGAGAGAAAGAATAGGACGCTAGTGGAATGTGCTCGCACTATGCTTGATGATAGCCAACTTGGCCATCAATTTTAGGCGGAAGCGGTACATACCGCTTGCTATGTGTTTAATAGAATACTTTTGAGGCCCGGCACTAAACAAACTTGTTATGAATTGTTGTTTGGTAGGTTGCCTCAAGTTAAACATTTTCGTGTTTTTGGTTCGAGATGTTTTATTAAGAACACGTATGGTAGTTTGGAAAAATTCGATCCAAGATCCGATGAGGGGATTTTTGTTGGGTATTCCTCACGTAGCAAAGCCTACCGGATATTTAACAAACGAACCTCAACGATCGAGGAATCACTCCATGTTTCATTTAATGAAGGATTTGTTCCAACGAGAATTACTAATGATGATGACTCTATGGATGTCTTATGTGATTCAATTGGTAATTCTAACTCTATTAATTCTATTGATTCTATTGATACTAACCCGACTAATGAAGTTGTTGAGAATGTTCCTAGTGATCAAGGTATTCCCAAACGGTTTCATACCGTTCGTGACCATCCTCATGAGCAAGTCATTGGCAATATCCATGATAGTGTCAAGACGAGATCGCAAGTGAACTACTTCGCTCATTGTGCCTTTGCCTCCTCGATAGAGCCAAAGAATGTTAATGAAGCGTGCGAAGATAGTGCTTGGATCTTAGCCATGGAGGAGGAACTCATTCAATTCGAGAGGAATGAGGTTTGGGAGCTTGTTCCATTGCCATCGAAGAACCACACCGTCATAGGGACAAAGTGGATATTCAAGAACAAAACCGACAAAAACCAAGTCGTCGTCCGAAACAAAGCTCGGTTAGTTGCTCAAGGCTACCGTCAAGAGGAAGGTATTGATTTCGAAGAATCCTTCGCTCCGGTAGCTAGATTAGAATCAATTAGATTACTATTATCTTTTGCATGCCATAAGGATTTTAAATTATTTCAAATGGATGTTAAAAGTGCGTTTTTAAACGGAGATGTTGTTGATGAAGTTTACGTTTCTCAACCTCAGGGTTTTATAAATGAAAAATTTCCAAATCATGTTTTTAAACTTAAGAAAGCTCTTTACGGGTTGAGACAAGCTCCTCGAGCTTGGTATGACCGTCTAAAGAATTTTCTTTTGGATTTAGGATTTAAAATGGGAGAAATTGATTCCACATTATTTGTTAAGTATTCGAATAATGATATAATTTTAGTTCAAATATATGTTGATGATATCATTTTCGGTGCTACTAACTTTGCTCTTTGCGAAGAGTTTTCTAATGTGATGAAGGATCAATTTGAGATGAGCCACATGGGTGAGCTCAAATATTTCTTAGGTCTCCAAATTCGCCAAATGGACGATGCAATCTTCATCCATCAAACGAAGTATACGGTGGAGTTGCTTAAGCGATTTGGAATGGAGAATACCTCCGAGAAAAAGACTCCAATGAGCACGACTACGCATCTTGATAAGGATATGGGCGGTAAAAATATAGACATTCATCTATATCGAGGTATGATTGGTACTTTACTTTATCTTACCGCAAGTAGGCCCGATATTATGTTTGCCGTATGTGTATGTGCTCGTTATCAGTCTCAACCTAAGGAGTCTCACTTAGTAGCGGTAAAGCGTATTTTCCGTTATTTAAGTTATACACTTGATTTTGGATTACTTTATCCAAAATCTAGCACATATGAGTTAATCTCATATAGTGATGCCGATTATGCGGGATGAAAATCCGACAGGAAAAGTACTAGTGGCACTTGCCATTTTATAGGAAATTCTCTTGTCTCTTGGTTTTCCAAGAAGCAGAATTCCGTATCACTTTCAACCACCGAGGCGGAATACATTGCCACCGGTACCGCGTGTGCTCAAGTTCTTTGGATGATACACACACTTAAAGACTTTGGTATAAACTGTGATACTTGCCCTATCATGGTGGACAACCAAAGTGCAATATGTCTTTCCAAGAACCCGGTACACCATTCCCGTTCGAAACACATAGATGTCCGACACCATTTCTTAGATGATCGTGTTGCTAAAAAGGACATCATATTAGTGTACGTTGAAACCCAGAAGCAAATCGCCGATATTTTCACGAAACCCCTAAAGGAGGACTCCTTTGTGCGGTTGCGTCGAGAATTGGTGATTATGGGTGAATCTGAGAGTTAGGATTCATATGTTCTTCAATATTCTTGCATGCTATTCTATTCGTTATATTTGCTCATGTTTGAAGTATTGAAATTTTCTGGATTTTTGTTGAATTTTCGGAATTTTCGCTCGATTTGTGCGTAATCGTCAAATTTCAGATTTTCGATCTTTAATGGGGTAGTATAATGATTAATGAGAGTATGTTGATGTTTCATCCAAGTGTGATTAGGAGAGAAATCAAATTTCAAAGATTTTCAATTTTTGAACTCTCTTAGTCGGTCCAAGTTCATTGGCCGACCGACTAGATTCAGTTCTAGTCAGTCAGTGAATAAGCTTAGACCGACTAAATCTTGTCAGGAAATTTGCCTTCAGTTACTGTTTACAACTAGTCGGTTCAAGCTCATTGACCGACCGACTATATCGTGATCTAGTCGGTCAGTGCTTGAACTGTGACCGACTAGTTGTGACAGGGACTGTTTTGTCTTTTCGAATTCCAGTCGATTAAATCTCAGCCCCGACTGACTATACTCATTTTTAGTCGGTCTCTCTCTCACTCCAACTCGAAAAACCCCCCGACCCTTCGACTTCCTCCTTCGTGTCCGTCGATCTCCAGCCTGATTCCGGTCATCTCCTCCATCGTCGACCGTCGCCCTCTCCTCCTAGGTGATCTCTCCTCCCTCTCCTAGCTCTAGGGTTCAGTTTCTAGGTCGATTTCGGTTTCTAGGGTTTTCTAGGGTTTCGTTTATCTAGGGTTTGTGATTAGGGTTTCTTCGATTCGATCTCTTGTGTCGTGTCGTGCCACGCTTATGGCTCGTACACGTATCCCGATCACTCCCTCTGGCCCTTCGCCCATGACCGTCGATTCGCCACCCTCGGACCCCCCTCCTCCGAAACGCCGTTCGAAGCATACCGAACCCTCTTCGTCTTCGCCTCCTCTTAAGCGTAAGAGGACGACGAAAGCGAAGCCCCGTACTCAACATAGAACCCAACCCAAGCCTAAGTCCAAGCCCAATGAACTTGTGTCTCCCTCTTCTTTCCATACTCCTACCGATTCCGATACCGAGTTCATACCCGAGACTGAGACTCATAGGGAACCCACTCCTCCTACCCGTCCTGAATCTAGCTCCCGACCACGTACGTCTACCCGTAAGCCTAAGGGAAAGGCTCCGATGCCGGTTGGCGGTGTCGATATTTCGTTGTGTCATGACGACCCTTTGTGTCTCGCTACAACCGTATCGAACACTGCCCACTGCTTCTGGAGCATTTCGTCCAGTTTAGTGACTTCCTAGGCCTCGCCGATCTTCTTTCGTCCTCCGGTCTTCTCGATTACCTTCGATATGACCCGAAGGCGAACCCTCACCCCTACCCTCACCTAGTAAAACTATTCTATGCCAATAGGATCCGGGGTCAGTACGATGCGACCCACTCGATTGAGACGACTGTTTTGGGACTCCTATAGTCTTCACGGCAGAAATCTTAGGAGAGATTTTGGGTATCTCCTCGTCTGGCCTCCTCCCCTCTGATATTTCTGTTGATGATATCACCTCCCTTGATCAGGTCGTCCTCTCTCAGATTTTCCACCAGATTCCTCCTGCCATGATTGGCGTGCCCTCCAAATCCTTCAAGCCTATCGCCTGGGTCCTCAATTTGATTCTGAAGTCGTGCTTGCTTCCCAAGTACGGCTCCTCCTCTCCTCCGTCCCAGCCTTTCTTGAAGTTGATATATGCTATTTTCATGGGGAGCTCGATTAATTGGGCTCGCATTATACTCGATAAGATGGACTCTTTCGAGTGTATTCGCAAGTCCACAAAATCGGCTCATATCCCCTTCTCGTGCTTGTTGACTCTGGTATTTCGTCACTTCTGTGTCTCTCTTCCTCCTGACGATGAGCGTCTCCTTGGTCCTCCCCTGAACACGACGGCCGTCAAGAAGTCTCTTGCGGTGCTCCGTCATGTTCAGAGGACGACACCTTCAACGTCAGCCTCTGCCTCTGCCTCAGCTGCTCCCTCTTCCACTCTTGTCGAGCTCGTTCGTTCTCTGCGACGTTTGGAGTCTCGTCAGGCTCGTTCTAAGGAGATTCTCTGCCGTATAGCTTGTCACCTTGATATTGAGGTCCCTCCGTCTTTTTCTGACGAGGATGAGTTGGATGAGGAGGACATCGAGGAGCTTGCTCATGCTTCTACTCGTGCCCCCGAGGGCACTTCTGGTGATGATGCTGCTGCTTCGTCTGCTGGTGCCCCCGAGAGCACACCTGTTGCCACCGCTCCTGCGGTAGATGCTGTGACTGGTGCTACCGAGGCCACTACCGTTGCTGCCCCTGAGATCGTCTCTTCTGCCGTGCCTGAGACTTCTGCCGTCGCTCCCGTTGACATTCCAGCTGATCCAGTTACCACCTCCGCTCCTGCAGAGCCTGCAGTTGCTTCTGATCCTCCCGCTGCCTCTTGAGCTTCTTTGAGGTCTCTCCCGATGCACATTAGATGACATATCTAGTTGTGAGAGAGATTGGGTAGGATAGTGAGGGTGGCTATTTTTTTGGATCATTTTGATGATGTATCTTGATGCATTTTGATGATGTTGTATGTTTTGTGTCACTCTGATATCTGTGAGATATGATGCTGTATTTTGTGCCCCGATCGTTGGATCGATGTTTTGTATGTCAGTGATGTATATTTTTGATGTACTCTGGTTCATATTATATATATATATATATAGACATCGTAGTTGACATTTCATTCTACTGTGCACATTATATAATTTTTTTATGTCTCTGATGTTTAATTTCGTCGCTCGACGATATTAACTTGGTTAAATAGATTTCAATTTGTGAAAACATAGAATTGTTTTCCATGCACTAAATTAACCAAGAATGTTGATATTGGAGAGTATATTCCATAACTCAATCCGTAAAATTGATTTGAGTTTTTGATGATTTCGTTTTACGATTTTCGACTATGGTTTTATTGACACGCCTTGATTTTCTTCGTATTTTTCCTTGGTGTCACTTGAACCGTCATCGTATTCTACGACTCCCGTTCTTTTATTTGAAGCCATTGTTGTTGTCGTTGATCTCCTCCTGCTTTTTTTTGCTAATGCCAAAGGGGCAGAGATATAATAATAACGATGTGCTAAATGATAATTTAAAGCATTATTCCAAGAATCTAATTTGATATGTTAGATTCAGGGGGAGTTAAGATATATAAATAGATTTTCAAATCCGATATTTCAATAACCAACATTTGGTATTCGATATTTCAATAATCGATTCTCATTTAATACTTTACTCGTCTGCTTGATGCGTATTATTATTGTTTAATTTGGAATTAACGTGTCATCAATGCAGGGGGAGTAAGTAAATTTCATTTGAATTATTATTCTTGATTATTATTTATGTTGGTTTGTCATCACCAAAAAGGTGGAGAATGTTGGATATTGGACTCCCCGAATTTGGTTTTGGATGATGAACAAACATAAATATATCGTGAACTAACAATTTGTGAACGCAGTTATGGAGATCGTCGCCAAATTCATATGAACATCCAAAGCGACATCTCGAGACTTCTCAAAGCACGTGATCGTATGCCTAATGCTTCGTAGAAGCTTATGGACCATTTTAGAAGTCAAGAAGATTCGATTGAAGCTATTGAAGACGGTATCGTCAAGTTTTATTTATAGTCTTTAAGCTTCTTTTGTAGAATGTTAAGCCTTAAGTAGGTCTTACGGTTTAAATCTTCATAACGCTCCTATCTTAGCTCTAGGATCTTAGTAGAAGTCCATACAAACTTTCCCAAAGCTTCGCGCTTCGATTCGCGACTTCTTGTGCATGTTAGTTGGTTCAAGAAGAAGAACTGACCGACTAGATGGTGATCTAGTCGGTCGGCAAAGCTTCGTAGACCGACTAGTTTCTGTCAGTTAATTCTAAGCTCTTTACTGTTTACAGTTAGTCGGTCTACGTTGACTCACCGACCGACTAGTTTGTGAACTAGTCGGTCAGCGATGCTTCTGTGACCGACTAGTTGAGCTTTCCCTGTACATGCACATTTGAGCCTGGGCTACTGTTTATCTTTAGTCGGTCTGTGTTCATTGATCGACCGACTAGTTGATGAACTAGTCGGTCAACTTTCCTTCTTGGACCGACTAGTTTAGATTTACTGTACATGCCAATTTTCACCTTACTGTTTATCGTTAGTCGGTCTATGCACATTTGGCGACCGACTAGTTGATGAACTAGTCGGTCAACATTTGTTCTTGGACCAAGTAAATCAATTTGTGCTCAGACTTCAGTTTTATCTCTTAGTCGGTCTCAGTTAAGTAACCGACCGACTAGTTATGAAACTAGTCGGTCAGCTACTCTTCTTGGACCGACTAGTTCCTTTTGTCTGTGCTTCGACCTTTTGGCTGTTCTTCCATTAGTCGGTCTACGTTAAATGACCGACCGACTAGTTGATGAACTAGTCGGTCGGTGGTTGTTCTTTGACCGACTAGTTGGGTTCAGAAAAGAGCCGTTGGAGCATTTAATGACTCGAATTTCTTTCTCTCTCTCCTCTATCCTATATATACTTGATGTGCTGCATTCATTGCAGTCAAGGCTGATATTATTGCAAGTTTAGAGATCAAGAGAAATCATTCCAAGCTCATTCAAAGCTATTTCATTCCATTCAATAATCTCTCCTCACTCTTACTTCCAAAGAGAGATTCATTGAGTGTGAAGCCTTCCAAGCCAAGTGCTTGATCCTAGGTCACCAACAACCCTATAGCTCTCCATCGCTGATCTACATCTTGGAGCTAGGGTTTGGTGCCTTCTTCTTCCTCAAAATCATCCTTGCCCTAATTCGTAAGTATACTCAAGGCATAGGTATTTTGTGGTAAGTTATTCTATTTTATTTACTTTCATTTTGTAAGTGTTTATCTCTCGGTTGTGAGAGTTGTGTTTGTGATCCCGGGTTGTGGGAGTCACAAATTACTTTGTGAATGATTTGACTTGGTGAAGGTTCTTCACAAGTATTTCATAGTGGAAATCTTGAGTTAGGGTTTCTAACTCAAGTATCCGGAGGGGATCCGGGTGGTTGGGACGTATGATCACCGGGAACAAGTCGGGGAGACTTGGGTGGATCCGAACCCAGTAATATCGTTGTTTGCGATTCTTTCTTTGTTGTCTAACATTTACATTTTCAGCATTGTTTGGTAAAGTTAGCAAGTAATTAGGAATTAGCCTCTTAATTATTTTAAAGTACTATTCGCCCCCCCTCTAGTACTTGTGCAGTAGCTTAGCAGGGCATTACACATTCTAGGCCTCAAACGATCGAAATCGTCGTTCCTGGGCTTCTGATGATGCATCACCATGGGTTTCTTCCGAAAAACTACGAGATTTCACTCTTGGATTCAAAACACAAGCAATTGCATCCGTCTCTGATTTCGGGGACTCACACGGATTTCATGAGAGTTTTGGAGGAATATAAGGACAAATGGGAGTAAACGTGGTTTCAAGGCGGAGAGGAGTTTGTTTCCTTTATTCGCACGAAATTTCAATTGGAATTACCCAAAGGTTGCCCAAAATAGCAGGTTTGAAGCATTTTTCGGTTTCTGACAGCCCTAGATGAGGTAGGGCATTCTAGGCCTCTAACGATCGAAATCTTCGTTTCCGGGCTTCCGATGGTGTGTCATCATCGTTTTCTTTCGAAAAACTACGAGAATTCACTCTTGGATTCAAAACAAAATCAATTGCACCCGTCTCTAATTTCTGCGACTCGCACGGATTTCGTGAGAGTTTTGGCGGAATATAAGGACAAATGGAGAGTAGACGTGGTTTCCATACGAGAGGAGGTTGTTTCCTATATTCCTATGAAATTTCAAATGGACTTACCCATGGGTTGCCCAAAATAGGAGGTTTGAAGCCTTTTTTTGGTTTCTGACTGTCCTAGATGAAGGTGGGCATTCTAGGCCTCAAGCGGTTGAAATCTTCGTTCCTGGGCTTTCGATGGTGCGTCACCAATGTTTTCTTCCGAAAAACTACGAGAATTCACTCTTGGATTCAAAACACAAGCAATTGCACCCATCTCTGATTTCTGGGACTCGCACGGATTTTGTGAGATTTTTAGAGGAATATAAGGGCAAATGGAGCGTAAACGTGGTGTCCATGCTGAGAGGAGTTTGTTTCCTCTATTCCCACGAAATTTCAATTGGAATTACCCAACGGTTGCACAAAATAGCAGGTATGAAGCATTTTTCGATTTCTGACTGCCCTATATGAAGGAGGGCATTCTAGGCCTCAAACGATCAAAATCTTCGTTCATGAGCTTCTGATGGTGCGTCACCATCGTTTTCTTCTGAAAAACTACGAGAATTCACTCTTGGGTTCAAAAAACAAGCAATTGCATCCGTCTCTGATTTCTGGGACTCGCACGGATTTCATGAGATTTTGGGAGGAATATAAGGACAAATGGAGAGTAAACGTGGTTTCCATGCGGAGAGGAGGTTGTTTCCTCTATTCCCACGAAATTTCAATTGAAATTACCCAACGGTTGCCCAAAATAGCAGGTTTGAAGCATTTTTCGATTTCTGATAGCCATAGATGAAGGATGGCATTTTCGGCCTCAAACGATTGAAATCTTCGTCCCTGTGCTTCCGATGGTGTGTCACCATCGTTTTCTTCCGAAAAACTACGAGAATTAACTTTTGGACTCAAAACACAAGCAATTGCACCCGTCTCTGCTTTTTGGGATTCGCACGGATTTCGTGAGAGTTTTGGAGGAATATAAGGGCAAATGGAGAGTAAACACGGTTTCCATGCGGAGAGGAGGTTGTTTCCTCTACTCCCAGGAAATTTCAATTGGAATTACCCAACAGTTGCCCAAAATAGTAAGTTTGAAGCATTTTTCGATTTCTGACTGCCCTAGAAGAAGAAGGGCATTCTAGGCCTTAAACGATCGAAATCTTGATTCAAAACACGAGCAATTGCACCCGTCTCTGATTTCTGGGGCTCGCACGGATTTCGTGAGAGTTTTGGAGGAATATAAGGACAAATGGAGAGTAAACGTGGTTTCCATTTGGAGAGGTGATTTTTTCCTCTATTCCCACGAAATTTCAAATGGAATTACCCATCGGTTGACCAAAATGGCAGGTTTGAAGCATTTTTCGGTTTCTGACTGCACTAGATGAGTGAGGGCATTCTAGGCCTCAAACGATCGAAATCTTCATACCTGGGCTTCTGATGGTGCGTCACCATCGTTTTCTTCCGAAAAACTACGAGAATTAACTTTTGGATTCAAAACATAAGCCACTGCACCCGTCTCTGATTTCTGGGATTCGCACGGATTTCGTGAGTTTTGGAGGAATATAAGGGCAAATGGAGAGTAAACGCAGTTTCCATGCGGAGAGGAGGTTGTTTCCTTTACTCATACGACATTTCAATTGGAATTACCCAATGGTTGCCCAAAATAGTAGGTTTGTAGCATTTTTCGATTTTTGACTGCCCTAGAAGAAGAAGGGCATTCTAGGCCTTAAACAATCGAAATTTTGATTCAAAACACGAGCAATTGCACCCGTCTCTGATTTCTGGAACTCACAAAGATTTCATGAGTTCTGGAGGAATATAAGGACAGATGGAGAGTAAACGTGGTTTTCATGCGGAGAGGAGATTGTTTCCTATATTCCCACGAAATTTCAAATGGAATTACCCATCGGTTGACCAAAATAGAAGGTTTGAAGCATTTTTCGGTTTCTGACTGCACTAGATGAGTGAGGGCATTCTACGCCTCAAACGATCGAAATCTTCATACCTGGGCTTCTGATCGTGCATCACTATCGTTTTCTTCCGAAAAACTACGAGAATTCACTCTTGGATTCAAAACAAAAGCAATTGCACCTGTCTCTGATTTCTGTGACTTGCACGGATTTCGTGAGATTTCTGGAGGAATATAAGGGCAAATGAAGAGTAAACGTGGCTTCCATGCGGGGAGGTTGTTTCCTCTTTGCCCACGAAATTTCAAATAGAATTACCCAACCGTTGCCCAAAATAGCAGGTTTGAAGCATTTTTCGATTTCTGACTGACCTAGATAAAGGAGGGCATTCTAGGCCACAACCGATCGAAATCTTCGTTCCTGGGCTTCCGATGAAGCGTCACCATCGCTTTCTTCCAAAAAAACTACGAAAATTCACTCTTGGATTCAAAACACAAGCAATTGCACCTGTCTCAGATTTCTGGGACTCGCACGGATTTCGTGAGAGTTCTGGAGGAATATAAGGACAAATGGCGCGTAAACGTGGTTTCTAGGCAGAGAGGAGGTTGTTTCCTCTATTCCCACGAAAATTCAAATGGAATTACCCAACTGTTGCCCAAAATAGCAGGTTTGAAGCATTTTTCAATTTCTGACTGCCTAGATGAAGGAGGGCATTCTAGGCCTCAAACGATCGAAATCTTCGTTTCTGGGCTTTCGATGGTGCGTCGCCATCGTTTTCTTCTGAAAAACTACGAGAATTCACTCTTGGATTCAAAACACAAGCAATTGCACCCGTCTCTATTTCTTGTGACTCGTACAGATTTCGTGAGAGTTCTGGATGAATATAAGGACAAATGGAGAGTAAACGTGGTTTCCATACGGAGAGGAGGTTGTTTCCTCTATTCTCATGAAATTTCAATTGGATTTACCCAACGATTGACCAAAATAACAGGTTTGAAGCATTTTTCGATTTCGGACTGCCCTAGATGAAGGAGGGCATTTTCGGCCTCAAACGATCGAAATCTACGTTCCTGGGCTTCTGATGGTGCGTCACCATCGTTTTCTTCCGAAAAACTACGAGAATTCACTCTTGAATTCAAAACTCAAGCAATTGCATCAGTCTCTGATTTCTGCAACTCGCACAGATTTCGTGAGATTTCTGGAGGATTACAAGGGCAAATGGAGAGTTAATGTGGTTTCCATGCGGGGAGGTTGTTTCCTCTTTTCCCACGAAATTTCAAATGGAATTACCCAACCGTTGCCCAAAATAGCAGGTTTGAAGCATTTTTCGATTTCTGACTGTCCTAGATGAAGGAGGGCATTCTAGGCCACATCCGATCGAAATGTTCGTTCCTGGGCTTCCGATGATGTGTCCCCATCGTTTTCCTCCGAAAAACTACCAGAATTCACTCTTGGAATCAAAACACAAGCAATTGCACCCGTCTCTGATTTCTGGGACTCGCACGGATTTTGTGAGAGTTCTGGAGGAATATAAGGACAAATGGGAGTAAACGTGGTTTCCATGTGGAGAGGAGTTTGTTTCCTCTATTCCCATGAAATTTCAATTGGAATTACCCAACGGTAGCCCAAAATAGCAGGTTTGAAGCATTTTTCGGTTTCTGACTGCCCTAGATGAAGGCGGGCATTCTAGGCCTCAAACGATCAAAGTCATTGTTCATGGGCTTCCGATGGTGCGTCACCATCGTTTTCTTCCGAAAAACTACGAGAATTCACTCTTGTATTCAAAACAAAAGCAATTGCACTGTCTTTGATTTCTACGACTCGCATGGATTTCGTGAGAGTTTTGGAGGAATAAAAGGACAAAAGGAGAGTAAACGGGGTTTCCTTGCGAGAGGAGGTTGTTTCCTCTATTCCCACGAAATTTCAAAGGGAATTACCCAACGGTTGCCCAAAATAGGAGGTTTGAAGCATTTTTCGGTTTCTGACTGCCCTAGATGTAAGTGGGCATTCTAGGCCTCAAGCGATCGAAATCTTCGTTCCTGGGCTTTCGATGGTGCGTCACCTACGTTTTCTTCCGAAAAACTACGAGAATTCACTCTTGGATCCAAAACACAAGTAATTGCACCCGTCTCTGATTTCTGGAACTCCCACAGATTTTGTGAGAGTTCTGGAGGAATATAAGGGCAAATGGAGAGTAAATGTGGTTTCCATGCGGAGAGAAGCTTGTTTCCTTTATTCCCACGAAATTTTAAATGGAATTACCCAACGGTTGCCCAAAATAGCAGGTATGAAGCATTTTTCGATTTCTGACTGCCCAAGATGAAGGAGGGCATTCTAGGCCTCAAACGATCGAAATCTTCGTTCCTGGTCTTCCGATGGTGCGTCACCATCGTTTTCTTCCGAAAAACTACGAGAATTCACTCTTGGGTTCAAAACACAAGCAATTGCATCCGTCTCTGATTTTTGGGACTCACACGGATTTCATGAGATTTTTGGAGGAATACAAGGACAAATGGAGAGTAAACGTGGTTTCCATGTGGAGAGGAGGTTGTTTCCTCTATTCCCACGAAATTTCAATTGGAATTACCCAACGGTTGCCCAAAATAGCAGGTTTGAAGCATTTTTCGATTTCTGACTGCCCTAGATGAAGGAGGGCATTTTCGGCCTCAAACGATCGAAATATTCGTTCATGTGCTTCCGATGGTGCGTCAACATCGTTTTCTTCCGAAAAACTACGAGAATTAACTTTTGGATTCAAAACACAAGCAACTGCACCCGTCTCTGATTTCTGGGATTCGCACGGATTTCGTGAGTTTTGGAGGAATATAAGGGCAAATGGAGAGTAAACGCAGTTTCCATGCGGAGAGGAGGTTGTTTCCTCTACTCCTACGAAATTTCAATTGGAATTACCCAATGGTTGCCCAAAATAGTAGGTTTGTAGCATTTTTCGATTTCTGACTGCCCTAGAAGAAGAAGGGCATTCTAGGCCTTAAACGATCGAAATCTTGATTCAAAACACGAGCAATTGCACCCGTCTCTGATTTCTGGAACTCACAAAGATTTCGTGAGTTCTGGAGGAATATAAGGAAAGATGGAGAGTAAACGTGGTTTCCATGCGGAGAGGAGATTGTTTCCTCTATTCCCACGAAATTTCAAATGGAATTACCCATCGGTTGACCAAAATAGTAGGTTTGAAACATTTTTCGGTTTCTGACTGCACTAGATGAGTGAGGGCATTCTAGGCCGCAAACGATCGAAATCTTCATACCTAGGCTTTTGATGGTGTGTCACCATCGTTTTCTTCCGAAAAACTACGAGAATTCACTCTTGGATTCAAAACAAAAGCAATTGCACCCGTCTCTGATTTCTGCGACTCGCACGGATTTCGTGAGAGTTTTGGAGGAATATAAGGTCAAAAGGAGAGTAAACGCGGTTTCCATGCGAGAGGAGGTTGATTCCTCTATTCCCACGAAATTTCAATGGTAATTATCCAATGGTTGCCCAAAATAGCAGGTTTGAAGCATTTTTCGATTTGTGACAGCCCTAGATGAGGGTGGGCATTCTAGGCATCAAATGATCGAAATGTTCGTTACTGGATTCAAAACAAAAGCAATTGCACCTGTCACTGATTTCTGCAACTCGCACGGATTTCGTGAGATTTCGTGAGGAATATAAGAGCAAATGGAGAGTAAACGTGGTTTCCACGCGGAGATGACATTGTTTCCTCTATTCCCACTAAATTTCAATTGGAATTCCCCAACGGTTGACCAAAATAGCATGTTTGAAGTATTTTTCGGTTTCTTACTGCTATAGATGAGGGAGGGCATTCTAGGCCTCAAACGATCGAAATATTCGTTCATGGGCTTCCGATGGTGCGTCACCATCGTTTTCTTCCGAAAAACTACGAAATTCACTCTTGGATTCAAAACACAAGCAATTTGCACCGTCCCTGATTTCTACGACTCGCACGGATTTTGTTAGAGTTCTGGAGGAACATTAGGACGAATGGAGAGTGAACGTGGTTTCCATGCGGAGAGGAGGTTGTTTCCTTTATTCCCACGAAATTTCAATTGGAATTATCCAACGGTTGCCCAAAATAGCAGGTTTGAAGCATTTTTCGATTTCTGACTGCCCTGGTTGAGGGAAGGCAATCATGGCCTCAAACGATCGAAATCTTCATTCCTGGGCTTCTGATGGTGTGTCAACATCGTTTTCTTTCGAAAAACTATGAGAACTCACTCTTGGATTCAAAACACAAGCAATTGCACCCGTCTCATATATCTGCGACTCGCACGGATTTCGTGAGAATTTTGGAGGAATATAAGGGCAAAGAGTGAACGTGGTTTCCATGCGAGAGGAGGTTGTTTCCTCCATTCCCACGAAATTTCAATTGGAATTACCCAACAGTTGCCCAAAATAGCAGGGTTGAAGCATTTTTCGATTTCTAACAGCCCTATATGAAGGAAGGCATTCTAGGCCTCAAACGGTCGAAATCTTCGTTCCTGGGCTTCCGATGGTGCGTCACCATCGTTTTCTTCCGAAAAACTATGAGAATTCACCCTTGGATTCAAAACACAAGCAATTGCACCCGTCTCTGATTTTTGCGATTCGCACGGATTTCGTGAGAGTTCTGAAGGAATATAAGGACAAACGGAGAGTAAACACTGTTTCCATGCGGAGAGGAGGTTTTTTCTTCTATTCCCACGAAATTTCAATTGGAATTACCCAACGGTTGCCCAAAATAGCAGGTTTGAAGCATTTTTCGATTTCGGTCTGCCCTAGAGGAAGGAGGGCATTTTCGGCCTCAAACGATCGAAATCTTCGTTCATGTGCTTCTAATGGTGCGTCACCATCGTTTTCTTCCGAAAAACGACAAGAATTAACTCTTGAATTCAGAACACAAGCAATTTCACCCGTCTCTGATTTCTGGGATTCGCACGGATTTCGTGATAATTTTGGAGGAATATAAGGGCAAATGGAGAGTAAACGCGGTTTCCATGCAGAGAGGATGTTGTTTATTCTACTACTAAGAAATTTCAATTGGAATTATCCAACGGTTGCCCAAAATTGTAGGTTTGAAGAATTTTTCGATTTCTGACTGCCCTAGATGAAAGAGGGCATTCTAGGCCTTAAACGATCGAAATCTTGATTCAAAACACGAGCAATTGCACCCGTCTCTGATTTCTATTACTCACACGGATTTTGTGAGAGTTCTGGAGGAATATAAGGACAAATGGAGGGTAAACGTGGTTTCCATGCGGAGACAAGGTTGTTTCCTCTATTCCCACGAAATTTCAAATGGAATTGCCCATCGGTTGCCCAAAATAGCAGGTTTGAAGCATTTTTCGATTTCTGACTGCCCTATATGAAGGAGGGAATTATAGGCCTCAAACGATCGAAATCTTTGTTCCTGGGCTTCCGATAGTGCGTCACCATCGTTTTCTTCTGAAAAACTACGAGAATTCGCTCTTGGATTCAAAACAAAAGCAATTGCACCCGTATCTGATTTCTACGACTCGCACGGATCTCATGAGATTTCTTGAGGAATATATGGACAAATGGAGAGTAAACGTGGTTTCTATGCGGAGAGGATGTTATTTCCTCTATTCCCACTTTCAATTGTAATTAACCAACGGTTGCCCAAAATAGCAAGTTTGAAGCATTTTTTGATTTCTGACTGCCCTAGATGAAGGTGGACATTCTAAGCCTCAAGCGATCGAAATCTTTGTTCCAGGGCTTTCGATGGTCCGCCACCAACATTTTCTTCCGAAAACTACGAGAATTAACTCTTGGATTCAAAACACGAGCAACTGCACCCGTCTTTGATTTTTGCGACTCGCACGGATTTCGTGAGAGTTTTGGCGGAATATAAGGACAAATGGAGAGTAGACGTGGTTTCCCTACGAGAGGAGGTTTTTCCTCTATTCCCACGAAATTTCAAATGGACTTACCCATGGGTTGCCCAAAATAGGAGGTTTGAAGCATTTTTCGGTTTCTGACTGCCCTAGATGAAGGTCGGCATTCTCAAGGCCTCAAGCGGTCGAAATCTTCGTTCCTGGGCTTTCGATGGTGCGTCACCAACGTTTTCTTCCGAAAAACTATGAGAATTCCCTCTTGGATTCAAAACACGAGCAATTGCACCCGTCTCTGATTTCTGGGACTCGCACGGATTTCGTGAGATTTTTGGAGGAATATATGGGCAAATGAAGCGTAAACGTGGTTTCCATGCTGAGAGGAGTTTGTTTCCTCTATTCTCACGAAATTTCAATTGGAATTACCCAACGGTTGCACAAAATAGCAGGTATGAAGCATTTTTCGATTTCTGACTGCCCTATATGAAGGAGGGCATTCTAGGCCTCAAACGATCGAAATCTTCGTTCATGAGCTTCTGATGGTGTGTCACCATCGGTTTCTTTCGAAAACTACGAGAATTCACTCTTGGGTTCAAAACACAAGCAATTGCATCCGTCTCTGATTTCTGGGACTCGCACGGATTTCCTGAGATTTTTGGAGGAATATAAGGACAAATGGGTAGTAAACGTGGTTTCCATGCGGAGAGGAGGTTGTTTCCACTATTCCCACGAAATTTCAATTGAAATTACCCAACGGTTGTCCAAAATAGCAGGTTTGAAGCATTTTTCGATTTCTGATAGCCATAGATGAAGGAGGGCATTTTCGGCCTCAAACGATTGAAATCTTCGTCCATGTGCTTCCGATGGTGCGTCACCATCGTTTTCTTCCGAAAAACTACGAGAATTAACTTTTGGATTCAAAACACAAGCAATTGCACCCGTCTTTGATTTTTGGGATTCGCACGGATTTCATGAGAGTTTTGGAGGAATATAAGGGCAAATGGAGAGTAAACACGGTTTCCATGCGGAGAGGAGGTTGTTTCCTCTATTCCCCCGAAATTTTAATTGGAATTACCCAACGGTTGCCCAAAATAGCAGGGTTGATGCATTTTTCGATTTCGGACTGCCCTAGAGGAAGGAGGGCATTTTCGGCCTCAAACGATCGAAATCTTCGTTCATGTGCTTCTAATGGTGCGTCACCATCGTTTTCTTCCGAAAAACGACAAGAATTAACTCTTGGATTCAAAACACAAGCAATTTCACCCGTCTCTGATTTCTGGGATTCGCACGGATTTCGTGAGAATTTTGGAGGAATATAAGGGCAAATGGAGAGTAAATGCGGTTTCCATGCAGAGAGGAAGTTGTTTACTCTACTCCTATGAAATTTCAATTGGAATTATCCAACGGTTGCCCAATATAGTAGGTTTGAAGAATTTTTCGATTTCTGACTGCCCTAGATGAAAGAGGGCATTCTAGGCCTTAAACGATCGAAATCTTGATTCAAAAAACGAGCAATTGCACCCGTCTCTGATTTCTATAACTCACACGGATTTTGTGAGAGTTCTGGAGGATTATAAGGACAAATGGAGAGTAAACGTGGTTTCCATGCGGAGACGAGGTTGTTTCCTTTATTCCCACGAAATTTCAAATGGAATTGCCCATCGGTTGCCCAAAATAGCAGGTTTGAAGCATTTTTCGATTTCTGACTGCCCTATATGAAGGAGGGAATTATAGGCCTCAAACGATCGAAATCTTTGTTCCTGGGCTTCCGATAGTGCGTCACCATCGTTTTCTTCCGAAAAACTACGAGAATTCGCTCTTGGATTCAAAACAAAAGCAATTGCACCCGTCTCTGATTTCTGCGACTCGCACGGATCTCATGAGATTTCTGGAGGAATATATGGACAAATGGAGAGTAAACGTGGTTTCTATGCGAAGAGGACGTTGTTTCCTCTATTCCCACTTTCAATTGTAATTAACCAACGGTTGCCCAAAATAGCAAGTTTGAAGCATTTTTCGATTTCTGACTGCCCTAGATGAAGGTGGACATTCTAAGCCTCAAGCGATCGAAATCTTCGTTCCAGGGCTTTCCATGGTCCGCCACCAACATTTTCTTCCGAAAAACTACGAGAATTCACTCTTGGATTCAAAACACGAGCAACTGCACCCGTCTCAGATTTCAGGGACTCGCACGGATTTCGTGAGAGTTCTAGTGGAATATATGGACAAATGGAGAGTAAATGTGGTTTCCATGCGAAGAGGAGGTTGTTTCCTCTAATCCCACGGAATTTCAAATGGAATTACCCAACGGTTGCCCAAAATAACAGGCATGAAGCATTTTTCAATTTCTGACTGTCCTAGATGAAGGAGGGCATTCTAGGCCTCAAACGATCGAAATCGTCGTTCCTGGGCTTCTGATGACGCGTCACCATCGTTTTCTTACGAAAAAGTACGAGATTTCACTCTTGGATTCAAAACACAACCAATTGCATTCGTCTCTGATTTCGGGGACTCGCACGGATTTCGTGAGTGTTTTGGAGGAATATAAGTACAAATGGGAGTAAATGTGGTTTCCAGGCAGAGAGGAGTTTGTTTCCTTTATTCCCACGAAATTTCAATTGGAATTACCCAAAGGTAGCCCAAAATAGCAGGTTTGAAGCATTTTTCGGTTTCTGACAGCCCTAGATGGGTAGGGCATTCTAGGCCTCTAACGAACGAAATCTTTGTTTCTGGGCTTCCGATGGTGCGTCATCATCGTTTTCTTCCAAAAAAACTACGAGAATTCACTCTTGGATTCAAAACAAAAGCAATTGCACCCGTCTCTGATTTTTGCGACTCGCACGGATTTCGTGAGAGTTTTGGCGGAATATAAGGACAAATGGAGAGTAGACGTGGTTTC
The DNA here is from genome assembly GCA_030789695.1 of Scilla litardierei. Classification (NCBI taxonomy): domain Eukaryota; kingdom Viridiplantae; phylum Streptophyta; class Magnoliopsida; order Asparagales; family Asparagaceae; genus Scilla; species Scilla litardierei. Next base: position 178,577,205 of record CM061141.1, on the reverse strand, counting down.
CCTACGAGAGGAGGTTTTTCCTCTATTCCCACGAAATTTCAAATGGACTTACCCATGGGTTGCCCAAAATAGGAGGTTTGAAGCATTTTTCGGTTTCTGACTGCCCTAGATGAAGGTGGGCATTCAAGGCCTCAAGCGGTCGAAATCTTCATTCCTGGGCTTTCGATGGTGCGTCACCAACGTTTTCTTCCGAAAAACTATGAGAATTCACTCTTGGATTCAAAACTCGAGAAATTGCACCCATCTCTAATTTTTGGGACTCGCACGGATTTCGTGAGATTTTTGGAGGAATATATGGGCAAATGAAGCGTAAATGTGGTTTCCATGCTGAGAGGAGTTTGTTTCCTCTATTCCCACGAAATTTCAATTGGAATTACCCAACGGTTGCACAAAATAGCAGGTATGAAGCATTTTTCGATTTCTGACTGCCCTATATGAAGGAGGGCATTCTAGGCCTCAAACGATCGAAATCTTCGTTCCTGGGCTTCCGATGGTGCGTCACCATCGTTTTCTTCCGAAAACTACGAGAATTCACTCTTGGGTTCAAAACACAAGCAATTGCATCCGTCTCTGATTTCTGGGACTCGCACGGATTTCATGAGATTTTTGGCGGAATATAAGGACAAATGGGTAGTAAACGTGGTTTCCATGTGGAGAGGAGGTTGTTTCCACTATTCCCACGAAATTTCAATTGAAATTACCCAACGGTTGTCCAAAATAGCAGGTTTGAAGCATTTTTCAATTTCTGATAGCCATAGATGAAGGAGGGCATTTTCGGCCTCAAACGATTGAAATCTTCGTCCATGTGCTTCCGATGGTGCGTCACCATCGTTTTCTTCCGAAAAACTACGAGAATTAACTTTTGGATTCAAAACACAAGCAATTGCACCCGTCTCTGATTTTTGGGATTCGCACGGATTTCGTGAGAGTTTTGGAGGAATATAAGGGCAAATGAAGAGTAAACACGGTTTCCATGCGGAGAGGAGGTTGTTTCCTCTATTCCCACGAAATTTCAATTGGAATTACCCAACGGTTGCCCAAAATAGCAGGTTTGAAGCATTTTTCGATTTCGGACTGCCCTAGAGGAAGGAGGGCATTTTCGGCCTCAAACGATCGAAATCTTCGTTCATGTGCTTCTAATGGTGCGTCACCATCGTTTTCTTCTGAAAAACGACAAGAATTAACTCTTGGATTCAAAACACAAGCAATTTCACCCGTCTCTGATTTCTGGGATTCGCACGGATTTCGTGAGAATTTTGGAGGAATATAAGGGCAAATGGAGAGTAAACGTGGTTTCCATGCAGAGAGGATGTTGTTTACTCTACTCCTACGAAATTTCACTTGGAATTATCCAACGGTTGCCCAAAATAGTAGGTTTGAAGAATTTTTCGATTTCTGACTGCCCTAGATGAAAGAGGGCATTCTAGGCCTTAAACGATCGAAATCTTGATTCAAAACACGAGCAATTGCACCCGTCTCTGATTTCTATAACTCACACGGATTTTGTGAGAGTTCTGGAGGAATATAAGGACAAATGGAGAGTAAACGTGGTTTCCATGCGGAGACAATGTTGTTTCCTCTATTCCCACGAAATTTCAAATGGAATTGCCGATCGGTTGCCCAAAATAGCAGGTTTGAAACATTTTTCGATTTCTGACTGCCCTATATGAAGGAGGGAATTATAGGCCTCAAACGATCGAAATCTCTGTTCTTGGGCTTCCGATAGTGCGTCACCATCGTTTTCTTCCGAAAAACTACGAGAATTCGCTCTTGGATTCAAAACAAAAGCAACTGCACCCGTCTCTGATTTCTGCGACTCGCACGGATCTCATGAGATTTCTGGAGGAATATATGGACAAATGGAGAGTAAACGTGGTTTCTATGCGGAGAGGAGGTTGTTTCCTCTATTCCCACTTTCAATTGTAATTAACCAACGGTTGCCCAAAATAGTAAGTTTGAAGCATTTTTCGATTTCTGACTGCCCTAGATGAAGGTGCACATTTTAAGCCTCAAGCGATCGAAATCTTCATTCCAGGGCTTTCGATGGTCCGCCACCAACATTTTTTTCCGAAAAACTACGAGAATTCACTCTTGGATTCAAAACACAAGCAACTGCACCCGTCTCAGATTTCAGGGACTCGCACGGATTTCGTGAGAGTTTTGGAGGAATATAAGGACAAATGGGAGTAAATGTGGTTTCCAGGCGGAGAGGAGTTTGTTTCCTTTATTCCCACGAAATTTCAATTGGAATTACCCAAAGGTAGCCCAAAATAGCAGGTTTGAAGCATTTTTCGGTTTCTGACAGCCCTAGATGGGTAGGGCATTCTAGGCCTCTAACGAACGAAATCTTTGTTTCTGGGCTTCCGATGGTGCGTCATCATCGTTTTCTTCCAAAAAAACTACGAGAATTCACTCTTGGATTCAAAACAAAAGCAATTGCACCCGTCTCTGATTTTTGCGACTCGCACGGATTTCGTGAGAGTTTTGGCGGAATATAAGGACAAATGGAGAGTAGACGTGGTTTCCCTACGAGAGGAGGTTTTTCCTCTATTCCCACGAAATTTCAAATGGACTTACCCATGGGTTGCCCAAAATAGGAGGTTTGAAGCATTTTTCGGTTTCTGACTGCCCTAGATGAAGGTCGGCATTCTCAAGGCCTCAAGCGGTCGAAATCTTCGTTCCTGGGCTTTCGATGGTGCGTCACCAACGTTTTCTTTCGAAAAACTATGAGAATTCACTCTTGGATTCAAAACACAAGCAATTGCACCCATCTCTAATTTCTGGGACTCGCACGGATTTCGTGGGATTTTTGGAGGAATATATGGGCAAATGAAGCGTAAACGTGGTTTCCATGCTGAGAGGAGTTTGTTTCCTCTATTCTCACGAAATTTCAATTGGAATTACCCAACGGTTGCACAAAATAGCAGGTATGAAGCATTTTTCGATTTCTGACTGCCCTATATGAAGGAGGGCATTCTAGGCCTCAAACGATCGAAATCTTCGTTCATGAGCTTCTGATGGTGCGTCACCATCGGTTTCTTTCGAAAACTACGAGAATTCACTCTTAGGTTCAAAACACAAGCAATTGCATCCGTCTCTGATTTCTGGGACTCGCACGGAATTCCTGAGATTTTTGGAGGAATATAAGGACAAATGGGTAGTAAACGTGGTTTCCATGCGGAGAGGAGGTTGTTTCCACTATTCCCACGAAATTTCAATTGAAATTACCCAACGGTTGTCCAAAATAGCAGGTTTGAAGCATTTTTCGATTTCTGATAGCCATAGATGAAGGAGGGCATTTTCGGCCTCAAACGATTGAAATCTTCGTCCATGTGCTTCCGATGGTGCATCACCATCGTTTTCTTCCGAAAAACTACGAGAATTAACTTTTGGATTCAAAACACAAGCAATTGCACCCGTCTTTGATTTTTGGGATTCGCACGGATTTCATGAGAGTTTTGGAGGAATATAAGAGCAAATGGAGAGTAAACACGGTTTCCATGCGGAGAGCAGGTTGTTTCCTCTATTCCCCCGAAATTTTAATTGGAATTACCCAACGGTTGCCCAAAATAGCAGGGTTGATGCATTTTTCGATTTCGGACTGCCCTAGAGGAAGGAGGGCATTTTCGGCCTCAAACGATCGAAATCTTCGTTCATGTGCTTCTAATGGTGCGTCACCATCGTTTTCTTCCGAAAAACGACAAGAATTAACTCTTGGATTCAAAACACAAGCAATTTCACCTGTCTCTGATTTCTGGGATTCACACGGATTTCGTGAGAATTTTGGAGGAATATAAGGGCAAATGGAGAGTAAATGCGGTTTCCATGCAGAGAGGAAGTTGTTTACTCTACTCCTATGAAATTTCAATTGGAATTATCCAACGGTTGCCCAATATAGTAGGTTTGAAGAATTTTTCGATTTCTGACTGCCCTAGATGAAAGAGGGCATTCTAGGCCTTAAACGATCGAAATCTTGATTCAAAAAACGAGCAATTGCACCCGTCTCTGATTTCTATAACTCACACGGATTTTGTGAGAGTTCTGGAGGATTATAAGGACAAATGGAGAGTAAACGTGGTTTCCATGCGGAGACGAGGTTGTTTCCTTTATTCCCACGAAATTTCAAATGGAATTGCCCATCGGTTGCCCAAAAGAGCAGGTTTGAAGCATTTTTCGATTTCTGACTGCCCTATATGAAGGAGGGAATTATAGGCCTCAAACGATCGAAATCTTTGTTCCTGGGCTTCCGATAGTGCGTCACCATCGTTTTCTTCCGAAAAACTACGAGAATTCGCTCTTGGATTCAAAACAAAAGCAATTGCACCCGTCTCTGATTTCTGCGACTCGCACGGATCTCATGAGATTTCTGGAGGAATATATGGACAAATGGAGAGTAAACGTGGTTTCTATGCGAAGAGGACGTTGTTTCCTCTATTCCCACTTTCAATTGTAATTAACCAACGGTTGCCCAAAATAGCAAGTTTGAAGCATTTTTCGATTTCTGACTGCCCTAGATGAAGGTGGACATTCTAAGCCTCAAGCGATCGAAATCTTCGTTCCAGGGCTTTCCATGGTCCGCCACCAACATTTTCTTCCGAAAAACTACGAGAATTCACTCTTGGATTCAAAACACGAGCAACTGCACCCGTCTCAGATTTCAGGGACTCGCACGGATTTCGTGAGAGTTCTAGTGGAATATATGGACAAATGGAGAGTAAATGTGGTTTCCATGCGAAGAGGAGGTTGTTTCCTCTAATCCCACGGAATTTCAAATGGAATTACCCAACGGTTGCCCAAAATAACAGGCATGAAGCATTTTTCAATTTCTGACTGTCCTAGATGAAGGAGGGCATTCTAGGCCTCAAACGATCGAAATCGTCGTTCCTGGGCTTCTGATGACGCGTCACCATCGTTTTCTTACGAAAAAGTACGAGATTTCACTCTTGGATTCAAAACACAACCAATTGCATCCGTCTATGATTTCGGGGACTCGCACGGATTTCGTGAGAGTTTTGGAGGAATATAAGGACAAATGGGAGTAAATGTGGTTTCCAGGCGGAGAGGAGTTTGTTTCCTTTATTCCCACGAAATTTCAATTGGAATTACCCAAAGGTAGCCCAAAATAGCAGGTTTGAAGCATTTTTCGGTTTCTGACAGCCCTAGATGGGTAGGGCATTCTAGGCCTCTAACGAACGAAATCTTTGTTTCTGGGCTTCCGATGGTGCGTCATCATCGTTTTCTTCCAAAAAAACTACGAGAATTCACTCTTGGATTCAAAACAAAAGCAATTGCACCCGTCTCTGATTTTTGCGACTCGCACGGATTTCGTGAGAGTTTTGGCGGAATATAAGGACAAATGGAGAGTAGACGTGGTTTCCCTACGAGAGGAGGTTTTTCCTCTATTCCCACGAAATTTCAAATGGACTTACCCATGGGTTGCCCAAAATAGGAGGTTTGAAGCATTTTTCGGTTTCTGACTGCCCTAGATGAAGGTGGGCATTCAAGGCCTCAAGCGGTCGAAATCTTCATTCCTGGGCTTTCGATGGTGCGTCACCAACGTTTTCTTCCGAAAAACTATGAGAATTCACTCTTGGATTCAAAACTCGAGCAATTGCACCCATCTCTAATTTTTGGGACTCGCACGGATTTCGTGAGATTTTTGGAGGAATATATGGGCAAATGAAGCGTAAATGTGGTTTCCATGCTGAGAGGAGTTTGTTTCCTCTATTCCCACGAAATTTCAATTGGAATTACCCAACGGTTGCACAAAATAGCAGGTATGAAGCATTTTTCGATTTCTGACTGCCCTATATGAAGGAGGGCATTCTAGGCCTTAAACGATCGAAATCTTCGTTCATGCGCTTCTGATGGTGCGTCACCATCGTTTTCTTCCGAAAACTACGAGAATTCACTCTTGGGTTCAAAACACAAGCAATTGCATCCGTCTCTGATTTCTGGGACTCGCACGGATTTCATGAGACTTTTGGCGGAATATAAGGACAAATGGGTAGTAAACGTGGTTTCCATGTGGAGAGGAGGTTGTTTCCTCTATTCCCACGAAATTTCAATTGAAATTACCCAACGGTTGTCCAAAATAGCAGGTTTGAAGCATTTTTCAATTTCTGATAGCCATAGATGAAGGAGGGCATTTTCGGCCTCAAACGATTGAAATCTTCGTCCATATGCTTCCGATGGTGCGTCACCATCGTTTTCTTCCGAAAAACTACGAGAATTAACTTTTGGATTCAAAACACAAGCAATTGCACCCGTCTCTGATTTTTGGGATTCGCACGGATTTCATGAGAGTTTTGGAGGAATATAAGGGCAAATGAAGAGTAAACACGGTTTCCATGCGGAGAGGAGGTTGTTTCCTCTATTCCCACGAAATTTCAATTGGAATTACCCAACGGTTGCCCAAAATAGCAGGTTTGAAGCATTTTTCGATTTCGGACTGCCCTAGAGGAAGGAGGGCATTTTCGGCCTCAAACGATCGAAATCTTCGTTCATGTGCTTCTAATGGTGCGTCACCATCGTTTTCTTCTGAAAAACGACAAGAATTAACTCTTGGATTCAAAACACAAGCAATTTCACCCGTCTCTGATTTCTGGGATTCGCACGGATTTCGTGAGAATTTTGGAGGAATATAAGGGCAAATGGAGAGTAAACGTGGTTTCCATGCAGAGAGGATGTTGTTTACTCTACTCCTACGAAATTTCAATTGGAATTATCCAACGGTTACCCAAAATAGTAGGTTTGAAGAATTTTTCGATTTCTGACTGCCCTAGATGAAAGAGGGCATTCTAGGCCTTAAACGATCGAAATCTTGATTCAAAACACGAGCAATTGCACCCGTCTCTGATTTCTATAACTCACACGGATTTTGTGAGAGTTCTGGAGGAATATAAAGACAAATGGAGAGTAAACGTGGTTTCCATGCGGAGACAATGTTGTTTCCTCTATTCCCACGAAATTTCAAATGGAATTGCCGATCGGTTGCCCAAAATAGCAGGTTTGAAGCATTTTTCGATTTCTGACTGCCCTATATGAAGGAGGGAATTATAGGCCTCAAACGATCGAAATCTCTGTTCTTGGGCTTCCGATAGTGCGTCACCATCGTTTTCTTCCGAAAAACTACGAGAATTCGCTCTTGGATTCAAAACAAAAGCAACTGCACCCGTCTCTGATTTCTGCGACTCGCACGGATCTCATGAGATTTCTGGAGGAATATATGGACAAATGGAGAGTAAACGTGGTTTCTATGCGGAGAGGAGGTTGTTTCCTTTATTCCCACTTTCAATTGTAATTAACCAACGGTTGCCCAAAATAGTAAGTTTGAAGCATTTTTCGATTTCTGACTGCCCTAGATGAAGGTGCACATTCTAAGCCTCAAGCGATCGAAATCTTCATTCCAGGGCTTTCGATGGTCCGCCACCAACATTTTTTTCCGAAAAACTACGAGAATTCACTCTTGGATTCAAAACACAAGCAACTGCACCCGTCTCAGATTTCAGGGACTCGCACGGATTTCGTGAGAGTTTTGGAGGAATATAAGGACAAATGGGAGTAAATGTGGTTTCCAGGCGGAGAGGAGTTTGTTTCCTTTATTCCCACGAAATTTCAATTGGAATTACCCAAAGGTAGCCCAAAATAGCAGGTTTGAAGCATTTTTCGGTTTCTGACAGCCCTAGATGGGTAGGGCATTCTAGGCCTTTAACGAACGAAATCTTTGTTTCTGGGCTTCCGATGGTGCGTCATCATCGTTTTCTTCCAAAAAACTACGAGAATTCACTCTTGGATTCAAAACAAAAGCAATTGCACCCGTCTCTGATTTTTGCGACTCGCACGGATTTCGTGAGAGTTTTGGCGGAATATAAGGACAAATGGAGAGTAGACGTGGTTTCCCTACGAGAGGAGGTTTTTCCTCTATTCCCACGAAATTTCAACTGGACTTACCCATGGGTTGCCCAAAATAGGAGGTTTGAAGCATTTTTCGGTTTCTGACTGCCCTAGATGAAGGTCGGCATTCTCAAGGCCTCAAGCGGTCGAAATCTTCGTTCCTGGGCTTTCGATGGTGCGTCACCAACGTTTTCTTCCGAAAAACTATGAGAATTCACTCTTGGATTCAAAACACGAGCAATTGCACCCATCTCTAATTTCTGGAACTCGCACGGATTTCGTGAGATTTTTGGAGGAATATATGGGCAAATGAAGCGTAAACGTGGTTTCCATGCTGAGAGGAATTTGTTTCCTCTATTCCCACGAAATTTCAATTGGAATTACCCAACGGTTGCACAAAATAGCAGGTATGAAGCATTTTTCGATTTCTGACTGCCCTATATGAAGGAGGGCATTCTAGGCCTTAAACGATCGAAATCTTCATTCATGCGCTTCTGATGGTGCGTCACCATCGTTTTCTTCCGAAAACTACGAGAATTCACTCTTGGGTTCAAAACACAAGCAATTGCATCCGTCTCTGATTTCTGGGACTCGCACGGATTTCATGAGACTTTTGGCGGAATATAAGGACAAATGGGTAGTAAACGTGGTTTCCATGTGGAGAGGAGGTTTTTTCCTCTATTCCCACGAAATTTCAATTGAAATTACCCAACGGTTGTCCAAAATAGCAGGTTTGAAGCATTTTTCAATTTCTGATAGCCATAGATGAAGGAGGGCATTTTCGGCCTCAAACGATTGAAATCTTCGTCCATGTGCTTCCGATGGTGCGTCACCATCGTTTTCTTCCGAAAAACTACGAGAATTAACTTTTGGATTCAAAACACAAGCAATTGCACCCGTCTCTGATTTTTGGGATTCGCACGGATTTCATGAGAGTTTTGGAGGAATATAAGGGCAAATGAAGAGTAAACACGGTTTCCATGCGGAGAGGAGGTTGTTTCCTCTATTCCCACGAAATTTCAATTGGAATTATCCAACGGTTGCCCAAAATAGCAGGTTTGAAGCATTTTTCGATTTCGGACTGCCCTAGAGGAAGGAGGGCATTTTCGGCCTCAAACGATCGAAATCTTCGTTCATGTGCTTCTAATGGTGCGTCACCATCGTTTTCTTCTGAAAAACGACAAGAATTAACTCTTGGATTCAAAACACAAGCAATTTCACCCGTCTATGATTTCTGGGATTCGCACGGATTTCGTGAGAATTTTGGAGGAATATAAGGGCAAATGGAGAGTAAACGTGGTTTCCATGCAGAGCGGATGTTGTTTACTCTACTCCTACGAAATTTCAATTGGAATTATCCAACGGTTACCCAAAATAGTAGGTTTGAAGAATTTTTCGATTTCTGACTGCCCTAGATGAAAGAGGGCATTCTAGGCCTTAAACGATCGAAATCTTGATTCAAAACACGAGCAATTGCACCCGTCTCTGATTTCTATAACTCACACGGATTTTGTGAGAGTTCTGGAGGAATATAAGGACAAATGGAGAGTAAACGTGGTTTCCATGCGGAGACAATGTTGTTTCCTCTATTCCCACGAAATTTCAAATGGAATTGCCGATCGGTTGCCCAAAATAGCAGGTTTGAAGCATTTTTCGATTTCTGACTGCCCTATATGAAGGAGGGAATTATAGGCCTCAAACGATCGAAATCTCTGTTCTTGGGCTTCCGATAGTGCGTCACCATCGTTTTCTTCCGAAAAACTACGAGAATTCGCTCTTGGATTCAAAACAAAAGCAACTGCACCCGTCTCTGATTTCTGCGACTCGCACGGATCTCATGAGATTTCTGGAGGAATATATGGACAAATGGAGAGTAAACGTGGTTTCTATGCGGAGAGGAGGTTGTTTCCTCTATTCCCACTTTCAATTGTAATTAACCAACGGTTGCCCAAAATAGTAAGTTTGAAGCATTTTTCGATTTCTGACTGCCCTAGATGAAGGTGCACATTCTAAGCCTCAAGCGATCGAAATCTTCATTCCAGGGCTTTCGATGGTCCGCCACCAACATTTTTTTCCGAAAAACTACGAGAATTCACTCTTGGATTCAAAACACAAGCAACTGCACCCGTCTCAGATTTCAGGGACTCGCACGGATTTCGTGAGAGTTTTGGAGGAATATAAGGACAAATGGGAGTAAATGTGGTTTCCAGGCGGAGAGGAGTTTGTTTCCTTTATTCCCACGAAATTTCAATTGGAATTACCCAAAGGTAGCCCAAAATAGCAGGTTTGAAGCATTTTTCGGTTTCTGACAGCCCTAGATGGGTAGGGCATTCTAGGCCTTTAACGAACGAAATCTTTGTTTCTGGGCTTCCGATGGTGCGTCATCATCGTTTTCTTCCAAAAAAAACTACGAGAATTCACTCTTGGATTCAAAACAAAAGCAATTGCACCCGTCTCTGATTTTTGCGACTCGCACGGATTTTGTGAGAGTTTTGGCGGAATATAAGGACAAATGGAGAGTAGACGTGGTTTCCCTACGAGAGGAGGTTTTTCCTCTATTCCCACGAAATTTCAAATGGACTTACCCATGGGTTGCCCAAAATAGGAGGTTTGAAGCATTTTTCGGTTTCTGACTGCCCTAGATGAAGGTCGGCATTCTCAAGGCCTCAAGCGGTCGAAATCTTCGTTCCTGGGCTTTCGATGGTGCGTCACCAACGTTTTCTTCCGAAAAACTATGAGAATTCACTCTTGGATTCAAAACACGAGCAATTGCACCCATCTCTAATTTCTGGGACTCGCACTGATTTCGTGAGATTTTTGGAGGAATATATGGGCAAATGAAGCGTAAACGTGGTTTCCATGCTGAGAGGAGTTTGTTTCCTCTATTCTCACGAAATTTCAATTGGAATTACCCAACGGTTGCACAAAATAGCAGGTATGAAGCATTTTTCGATTTCTGACTGCCCTATATGAAGGAGGGCATTCTAGGCCTCAAACGATCGAAATCTTCGTTCATGAGCTTCTGATGGTGCGTCACCATCGGTTTCTTTCGAAAACTACGAGAATTCACTCTTGGGTTCAAAACACAAGCAATTGCATCCGTCTCTGATTTCTGGGACTCGCACGGATTTCCTGAGATTTTTGGAGGAATATAAGGACAAATGGGTAGTAAACGTGGTTTCCATGCGGAGAGGAGGTTGTTTCCACTATTCCCACGAAATTTCAATTGAAATTACCCAACGGTTGTCCAAAATAGCAGGTTTGAAGCATTTTTCGATTTCTGATAGCCATAGATGAAGGAGGGCATTTTCGGCCTCAAACGATTGAAATCTTCGTCCATGTGCTTCCGATGGTGCGTCACCATCGTTTTCTTCCGAAAAACTACGAGAATTAACTTTTGGATTCAAAACACAAGCAATTGCACCCGTCTTTGATTTTTGGGATTCGCACGGATTTCATGAGAGTTTTGGAGGAATATAAGGGCAAATGGAGAGTAAACACGGTTTCCATGCGGAGAGGAGGTTGTTTCCTCTATTCCCCCGAAATTTTAATTGGAATTACCCAACGGTTGCCCAAAATAGCAGGGTTGATGCATTTTTCGATTTCGGACTGCCCTAGAGGAAGGAGGGCATTTTCGGCCTCAAACGATCGAAATCTTCGTTCATGTGCTTCTAATGGTGCGTCACCATCGTTTTCTTCCGAAAAACGACAAGAATTAACTCTTGGATTCAAAACACAAGCAATTTCACCCGTCTCTGATTTCTGGGATTCGCACGGATTTCGTGAGAATTTTGGAGGAATATAAGGGCAAATGGAGAGTAAATGCGGTTTCCATGCAGAGAGGAAGTTGTTTACTCTACTCCTATGAAATTTCAATTGGAATTATCCAACGGTTGCCCAATATAGTAGGTTTGAAGAATTTTTCGATTTCTGACTGCCCTAGATGAAAGAGGGCATTCTAGGCCTTAAACGATCGAAATCTTGATTCAAAAAACGAGCAATTGCACCCGTCTCTGATTTCTATAACTCACACGGATTTTGTGAGAGTTCTGGAGGATTATAAGGACAAATGGAGAGTAAATGTGGTTTCCATGCAGAGACGCGGTTGTTTCCTTTATTCCCACGAAATTTCAATTGGAATTGCCCATCGGTTGCCCAAAAGAGCAGGTTTGAAGCATTTTTCGATTTCTGACTGCCCTATATGAAGGAGGGAATTATAGGCCTCAAACGATCGAAATCTTTGTTCCTGGGCTTCCGATAGTGCGTCACCATCGTTTTCTTCCGAAAAACTACGAGAATTCGCTCTTGGATTCAAAACAAAAGCAATTGCACCCGTCTCTGATTTCTGCGACTCGCACGGATCTCATGAGATTTCTGGAGGAATATATGGACAAATGGAGAGTAAACGTGGTTTCTATGCGAAGAGGACGTTGTTTCCTCTATTCCCACTTTCAATTGTAATTAACCAACGGTTGCCCAAAATAGCAAGTTTGAAGCATTTTTCGATTTCTGACTGCCCTAGATGAAGGTGGACATTGTAAGCCTCAAGCGATCGAAATCTTCGTTCCAGGGCTTTCCATGGTCCGCCACCAACATTTTCTTCCGAAAAACTACGAGAATTCACTCTTGGATTCAAAACACGAGCAACTGCACCCGTCTCAGATTTCAGGGACTCGCCCGGATTTCGTGAGAGTTCTAGTGGAATATATGGACAAATGGATAGTAAATGTGGTTTCCATGCGAAGAGGAGGTTGTTTCCTCTAATCCCACGGAATTTCAAATGGAATTACCCAACGGTTGCCCAAAATAACATGCATGAAGCATTTTTCAATTTCTGACTGTCCTAGATGAAGGAGGGCATTCTAGGCCTCAAACGATCGAAATCGTCGTTCCTGGGCTTCTGATGACGCGTCACCATCGTTTTCTTACGAAAAAGTACGAGATTTCACTCTTGGATTCAAAACACAACCAATTGCATCCGTCTCTGATTTCGGGGACTCGCACGGATTTCGTGAGTGTTTTGGAGGAATATAAGTACAAATGGGAGTAAATGTGGTTTCCAGGCGGAGAGGAGTTTGTTTCCTTTATTCCCACGAAATTTCAATTGGAATTACCCAAAGGTAGCCCAAAATAGCAGGTTTGAAGCATTTTTCGGTTTCTGACAGCCCTAGATGGGTAGGGCATTCTAGGCCTCTAACGAACGAAATCTTTGTTTCTGGGCTTCCGATGGTGCGTCATCATCATTTTCTTCCAAAAAAACTACGAGAATTCACTCTTGGATTCAAAACAAAAGCAATTGCACCCGTCTCTGATTTTTGCGACTCGCACGGATTTCGTGAGAGTTTTGGCGGAATATAAGGACAAATGGAGAGTAGACGTGGTTTCCCTACGAGAGGAGGTTTTTCCTCTATTCCCACGAAATTTCAAATGGACTTACCCATGGGTTGCCCAAAATAGGAGGTTTGAAGCATTTTTCGGTTTCTGACTGCCCTAGATGAAGGTCGGCATTCTCAAGGCCTCAAGCGGTCGAAATCTTCGTTCCTGGGCTTTCGATGGTGCGTCACCAACGTTTTCTTTCGAAAAACTATGAGAATTCACTCTTGGATTCAAAACACAAGCAATTGCACCCTTCTCTAATTTCTGGGACTCGCACGGATTTCGTGAGATTTTTGGGGGAATATATGGGCAAATGAAGCGTAAATGTGGTTTCCATGCTGAGAGGAGTTTGTTTCCTCTATTCCCACGAAATTTCAATTGGAATTACCCAACGGTTGCACAAAATAGCAGGTATGAAGCATTTTTCGATTTCTGACTGCCCTATATGAAGGAGGGCATTCTAGGCCTTAAACGATCGAAATCTTCGTTCATGAGCTTCTGATGGTGCGTCACCATCGTTTTCTTCCGAAAACTACGAGAATTCACTCTTGGGTTCAAAACACAAGCAATTGCATCCGTCTCTGATTTCTGGGACTCGCACGGATTTCATGAGACTTTTGGCGGAATATAAGGACAAATGGGTAGTAAACGTGGTTTCCATGTGGAGAGGAGGTTGTTTCCTCTATTCCCACGAAATTTCAATTGAAATTACCCAACGGTTGTCCAAAATAGCAGGTTTGAAGCATTTTTCAATTTCTGATAGCCATAGATGAAGGAGGGCATTTTCGGCCTCAAACGATTGAAATCTTCGTCCATGTGCTTCCGATGGTGCGTCACCATCGTTTTCTTCCGAAAAACTACGAGAATTAACTTTTGGATTCAAAACACAAGCAATTGCACCCGTCTCTGATTTTTGGGATTCGCACGGATTTCGTGAGAGTTTTGGAGGAATATAAGGGCAAATGGAGAGTAAACACGGTTTCCATGCGGAGAGGAGGTTGTTTCCTCTATTCCCACGAAATTTCAATTGGAATTACCCAACGGTTGCCCAAAATAGCAGGTTTGAAGCATTTTTCGATTTCGGACTGCCCTAGAGGAAGGAGGGCATTTTCGGCCTCAAACGATCGAAATCTTCGTTCATGTGCTTCTAATGGTGCGTCACCATCGTTTTCTTCTGAAAAACGACAAGAATTAACTCTTGGATTCAAAACACAAGCAATTGCACCCGTCTCTGATTTCTGGGATTCGCACGGATTTCGTGAGAATTTTGGAGGAATATAAGGGCAAATGGAGAGTAAACGTGGTTTCCATGCAGAGAGGATGGTGTTTACTCTACTCCTACGAAATTTCACTTGGAATTATCCAACGGTTGCCCAAAATAGTAGGTTTGAAGAATTTTTCGATTTCTGACTGCCCTAGATGAAAGAGGGCATTCTAGGCCTTAAACGATCGAAATCTTGATTCAAAACACGAGCAATTGCACCCGTCTCTGATTTCTATAACTCACACGGATTTTGTGAGAGTTTTGGAGGAATATAAGGACAAATGGAGAGTAAACGTGGTTTCCATGCGGAGACAATGTTGTTTCCTCTATTCCCACGAAATTTCAAATGGAATTGCCGATCGGTTGCCCAAAATAGCAGGTTTGAAGCATTTTTCGATTTCTGACTGCCCTATATGAAGGAGGGAATTATAGGCCTCAAACGATCGAAATCTCTGTTCTTGGGCTTCCGATAGTGCGTCACCATCGTTTTCTTCCGAAAAACTACGAGAATTCGCTCTTGGATTCAAAACAAAAGCAACTGCACCCGTCTCTGATTTCTGCGACTCGCACGGATCTCATGAGATTTCTGGAGGAATATATGGACAAATGGAGAGTAAACGTGGGTTTCTATGCGGAGAGGAGGTTGTTTCCTCTATTCGCACTTTCAATTGTAATTAACCAACGGTTGCCCAAAATAGTAAGTTTGAAGCATTTTTCGATTTCTGACTGCCCTAGATGAAGGTGCACATTCTAAGCCTCAAGCGATCGAAATCTTCATTCCAGGGCTTTCGATGGTCCGCCACCAACATTTTTTCCCGAAAAACTACGAGAATTCACTCTTGGATTCAAAACACAAGCAACTGCACCCGTCTCAGATTTCAGGGACTCGCACGGATTTCGTGAGAGTTTTGGAGGAATATAAGGACAAATGGGAGTAAATGTGGTTTCCAGGCGGAGAGGAGTTTGTTTCCTTTATTCCCACGAAATTTCAATTGGAATTACCCAAAGGTAGCCCAAAATAGCAGGTTTGAAGCATTTTTCGGTTTCTGACAGCCCTAGATGGGTAGGGCATTCTAGGCCTCTAACGAACGAAATCTTTGTTTTTGGGCTTCCGATGGTGCGTCATCATCGTTTTCTTCCGAAAAAACTACGAGAATTCACTCTTAGATTCAAAATAAAAGCAATTGCACCCGTCTCTGATTTTTGCGACTCGCACGGATTTCGTGAGAGTTTTGGCGGAATATAAGGACAAATGGAGAGTAGACGTGGTTTCCCTACGAGAGGAGGTTGTTTCCTCTATTCCCACGAAATTTCAAATGGACTTACCCATGGGTTGCCCAAAATAGGAGGTTTGAAGCATTTTTCGGTTTCTGACTGCCCTAGATGAAGGTTGGCATTCTCAAGGCCTCAAGCGGTCGAAATCTTCGTTCCTGGGCTTTCGATGGTGCGTCACCAACGTTTTCTTCCGAAAAACTATGAGAATTCACTCTTGGATTCAAAACATGAGCAATTGCACCCATCTCTAATTTCTGGGTCTCGCACGGATTTCGTGAGATTTTTGGACGAATATATGGGCAAATGAAGCGTAAACGTGGTTTCCATGCTGAGAGGAGTTTGTTTCCTCTATTCTCACGAAATTTCAATTGGAATTACCCAACGGTTGCACAAAAATAGCAGGTATGAAGCATTTTTCGATTTCTGACTGCCCTATATGAAGGAGGGCATTCTAGGCCTCAAACGATCGAAATCTTCGTTCATGATCTTCTGATGGTGCGTCACCATCGGTTTCTTCCGAAAACTACGAGAATTCACTCTTGGGTTCAAAACACAAGCAATTGCATCCGTCTCTGATTTCTGGGACTCGCACGGATTTCCTGAGATTTTTGGAGGAATATAAGGACAAATGGGTAGTAAACGTGGTTTCCATGCGGAGAGGAGGTTGTTTCCACTATTCCCACGAAATTTCAATTGAAATTACCCAACGGTTGTCCAAAATAGCAGGTTTGAAGCATTTTTCGATTTCTGATAGCCATAGATGAAGGAGGGCATTTTCGGCCTCAAACGATTGAAATCTTCGTCCATGTGCTTCCGATGGTGCGTCACCATCGTTTTCTTCCGAAAAACTACGAGAATTAACTTTTGGATTCAAAACACAAGCAATTGCACCCGTCTTTGATTTTTGGGATTCGCACGGATTTCATGAGAGTTTTGGAGGAATATAAGGGCAAATGGAGAGTAAACACGGTTTCCATGCGGAGAGGAGGTTGTTTCCTCTATTCCCACGAAATTTTAATTGGAATTACCCAACGGTTGCCCAAAATAGCAGGTTTGATGCATTTTTCGATTTCGGACTGCCCTAGAGGAAGGAGGGCATTTTCGGCCTCAAACGATCGAAATCTTCGTTCATGTGCTTCTAATGGTGCGTCACCATCGTTTTCTTCCGAAAAAACGACAAGAATTAACTCTTGGATTCAAAACACAAGCAATTTCACCCGTCTCTGATTTCTGGGATTCGCACGGATTTCGTGAGAATTTTGGAGGAATATAAGGGCAAATGGAGAGTAAATGCGGTTTCCATGCAGAGAGGAAGTTGTTTACTCTACTCCTACGAAATTTCAATTGGAATTATCCAACGGTTGCCCAATATAGTAGGTTTGAAGAATTTTTCGATTTCTGACTGCCCTAGATGAAAGAGGGCATTCTAGGCCTTAAACGATCGAAATCTTGATTCAAAAAAACGAGCAATTGCACCCGTCTCTGATTTCTATAACTCACACGGATTTTGTGAGAGTTCTGGAGGATTATAAGGACAAATGGAGAGTAAACGTGGTTTCCATGCGGAGACGAGGTTGTTTCCTTTATTCCCACGAAATTTCAAATGGAATTGCCCATCGGTTGCCCAAAATAGCAGGTTTGAAGCATTTTTCGATTTCTGACTGCCCTATATGAAGGAGGGAATTATAGGCCTCAAACGATCGAAATCTTTGTTCCTGGGCTTCCGATAGTGCGTCACCATCGTTTTCTTCCGAAAAACTACGAGAATTCGCTCTTGGATTCAAAACAAAAGCAATTGCACCCGTCTCTGATTTCTGCGACTCGCACGGATCTCATGAGATTTCTGGAGGAATATATGGACAAATGGAGAGTAAACGTGGTTTCTATGCGGAGAGGAGGTTGTTTCCTCAATTCCCACTTTCAATTGTAATTAACCAACGGTTGCCCAAAATAGTAAGTTTGAAGCATTTTTCGATTTCTGACTGCCCTAGATGAAGGTGCACATTCTAAGCCTCAAGCGATCGAAATCTTCATTCCAGGGCTTTCGATGGTCCGCCACCAACATTTTTTTCCGAAAAACTACGAGAATTCACTCTAGGATTCAAAACACAAGCAACTGCACCCGTCTCAGATTTCAGGGACTCGCACGGATTTCGTGAGAGTTTTGGAGGAATATAAGGACAAATGGGAGTAAATGTGGTTTCCAGGCGGAGAGGAGTTTGTTTCCTTTATTCCCACGAAATTTCAATTGGAATTACCCAAAGGTAGCCCAAAATAGCAGGTTTGAAGCATTTTTCGGTTTCTGACAGCCCTAGATGGGTAGGGCATTCTAGGCCTCTAACGAACGAAATCTTTGTTTCTGGGCTTCCGATGGTGCGTCATCATCGTTTTCTTCCAAAAAAAACTACGAGAATTCACTCTTGGATTCAAAACAAAAGCAATTGCACCCGTCTCTGATTTTTGCGACTCGCACTGATTTCGTGAGAGTTTTGGCGGAATATAAGGACAAATGGAGAGTAGACGTGGTTTCCCTACGAGAGGAGGTTTTTCCTCTATTCCCACGAAATTTCAAATGGACTTACCCATGGGTTGCCCAAAATAGGAGGTTTGAAGCATTTTTCGGTTTCTGACTGCCCTAGATGAAGGTCGGCATTCTCAAGGCCTCAAGCGGTCGAAATCTTCGTTCCTGGGCTTTCGATGGTGCGTCACCAACGTTTTCTTTCGAAAAACTATGAGAATTCACTCTTGGATTCAAAACACGAGCAATTGCACCCATCTCTAATTTCTGGGACTCGCACGGATTTCGTGGGATTTTTGGAGGAATATATGGGCAAATGAAGCGTAAACGTGGTTTCCATGCTGAGAGGAGTTTGTTTCCTCTATTCTCACGAAATTTCAATTGGAATTACCCAACGGTTACACAAAATAGCAGGTATGAAGCATTTTTCGATTTCTGACTGCCCTATATGAAGGAGGGCATTCTAGGCCTCAAACGATCGAAATCTTCGTTCATGAGCTTCTGATGGTGCGTCACCATCGGTTTCTTTCGAAAACTACGAGAATTCACTCTTGGGTTCAAAACACAAGCAATTGCATCCGTCTCTGATTTCTGGGACTCGCACGGATTTCATGAGACTTTTGGCGGAATATAAGGACAAATGGGTAGTAAACGTGGTTTCCATGTGGAGAGGAGGTTGTTTCCTCTATTCCCACGAAATTTCAATTGAAATTACCCAACGGTTGTCCAAAATAGCAGGTTTGAAGCATTTTTCAATTTCTGATAGCCATAGATGAAGGAGGGCATTTTCGGCCTCAAACGATTGAAATCTTCGTCCATGTGCTTCCGATGGTGCGTCACCATCGTTTTCTTCCGAAAAACTACGAGAATTAACTGTTGGATTCAAAACACAAGCAATTGCACCCGTCTCTGATTTTTGGGATTCGCACGGATTTCGTGAGAGTTTTGGAGGAATATAAGGGCAAATGGAGAGTAAACACGGTTTCCACGCGGAGAGGAGGTTGTTTCCTCTATTCCCACGAAA